>OV049924.1:157431904-158131414 GCA_920104205.1 Eupeodes latifasciatus
TAAATAATTAATAGCCTAACATTTTTAAACAACATTGACGTCTTCCAAAAAATTCGGCTTAAAAAACACGGGTCATAAAAGTAATTCTTCACAGTTAATAAGGAAACTGCAAAAAAATGTCGAAATTTGTTTGAATAAAAACAATCTATAGATAGATTTCACTGTTACCATGCTTCTCCTTAATCCACATTTAGGAATCATATTATAAAGGCCTTCATTTTGAAAACTAATTGAGCAGACAAAAAATTTCCCCCACTTCATCGCCTCTCGACTTTTATACAATTCACTCGTTTTCGTTCACTTAAAAGTAGTGTTCTCAGGAACGAATAATAGAAATACAAAAAATGGATGTTTATGAGAATATGAGCCTTTAGTAGTCCGAACAGAAATAGAGTCAATTGTATACTTTATACCTCTATCTTTCATCCCTTGTCTTGTCGATCGTCGTGATGATGACACGCTAGACAATGCTTTCTACGATGACTCGGTTGACATTTAAGTAAGGTAAAGAGCTCAGTGACATGACAAGTTATCAATAGAAACCTCTTTCTTTTATATTTATAGTCAGTTCCATGATGATTAAATAATCAATTTGATTGCTATTGTGTGTCCGTCTATTAGAATCTGTAGAAGGTAGAGACGTGGGTGAATGAAAAATATGTGTGACGAAGAACACAACTTGAATCTGAATGCAATATTTCAGTCTAATATCGATTGTCTTCATCATCAGTGTCAAGAAAGGGAATTTTTGAAGGGTCTACTTAAAGACAGTAATCACAAATTCGCTGTGTAGGACATGTGTTTTTTTTCCTCATTGTTTCGTTGTTAAGAAGTTCTTAGTTATTAAATGAGGTTTTGTTTCTTTTTCGTGAATGAGTTACTACTCACGCAAGATAATGGTTGAATCTAGATCATAAATACCTTTATATTTATTGGGTGATGCCTAAGTACATATATACACGTGATCATGGGGTTATAGTATAAAAGGAAGAAAAAAACCTCATAGTTATAATATCGATTTATATTGTTTCATGCGAGGTTTTGAAGAACACGCAATGGATTCAAGTTTAATGTCAGGAAGAATTATTATAGGAAATCTGAAGGTTCATGTTATTCTTATAAATAGTTGAGAACTATCAGTCAAGTCTTTTATTAAACAAGATCTAAAGCAAATGATTAAAAAAAAAAAATAACAAAGCCTAGAACCTTTGTTGGGTCCATAGATTAAGCATTGTACAATAAAGGGTGTTTTTAATGATATAGAACTTCGAAAGAGAATAAGACAAAGATGTTTTTTTAAATTGACATAAAACAAAAGAAATCTTTGTCAGTATGATTTCTGGCATATGACTCGGAAGTAGTCTAATCTCGGTGACTTTTTGCCAACATTTTTGTTATTGTATATTGGCAATAAAGTAGCGAATGTTTTCCTTAAAGTCATCAATCAATTTGTTTACAACTTGGTAGACAATATGACAACTGCAATAGTCAATATGAAAACTTTATTTGAAATAAATTAAAACTACGGTTGTCATATTGACTAGAGTGGTAGCGGTAGTCAATATAAAAACTGCGGTAGTCAATATGACAACTGCGGTATTCAATATGGCATTTTTTTTTTTTTTTTTTTGAAAACTGAAATCTAATTTGATAATCAATAAAACAGTTTTCGATAGTCAATGTGACAACCAAATTGTCATATTTACTATCAAAGTTGTTCTATCGACTACTTTTGTTGTCATATTGACTACCCGAAATTGAAAATCAAAAATTGTTCTATTGACCAATATCAATTTTTTCAAATAAGTCAATTCCACAATTTGGCCAAATTTAAAGTTGACTAACGACAATTGTTAATATGACAACTTTTTTTTCTGTGTAGTCAAGCGACGTTAAATCACACTATCTTGGAGGCTAGTTCACGGGTCCGTAACGTGAAACCATAGCGACTGCACGCTATGGTCGTACAATTGATAAACTAAAAATCAGTAATCATGGTAAAGTTTTGCCCAGCATCGTTTTTGAAGAAGTACGGATCAATTATTCCACCAACCCATAAAGCACACCGAATAGTCAATTTTCGCGGATGTAACGGGGCCGTAATAATATCCATTCAACCAAAAGTGAACTTCATCGCTAAACGAAATTCGCTTATCAAATTTCGAACAGACTTATAAGTTATATACCTATAAAAAAAAACACCCTATATAATTTACATAATACTTTCACAAAGTCCAGTTCATATACTCAGTGAGTTTGACTAACGATTTTCTTTGTTCTTGAGAAATTTTCGAAATTGGTTTGGTAATGTCCTGGCATCAACACCTCCACAACTACCCAGAGGTCCCTATCTTTTGCATTACTGTACCAATCTTTATTGACACTTCATAGGTCGTCAATTCATCTATAGTTCAGTCGCCTTGTTGGTTTCTTCCTTTCCCGTTTACATTTTCTTTTTGTTCTATCTATTACGTCTATTGTTCCAGTCTTGAAGCGACTGTCTTCAATTCATTTTAAAATGGCTCATAACATTCTCGGTTATGACTAGACAACAAAATAATCGTTCCCTAAAATCTAAGCTCCACATAAGTTCTAGCAGTTTATTTTCTGAGTAATTCAGTCTTTTCAAACATATTATAAGTACAGGACACAGGTCGTATTTTATTTTAGCCATCTTATGCGAAAAAGAAACAGAATTTTGGCATCAATTTTAATGTCGGACTTAAAAATATGCCCAATGTTTGTTAATGTTTTTTTTTACTTCATTCCTTTTTGAAGAACTCTTCCATACAGAGGTTATTAAACCCTGACACGGTTTAAACTCAACATCGCCAGACACTGATTCATGTCCAAGCACTCATAATCACCAACCAACACAAAACAACACCCAAAAACAAGTCCTTTAAGAGAAGAGGGATGTTAAACATTATTTTCCTTTTTTTCCACATTGGATGAATGGATTTCGTTGCCAAAAACACAAAATAAAGTAAACAGCAAAAACCAAAAACAAAACTTACAATTTTACCTCATTAAAGTGAAAACCATGTTTACACAGTTTAACAACCAAACTTCTGTCGTCGCGCTGTCACCGTCCATAGCTCGTCGTCCTCGTCTTGGTTGTTGTCGTCGTTCGTCTGATGGCAACCATAGTCATCATCATGTCCGTCTCCAACAGCGATGTTACTACCATACAACATAAACAGTACTCCATCACTATAATATTTCGAAAGGAACCATCAGGAGAGGAGACATGACAAATTCATTACCGATAAGGAATCTCATGTCCGCTTTACCCCGGGTGTACATTTTGCTAACGCTACATGACGCGACCAAAATTGAAAACTTCTACAATACCTACAACTAGAAAAGAAGTACAAGCTATATAAAAGCTTTTATCATTCTCCAAAGAAAGAAGAAGTAGGTTCCTATATCTACCTATAAATCGTACGAACAATAGGACGATGGCTCAAGTCCGGGAGAGGCCAAAGGGAGGACGACAAAAAGGAACACAAGACCTAAATACGCTTTCAATAAAATCGAAATCGACTGAATATAAATTGAATTCGCTGCCACTATGAGGAGTATCTATGCTTGAAACTGTTAACTAGGACGCAGCACTACCACTACCTACCCCCAGCACCAGCAGGCAGCAATATTACCAAGAAAAGCTAAGCGGCCGAAGCGACGCGGCGCATTGGAACACGCTTTGAATACCTGAACAATGCCAGATCAGATATAAAGAAGAAGATAAAAACAGCGCAAAACTGTTCGATTTGGCAGAACGTGTATATATGTAAGGTACGTCATACATTATGTGTAGATATGTATGTACGAACATATTTGTATTTAGAGACACAATGACGATAAGAATGGGAATGTCTTCGACTTCCCCTAGTTCTTTTTTTTTTCTTGTTCCGTTTCTTTTGTTAAACGAAGAATATATCTTCTACAAAAGCGTCTTTCTTTTTGTGCGATGAATATCTAACTAGCTTCAAAGTTGAAGTTCTGAAGTTGTGATGTCTTGCAAGGACGTAAAGACGTTAAGAGATGAAGATATGTGTATTTACCGCAGTCAGAGTGGCAGAATAGTTGGTAGGTATATTGCACTGCCAAATGGTTAACAATTGATATTTGAAAGATTGAAAGAAAATGAACGTTTGCTGCATGTCAAGAAATTAAATTGATTTGCAATTGAATATATTTATTCGGACATTGAATGGTACTGAGAATAGTGTTGGTTTTAGCTGAAGTTCATACCAAGCTATCGAAACAAAAGAGACGAAAGAAATGAATACTTTTGAATTCCTACTTTAATTACCTTTCTATAATGAATTCTGAATAAAATATTTTTCTATTGTTCGTGCTTTGAGGTAAAATTCCTTGAACCTCAAACTTCAAAAGCGTTTAATAGAGTTTGGCATCAAGCTATCTTATCTCGAAAACGAAAACTTTTTGTTTTTTTTTTAATTAATTATAAATTATCTTTCTAAGCTTTCAATGACCGTTCTCGTCTGCAACTTCTAATCCATTAAATTGTTTCGCTGATGGCAGACTCCAGATTCTAGATTCACAACATTGTTCTTTAAATCTGAAACTTCGACGGCAGCGCATGATAAGCTCATAAAATTCAGATCTCGACAGAATGGGCATTTATTAACCGTTCAGAATTTAACACTTCAAAAACTTATTGTTGTCTTCTGTCAATGAAGCTTAACCTTCCATCAATGACGCTATTCATAATAAACTAATAACTAATAAATCCCTTACATTTTCTAGTTCATCTTTTAAAAGAAATGGCTTAATAGCCTTAAAAATGAACTTTCCACGATAGACCAAGTACATCCCAATATGGATGTGATGAAAAAGGCACTTTAAAACTATTAATATGCTCAGCTATATTCTTAGACAAGTTTTGGCACTTGGGACTATAGTACAAACTCCAGTTCCAGTTCCCAAGCAGTACTACGAAATACTGATATCATGTGTTATGAACCGGATCTTTAGAAAACGGAGCAGCTAAAATAACTCGGTACTAGAGAAAATAAGAGCCGGTGTCTAGTGGCTACCAATACTTTCATGGCCATCTTTGCTGATGATACTTTGATGATAAAGTTTATACACAAAAAAATAAATTATGTTACAATTTCTAGAAACAGTACAGAAGTACCTTAATCCAATACTGCCAAAACTGGAAAGCTTATATGGAAACAGCACATTCGTAATAATAATAATAAATAATAAATAATAAATGGCCCTTGGTGCTTGTATAAAAAACAGCGATCTGCATTATAACCTTAAATTGTTTGGAAAGGTTAAAGAAGTGGTAAGAAAACACGCTGTATCACATAATCGTCGAATGCAAAGTCATACCAACTCCGATTGGAGGCCCTCTCATATGTACGAGACAATGTTCGGAGATTAAGAAGAACCAAGTCTCATAAGCTGATGGACTTAAATTTATGGGAACATTTTACATTTATAAACTACCCTCTTAATTAAAAATTAAAAAAGAAGAATCATTTTTCGATGTTTCATAGATTGGTCCTAATTAACAGAGCCGGGCGCAGCGGTTTAAGTGCGGTAAGAGTCCCATACTACTATAGGTAGTCTTACGGAGAGTCTTTTAAAGATTTCCATCGGAAAAGAAAAAGAATGGTAGGCAGATAATTGTTAGACGTGTTATAGGGTCTGCAAATATTGCAAGATCTGTTAATAGTGTTCACTATGCTTAAGAAGCAAAACCTATCAAAGAAAAGTTAATTTTGTATCGGGAGCGAGATAATTGTCTATGAATATAAACCAAATTACCATGTTTCATTCTAAGAAGATTTAATTCACGAATTCTTTTAATTGAAAAATTAATTTTCGCATCTCTATGAAATGATACCAATTAAAATATGTTTAATGAATTCATAAATGTTGTTAAATCGAAATCCAACACTCAACTAACAACATAAAATATCAAAAATCAATGTATTAAATTATCAATTCGATTACAATCTCCTCCTTACTGCCTTTTATGGAGATATTAATTCCAATTCTAATTTAATTATAATTAAATTATAAACGCAAGTCAGTTGTGTAATTAAATCTCTAGAGCTCACAGTGCGCTTTTAATATTCTCCGTTATGAATTTCTGTGTAAAATTCATTTTTAATTAAATAAAATATTTTTTTAGTTTGTTAAAATGATGTTCACGCTTTTGTGGGCGAGTAGACATAACAGTGAATTCAGTGATGGTAATGAGAAAAAAAATGGCAAATGGCAAAATATCCAGTTACTCATTTATTGTGAAGCTTTTAAATATGGGCACTTCGTTAAACGCGATATATGTATGCCTTATAGCACAATACCCATCGCATACCATTGCTCCATCCATCCATCCATCAAAATGAATATGTACACACAATACAACATATAGTCAAGTTGATTTGGTCGTAAATAACGGGCCACAGAGAGGGCATTGGCACGTGACACACAAAATGTTGACAATTGTCGAACTAATTAGCTGAAAGGTAAAACAAGTCAAAGCGGAGTGCCGTTGCCGTTGTCTGCCGGTCAGCCGTGGTGCCGGAATGATTCCCGTCCCATAACCACCACTTAACATATTCTCAATCCTCATCCTTTGTCGGTTCATTAAACCCGCATAATTGAAGACACAAATATTCCTAAAACAGTAATACAGAGATAGTAGTCCCCCGTAGGGGCAATCGTGACGCCCGCCGCCGCCGACCATAACACAATAAGAAACCTACACATGTATAGTATATACATACATACCTACTCGCCTTTTGTTGGTTCCCCCCGACAACATTGACAAAAATTATTGGGTCAGCAAATAAATTTTGTTTTTGTTTTTTGTTTACAAATCTACTGACTTTGCCGTGCATGGCAATCATGTTAAGGGGGGGAGCGAATATTTGCCTAAGGCAAAGTCAGTACAAGAGACGTAAAGTGGCAGCTGCTTGAGTGATTCCAAAACAGAACCGGAAGGAGAATTGTTTTTTGTTTTTATTTTGAAAATAGATACAAACAAAAAATGATAAATAAACGGGGCCACCGCACATAACAGTTTGTTGTGAGTTAAAATCGCCCCCAGGTAAAGCACTTTAGCTCCATCTGTCAGATTCCTCAATGACACTTGCTTGTGTCAACTTAAATTAAAAAACTATAAAAAAGAGAATGAAAGTCCAACCACTGACATAGAGTGAGGATAAAATGCACATGCACAGGACATGCAGTCCTATAAATAATGTCCTTGTAGACCACCTGTCGTTACATCTCGATGGTCTTGGGAGCAAGTATTGGTCTCATAAAAAACAAGAACGGAAATCATTTTTCATGCAACTATCTTTCTGGTTATAACATAATGAAATGCAAATCCTGTAAAAATATTAGCTTCTTAAATTGATATTTAGACGACGCTCAATGAGCTCAATGGCTTTTATTATTTTATAAATTGAGAACATGTTGTATTTAAATCATGAGTGACTCATCTACATATATGAAAGTTCATTAAAAAATTGTGTTTACACATTTTTTTAATTAGTCTACTAATTAAAAAGTTGTTAGGAGGTTTAATTGGAACGTGTGGATTATTCTATTATTTTTTAGATCACTTTATGAAACTATCAAAATATACAGCCACATAAGGTTAAAATGGTGCCTTGAAATACGGCCAAGTGAAATAAGACCAACTTTCAAAAATTGGCCTTATTGCAATACACATAAGGCTTATTTTCAGCAGTTGGTCATATTGCACTTTGACAAAGTGAAATAAAGCCTCGAAAAACCAATGCACCCACAAAGAATGACTGTTAGGTGGGGTTTATGGGCTGGCGGCATCATCGGGCCGTACTTTTTCCAAAATAAGGCCGGTCAGGCAGTTACAGTGAATGGTGTTCGGACGACATGTGGCTTCAACAGGACAGTGGCACTTGCCACACAGCTAACGAAACAATGGCTCTTTTGACCGACAAATTCAATGATTGTGTTATCTCACGTGGTGACGATGTCAATTGGCCGCCAATATCATGTGATTTGACACTGTTGGACTTCTTTCCTTGGGGTTATTTGAAAGAAAAGGTGTTCGTCGATAAGCCAGCAATAATTCAAGAACTAAAGGATTAGATAATTTGGCATGTTAACGGAATAAAACCTACGAAAATTTGGACTGAGATAAGACCAAGTCTTAAAAATTGGCGTTTTCAGCATTTGGCAGGATTTGGGGTAGGTGTGAGGTTGAGTGTATGCAAAGTTTCTTTGCATTTATGACAAACCATACTGTTGAAAGTGAAATAAAATCAATTGCCTTCTAAGTCCAAAGAAGCAGCGATGTGCAAGAGTTATTCTTTGTTTGATTTCAGCGCTGGTGTCGTTGTCTGAGTTTATAGCGGTGCGTAGATAGGCAAAGTCCTCAAATACCTCAAATTTATAGCTGTCCATGGTGATATTTTGTCAAAGTCGTCGTCGTTCAATGTCCTTTTTTGATGACAGCATATACTTGGTCTTGCCATTATTGACCACTAACCCATATTCTCCGCTTCCGTCACAATGCTCAAAAACGCTCCACGGACATCACGCTTTGATCTTCCAATTATGTCAATATCATCTGTGTATCCGAGTTATTGGATGGACCTTTGAAAGATTGTGCCTCTGGTGTTGACGGTTGAGTGACCTTATTTCACTTGGCTTTATTTCATGGCACCTACATATATTTTCTTTGGAGCTACGTTAAGTCATGGGTTTATGCTCAGAACCAACAATTAACGCGAATGATCGACCGTTTCAGCCGAAATGTGCGACCGAGTCATCGAAAATTAAATCCATAGCTTCAAATGTGCCTTGGATGGCCATATGAACGAAGTTGAGTTGCATTCATATATTTTTGCATTGAAATTCAAGCCAATAATATAATTTTTGAAATACCTTAAATGGTTTGCGTTTCATTTTAGAAAAAGTTGTCAAGCCCTTTTTGGAAATCCATTACTACTCTCAACAAACATACAGAGAAATTTTAGCTAACCTTTTATTCGGATTCCAATTCTGTGCCACAATATACGTACAAATATTTGTAAGTGTTTGGGATTTGAACAGCTAAAAGTTAATGATTAATTTATTTATAATGTCAAAAGTAGCTATTCAACAATGCAATTCCAATAAATTTATTGTACGGAATGGAGTTTCCGCTGTTAAAATATTTGAACTGTTTCAGAAGGACTTCATTTATTTATTAGAGGTAAGAATTTGTTCAAAGATGGTCGAAAAAGAGTTTTTAAGACGAAGCACGGCAACGATAAATAAACAACACGTAAGTAAAATCAAATAATTGGTGCTTAAATATAGGTGATTGACAGTCCGAGACTTTACTTACTTCAAGGATCTATGAAAATGCACAATTTCTGAACTCATAACACCTAATCATTTCCCTTAAAACACTATTCGTATCGTTCCACAACTAACGTATTCTTCTACATCAGTATCATGTGGCTTGCGGTTTCTCGCTTAGCTAAGGACTGCTCCGTGGCCTCCGTTTTTTGAATCTTTAGAAAACCGAACCGAAAGAAGAAGAAATTAATGGGTACTTGTACATATGAAGAGGAATTCAAAACATTTTAAAAACCTTTGGCACAAATCTTATTTTAAGGGGAATACAATTAATTTAAACAAATATATAAAGGCTTTTTTTAATGATTTATTAAACTTGTATTTCTATGAGCTACTTCATGCGACAACGTCCATCATTTTATTTAAATAAACTTGTTTTCTTTCTTGAAAAAAAGAGTTTTTCCATGTCCTTTTTTTCGAGGGTGTGAATTTATTTGTACGGATATAAGATGGGACATTTTTAAATGGTAATTAATAATGCCGGGCGATGACAGTCTTTATCTCTGTTGGTTTGTTAGAATCTAAATTGTATGACTGTTTTGTTGTCATTAAGAAAACAACGCAACAACAACACACAAGTTCGTTTTTTGTTTTGTTCGTTTTCCTATTATTTTAAGGATTACATGTGTCGTTGGTTAAAAGGGCAAAGTTGATGGTCGTTTATTTTAATTAGTTATGCTTGCATAGAGATTTTTATGGAACTATCCTCGCATAGACTATTTTGCTTGTTCAATGGGGAAAAAAGGAAAGATCTAATATCCTTTTCCTTTGCCAAGAAATGTTTTGGGAAGTTATTTTTGTATTATTAGACTTGTAGGAGATTCTTAAAGTGCAACTCGAGACATACATTTGAACTTTTTAAACAATAGCATTGTGTTGTGGATTATGAAGATTACATAATTTATAAGAACAAATAAAAGGTTTATAGACAAACAAAAGGATAACTAAATATTATTTTGTTTGATTAATGAAAGAAATATTTAGGTAGAAAGGTAATTTTTTGAATGTATAGAAGAAAGATCTCCGAGATAAAACGAATATTCAATTTTTAAATAATTTTGAATATCTATTAATTTTATTAAGGAAATGTATAACTACCTGTGAAAAGTGTAGATACCTATTGTAGATTATTGCCCTTTTTTAGATTCGTTTTTTTTTTTGTGTTTTTGTATTTCTTTGGAAAATATGATTTATTGAAATTGAATTCAACAGAAAATAAAGATTTTAATTCTTTACACATGTCCAATGATTTAAAGGGACTAAAATTTGGGCACATCACATTTGTTTTATCATTTTTCTACTAAACGTGTTCACATTTTAAATTATATAAAAATGGAGAAGAAAACAAGGAACAAGAATAAATATAAATCGAAAATCTATCATTCTCTGTATGATTTGTACTTTTTTATATTGTTTTATTTTCTTGCCGAGGCACTTGATTTGTTTTTGTACATTTATTTTCGATTTAAACATTATTAAATATTCTGTTTGATAAATTTTGCCATCGTGTTTTAAGTCAAGATATGTTTGAACGACCATAATATTTGTTCATACATATAATAAAATGCATTTAAACGAATTGAATTTTTATTTTACAGAAAGACCAATTTAAACAGTATTGAAATACATACCTTATTGAAAAAAAAAACAACTTAAACTCTAAAGCTTTCCACGCAGACCATCAAGACCCTTTTGAAAAGGGAATTATTCGATTGCGAGAGTTGATGGAGAGAAAATGTGAAAAGTGAAAATGTAGTTGAATTCAGCGAGCAAACCGTAGAATTTACACGAAAAAAAAGGCGTTATGTCTCTTTGCCCAAAACCATATCGCCCAAATTAAAAATGTCAAAGCATTCAAAACAATTGTATTAACATTTTTTTGTTTAACGATTTGGACTCCATTACCGATCCTTTGGGCATTACAAATTTTGTGGGCTCTATGACATTCCAATAAAGATATTAAAAATGTCATATCGCCCCAAAAATGGCTCTATCACAAAATAAATGTCATAAAATACAAAATCTAAATTTAAAATTCTTTTAAGCAAAATGGCAACTAAAAATGTTAGTGTTCTTTTATTAAAAATTTATTGGGCGTTACGATATCATTCAGTTTTCAATGTAAGTTTTTTTCTTACTTGTAAACGGGTGGAGATAGAATAGTAAAAAGTTCTTAGTTTTAACACCTCAACAAATCATCAAGTTTTGTCGCCCAAGTTATCGTACAATCGCCCAACAATTTAACTGCTTTAAGTTAACATAACAGAAAATTGATGTAGAGTGGGGAAACGGTTCAACTTCAAAATCGTTTTTCCCTTCAGACACAGACGTATTTTCTTGATTTTGATAGTCAACTATCAAAAATCAGCTTACACGATTTCATCCCTGGTCTGAATTTCTCCTCGATACCTGATGTGTTATTGAATAGACGTGTGTTACAGAGTGGCAGTTTCGGGTTGGTTTTAAATGGTTTTAAATTTCACGCCAAGGATTGACAGTTTAACTATAAAGAGTATAAGACCGTATTTAAACTTTAAAACCTCTTTTATGCAAATTGTGCTAAATTTTTAGTTAAAAAACAAGAAATTAAAAAAAAAGTAAAACCCAGAAATAAATCTATATAATTTCCATTAACGCCCCCTCACTCATTGCAAAAACGTGTATCAATTTGCTGAAATCAATTTCCCCAAGTTATATACCTCTCCACAATTAATTTAAGAGAATTGATGTCTTCAAAACGGTACAGAAAACAGTTCGCTGAATCTCCATCTCCCACATCAAAACAACCGCAAAAAATGTCTGTTCTTACACGCACTCAGCAACTAATACGTTCAGAAAACCGAGAGCTGGAGCCTCACTCATCGCTTACAACTGCCAACTTGATCAAAATGGATTCTCACGATGAAAACACAATCTTAGGAAAACTCGAGAAAATTACATCACAAATCACAGAATCCGAAAAAAGAATCATGCACAAAATCGACAGCTACAAAAACACGAGATCGCGATTGAAAAAATGAAAGCCCATGTTGAGGCAATCGATGACAAACAACAACTAAAGGAGACCATGTGTGATGTACTGTTACATGGGGTCCCTCCGTTACCGAATGAAAATTTACAATGCATCTTTAATCAACTTTGTGCAAGCTTGAATATTAAACCACCAACGATAAAAAATATTTACCGTCTTAAAACTACATCAAACTCGCCCGCACCACCCGTTATGGTAAAATTCTTCAAACCGAATGATAAAAGTTTAGTTTTAAGGTCGATCGTCGGCTACCGAAAACAGACTAAAGCTTCGCTTTGCCTTTGAGACATCGGCATGAATGAAAACATAAATAACACTTCTTTCGTTTACGTTCACGAGTGCCTCACATTAAAAAACCGTT
Source organism: Eupeodes latifasciatus (assembly GCA_920104205.1). NCBI lineage: Eukaryota > Metazoa > Arthropoda > Insecta > Diptera > Syrphidae > Eupeodes > Eupeodes latifasciatus. The sequence goes on from OV049924.1 coordinate 157,444,684, forward strand.
CGCTTCTTCAATACGCTCTTAAATTAAAGAGAGAGCATAAATTGTCTTCTACGTACAATTTTCGTGGTCTTGTCTATGTAAAAATAAACAAAAATGAGGATGCAAAATTGATTAAATCAGCTGATGACCTTGCCGATATTGCCACAACTGCAACGTCACAAACAACATGAAATGCAGCTCTTACAGATGACTACAGGACGTGATAATGATCATACTAAGTTATTTATTTTTTTATATTAATATTATGTTGTATACACTTTTTATTTATGCTATTTCTTATATTTTTCTTTTCTCTATATTATCTATTTTCATTTCAATCTAAAAGTCAGTACGTTTCTTTTCTACTAATTTTCTTCTCTTATAAATACTCCTTATCATTAAATTTGTCTTCTTGTGCATTTGTATTTTTCCTGTTAAGGTTTTGTAGTCTGTCCTCTCTATATGAAAGGAGGTTGATTTGGAATCGCCTCTTCTTGATTTTTGAGAATGGCTAATTTCAACCAACAACAATACAGAGACTCCACAGATGTTTTAGGTCCAAATAATACTATACGTGCAATGGTAAATGTAATGTGTAGTCGACATACTGGATTGCATATTTGTCATTTTGTTGGAAGCGTTTTCGATTGGATGTGCTTTTCAATAATTTCAAAAGGTTAAGAAATAAGGTAACAACTGAGATACGTGAATCAAAGAGACGCTTCTTTGCCCCTCGGCTAGATCCCTCTCAAGCTAAACATAACCTCTGGAAAAGTCTTCGGGATATTGGCATCGGAAAACAGAAAAATACTATTACTGATAATATCGACTGCAATGAACTTAATAGACAATTTATCTCTCATCCATGTCCAGAAGTCATTGATGAAACTTTCAGTACCCCAATCCAAAACAGCCTGTTTTCCTCGCCAAGTTTTGTTTTACACTAGTTGATAAAACTGATGTATTAGAAAGTTGCTTATTTATAAAATCAAATTCAGTTGAACTTGATGAAATTCATCCGGTTTTTGTTAAAGCTATACTTCCATACGTTTTTAAATACATAACGCATCTTTTTAACACTATCCTTATGTCGAGCGTTTTTCCTTTTGTCTGGAAAAAAGCTAAAATCATACCGATTCCTAAGAACCAAAACGAATTCAGACCCATTGCCATCCTTCCATTTCTTTCAAAGGTCCTGGAAAGGTTAATGAACCTTCAAATTCAGAAATACTTGAACAGTCACAATTTGTTATGCATTAATCAATCAGAATTCCGTCCTAAGCATAGCTGTACCACAGCTCTTATCAACGTTGTTGAAAATATCCGACAAGCTGTTGACTGTGACAATGTTACATTTCTCATTCTTCTTGATTTTTCAAAGGCTTTCGACACAGTCAATCATAATGTCATGTGTAGCAAGCTTATAACTTCGCTCATTCTTCTGCAAAATTAGTACAATCATACCTTTATAGCAGATCTCAGGTGGTTTCAGTTAGTGGCTCCGTATCTGAACCTCTCATACTAAGGCGAGGCGTCCCACAAGGTTCTATATTGGGCCCACTTTTGTTTTCTATGTACATTAATGATCTACCTAAATGCTTGCGGTATTCCGACATAGATATGTACGCAGATGATGTTCAAATACGGAAAAGCTTTCCTCTAGGTCTTGTTGAAAATGCAGTTTTTGAGGTAAATGAGGAATTGGATAGGATTCATATTTGGTCCAAGAAAAATGGGCTCTGTGTAAACCCACTTAAATCAAAATGTCTGGTAATTTCAAGAAAGTCTGCAGATACATCATGTTTTCCTAAAATATACCTTGATAATAAGGAAATTAAGTTTGTCGATTCTGCAAAGAATTTAGGTATAACTTTTACAAAAACACTTTCTTGGAATGACCATATCAGATTGACTATAGGAAAAGTTTACGGAGGACTTCGTATGCTGTGGACTAACTATAAAGTTACTCCATTAAAAACAAGGTTAGTGTTAGCAAAAACACTACTTATCCCAATTATGCTCTATGGCTGCGAACTTTTTTACAATTGTGATTATGAGCACAAACGTAAGCTTAATGTTGCTTACAATAGCATAGCAAGATATGTTTATGGGTTAAAAAGATATGACCATATTTCTCAGTTTTCTAAATCAATATACGGCCTAACACTTGAAAACCTTTTTAAATTGACAACATTAACATTGCTTCACAATGTGATACAATCACAGCAGCCACCGTACCTTTATGATAGGATCCATCAAACGCGTTCTGTCAGATCTTTTAATCTTGTGCCAACACGTTACTTTTTCCTAGTATCAGAGCGACAATTTTTTATAAATGCGGTACGTCTGTGGAACTCTCTTCCCCGATCTATTGGGATGATTGGCTGTACAGTCCTTTTCAGGATAAAACTCAAAGAGTACTTGGAGACTTTTTAACTTTTTTTTCTTTAACTTTCTTTCTTTTAACTTTCTTTCTTTCTATAGCTATTCTCAAATTGAAATAACATTTTATTAAAAAACTCATTTTAAATAATAATAAAAAAATGAATTTAATATCGTAAGTTGCTTTTGCTGCATCTCTTTTTTCTAAATTGTTTAAATTTTCAACATACTTTAATACATCAAATTATAATAATTAAAGCTTATACTGTTTTAAAAGATAATGTATCTTAATGTATAAGACTATACGAATAAATAAATAAATTGAAATTAAATTGAAAAAAAAAAATTAAATTGCATCACACCTAAATTTAGCAATATTTTGTGTAGGATAATAAAAAATTGAAGTCCATATCTCTCTTTGTTCTCATAATACCATTTTTATCAGTTTCTTGTTGTTTTTGTAGGTGTTTGTGTTAAAAAAAAGTTGTCAATTGAATTTGACTATTAAATTATCTAAAAGTCAGCAACAATATTTTGCATATGATAAAATAACTTTGATTTCAATATCTGTCGATAACGAATTTTAATCATTAAAAAAATTGATTGGATTTTTCTAAGAACATTATCTTATAGAGCAAGAGCCCGGGCCTGCCAGACATACCTTTTATCATAAAAGCTGAAAGTTTGTCTATGTGCTATCGTACTCTTACCAAAGATCGCAATAAACCGAATGCTCTGTTTCGCTCGCACCGTCTACTACATATGTTCCGCGCTCTCGCAACTTCTGCTCAATTCAAAGTGTCTGGCAGGATGATAGAACCCTCGAAAATGTCTGACTGCTAAGGAAGCATCGTTTAATAGCTCCCCAAAAAACATATATTAAATTTAGCTTTTATAATATAACGTACATTGAATTACAAAATATTATAGTTTAGGGGTGTCTGGCAGGGGGTTGGAACCATACCAAGTGTCTGGCAATGATTAAAGCGAATTTTGGTGTTGTTACGAATGAAATATAAAAAAATTGAGTTTTATAAAATAAGGTAAGTTAGATGGAATTTTATGCACCTTTGCTACCTGTTAGCTGCCAAAGGAACCACTACCCAGGTATCATTGGTGGGGATCGTTCTTACCTGTACTAGAGGCTCACATAGACAAACTTTCAGCTTTTATGATAAAAGGTATGTCTGGCAGGCCCGGGCTCTTGGACTATTACGTTAAACATAAAACTTTGAATAGAATGAAATAATTTTGAAGTCAATATCTTCATCTATTCTTAAAATATAGGTGTCGACCATCAGTTTTTACAAATTTTGTGTTGTATTATTTGAAGATTTCTACTTTTTATACAAGAAACTGACTGTTAGATTTTTATAAAAATTGTAATAAATGTTGAAATCAATATTTCTATATTTTTTATGAGATGAAATTAATTTCTAGGCAATATCTTGAATTTTTGCCAAGATATTTTAGCCGAAAATCAATTTTTACCAACTTTCAATTTTTCTCAAAATTTTACGAGATGTCAAAAACGTTTCGTTGCATAAAATTATTCAAGGTGACAAATATTTTCTAAAAATCATTGATTTAGATGCGTCAAAGAAATGTAAAAATTTTTAATTACAATAATTTCCTATGGACAGTAAAAAACTGTCAATCCTTTTTGTCAACAAAATTTCAAAAATTCAAAGTGGTCTTTGTCGAAACTCGATGAACCGCAGAAATACAATGAAAACAAATGAATCACAGTTCGTTAATGTCTTACACAACAATTAACCCCATCATAACGCAACATCAGACACAACATCATAATCGATTGTCTTTCCGTTTTTCATTGTCGTCGTCGTCGCTCGGTCACTTCTGCTTCCATACTTTTTTCTCTCTTCATCTTTCAAATTTTCCTTGTTTCAGTAAAAAAAGGAAACTCCACCACTTAGGTACTCCCTTCATGTACCAAGTACCAAGTGTTAATGGGGTGTTATTACGACAGCTATTCATTAAAATAACAAACCAAATGGTCCATTTTTATGATGAAAAACATACACCAACCAACGTTACATAAAAATGATAAATAAGTCAAGAGTAAAATAAGTAATTAAAATGCCAATTTCTCTTTTCGAATTTACAGATATAAACTGCACAACCCATACAAATATTCGTAAATATGCATAAGACCCTGATGATGAATAAGCCACACAAAATCAACCACCGACGATGACGATGGCGACGTTTGAAACGAACGACCCTGTGAGCCTGTGAGGAATGTGAGGCTTTGTGTTCATTCATCAAATGTATAAGTTATTATATGTGCGGCACACATAACATAATTCCTTCGCAAACGAAGTCCAACCCTGCGCCTGCACTGGTAGTAATTTCCCTCTTTGTTTACCCTTGTTAATTTTATGGTAACAAGGAATTATTATGATGAGGATTTTAATTTGTATCTTTCTTTTATTTTGTTGCCTTCAATCGAACGGAATGCGATTTATGTATATGAAAAATTGTCTTAATAGTTTCCGGATGAGTGCAACCAAAAAAGGGGGAGCATATTTTTTGGTTTGAATGATGAAAAATGAAAGGGGTTCAATTCAAAGTGTCAAAATTGTATTATGTCGTTGTTGATTGTGGGAAATGTATGCAAGTCAAATGTCAGATTGATTTTTGCACTGAGGGAGAGACAAGATGGCGCTTGTGTCAAATAATTGTTATGCAACATATGAGAGCAACTTTCGTTTACATTTGAATGTCAACAATGACAGTGACAGGTTACTTTAACAGTCAATGAACTCTATCTAATTTCTGTTTCGATAAATCAATTTCCATTGGAAACTTTTTTAAGGTTTACCCATCATAATGACTAACCTTATTAGGAGTCCAGAATTAATGAAAAATGGCAATTAAAATAGGTAATAATTATTATTAACTGTCACAGTTAATTCCATGGAACTAAGATTTCTACAATGGGCTTTAGTACTACATATTTAACATATTTTTGTTTATTGATTAAACCCTCCAGAAATCAATGTGATAAGTAGTTATGTCATCATGAATTGTATTAATCAATTTATCTTTTATGAAATGTCTTATGAAATGTCATCTTTTACAGTTACGAAAATAAATCTAAACAAAACAGTCAATCAATTTTTTCGATTGACACTAAACTCTCAACTGTCAGGATGGCCGAGCGGTCTAAGGCGCCAGACTCAAGAGCAATCTTACCCACTAACAAATGGGTTACTGAGCGTTCTGGTCCTCTCTGAGGGCGTGGGTTCGAATCCCACTTCTGACAAGAATTTTTTTTTCCTCGTTTCGATTTTTACGTTTTATTTTTTTAGTTTTTGATCACAATTTGGTAACAACAAAAACGAAATCAACAACCAAAAAACTTGTTGTTTGAAAGCACTTCCCTTCAAACTGGAAAGATGTGTAAACAAGAAACTATTGTCATTGGAATTTGATACTGTTCCGCAAACAAAACGGACCAGTTTTTTACTGTTGGGATGTTTTGTCATGTATTTGTTGTTTTGTCTGCCATTCACTCACTCACTCGACTCGTTCCATGGATGATGCTCTTTTGTTAAGGATCGGATGGTGTGCGGCTTTTGTTCGTTTTGTCTTCCTTTTTTAACGAACTGTTATAATATCCTGTAGGGCTTCATTTGTTTTTTGTGTGTTGTCTCCTGCGGGCAATGTGTGTTTATTGTTTACAAATGACAGTTGAATTTTTTTTTTGAGGAAATTCTTCACTGATGTCACTCTGTATATTTCACCACCACCCATGGTGATTCAAAAAAGAAGAATACCATCATGACTGGAGTGGCCAAGTAACTTCGTTTGGTGTTCTCATTTCATTTTGTCGTCTTCATTGTTTTTTTTTTTTTTTTTTAGAATTTATTTTGAAAAAAGCAAAGTGGGTACTTTGACAAGTGCACATGCTCTTTTGACACATTGGTTTGGTTTCCGCTTGAGAGGTTTCTGAAGTGAGAGCTGTAGAGGTGGGTACATCTTTGTGTATGTTTTGTTTTGTTTTGTTTTTAATTGAGAATTTTCTGTTGTTTTGAGTTGCGGCACACGCAAGCTACTTTTCCATTTATTTTTGAAGTATGTATGTACATAAGTTCATCGAGAAAACGAAAAGGACTTCTGTTTGCTTGATGGAGTGCAATTTAACGGTCACACACTTGTTGATATTCATCAAATTTAAACGAACGGTGTCAGTTTGACACGTCAAATGAAAAAAAAAAACATTTCACTACCCCTTCGGGTAGGGGTTAAGAATTTACCCGAAGTAAGGTATGCTTGTCGTAAAAGGCGACTAAAATCCAATCTCCGTATACTGAGAACTACATAAGTATACAAAATATGCAATGGAAAAAACAAATAGATTAATTACCCCAGGTGGAAAGCCAGTTTCTCTGGCAAATCCATCCTCTTCGGAGGCAGGCTCTACGGATTCTGGGGAGAGCCATTTATTGCATTTGATAAATCCTTTCGCGAAAGCGCATAAGGTCCCTCGATCACCTCCATCTGTACCGAGAGTTACCGGCAGAAAGAGTCCACCGGTTGTGCCAAAAGGCACTAAAAGCGACTCACCGAAAACAAACAGTTTTGAGCAGGACAATTGTGAACTGCAAAAGAAGCTGAACGAAATGATAAGACTCTACGAAGAGCTTAAAAAAGAAGTCGAAAGTCTTCGTGAAGAGAACAAGATGTTAAAAACTTCTGAAAACATGAAAGTAAATACTCTAAGTCCACAACATCGAGATCGGCACGAATATGAAACTGATGAAGATGAACTTGCTCGGGAAACTGAAAAAAGTAGACCTAGTAAAAAACGGAAGGTTGAAAATTCGCCTAAGTTTCAAAATCAGCTAAAACCAAATAAAATTACACGGAAAGATCAGTTTTCTGCGAATAAGAAACTTCCTCCACCGATAAACATCGTTGGTCAAGCGGATTATAACAAAATTCTTCCCATTCTAAAAGAAACGGCGCAAAAGAATTTCAAAGCTACATCCACTCACAATAATACGTGGAAAATTAACGTAAATGATTCAGATTCTTATAGAAAACTGTCGAAAAAACTCAGCGATGAAAAAATTGAATGGTATAGTTATTCAATTAAAGAAGAAAGACCTCTACGTGTAGTTGCTAGAGGACTTCATCCCTCTTGTTCAAAAGAAGACATCCTTTCGGACTTAAAAACCAAAGGATTTAAGATTCTTGACGCAACAAATCTTTTGAAGCGAGAAAAAGGAATCGAAACCGCTTATATAAAACGCGCTCTTCCGCTTTTTATTCTAAGTTTCGATAAAAATGAAAATGTGGACAATGTTTATAATATTAAAACTATAATGAATATTGTTGTAAAAATCGAACCACTAAGAAAGAACAAACGCCTTATTCCTCACTGCAAGCGATGTCAAGGTTTTAACCATACAGCAGCTTATTGTCAGAAGGACCCCGTTTGCGTTAAATGCGCGGGAAAGCACATGACTGATGTATGCCGTCTTAAAAAAGAAACTCCGGCTACATGCGCGAATTGCAAAGGTAATCATCCAGCAAATTACCGTGGCTGTGAGGTCGCAAAGGAAATGTTAAAGAGGCGCGAAGAATTTAGTAAGAAAACTAAAAAAAATACCTCAAAGCAAAACAAAGAATTAAAATTAAAAACCAAGACTAATACTCAAGCGTCGAGTAAAACGGACGGGAAAAATAATGAAAACGTTTTACCCTCAGAAAACATAAAAACAAAAAAGACGAACACGTACGCTCAAGTCACGGCGCCCGAAAAACCTAAAACTATTAAACCTGACTCCGTTCAAAATGTATTTTCCCTTATACTTGAACGATTAGAAGAACAAGGGAGAATTAACACAATTATTCTTGAGAAATTGGACAAATTTGAGTCGGCGGCTCTTAAAACACCAAATTTACCGTAAACATGGATCAGTTGTCCCAACAACTCAAAATAATAACATGGAACGCGAACGGACTTACCGCAAAAATCGAAGAACTAGAAACGGTTCTACTTAACGAAAGAATAGATATTTGTTTGATCTCTGAAACTCATTTGAAAAAAGACTCAAATTTAAGTATTAAAGGTTATTCGGCTTACCACGCATGCCATCCATCCGAAAGAGCAAGGGGTGGTTCTTCCGTATTTATCAGAGAAAATATCAATCATTCGTTTGAGATAAATATCGAGCTCGATACAATGCAAGTTACTTCCGTTAGCATAAAAGTTAGACACGTATTTTTTAATATTGCGTCTATTTACTGTCCTCCTCGGTCCAAGATAGACAAAAACAATTTTAAAGATCTTTTCAACGCTTTAGGTCCAAAATTTATTATTGGCGGCGACTTCAATTCGAAACATTCATTTTGGGGATCACGTTGCATTTCGACGAAGGGTAGACAACTCTACAAAGCGGGTATTGAATGTAACGTTGAATTTTTCTCGTCAGGAAAACCAACCTGCCTAACAGCAGACAAAAAAACGAATTATTCTCTTTGGAAGACGATAAAAGGTATTAAAAAGCCTCAAATAATGTCGGCACCTATTCGAAAAAATAATTCTGAATGGGTAAAAACTGATAAGGAAAAGGCGGATTTATTTGCTAAGCACCTTGAGGAAACGTTCAAACCTTTCGATGGTCAAGAGCTTCTGACTAATGACGGAGAGCTCCAACCAGCGCCGGACAATTTTTCTTTCAGGAATATTACTTTGACTGAACTTGTCCAAGAAATAAAACGGCAGAAAAATAATAAAGCTCCTGGCTACGACCTGATTAACGGTCGTGTCCTCAAAGAGTTGCCTAAAAAAGCAATGGTTAAGCTCTTACAGCTCACTAACGCTGCTTTAAGACTTGCTTACGTACCCACGCAATGGAAAGTCGCCGAAGTAATAATGATCCCCAAACCGGGTAAGCCACCGAATGAGAAAAAATCGTAGACCAATTTCTCTCTTACCAATTATATCTAAAATATTTGAAAAATTGCTTCTTAAACGAATGCTACCAATTATTGAAGAAAAACGTTTAATTCCCGACCACCAATTCGGTTTCCGGAATAATCACTCGACAATTGATCAGGTTTACCGAATAACTAACGAAATTGAAAAAGCATTTGAAGAAAAAAAGATTTGCTCAACTGCATTTCTTGACGTTTCTCAAGCTTTTGACAAAGTTTGGCATGACGGGCTAAAATATAAATTAAAAGTCTTTCCAGAGCAAATATATAACATTCTTGAATCGTACCTAGAAAATAGATTCTTTCGAGTTAAGCAAGGAACGGAGTATTCGGAGTTTAAAGAAATTAACGCTGGGGTTCCCCAGGGTAGCGTCCTTGGACCGATTTTGTTTGTTCTTTATACCCGAGATATACCCCAAACAGAAGGCACAACTTTAGGCACTTTTGCCGATGATACAGCTGTACTCGCAATATCGGATTCAATAGAAACGGCAACCTCTAAGCTTCAAAAGGCATTAAATAGCATTTCAGATTGGACAAAGAAATGGCGAATTGCTCTTAATGAAACGAAATCGACGCACACAAATTTTACGTATAAAAAAGTATATAACTTACCTATTTATATAAATTCTGTGCAAATTCCATACGCTAATGAAGCGAAGTATCTAGGCATGACTATAGACGCGAAACTTAAATGGAAAGTTCATGTAAAAAAGAAACGCGATGAACTCGAAAATAAACTCCGCGAATTGACATGGCTTATTGGAAGATATTCCAATCTAAGCGTTTATAACAAGCTTCTTATTTATAAGCAAGTACTGAAACCAGTTTGGACGTACGGTATACAACTTTGGGGTTGTACCAACGAAAGAAATATACAAATTTTGCAAACATACCAAAACAAAGTACTTAAAATAATAGTAAATGCTCCATGGTATGTAAGAAATAGCGACTTACATAGAGATTTAAATATAAAATATGTAGAAAACGAAATTAAAAAATTTGCTACAGAGCTAAGATCACGACTTAGAAATCATAGTAATAACTTAATCCAACAATCTGTTAGCGAGGCGTTCGTTTTTCGGCGTCTGCACCGAACAAGACCTTCTGATCTAGCGCAAACAAATTAATCTCTCCACTCGAATTTTGTGGAATCTTCAGGTCCTCTCGTTGGGGAGCTTCCTGACAAAACGCGAACAAAATGACGCTAAAACTACTTGTTAAGCTGGACTTAGTTGTAGTAATAATATAGAAGATAAGGGAGGTGAGTTTTAGTCAGTAAAAATCTGACACTACTATAAGCATCGGGCTTATAGTGTCTCTGAAGATTTCTCACCTTCCTGCGAAAAAAAAAAAAAAAAAAAAAAAAAAAAAAAAAAATTAATTTCATAGCAGTTCAAGAACCAGATGCTATTAAAATAAACTTTCACTACAGTTATTGATATCTGTCAAAATCAAGTATGGCTATTGATTCAGACAAATATTTGTAGTTAGCTTGAAACAAAAATATTTTTTTTAATACTTTATTAGTTTTGTATGAATTTAAAACTTAGCATAAAATAAAAACAAATGTAAAACTTATTATTGAGTGCTATACAGCTCTAAAGCTAGAATAACACGGCCAACGCGTGGACTCTGACGTCAAACATTTAAACAGTCAAAGTTCACAGCGTCAATTCTTAAAACTTCAACTATTTAAATGTCCCAAAATGCGTTGACGCGTGTGTGAGTCAACATGACGTTTAGAGAACTCTGTCTACGCGTTGACTCGCAAAATATTGACGATCACACGATTTGACAAAATAATGTTTACATAAGTCAACGCTATTTATTTATTTATTTTTTTCATTTTAGGCTGGAAAAGAACATTTAAATAAATAATAAATTAGGTGGCGCAATAGTCCGTTGAGAACTAGGGTCTAGTGACCTACAACTCTCAACCATCCCTGTGTGCGAGTAATGGTGTCAGGTATGGAGGGGACCTACAGTTTTAAGCCGAATCCGAACGGCTAATTTGAGAAAGCACTTTTCATGACAAGAATTAATTTTGGAGGATTTGTCAATTCCTCCAGTACCAGTGAAAAATGTTTAGATGACACAGGCAGGGGTTGAACTCAAGACCTCTGGCATGGCAGCCCTACGCACTAACCAGGAAAAAATATTTACATTGGTATAATACTAAAAATAAAAACAAGGATATTGATATTAGTTTTTTCTAATTTTCTAATGAATAAAAAAAAAATAAATAAAATGGAATTGAAGTTAAATAGATCTTAGGGCCGAAAGGCATTAGCATTAAGTATTATTGTTTAACTTAGAGTGTCCGTATGGGACCAGTAAGTTAGTTGTAAGTTATGGTTAATTAGGCTAGTTTTATGAATTTTTGTCTAGCTTTAAGATAGGTTTAAGATTGAAGTAATAAAAATGAATTTGAAAAAAAAAAAAAACATTGGTATAATATAAGTATATTTTTGGGTAGTTTTTAATTCTATGCCTAATAAAATAAAAATATTTATTGTAGAAAAATTCTAAGAAAAGTTATACCTAACCACTTTTATAAACTTATAATGTTTGTTTTAGTACATCAGGAGAAATAATATCGAAAAGACTTTATAATATAGTTAACAATTTGTCGTATTAGAAAACGAATCAAAATGACATACTTAAAGAGTAAGGGCGTTTTTTCGAGTTGAACTTTAACCATTCCCAAACTGGAATGTTTATGAAAATTGGTTCCTATATTAATTAGAATCAATAAACAAAAGAAGTCACACAAATATTGATAGTAAAAAAAGATAGTTTTTGTAGGAAATTGTATTTACCTCAAAGAGGACCATAACCTTTTTAGGGCGAGTTTAAAGTCTTAACTTTGATTCCATTTGATCAAACGTTCCAAGTAATTTGCCTTTAAAACAAATTTGAGTAGATAGAAGGGCCAAAAACAAGTAATTGTCCATTTCAGGCAAAACATGATTTTAATCTCAGCACTTTCAGGGACTTCGGCGACATAGGGTTTCGCTGCCTGAATTCTAATTAATAAAATTCATGAATTAATCATTTCAACCTCAGCGGTTTTATTTAATATATTATTCTTGAACTATTTTTGATTAATAGCTACAAACATCAATGGTTAACATTCATTAAGAGATATATAGAGCCTCCTGTGTTGTTGGGACACAATCATTGCGATGACCGATAGTCCCAAAAACGATTCATCTTGTCCCAAGAGCATTGACTCACACACGATCACAAAATAAAGTCAACGCGTTGACTCAAAAATGTGTGTTAACGTGAGAGTCAATGTGCTAGTCAACGCATTGACAGCATTTTTCGTTGACGATCACACGTCGCGACGTAACACCCTTGGGACTGATTCTGAAGTCAATTTTACTTCAGATATTTAACGCGTTGACAGTTTACGTTAACCATCTAATAGTTGCTTAAGGATCGTATTGACGAAACTGTCAAGTTTTTTAACTTCCCATAGGAAGTTATTGTAATGGGTTCGATTTGTCAAATTGAAAATTTTGACATTTCTCGAAGTTTCAAGGTCCCTAGAGTCAAAATAAAAGATTTTTAGAAAGATGTCGTTGCGTGCGTGTGTACGTACGTTCGTACGTCCGTATGTCGGTATGTCCGTACGTCCGTACGTTCGCGACGTTTTTTTCGTCGTCCATAGCTCAAGAACCAGAAGAGATATCGACTTCAAATAAATTTTGTTATACAGATAATAAGGCAGAAAGATGCAGAAAGGGCTCTCAAGAAAATTGCGTGGGTGGTTTTTTTACCATAGCAGTTTAAAAAAAGGTGAAAATTTTGGTTAACCCTAAACATCTTACGAACCAAAAACGCTAGAGACTTGAATTAAATTTTATATTATATATTGTAACGTGATACAGAACAAGTATATTTTTGGAAAAAAATCCAATTAACGGTTTTTTTTTAAATAAAAAAAACTGAAAAAACTAAATTTGTCACCTCGAAAATTTTACGAATATAAAAAGATTTTATCACCAAAACAATTGTATGCAAAGAAAAATAACGTTTTCAACGTCTGGTAAAATTTTGAGAAAAATCGAATAGACAGTTTTTTTATAAAAAATAAAAACCTAAAAAAACATTACTCAAAGTTGGTAAAAATTGAATTTCGACTCAAATATCTTTTCACAAATTTGAGATTATGGCTTCCAACTTATTTTAACTTACAAGAAATATTGTTTTCAACATTCGTAAAAACTTTGAGAAAAATCGAATTGACAGTTTTCTTACAAAAAATAAAAACCTTAACAGAAAAATTAATAAAAGTTGGTAAAAATAGATTTTCGACTCAAATATCTTTTCAAAACTTTGAGGTATTGGCTTTAAACTACTTTTATCTTTTAAAAAAATATTGTTGTCAACATTCAGAAAAATTTTGAGAAAAATCTAATTGACAAGTTTCTTACAAAAAATAAAAACCTAACAATAAAACAATACTAAAACTTGGTAAAAATTTACTTACGACTCAAATAGCTTTTCAAAAATTAAAAATATTGTCTTCAAACTCTTTTTTATTTCACAGAAAATATTGTTTTCGATATTCAGTAGTTTTTTTTATAAAAATCCAACAGTCCGTTTTTTCATCAAAAAATTAAATCTACAAAAAATAGTACGCAAATTTGGTAAAAATTGATGGGAAGGTTATCAGTGAGGGTCGCATCCCAGCCTCTTTTCTTTATTTTGATTTGTCTTAGAAAGTCGTTTTCGTTAAGTATGGATAAATGATCCCAGCAGTCGTAAAAAAACTTAATAGACGTTACCTAACAAAGATAAAGCCGAACTTCCAATGTTTGGATTGCCACACGAAAAAAAGGAATTTTCAAAAATCGTTTTTAGCAAAATAAAAGTAAGTATCTTTAACTTTTTTTCCTTTTTTCATATTTAAAAGGTATTTGAGTCCTTCATTTTAAAGTACGATAGTATTAAGCATAAATGTTATCGTTTTTTTCGTTTTACAAAGTCTTTTTGAAAACTTTCAATATTGTTATTTTCTATGAGTGAATAGCTGTGTGTGTCCTTAAATGGAACATTATTTTTGATTGCTTTTTATTAAAATGTATGTCAAAAAATGTATCGGAATTAATTTCGACCGAAGAAAAAAAGGAAACAAGACCGGAAGCTATAATTAAATTACATTACCTATCGAAAATGTCTATGAGGAAAATAACAAATTAACACTTATTTCTGTCAAATTCTATTCTTTTTCCATTAAAAATAGTCACTTAACTTACCTATACGAACGTAAACGCGACGACCACCATCAAGATGACCACCATTAAGGAGGTCATTAGTGTCAACATTTGCAGCACCAATTCTACTTATCTTCGCATATAATAGTGCTGACGTCCCATTAAAAAGCAAAACAGGCAAAAAGAACGAAAACGGTGCGGTGCGCTGAAGGCACACGAGCTCAGCATCTTAATTGCGAGACTTTATAACGTTTAATTCTTTTCTTTTTTTTTAAGTCAATCTCTTTCTCTTGGCTCTTTGCTTCGTGTATCGTGTGTTCTTTTCTTATATATATTCATTTTAAATTCTCCTGCGCGAACATCTTTGCGCTGCAATGTAGGCTAAGACGCGAAAAGACATCATGGTCTGCTCCTCCGCCACCTCCGCAGAAGCTTGGTTGTCGTCGACTTGGTCTTATCATCAATTTGCAGAAAAACGTCAAAAGTAATTGTCAATTCTCATAATTTGTTTTCTGTCATCGTATGGCAAAGGGATAGATACACACAGAGAGGAGGGTGCGATGAGTTACAGTGAGACAGAAAGAGAGATAGTCCAAGCTACCTCTTCGCACAGTGGATCGTTTTATACATATGATATACGTAAAACCCACATTTTTTAAGTTGGTATATGGTGTTTTTTAGACGTTTTGTTTTTCAATCTAGCAATATTTTTTTCGGAATTGGTCTTTTTGACAGCTGTCACTTGATTTATTCTCAGTTTGGTTGCTATTTTATAATAAATAGACTTACTCCTGAACAACGTTTGCAAATAGTGCAAATTTATTAACTAAATAATGATTCGGTTCGGTGTGCAATCAATTTATTGAAGGAGACTTTTTTTTAAAACAAAAATTTAAATTGTTCCACCAAAAATGTTATATTGTATTTCCATATAACATTGAAATTTTAGGTCAGGTATATACGGTACAATCTTATGTTTTATTACAAAACCAAATAATACTGTTGGTAAAGCTAAAAAAAACACTTTTTGAAAAAACATTTGAAATAAAATGGTTTTTAAATAGATTGTCATTTTGTTTCAACTCATAAAGTAGTACAAAGTACCAAGGAGGCTCGCAATAAGGATCGCAGACGTTTCAGAATGTCAAATACTCGAAAAAAAAAAATTCACAAACCGAAATTTGTTGAAAATGCTAATTATAATTTGCGCCTCACTCATAATTTCTCACCGACAACATATTCAAATCAACATAATAAGGTCTATGAAATGAACCTTGACCTGTTTATAAATACTCTAAGCGATGACCAAATTAAGTCCACTCGAGGTATTGATCTGCTAGTTTCAAGCATATCTCAAACAGAACAAACTTTTCAATCACGCCGCATGCAAAACTGGAAGGATCCATGGTTTGATGCAGAATGCGAGGCAGCAAGGAAAAAGTCTTTCGGCTTTCTGAAACTTCTCAGAGCAACAAATTCAATGTCAGCTAAATCAAGGTATCAAGAGGCAAATAAGGCTTTCAAAACAATTTGTAAAGAAAAGAAAAACCAATACTCTCGCTCTCTCATGCAAAGATTATCGGAAGTAAGAGACAGCCGTGCTTTTTGGAAGCTTGTTCGGGAATTAAATGGCATACCGTTTGCGAGGAAAACTGAAATAAGCATAACTATATTAGCGGAACATTTCGAACGGTTACTTTGTGTCTCGGGAAGCCCAAATCAAATGCAGTTTGCCTACCCATGGGTGGGAAACGATTATCTCGACCGTGCTTTCACAACACAAGAGATAACAGATGTCCTTAGCAGATGCAGTATAAATAAGGCTCCAGGGGAGGATCGTGTCCCGTACGAATTCTACAAGTACGCATCGGAAAATTTCATAACAAAGCTTACGGATGCCTTCAACTACATCTTTGACAGCGGTGAAATTCCACAAAACTTTCGAAAGAATATCATCTTTCCCCTATTTAAAAAAGGTGATGTAAACGACCCTAACAACTATCGAGGTATATCTTTCTTAAACGCAGTTATGAAAATTTTTACCGGAGTCATTTTAGACAGGCTGACACTCTGGACACAAGAACACAACCTCCTAAGTGAGTTTCAAGCTGGGTTCAGGAAGGAATATTCAACAGTAGACAATATTTTTGCCTTAACAAGTATCGCTAGTTCTTACATTAGCAAAGGAAAGAAATTATATGCTTTCTTCATTGATTTTAAGGCAGCCTTCGACTCAATCAACCGAATCGCTCTCTTCTACAAACTCAGTTGTCTCGGTTTGTCATCAAAAATGCTAACGATAATACGCCGGCTGTATGAAGATAATTTATCAGCAGTATGGGACGGAGCTGAAAGATCAGACTGGTTTCAAACGACATCAGGAGTCAAACAAGGTTGCCTTTTGAGTCCACTTCTCTTCTCACTCTTCTTAGATGACCTGACATCGTTTCTACCAGGAGGTATTTCTTTTGCGGGTACCGACATAAAAGCATTGCTTTATGTAGACGATATTGTCATTTTTGCAGAGACTCCAAATATGTTGCAAATCATAATAAACAAATTGCAATTGTACTGCCAGCTGTGGAGTCTCACAGTTAATACCAGAAAGTCTAAAGTGATGATATTTCGAAATGGAACAGGACGGTATGCAAGGGATGAGAAATGGAAATGGGAATGTGAGGAACTCGATGTGGTAAGGGAGTATAAATACCTCGGAATTATCATAACCCCGCAGCTCTCTTTTAAAAAGCATCTTCAGGAAAAGTTGAAGGAAGCAAAAAAAGCAATCAACTGCAATTGGAACGGAGTACTTGGGAAAAAACACATTGCTCCGAGTGCTAAGTACAAGCTTTTTGAAGCGGTCATGCGATCAGTTATGTGTTATGCGGGGCAAGTATGGGGAATAAATCAGCATGAGGAAGTTGAAAAACTTTTGAGGTATTTTATAAAAAAGATATTCTGGCTCCCGGAAAATACCCCGACATATATGCTGCACTTAGAGACCGGTGTCGCGCCGCTCTACGTCTTCACCCTCAAGATGCATCTGTACTATATCTCCAAAATAATAGCGCTCCCAAATCATCGACTGCCAAACAAGATAGTAAAACATCTTCTATCCCAAAAGTCTCAATTCTTTGAAGAATGGACAAGACTCGGCACCCAGCATGAGGTCCAGTTATTAGAAAACAACTTAGAATCTTGGAAGGACAGCTTCCCTACACTGTTGGAAAAAATTGAAGTTTCAATGTTTGCTGAATTTGAAGAATTGGCCCATAGGAGCGAATCCCAAAATATGTATAAGCTGCTGCAGTACAACCTTGGCGAAAACAACTATTTCAATGACCGCTTTTCAATTAGTTTAATATCATCGATTTTCAAAACCAGGGGGGAATTGCTTCGCCTAAACTATCAGCCTTATGGACCTGAAGGGAGCATAGAGTGCAGTCTTTGCAACCTGCGAGCGACCGAAAATGTCCTTCACTTCTTGGGAACATGCCCAATATTGAAAACGATTCGACGTGCACACTGGGGAAAATGGTTACTGACTTTAGAAGAAACCAAGGACATACTCAACGGCCAAAATTGGACGAACTTATACTCATTCGTCAAGGCAGCATATAATTATAGAATGCAAATTATAAATGAAGCTTTTTAAAAAATACAGGCGTGAATCCATATTAATTATGTAACTCTAATTTGGTACTTCAAAAATTTTTCTTGTAAACAAAAAACTAACATAAAGATACTATAAGAATTATAATTATTCAATTTATGTAATGTTAACTAAATAATACTCTTTTTTTTCTGGCTGACGGCAAAAGCCAATGCTATATTTTGTGTTTAAGTGTGCATAATGTATTTCAATATTTTGTTTTAAATAAAATCACTACTACTACTACTACACTACTAATAAGGTCTATCACGAATTTCATCGTAATTGGAAACTTTTAGGAATTCCGAAAAACACTATCTCGAAATCCGTTCGAAATGAAAAATTGTATGAGACTGTCCACTATATTTAATAACACTAATAACGTGTATAATAGTTCTTTACAGGATTTGTAGAACTTTCTGATTACGATGGAATTCGTGATGAGGCTGAATTTTGACGATAATCGCTATGGTTATTCAGATTCTAATATTTAATATGGAGACAACAATGATGATGATATCTTGAAAACTTCACTATCACACAAACAAAACAATATTTTTTCAAAGGATTAAGTGGTCATCTTGCCTGTTATTTTTTCTATCACATCGGATCTTAAAAATATGACACTCTAAAATGCTAACAACAAGCAAAACGCCCTTAAGAATAAATTGTTTCTTACACAGTTTTTGGAAATTCTCATTTAAAGAAATTGAAAAATTTTGAACTTAACGCTTTGGTTTCGAAAAATATGTTTTGGAGTTAATTTTGTATGCTGATTTCGAATATAAACTTCGATTATTCATGTTGTATTCAAATTCAAAATATGTAGTCGTTTTCAAAATTGTTTTTATATTTTTGTGATATACTATTTCAAAATATTGATGTAGCAGCCTTATTTAGAGACAAATTGTTAGGGATTTATGATTTAGAAAATCCATCACGACCTTAATTAAATAATAAACTACTTCATGAATTAAAATAAACCTTAAAAAGCTATTGTCGAATTTTAAAAAGTAATGCCTCAAAAACATGAAGTGATTGAGTAATTTTGGTGTCGGATTTGACTTAAGAAACCCATCAGAAATGTGCAATTTGATTGACAGGGTATTTTCAAGATTTTGTTTTAATTAATTTATATATTTATATTTATAAATTATTACAATAAGTATAAAATTATTTATTTAGGTTTATTTAGAAAAGATGAGGAAAATTTGTTATTTTTTTTTAAATGCTTAACTTAATTAACTGAAAACATGTATTTGAAACAATATTAGAAGTTTTTACGTTGAAAACGTATAAAACGGTCCACTGTGCGTCGCTTGCCTCACGGTGCGGTGTACGCTCTGCTATGACAATTAAACTGAAATCCTCTATCTCTCCGTCAGTCTACCCCCTTTTGGTACCTACATAGGCAATAGATGTCGATTAATAGAATAATTGCTAAAAGAGAGGCGGAAAGGGGAGGTAGGTGGTATAGGCCAGTACAAAAAAAAATAACTGCGAATTCTACATTGGAAAAAGATTCAAACAATGAGAATGAGGATGGAATTATTAACGGTGGCACAGCAGTAGCCGCACCAGAAGCACCAAAGAGTCCGTTGAGTTATTTTAAAATTAACAATTTATTATGCATTTTCTTGTTGTTATTTTCATTTTTAAGTATAAAAGTATCTGTTGAATAAGAAAGAGGATTTCGTGACTTGAAGTTCAAATGGCGCATTTAAACATCATTTTACGGTTTTATTTTCTCCTTATTCATTTTTGTGTTGATGGCGATGCCGATAGATGGATATGGGGGATATGTCGTCGTTTTTAGACTGTGACGCATTTGAACATAAATTTTCAAAAACTTAATAAGGTCTAAAGTGATTTCGAATGAGTGTGTCATTATCGAATTGGGACTTTGGTATATGTTGTTAGATTTTGAGGGAAGTCTTTTTTTACCCACTTTCCGAACTTTCAAACATCTGTTTGTGCAGTGATGCTCAGCTTATGTGGTTACTGATGAGTGATGTCAAGTGTAGTGGATACTGGATATGGTGTGTTCGTATGTGGAATTCGGACGATCTTATATATTTTTATGTGCAACAATTTTTATTTTTTAATTTTATTAGAAATGCGATCATTTTGAAATTCCATTGGTGAAAAAGTTGTCAAGGAATGTCTTCGATTATTCACATTTTTAGAATGAATTCACTTTTGAAGGCATAGAACTTTTCACATCTGCTCGTATCGAAAAACAATTGATTCACAGTTGAGAAATTTTTAAGTGGCACTAACGTGTAAATAGGAAATAGGATTAAAAAACGTCCGTCGTTTTGATGTCAAACTTGGAAACATAATTAACATACATATTAAATAAGTAAATACTCACTTACTTACTTAGGTCCTCAGACCTAAAAAAGTCAGTGAGTGTTCCCTAGCGGGACATAAGGACTCAACTACTACTACTCGCCATTGTGTGCGGTTTCGGGCGATGTATTTGAGCTCCCTCTAGCTCCTAACCAATCTCGACGATTCCTCCTCGATTTCTCCACGTTCCGAGAAGGTCTACCGACTCTTCTAACTACTTAAGTGAGTGGATTCCACTGCATTACCTATCCTGCAATGCAGTCATAACTTCTTCGAAGCCTGTGTCCAATCCACTGCCACTTACCCTTTCGTATAATATTGTCAATGGGTTCCCTGCCCGTTATCTTATATAGTTCATCATTGGATATTCGATTCGGGCAGAAAACACATAAAATATTTCGTAGACACCTATTAATAATAATAATCGTAATCATTGCTATTATTTTCCAGGTGCTGCAACCGTATTAACAGTACTGATTTGACGTTTGAGCGGAGCAGTCGTAGCTTTGAGAGAGTTGCTCCTCCAAACATTGGACAACATCCTGAACGCAGCCTTAGATTTCCCGATCCGGCTAGCGGTATCTTGTTTGGTTACGCCTTCGGTTGAGACCATACTTTCAAGATAATGAAAACTCTCTTCTTTTTCTACTGGTTGCTGCGAAATGTTTACCCAAGATGATGGGTGGGAGGCTCCGAGGCTGATTAGTTTTTTCCCGTGTTGATTTTCAGCCCTACGATTTCAGCTTCTCTCTCCACCCTTGTTGCCATTTAATGAAGATCTATAATCCTGGGCGATAGCAAGCATTCATCGTCTGCATAATCAAGATGCTTTAGGTATGTTGTCAGAGTCCATCATATTCCTCCGTTTTCTGTCAAGGCCGTCCGCAGCACATCACTAATCACCAATAAGAAAAGAAACAATGGTTTACGTGCAGGTGATTTTAAATGGCTTCCGTGATTGTTAGATTTGGTGGCCCTTATATTATTTCTTGCGAAGTTTTCTAAAGTCACAGTTCTATGCAAACAAGCAAATAAGCCACATAACCAAAGTGACTTTCAAAGTCAACATACAGCATGTCATTGGCCGCATTCGATTCGATTTCTTTCAAAATAGTAAGTTTTGGGTATTTTATCATCTGGGAGGGAATTTTTTGGGAAATATGTACGCGTACCCAGTTTTTCAATTTAAGTTTATTTTGACCGTTTTGGAGGAGTGGTAATGTCATTCATTATTTCGAAAATCAGATTTGATTTTTTAGACACACTGGTTTTGACAACTCCCGTACGTTTCGTGTTTTGTGTCAGTGCCAGACATCTTCGGTTTAGTCTATAATTTAACCATAAATCGTTTTAAAAACGAACAACGTTAGGAAATTATTAAATTTTATAACTTTATTAAGATAATTTTGTTAAGAAAGTTCATTGCGCGCTTCTTTTCATTTTATGTTTATATTGTTGGACACTAAACGTAAGCGTGTCGGTGACTGTATGGCCTAATGTTAAGTGATGATCGTTAATTATCGATTCTGTGCCTTTCGCAGCAACTGGGCGTCTATTACTCCACTACACGGAAAATTTTGAGAAAGGATTTCTTACTTTGAAGTCTTTCGGCTTACCACAACGCCGAATTTTCGACTGATGGGCTCTTAAAAAGTTGACCGAAAATGCACTTTCTTATTGAAAAATTGTGTTCAGCAACGAAGTTCATTTCTGGTTGAATGGGTACGTGAACAAGCAAAACTGATGAATTGAAGAGCAGCCAGAAGTAGTGCAATTTAATGCCTTTAGACTTATTTTTGTGAGGCTTTGTTAAGGCTCATGTCTATAACGACAAGCTCGCTTCGATTGGCACACTGCAAGCCAGCAGTGAATCATTTATTCGTGCGATACCGGCCGAAATGAGTATGCCATTTGAGGCACAGCCTCGTCCAACATTTGAATGAAATAATCTTCGAACACTAAATTATATCGATTTGTATGGTTTTTTTTTAAATTTCCGATCGGTCTTAAAAATCACTCGTTACTTTTTGGAAAGTTCTTAATTATTCTTGGAGCGGAACACATTTTTTTTTTAAATCATGAATCATCATAAATGAAGTAATCCATTCTTTCCTTCAAAAGGTAATGCCCTTAGTTTCTGTTCCTCCAATAAATTTTATTTAATAACAATGCAAAACTTTTCCAGTAAATAATAATCGAATAACCCTTTAAACTGAGTAACATTTTTTTTTATTTTAGAAGAACTTACTTACTTTACTCCTTAAACCTTTTTTTTTTAAAGCACAATACCAATTCGATTTTTATATTTTTAACAAAGCCAAAGAATTGATATACATATGTAGGTATACTCTCTATCATTTGATTTTTGCTATTTTGTACAATTAGATTTGGCAATCATGTAAATGACATGGAATTTGTTACAAAAGCTTGATGTGGGATGAATAACTTAACTTCCTTTTATATTATTTTTCTATCCCACACATATATATACTCAAAGGCCGAACTTAAAATTATTTCCAATCGTTACAAATTTGAATCGAAAGGGATTCGTATACTCAAAAAAAAAACTCGAATATTGAAATTTCCTGACTTCACATTCACATCAACAATTCCGCAGTCATCATCATACATCCAACTCAACTCAATTCAACAACAAACTGGACAAGGACATCTTTCGGTCGTCTTTGTCTTGCGTCGGTCGTCCTGATGATGGCCATTCAATAAATTTCCATGAATCAATTGCCCTGCCAACCCTTAAGTGTAAGTTTTTGTTTTGTGTGTGATACGTATAGTATAGGAATAGTAACGATGAAACTTCTTATGTGGATGTGGAGGAAACCCTCTTAAATCTTCGGGAATTCGTAGCACCCTTGAGACTATCTGTCTTAGCTGTCATTCCTTCATCTTATGTGTGTCTTTGAATAATCGGCTGCCATATCTCTGTAAATGACTTTTAAGGCGAGATGGGGTGCTCTTTATTCTGGTGGTGGTGGGTGAACCATTTCTGATGTTGTTGTTGTGCTTTCGAATATCACATAGTAAAAGCGACCCACAAGTTCAACCCTCTAGTGGATTATGAACTCATTCCGGTGCCTTATACCCTCTTACAAAATAAACAACACACACAACACACGCTTAACATTTCCATTCATATTCTTTGGTTCTTCAGCCCCTGCAGTGGATAGAAGGACTGAAGAAGCCCTGAACACACTCACTCAACAAACGAATTGCATTCTAAACAATTACGCGCAAATCATCTTCCATTCACTCTGACATTACCGTTCAAGCGGCAGTGCCGCCACCACCGCCACCGCCGTTCCTTCCACTGCCACCACCGTCATGACTAAGAAATAAAAAGAAGTTAAAAAACGGATTTTTGTCACAAATGTATGAATAGACCAAACATCGCAGATGAAGGCGAGTGTGGGCGAGTCAAAGGAGCAGAGGGATAGAGAATATCTTTTAGACTTCCAACTGTCAACACAGGAAGTGAAATACTCCTCTGCATCGCATGCAATTGTCACTGCAATGCAAAAACGGAAATGGGGTGCATATGATCACGACCATTCATATTCATATACATAGGTACTACGAACAATGCGAATGGGTGGTAGGCATGCATAGGAAGCGAGTATGAGAAACAAATGGCCAATTGCACATATTGCATTGTGCAAAGGTAAGATTGGTCATGGGTAAATATTCATGTGAGCCAGCGAGCGAGGACTGTGGATGGTGCTGGAATCAGTGGCGGACAAATGTCCTGCATGAATACGACATTTAGACGACAATCCAATGCCAGTGACAGTGTGGCTCCGACAAACATCGCGCTTCTGTCTACTATCAACTGCCTCACTGTCATCATCACAGTTGTTTTATATTATGGCCATAATGAATATTGCCAACTGAGGTAGGAATTTTTACGAGTTCCAGGTAGGATACATTTGTAGGTTTAAATAGCCTTGTAAACAGTCTTGTCGTAGTGCAGAATCTTAACATTTTTGACTCATTTATTATAAAATATCTTTAAGATATTGTGAAATGTGAAAAATTAAGATAAAGCTGATGAAGGTCGTGAATTTATGAATATTCTTTAATTGTTTCATTATTTATTCATTAAAAACAAATACCACAAAACTTCGGAATATGTTTGGGTAAATTCACATAAAGCTTACATATTTTTCTTCTACCTGAGCGTCGAACTTGTCGAGTTGTAGAAGCTGAGTAAGGTCAATGATTCTCGGGAATTATTTCTCCAGAAGAGTCCTGAAACCAAAGGTCGCTCGCCTCTACCCTTCCCTATCCCTACCCCCTCCTCCATCGGCTTTGTGCTATTATGCTGGCTGATGTCTTCTTATCTCCTGACTGTATAGTGTATCACTATCTGTCAACACCTAGCTTCCTTCTGGGACGCTTATGGCTTAATTGCTGTTCGTCTGTCCTATTCCAAAACATATCCTTCCCTTCTACTTTCCAATTGGGCTGGATCTAAGGTGTTATACGACCCGTGCCGATGATCAGCCAGGCTGAGGGCCCAATTTCTAAATATAGCTCAGTCATTAACGGAGTATCCGGATACCAGGCGACCTCCGGATTAGCTAGCCTTATCTGTGTAAGCGAATCTCTGCACAGATGGACCCCCCCTTTACTTCGCTACTCGTGGGAATCAGATGGAGAATTTAAAACAAAAACAAAACCAAAAACAAAAACAGTACTGGAAGCAAAAACGTCAAACCGGTAAACCGGGCGGCAGTTCGGCGGCAACGTCGGCTGTCGTTACTACTGTGCCAAACACCGGAAAAGGGCCTGTGCCAAGTCACTGCCCATCTTCTAGTGCGGTGCAGGATGTACAATTGGCGAAAACGCTTCCTCAGGTCGGTAGTGGAAAGTTCGTGAATAATGATCTTTCCACTACTAAAGAGAGTAAACCTCTCCAAAACGCTCCTAGGAGCTCATACAAACAACGGCGGTATGCGATGAGGATTCTAAAATCCTCTGGTTCAACACTGGGGGATGGAAGTAATCCCATCCTTAACAAGAGGCAGGAGTGGGCTAAATCCATTCTAGACAAGACTAGTCGCCACGACTCCACGTCAAAGCGACAAAGGTCCTTGGAGGAGTCCACTCCCGTCCCTAAAAAGCTTAAAGTGCAGAACACCAGCACTCCTAACATTCCTAGAGTACCTCTCACTAAACCTTTTAGTGATGTACTCAAGGAATCTAATAAAATCATTATCGCGGTCATCGATAGGAGCAATATTGATGGCACGATTACATCTGAACGTTGGCAGAGGGTGAATCTGGAGCTCTCGGCTGGCTTTCTAAAAGTCATGTGGGATCATCCGGGTCAACCGCCTGTAACAAGCGATGAGGGTTGGCATCAAGGTCATGTCAAGCTCATCGCTTGTAAAGATCAGAGGTCGCGCGATCTCTTTACGCTTGCTGTCGGCATGCTGGGCTTGGCCAGGCGCAAAACTCGAGGTCGTTGCAAAGGAAGACATTCCATGCAGGCCGAGAGCTCGCGCTTGGATCCCTAAAGAACCCTCATGTCCGGATGACATACGTGAGATCATAAAGATTAGCAACCCGGACCTCCCTTGTCACGACTGGAAGATCGCGAAACTGGAGGAGCCAAAGGGTCTTTATCGAAATGCGATTATCGTAATCAATAAAGACTCTGTGGCTTCTCTGGCGAGAGATAAAGGAGTGATAAGATACGGTTTCGGGACAATTACGCTACGTATCTACAAAAAAGATGAGGTAGACGCTTCATGCGAGCCTAAACAACCCTTTTCGGAAGCTGTGTCGCAGGACGTTGGGGGTTCCAGTGCTACAATCACCTTCCCTTCCTTGGATGTGGATGATGTTGTACCTGGGCCCTCTTCTGTCGCAGCACGGCCTTCCTCTGAACCCTCTTCAGAAGCTATGCCGCAAGACGTAGAGAGTCCCAGTGACATCATCACCTTCCCATCCTTGGATGTGGATGAGAATGTGGCAGGGCCCTCTTCTGTCGCAGCACAGTCTTCTTCTAAAAACGTCGTAGGTTTATCCCTAATGGAGACCGATGACTCAAACGACAAAGCTCTCCCCAGTGAGGAGGAAGATGAACTATTAGGTTCCTCTTCGTCTGATCTGGATGAGCTGGATCTAACAGTGGTGGAGGTTGATCTGCCAACTTGTAGCCAAAATGCTGCAAATACTACAGATTAACCTCCAACACTCCAAAACGGCTTCGGCCTCCCTACTTCTCCGCCTGACAAAAACTGGAGAAGATGTCGTTCTCATCCAAGATTGGATTGTGAAATCCCTGGTTTGAGGATTGAGAACTCCTAGCTACTACGTGCTATATGTAACAGGAAAAGGTAACCCAAGGTCCTGCATACTAGTAAAACGTAATCTAAATGTATTTTTACTCCCTAATTTCAGTGATAAAGACGTCACCACAGCCAGTATGGTAATAGACAACCACACCTACTGCTGTTATCAGCGTATTTGGGCCACGACCACCAGGGCCCACTACCTGGTACCATTCTGGAAAGGACGGTCGCTGAATCAACAAGATGTAAAACCAACATAATTATCGGTTGTGACGCCAATGCGCACCATACTACGTGGGGTAGTACCGATATAAATGACAGAGGTGAGTCTCCTTTTGATTATATAGTATGTAATGTAGGTTGTGAACCAACCTTCGTTACTAAAAATCGACAAGAAGTTTTAGATATGACTCTTGTCTCGTTACATCTCTCAAATAAAATATTGAATTGGAGAGTATAAAAGGAGCACTCGTTCTCCGATCATAGATACATCCAATTCACACTTATTGAAGAGCTCCCAAAACCGATCCAATTCCGAAACTATAGGAAAACAGATTGGCCAAAATATAGGGCAACTCTGAAGAATCTGATTAATCCAGAACTTTCTGACCCGCCCTTTTGCGCTTTTGAACTCGATCAAAAAGTCGACGGGCTTACAGCAGCCCTTAATAAAGCCATGGAAACTGCCTGCCCCCTCACTATAGTGCGGGGAAAGAAGAAACCATACTGGTGGGCTACTGAACTGGGTATACTCCGGAAAGGCTGTAGAAGGCTTTTTAATCGTGCAAAAAAGACTAGACATCCACAAGACTGGGACTCCTATAAGGAATCCCTCAAAAAATATAAACAGGATTTGAGAATAGCCAAAAGATCCTCTTGGAGATCCTTCTGTAGCTCAATAGAAGAATCCTCGGAGGCATCAAGGATAAGGAAGATTCTCTCGACAAATCCAACCATGCCTAGTTGTCTTAAAAACTTGGATGGTACTTTGACTAACTCTTGCGAAGAAACGCTAAACCTGCTACTGAACATCACCCACTTCCCTGATAGCTCCAAATACGTTAATACAACAAACCATTCTGGGTCGGGTATTAACTTAACTTTTCCTCAAGGTCTTGTTACAAAAGAGAAGTTGACTTGGGCTCTGAATAGTTTCAAACCTTACAAATCTCCAGGGCCAGATCACATCATACCAGCTGAGGTGCAATTTATGACTGACATAACTTTGCCTATCATTGAGATGATATTTAAAAGTTGTCTAGATATGGTCCATATACCTCAGCGATGGAGAGAAGTAAAGGTAGTATTCATTCCCAAGGCGGGCAAATGTTCGCATGTCAACCCTAAAGATCTAAGACCTATTAGCCTATCATCATTCATTCTCAAAACTCTGGAACGATTGATTGATATCCATGTACGTAACAGCATTGATAAGAGACTATCGATGTCTCAGCATGCTTACTGCAAAGGGAAATCGGTAGAAACAGCCTTGCACACCTTGGTAAGAACTATCGAATACTCCCTAGAACAAAAACAATATACTATGGTGGCCTTCCTGGATATTGAAGGCGCTTTCAACAACGTTGACACATCCGCTATCACTTCTGCTATGACGACCCTAAACGTCGAATACTCACTCTGTGAATTGATAAATCTAATGCTAAAAAGCAGGATCATCAACTCTAAGATGGGGGATTTTTGTACGAAAAGGTCTGTCAGTAGAGGCTACGAGCTACTAATATCCCTTGAGAGAGAAGGCTACAGAGTGGTTGCGTATGCCGATGATGTTGCTATCGCCGTCATAGCAGAACATCCTAATACACTGAGAGACCTCCTCCAAAACGCACTCAATATGCTCACTAGATGGGCAGATCACTGCGGACTCAGTATTAATCCGCAAAAAACAGACCTCGTCCTTTTTACACGGAAATACAAGATCCCAGAAATTGTACCTCCCTCAATAAAAGGTGTACGAATTTTTACCAATGGGGCCAAATATCTTGGTCTAATATTGGACAAAAAATTAAGTTGGAAACCTAATATTCAGGAAAGAGTTAAAAAAGCTACAGCAGCTCTTTTCCTTTGCAAAAAAGCCATAGGAAACAAATGGGGTTTTCAACCTCGCATAACTTATTGGCTATACACATCGGTCATCCGACCAATACTTATGTATGTACGGGGTTGCAGTGTGGTGGACTGCACTGGAGAAAGTCACATACTACGACAAACTCAGCAGAGTCCAACGCACTGCATGTCTCTGCATTAGCGGGGCTTTGAGAACCACACCCTCAGCAGCGTTGGACACTCTCCTCCATCTGACACCCCTCGACATTTTCAGCAAACAAATGGCAGCGAGTACAGCTATAAGACTCAACGCCTCATCTCAATGGACCAACAACAATGTTGGGCACTCCATCATTCTGAACCTCTTTGGTTCTATACCAAAGTACATAGACTACACTATCCCAAAACCCCAATTTGGTAAAAACTTCCAGGTATCCATTCCATCCAGAAATGAATGGGAAGACAAAAAACTCCTAGATGACAGATTTACACAGATGGATCCAAGACAAATGAGGGAGTTGGTAGTGGTGTGTACTCAGAAAAGCTTAATATAAGCATCTCATTCCGCCTCCCTAATCATTGTAGCGTCTTCCAAGCGGAAATTTTAGCGATCAAAGAGGTTCTCTCCTGGCTAAGAGAAAACGTGATATCAACTTCTGATATACGCATCTTCTCTGACAGTCAGGCTGCTATCAAGTCTCTTGACGGCGTCTCAACCAAATCTCTAACGGCCCTCGATTGTCGATCGTCTCTTATGGAGATGGCGCAGCAATTTAACATTCACCTATGCTGGGTGCCGGGCCACAGAGACATCGCAGGAAATTGTAGAGCCGATGAACTCGCTAAAAATGGAACCGTCATACCTATTTCACCTGAAAGGGAGAAGATAGGTATACCAATAGCTACTTGTAAACTTCTGCTCAAAGACAAAACTTTCGAGATAGCAAACTCTAGGTGGTACAATTTACCAACATGCGCAGCCACAAAACTAATATGGCCTTCATTGGACCTAAAGCGCTCTAAAGACTTGTTATCTCAAAGCAGACTTCATATTAGCTCCCTAATAGGTGTCCTTACGGGACACTGTCTTATAGGCAGACACGCATTACGACTTGGTGTAGCCTCAAATGACTTCTGCAGGAGCTGTATGGACGAGGAAGAAGAAGAAACAATCTCTCACCTCCTCTGCACCTGCCCTGCTCTTCCACTAAGACGCAAACTTCATCTGGAAGATTACTCTTTTGATGATCCCAGCGAACTAGCTAAAAAGGATATCAGATATCTCCTTCGCTTTATAAAAAGCTCAAAATGGTTCGACTAGTGGGAAGTAATTCTATGGATTCATGTGGTATCACAATGGGCCTTTTCTTCTGGCCTAAGTGTGTGGTTTTTGTATCCGCAGCCACTTTAACCTAACCTAACCTAACCTTACATATTTTCATTAAAAACCTTTAGATGAGCTTGGATAATAGAGGATTATTGGAAACAGCAGAAATAAAATACGGAATAACTACTCAATATACTTGGATAAACATGGATGATGCTTCAAATAAATATTTATCATTTATTTATTCGTTATAAGTTATAACCAAAATGAAAGTTAAAAATATTACTGGATAACTGTTACAACTTCCAAATGAACTCTTGTAAGAACGGATAATTTTAAAAATCCTAAATAATACATCGGGCAACTTCTTAAAATGTTTGGATAAATATGGATAAAGGTTTTTTCACAAAAGTAAGAAATTTAAACAAAAGAAAATGTTTGAAACTATGCAAGGATGTTTGGTTGTTGATGTACAAAGCTGTATTTCACAAAAAATCATTAACATTTATTTTTTGGATTATGAGGATTTCTACTCAAATAATCTCGGATAAGAATACAAACTAATTTTAACAATACAAGAAACAACAAAATGTAGATTCGGATATGATCAATGTTATTTTGTTACAATTTTAAGTTTGATTAGTTGAACGTTGTTAAAAAAAAAAAAACAATATTTTAAATATTTTATCCGAGACAAATCTATCATAGCATTTAAAACAGAAAATATTTTCGGGATAATGGTTTACAAGAACTTAACGTATTATTAACCTTAAGTCAATTTTTCAGATACGTTTCGATAACATATTTGTATACATAGTTTTGTTGATTTTGTTGATAAAAGAAATAAAGTAGGCATTAACTGATGAAATGATTCCGGATTCCGGAATTTATAAAACTTATTGTGTTATAGAAATAAGGAACTTCATGGAAAACTAAGACTTAAAATTCAAAAATTTAAATTTAATTTAAATGTGCTAATTATTATCATTCAAATTTAATACTACTAAGCTGTATTTTTGAGTGAGTCTAAATGAATTCACAGGTACGGATAAAAGTTAGGATATTAACAACAAATTATCTGATTAGAAATATTTTCAACACCGATATGGACATTAGTATAGCAAAAAAAATAATTTTCCATGATAAGGAATATAAAGCTAAAACTGCATTGAGTAAAATTTTCACCGAAATATTTTTTTTCGTCTCTAAGTAAGGATTCCTGAGAATTCTAACTCTATAGTAGTATGTTTCACTCTTATTAAAATCGGCTTACTTTGAATTCATAAAAAGCTATAGAAATTTAACCTTGGATAACACCGGATAATGATGAAAAAGAGAGAACAACACAATAAAACGTATAGTTTTCGAGGCCACGTACGGGGCGAAATTTAATCGATAAGATTTATAAAATAAAAAAACTCTTTTTATTACTATCTGAATATACTAAACTTTATTTCACTGTAATTAAAATTGGCTTCCTTGGATTTATAAAAATCTATGGAAATTTGACCTCGGATAACACCGGATAATGGTGAAAAAGATAGAACAACACAATAAAATGTCATGGATGCACTCAAATTTGTAAACACAAAAAATAAACTCTATTTATCCGTTTGGATAAATGTATTCAAACAAATTCAGATCAAAAAAATCACTTAATACAAAGAATAATTTAGTATGGATCTATTAATACAAAAGTCTGTGTCTCGAGGAACACTGTATGATGGCGAATAACTTAAAGTTATTATATCTCGGATAACAGTTTTAGGCTTCGGATAAGACTGGATATTGGTGAACAAAATAAAGCAAGAGAATAAAATGGCATGGATGTATAGTTAATATTTGTTTAGAAAAGAAGAAATTCAAATAAGTGTCAAGTGTTCGGATAAAAGTGAGTAACACTATAAGATGACGAATTACATAAATATACCAAATTATCATAGCTCGGATAACAGTTTTAGGCTCGGCTAAGACTGGATAATGGTGAAAAACAGAACAACAGACTAAAATTACATGGATGTAGTTAACATTTGTTACAAAAAAGAAGAAATACTATTCAACAGTTTAAATAAGTCTTCGGATAAAAGAAATAACAAACAAAATATTGATGTAAAGACATTTATCAGTTCAAATAAATGTTCGGATAAACGTGAAAACGAAAAAAGCTAACGATAAAAAGACAAATTTAATGTGGATCTAGGAACACAAAAGTCTTAGTCTCGAGTAACACTGTATGATGACGAATAATTTAAATATACCAAATATTATATTTAATATTAAATAAATTAAATATATTAATAGATCTATTAACACAAAAATCTTAGTTTCGATTAACACTCTATGAGTTATTATAGCTCCGATAATATTTTTAGCTTCGGATAACACTGGATAAAGGTGAATAACTTTCAATAAGAATAAAATGTCATGAATTTAGATAAAAATCAAATTCTGAACACAAAATGTTTGATATTACAAAATAAAATTGTAAAATACAAACTTTCTGTGAATGTTGAGCCCACACTGCAGAACATGTTAATTGAAGCGCAAACAAAATGAAAACCCACCTGGGTTGGCAATACAGTTTCATCATAGAACTCTCCGAATGCTAATCGAATTGAAATTGAAAGTTTACCGGCGGCCGGCGGCGGCGGCGTTTGGGCACACCATTCGAATAAAATAAGGAAGCTGGTATAGTTAGGTAAGGGGTACCTACCACCATATTCCACAAACAATAGAATGAGAAAACTAGTCGCCCTTTGGAGCTAAGCTGTGGATACCCGGTCCCGCACCGTATGTGTACCCCAGCACAAGCATAAAAAGTTTTTAATTCTATTTTTCATTATTTGGTTTTTCTCGATTTTATTCGTTCGACGACGACGTTGAATAGGCAATGACGGTTACCAGTGTGTTTTGCATTCAAAATGCATGACTATGGTGGTAATATGTGCATTGCACATCGCGTTTATTCAGAAGCGGGAGGGTTTTTAAAACTTTTTTCTGTATTTCATAGTCTGACCAAAACCATCATCGTTCGGGGTCCGTTGCCTTGAATCGTCAGGGGTGAGTTGTATGGCCATTTGGCTGATTTGTGTTCCTTTTTTTAACGCAAAAATTCGATTTACAGAGAGACGTTTTAATCCGTTCACTCAAATTGGATTTCTCACATTTTGTGTGAGGGTATTCTATGTTGTTGTTGTTGTTGTTGTTGTTGTTTGGGAAATCGACGAAGAATGCGACAACTTGCACCTAGAATCTCGGAGTACATACGAAGCTCGGTACATGTCACTTGGCAGTGATTGATTTTGTGCGCTTCTACTTTTTGCATATATGCGCGCGTAATTACTCCGATTGCTTGCTTCAGTCTTGATGGGTTGACATATGCTATGCAGTGCTGCAGTACCTATTCCATATCCCTCACGAGGAAGCGACCCATATTCCCAATCTAATCTTATTTTTCTTCTTTTTTTTTGCTGAACAGCGGGATATATACCGAAGCTCGGTGAAAGACTGGAGACAGTTGGATGAGTGCATCTTAATGATGGGAGTAGGAAAATAGAATAAAAGTAGAAGGAATCTCTATGTGAGCATTATTGTTGATGATAGGAAAGTTGTAAGTTTCTTATCGAGAAAGGAAATATGGGGCGTATTAAGGGGGCGTCATGTTGAGCAGGAAATTTATGTTTTCTTTTTGTAATTTGTTTGGCAACAGACAGCAGCTATGTACATATGTATGTATGTATGTGTATGGAGAAATGTTTGAATGAATAAATATTAAAGAAGATTAATTGAAGTTCATGTGATTTGATTGAGTTGATTTGTGTAATGTTTTTAAAATGTGCTTCCCGGGGGGTGTTTAATTTGATATGAGCTTCTTTTTTTTCACACAACTGTAGATTTAATATTTAAATGTGATTTCTAGAAGTGTCGATCCGAAGGAGATGTAATCAATTTCAATTTTTCTTTTTCTTTTTCTATTTGTTTATCGGAATTATCCGAATGCATTAGCATATTTTAAAACTGATTTATTTTATACATTAGATTATATTAGAGTCAAATTCAACTAAAAAAAATAATGTATTCGCATGGATTTTTTCATACACTGATGTTTATCTAATAGTATTCTTTTTGGAAATTATCCGACATAAAGGGGTTTTCATATCTTAAATTATTATTAACTTGTATGCTAAACAATGTTTTTTTTATTAACTTTATCAAAAAAAAAACTTTGTTCAAAAAATATCCGGATATCCGAAAATATCCAGAATCGAATGTTAACTGTCCATTTATACAATCTTGCAGTGGCGATGGCACCATATAAGTCGATTCCCATCGACTTACCTTTTGTAAATCTCAATATAAACAAACAAACTTCACGCAACATGTATATAAACAAATTATACAACAGCAACGCTTTTGACATCGACATTACTTTACAATAATTCAATCAACATGTATTTTCTTCTTTAAAGGTATGCCGGGTTATTATTTTATCGCTGAATAGAACAAAATTTGTTTTCTCTCCCGTTTTCTCTTCTACTTCTCGCTAGGCGCGTGCTTCTTTATTCAACCAACGCTTTCTTAAAGCTAGGCATACACGATGAACATGCTCAGCGAACATGTTCGTTTGCGTTAGCCCACACACGACGAACACAACGACGAACATTCATTTCGGGACGATTGTTCAAGAAAGAAGGATGTCTGAAAAACAAGCGCAAGTAGTTGCCCTTATGGCAATTTACTTATGTGAACAAAATAAAAATAAATAAATAAAATTAGTTTAAAGCCAATGTCTCAAATTTTTGAAAAGTTATTTGAGTCGAAAATCAATTTTTATTAACTTTTATTAATTTTTTGTTTTAGGTTTTCATTTTTTGTAAAAAAAACTGTCAATTCGATTTTTCTCAAAATTTTACTAGATGTTGAAAACGTTATTCTTCGTTTCACAAAATTGTTTTGGAAATAAAATCATTTTTTATTGGTACAATTTTTTGATTTATAAAAAAAAAACCGTTAATTGGATTTTTTCCAAAAATATACTTGTTTGGTATTACGTTACAATATATAATATAAAATTTAATTCAAGTCTCTAGCGTTATTGGTTCATAAGATATTTGGGGTTAACAAAAATGTTCACCTTTTTTTTAAACTGCTATGGTAAAAAAAACCACCCACGCAATTTTCTTGAGAGCAATTTCTGTATCTTTCTGCATTATTATCTGTATACCTAACAAAATTTATTTGAAGTCGATATCTCCTCTGGTTCTTGAGCTATGGATGACGAAAAAAACGTCGCGAACGTACGGACGTACGAACTAAAAAGCTTTTATTTCGACTCTAGGGGCCTTGAAACGTCGAAAAATGTCAAAATTTTCAATTTGACAAATCGGACACATTACAATAACTTCCTATGGGAAGTTAAAAAGGTTGTGTATGAAAGACTGGCTTCCGAAACCTTATATTCGTTCTCATGTTAATTTATTGAGAGAACTGGAGATAACATCACAAGATTTAAAAATATTTATAAAAGTATGACTTACAGTTGCCATCTTCCGTAATGCTCACTCGACGATATTCATATGAGAAATGAGAATTTGTTCGCGAACATCGCCATACACGACGAACATGACAGCTAACGAACATGAAAAAATCGAAAATTTTCGCCAACAGCGAGCGGTTCGCATACAAGCCCATACACGAGAAAACAAACAGCGAACACGAGCAGGTTCGCCGAACATGTTCATCGTGTATGCCTAGCTTAAGCATAGAAATAACCCGATGTTCACCGCCTTTCATCCGATGAATTTGTATGTATCTGAAAATTCACTTGCTTGTGCAAAAAACAAACAAGAGTGTTGAAAATGGAGAAATACGCATTGCGCAATGCGCATGTCAGGTCAGGTTGAGCCTAGCAAAGCAAAGCAATATGTTGACGCACTACACTTGTTATTCATTCTCATAGAGTAAACACAAATTCAACCATTCTGTATAGGAAACAAGACAAACGTAACCCGTCTCTTATGGACTTATTAGATATTTTCCTTCATTCTCGGCGGATAAAGTTTATGAAGTTGGGGTTGCCACTTAAAGAAAATTACGTAGTGGAATAATTTTTGGCAGAAAGTTACTGTAATTTTAGTTAAGTGGCACAAGTAGCCAAAATTAACTAGGCAAATGAGATTTTGTTCTAAAATATAGTTTACAAGCAGATTGCAGTGCAAGGTGTAGATATGAATAAAAGTGTGAACAACAAAATTAATTAAAGTTAATTAAAGTTAATTAAAGTTTGAATTGGAAGTGATTTGTGAAAAGTGGTTGAATTTTGTTTAAATTTTAGTTACTCAAAATTCACAATGGCTCTTATAGAATAGAATGTTAGATAAAAATAATGGCTTTGGGAAACTTAATTTCTTAAAGAAAAAAAAGTGATAGAAATAGGACGCTCTACCCCTCCATTGAGCTTATCTATTAAATAAGAAAGCAAAGATTTTTGTAGGTTTTCGCGTTATGTTAATAAAGTTGTCAGTTGAATTACATATTCTTAAAAATTTTAAAATTAAATTAAAATTTTTCATATAAAGAAATAGTTTTGTGAAATAAATTTTTAGTCGAAAACAAATGTTTACCAATTTTAGTAGCATTTCTTTTATTTTTACAAATTGGATGAATGAAATTAATTTAAGAGATATCAAGAACCGAACATCAATTTTTATCAAATTTGCGTACTATTTTTTGTAGATTTTATTTTTTTATGAAAAAACGGAATGTTGGATTTTTATAAAAAAAAAGAGGCTGGGATGCGACCCACACTGATAACTTCCCATCCCGTCTGTCGATTTGTCTTGCTTAAAAGTTTGTCTATATGTATCAATTTTTACCAAATTTGCGTACTATTTTTTGTAGACTTTATTTTTTTATGAAAAAACGGACTGTTAGATTTTTATACAAAAATTACTGAATATTGAAAACAATATTTTCTGTGAAATAAAATAAGTTTGAAGCCAATATTTATAATTTTTGAAAAGCTACTTGAGTCGAAAGTAATTTTTTTACGAATTTTTAGTATTGCTTTTTTTTAGGTTTTTATTTTTTGTAAAAAAAACTGTCAATTCGATTTTTCTCAAAATTTTATCGATAGTTGAAAACAATATTTCTTATAAGTTAAATTAGTTAGAAGCCATTAGTTATTAAATTAGTTAGAAGCCATTATCTCAAATCTTTGAAGTATTTGAGTCGAAAATCAATTTTTACCAACTTTTATTAATTTTTTTTAGGTTTTTATTTTTAGTAAAAAAACTGTCAATTCGATTTTTCTCAAAATTGTTCCGAATGTTGAAAATAGTATTTATTTTAAGATAAAATAAGTTTGAAGTCATAATCTCAAGTTTTTGAAAAGATATTTGAGTCGAAATTCAATTTTTACCAACTTTGAGTAATGTTTTTTTTTAGGTTTTTATTTTTTATAAAAAAACTGTCAATTTGATTTTTCTCAAAATTTTACCAGATGTTAAAGACGTTATTTTTTATTGCACAAAATTGTTTTGGATATAATCATTTTTTATTCGTAAAATTTTTGAGATGACAAAAATTTTGTTTTCGATTTTGCGGCTTTAAAAAAATAACTTAAAGTTTTGTATACAACTCCATCTCTTCGTCACCTTAAAGTTGTAGCACTCCATAAACATTTTAAGAATGATATGTTACGTGACTCATTTCCACAAATTTTTTATTTAAGTGTTGCTTCAGTTGAGAGATCTTTTTCAGCAAGTACATTTCATTAAGTACATTTCTGATATTTTTTCTAGACGCTCATTTTTCTCCGACTTACCTTTAGAAATAAGTCACGCCTCGCCACTGCAATCTTGATATATTTAAATAATTTGCACAAGAATTAATTTGGATAGCGAATTACAGCTCTTAATCATGTCTGAGTTCTAGAAATGGAAAGGGCGAAGGGGTTGACGAACAACATTTTTAAGACGAATCCAAACAGTTTAATAGTTTAACAATTAGGCTTTAAAAATAGAATGAAATCGAGTAAGTTGTTTTGATTTTCAAAACGTTTCCAAATAGTTCAGTTGTTAGTCTTCAAATGTATTTTGTCCATTTTTACTATTTTGATGATATTTAAAGTGAAATTCACATTTCTTCATTTGTATTTGTTGATTCCTCGAATGAGTGACTGTGAAACAATTTTAGATGATGTTAGCACGGATTGAACACATGTCTCTGGCACAAACCATCAAACCACAGGAGTTTGAAATTTTGTATAATTTGAAGCATTTTTTATTTATTACTGTAACGTCCTCACTGATAGAAAAGGATACCAAAATTTGTCAACCTTTTAAAAATGAATGCAGAAATAAAACAAAGATGAATTCTTCTACAGAATTCTATACAAATCTAAATGCAAACACTAACCAAGCTTTTTTCAAGTTATTTTTAGGATATGGTGATGTTTTTTTTTTTTAAATTAATGATACAAAATTTTAGACTTCTTACCGATTGATATCTAATCGTTGTAATAGAAAAACAGCTGAACCGTTACACAAATCACCCTTCCACTTATCTGTAGCAAAATTAATCCAAAAACTTATCTCACAACAAATACGTATTTATGTTGAAACTATCCAACACTCATCTCATCACCCATCTGCAACGCCTCAAAAAGAATACTCATTGCCGACTCGTATTAAAATTATTAATGTTTTCACCACAAGAAAACGAACGCATCTCACAAGAAGAATAATCTCTCAAAATAAATTACATCACTAAGTTTCCTTAGTGAACAGAACACATTGTGTTTTGGCAGAAGCTAAACAGACTCATGACAGTGTCAAAATTACAATTTTGATAAAGCACAGTGGTTGGAAAATATAGCTTTCACTGGTTTTCATCATTGAAACTAATCATTTGAATTTTGTTTAAATGTCGGTTATCGCTATCATTGAAAATTTCTGTTATTGAACAAAAATTTCCTGATGAAATCAAACATTTCAATTGATCATTGAAAGCAAAAAATGAAACGTTCACACTGAAACGATTTTGTTCCAAATTATAAACAAAAATCAGTTCTTGGTTAAATGAAGATTTTTTTTAGTAAACAACTATTACAGCTCACTCCCCTAACCGCCTTTAAACTAAATTTTAAATGATGACAACCATTGGTAGTTATAACTGGACCGTAAGCTGTTACATAACAGCTTACTTATTCCATCTTTACAAAATCCCTACAATAAATTAAATTAACATTCAATTGTAGTTAAAGTCAAAAAGAGACAAAGTGGAAAGTTAAACGTCTGGCCACAAATTTATTCGTTCCAATAGGTTACTCAAAATAAATCCAATTAGATCTTTATCGTATGTTAAGAGTTGTCAAAAAATAATAACAAGATATCAATCTTGTCTTGTTTACCTCAGAAATCTATTTGCCAATTATAACCAACAACAAAACTAGCTTAGGGCAATATTTTCTAATTAGTGACACTAATGTCAACAAATTTTTGAATTTTCTTTTCTACCAAGAATCATAAAACAAGGTCAGAACCAACTGTTTAATTTATAACTTTGTTTAAGATTATATCGGGTTTTCCAATAGGGACTTGACAACTTTGCATTTAATTTGTGACAACATCATTTCAATATCAATTGATTCACTAAGCTCAGCATAACTGCAACTTTAAGAGCGTTAACTCTAATCTTCAGTCGTAATTCTCGCCCTAGTAGACAGGCAATACCAAGTTTAGTCCAAAAATTAAAGTCTAGATATTTGTTGTGTGATGTTGCCGTGCCAGTGAGACATCGGGTTGGTCGAAGTGTCGAAAATATCTTTGCCATTCAGGCGTCCGCAGTAAACGATCCAAATCAGTCAATTCCACGGCTCCGCGCCGTTTTCAAGGATTGTGCATCGCCGAAACTACATTATGGTGTATTTTGCCTCAGGATCTTGGTTTACACTCTTACAAGATTTAGCTGATTCGAGAATGAAAG
Source organism: Eupeodes latifasciatus (assembly GCA_920104205.1). Classification (NCBI taxonomy): domain Eukaryota; kingdom Metazoa; phylum Arthropoda; class Insecta; order Diptera; family Syrphidae; genus Eupeodes; species Eupeodes latifasciatus. The sequence continues at coordinate 157,484,941 of OV049924.1, forward strand.
CTCATGTACCATTTGATGCGAGGTACGTTTTTTGATTGGGCTCAGAAGAAGATGCGCCAAGATGATCAATTTCATGGCAAAAATATCATGAGGCCCGAAGCTTTTTTGGGTTCAATTCGTTCCTAAGTATGCGTCGTTATACAAGGGAAAATCCACATTTTATGAATGTGTGGAAGAGTTAACGAAAATTGGGTCGAACGCTTCAAACGTGGTGCGGTGGCTATATGATTGGAGTCGAATTCCAATCATAAACTTTTTGATTGTATTTCAAGCCGATAATAAAGTTTTTGAATTATTCTAAATGGTTTGCGTCTTATCATAAACTAAATCATGAAAATTTAACATTTTTACGGCTTAGCGTGGTTTGAAAAAATTGTCATATGCGAAGCACGGGCCAAAATGGGTGTTGAAAGTTTTTAAAGAACATTGTTTTATTGAAGACATATGTATGTACAAGTACATACATACAAAAATAAATAAATTAGGTGGCGCAACAGTCCATGAAGAACCAGGGCCTAGTGACTTACAACTCTCAACCATCCCCGTGTGCGAGTAATGTTGTCAGAGATGGAAGGGACCTACAGTTTATATGCCTAATCCGAACGGCTAATTTGAGAAAGCACTTTTCATGACAAGAATTACTCTTGGAGGATTTGTCAATTCCTCGCAAGAGGCAGTACCCGTGAAAAAAGTTAGGTGGCACAGGCAGGGTTTGAACCCAAGACCCCTTGCATGGCAGACCAAAGCACTAACCATCACGCTACGGGTACGACTATGTACTATGTACGTACATACGTATGCTAAAAATCGATTTAAATGCTTTTTCCCTTCCCCCAAATATCAAACTTACAAACATTAGATAAAATCAATTTCAATTTCATAATTTCATTTTGAGCTTTACAACTTGTTTCGTAAAATGGAAAATAGAAAAGATTTAAGCAAAAATAACTTAAAGACATTTACCTATATCATTTTACAATAAATTACTTTAGAGTAATCTTAAAGAAGAGTAATTTCAACTCAAAATTCTTTGTATTTAATTTATTTCTTTGAGTTTTACCACTCTCCAAAGTTGGGCGGGTTCTCTAATACTTGTAAAAATAAAATGTATTAATATTTAGTACGTACTTACGGAATTTTTAATAATATTTTACTTTTTAATTTCCTAACAATTTCCTCAGCACCATACAGCTAAGATTTCTGATTTTGGAGATATTATTCCTTGCAGTTTACAAGCACCTATGCCTTTCCAAATGACAGATAGAAAAATCTATGTCTGACGGCCAATGAACTCTGAATTCAAACCTAACAAACAAAACAAAAAACGATAAACTTAAGAATGCTGATTGAAGGAGCTCAAATTTTTCAATATTTAAAGATATCCTCGTTATTTGGATATATGTAATTCCAGTATTTAGATACAAGACAAAATGTTTGCCTTCGATTCCTCTGAACTTTAAGCTATGTTTTTTTTTATTTTTTTAACAACTTTTCAAAATTTAGGACTTTTTTAGCTTTTATTAGAACTTTTAGAATCATTTTGATTTATTTACTTAAACTTTTTGTCATGAATGATACTGATTATCTGCAAAACTTAAAGGACGAAATTAAAGTCAATGTTTTTTTTAACGATGTCTTTTCAGGTGTATGTAGATATAATGACATGCTTCATCTTAACGTTTATCTTAAGTTTATATTTCATCTTAAGAGACTCTTCTTCTAAGGTCTTCTGAGATCCTCAAGATTATTGAAGAAGTTTCTACGTAAAATTTTAATTCTTTTCTGACAGAAGGCTGTTTAATGCCATAGGAAGCGTGGTCATGCTCAAGTACATCACCACTCTGGCCTAACAATCGTTAGTTCTGGGCGACAGTAGTTTACAAACTTGGATTTGATTGCTATGGATGAAATCAGTTTTACTACTGTCACTGCCAATACCTTGAGAGTTTAAAAGAGTTGGCCAAGCCTTAAGACAATTGCAAAAAGAGAATATAATGACAAAGCAATGTGAAGTGTGTCAATGTTCGGGAAATTTTTGTTCTAAACTATAGGAGTTGGAACAACACTGCAAAATTCCTTAACTATTTGTTTCACAGTTCAGTCCATAATGCAATATACAGCTCTTAAACGAAGCCTTCCAACATTATTTATCTTTTTTGATAGATAATTATTTCCTGCAACATATTTAGGGATTAACCTGTAAGCTATTTATTCGCCAAACACATTGGCAACTACTATAAAAATTCCTTTATTTTAGGATCTATTCCGTTCGCCAAGAGTGTCATTTTTATGAAACACAATTGCAATAAATTTCTTCTACAATTCTAATCTTTGTATCCATATACTGCCTTAACACCATAGTTCACAGCTTTCTTTCTGATTCAATACAAAATTATGTACTGGGGCTTAACCAAAATTTCCATTTTCCTATACATTCTCTGAAATTCAAGTTAGAACTTTAAAAATCTATACCTTTGTACATAATGTGTTTTATCTTTGCAAAGACTATAGCATCCCTAATTACTAGTTTGAATATTATCTGACAAGAAAAGTGAAGCTAATTAGAATTGCGGAGGTACATTGGAATTGTCTACAATAGTGATTTAAGGGATGAGGCAGGTTAATGTTACACATTTTTATTGGATGGGCTGCAATGAAATTTGACATTCACTCTAAATGGAATTCACTGGAGCATCACTTGGAAATTGCATAATCATCAATAACATGTAAGATAAATGGAATACAAATTGTCATCTCCGTAATCACAGAATATGCAATTATGGTCACTATGAATTAATTTAAACCCAAACTGACACTGACGACTTCGATGTAAGAAACTTGTTATCACCATAATCTCCAGCAAAAGTAAAAGTCTTACATAATTATGCAGCTTCCACAATTTAATGGAAATACAATGGAATTCCTAAAGACATTTATACATCAAAGTGACAGCTAATCATAAAATGGGATTAGCAACTATGTAGCAGCAATCTTATAACACCTCTTTAGAGATTATATCATTTCTAAAAACATTTATTGATTGGTATTCTGTCGACTAAGCAATTTGATCAGTTCATGACCTGATCGTGAATTCCACATAATATCCCCCTCCCCTAACCTCTGGGTATTCGTTCATTTCATTTCTCTTCTCAATTTCCCTCCAATTTAAATGTAAACAAAAACCCAAGTTCACCAACGACTACAACAAGAAAAACAACAACAACTTCCAACTCAACTACAAAAGCCGCTTTCTTGTTTTCCAACTAAGTGGCCTTCCTGATGCTTCTCAAAAACGTTTATAAATGTACACAATTTCATTCTTCATCGCCAAGAAAAGACCAAGACCAATTTTCAAGAAGAAATGATGATAAAGAGATGAAATTGGTGAGATAAATAGTAAATGTAAAAGAAAAATAAAGAACTCACCTTCAATGCAAACAACATGATCCCGGATCTGCTGGGCAATCTGAGCATCGGGCAGCAAATCAATCAAATCGTAAATTGCGTAAATTGACGGATGAACGCTCTCGAAGCGTTGGATCTCCTGTCGAATGGCCAACGAATTGCTGATGAATGGTGAATGCAAAACAGCATGATGATGATGATGATGACCTGAAGACGACGAAGAGGACGGAGGACCTGAGGCAGCAGCAGCGGCAACGGCTGCAGCAGCCGCAACTGCAACTGCATGGCCGTGACGCTGCTGAGGAGGTGTCGAATGATTGTTCATCTTCTTGTGGAGCACCACGCGGGCTTAATTTTCTTTTTTATATTTTTTGTAAAGGCAAATCAACGCGAATGCCGCACAATTTAAACACAAAACACAAACAAAAAGACAGAAAACAACAACAAAAAATAACGAGGTTGTGACACAGAAACTTTCTTCTTCTTCTTAAAAACGTAGACACACTTTAGGAAGATGCAGCAGCAGCAATTGCAGGCAGAAGCAGAAACAATAACAACAACAAAACAACACAACTTTTCTGCTTTAAAACTTCACCAAAAAATTGGAGCATTTGCAAGTTGCACGAAGATGAGAGGTGGAGTAGGTACAATAATTCTTCTTTTTTGTTTTGTTGGTCCAACTCCAGAGAATCAGCAGGAGGAGGAAGAAGGATTATTCTTCTTCTGCACCTCTGGTTTATTCTTGGAAGAAATTCCTTTCGTTTGTTGACTTTTTCGCTTACATGCTCATCTTTTATTTTTCTTATTTACTCGTATTTACTTTCCATAACTTTCTCATCAGAAAAACGCCAAAAACCACCGACGACGTCGACGAAGGCTTGCGGAAGACGAGAAACACTTTTTGAGGCCGGCGAGATTTATTCTTTTTATTGTAAACAAAACAATTTGGTAGGCACTGACATTTATAACGCGCACATCATAATCGAGAAGAAGTTATTAAAATTCCAAAACGAAAAAACATAAAAATTTGTTAAAATTTCATTTGAATCACAAACGAAGACGAACCGCAGTTCGAACGGCAACGACCAAAGTGACAACAAAACTGAAGAGAGGCGACCGACTGAATTTTTTGGGAAATGTTTGTTCTGTGGAATTTTTCTCTTCAAAAATGACATTTTTCGGTAAATTGACAGATTGATGCAGATGGTAGTGCTAGTGGATTAATGAGGAACTAAAATATTGTCGATAGGGTAGGGCGAAAGAGGCAATGTAGTTCGATTTGAAGGTGGAAACAGATGGAAATAAAACCTAGTTCTATAATCCCGCATCATTAGATGTTTCAGTTTTCTATGTTAACTTTGCATATTGCACCTTCAACGTCAAATTATGAAAGAAGAGGATAATAAAATTTAAATTCACTGCAATCAAAATACCTTTGCATTTCTTTTACTCCTTTGTGAATTGTTTGACAGAGAATAACTTAGAAGTCGAATCAACAAAATTCTGTTCTCAGATTACTGACAGCAAAAGTGAGAAATTTGTATGAGAATTTTTGTTTAAATTTTTGAGATCTTATTTAATTTAATAATGTTCTTGTTTGTTGATTCATATTGATAAACAACCACAAATTTGGTGACCCCAACGTCATTCGTTTAACGATAAATCACAATTTTTTCAAGAAATCTTAGAGATTTCATGCCTACAAGAGAAGAGTTTAAAAATATGGCAGACGATCTTCAGAAGCTCATACAACGCAGGACTTCAATAAAATGATTCATCACAAAAATTACCCATTTTTTTAATATTTAAAATAAAACTCCACTCCAATTTCGGAAACGGAAGACAAATTAAAACTGGAAGATGAAAATAATTTACAGGCTTAAGTCAGCTTTAAGAAGAAATCACACGTTTGAAAATAATAACGCATCAGAAATCCATTAAGGTCAAGATGATTGTAATCAGCCCAATGTCTATGTCAAGTTACCTTATTTTGACAAATCTCAGTACAATAGCATTGAATTTATGAGCAAAGCTATTCAAGATTTGACAGAAAAAGTCTACATAATACAGAAGGATATCCGCTTATCCAGATCCAGATTTGTAACGCACCGCGTTCACGAGGAAGATCAATCCAATCAATCTATACATATTCATGAAAACCGGAACAGTTAGCAAATTCGGAAAGCTAAAAAGGCTGTCGACAGTTAAATCGATTATCGACAGCAACATTAATATCGATTCTAAAACCAGCTCTTTCCAAATCAAAGAAAGCCGTTTAATCCAAAATTATATGCCCAGAAGCCTTTGGATGTGATTGACTTAAAACCTTTTGCTGCTAATCAAACCGAAATCAACATAAGGGTTGAATTTTTAAATGGCATTTAATCGATGCCGGTTTTTTAACTTATTACAAGCTTTTGATTGACTTAAAGAACCAAAGTCTTATTGATGCCAAAACAAAAATTGTTAAAAACTGAGGTATGCACAAAACCGCAATGTATGGCGTATCAACTATCAATTCCACTATGCCATACTCAACAATGCTGAAACAATATGTTGAAATAACGAAACCTTTAACGATCAATAAAAAGGAGATAAATACCGCTTATTCGCATCACATCGTTAACTCTGGACCACGTGTTGATGAGAAGTATCAGAAACTAGTCGGTGAGAAAGCCAAGCCAGGAAAAGAAAGAAATATTGGACAAGTATTTGACCGTTGAAGAGGAACGCCCGATCCATTTACGTCATCAGGTGCAAGTTTGCCCAAAACGAAGTAAATTTCTTAGGTTTTCACATCAATAAAATTGGATTTGTCCCTATACCAGAACGTCTTGAACAAATTTTCAACTACCCAAAATCGAGGTATGGAAGAAGTATACCAAATGCATCAAGCATAATATTATTATTATTAATATTACCCCTGAATATTTACATTCAGGATTCCAAAAGAAAGACAAAACAAAAGTGGAATGAACAGAAGAAGCCAACACCGCTTTTGATAAAAGTTAACGTATCGTTGCTCAAGCAAAACTTATGTAATTTCTACAGCCCCAATCGCTCTTAAAACTTCTCTCCAGCAATTTAAAGATTATACTTGAAAACCAATTGGATTTTTCTCAAGAAAACTCTCGAATGCAGAGAAAAAGTATAGTATCTATGATCATGAACTTCTGGCTGTATTCGTGTGGCTCAAGTACTTCAAACATCTGTTAGAGGTTCGTGATTTTGTCATTAAAACGGATCACAAACCACTGACAAAAGCTTTTAGCCAAAAATTAGGAAAAGCTTCTGATCGACAATTGAGACAACTTGACTTCATAAGACGCAAATTATTTATGTGAAGGGAGAAGAGGTTCGTAGCAGATACGTTATCTCGCATTAATTCAATCGACATGCCAATAGTTTTAGACCCAAAAACTATTCAACATGAATGAACGGATGATGAAGACTTAAAGAAACTTTCAAAATTCAAGATTATTCAAAATGCAAGACAGGAACAGTCCGGCCATATATACTAAAATCACTTTACAGCTTTTAACATGGTTTATAATCTTTTTCATCTCAAAATTGCTTAGAGAAAACAACACCTGGATTGGCATAGGAAAAGATGCATTGAAATGGTCTCTATGGAAGACCTTTCTTTTTTGAATTGTGCGATTAAGAGTTTTTGAGAAATCGAATCATAAAAATACTATTCTGATATTTCTGACAGCAAAGTTGAAAAATGTGTATGAAATGTTTTAATTATATTTCTGAGAATATGTAGATTTTTTGAGATCTTAGAAATATAAACTGGCCAATTAAATTATATAGATTTTATTCAACCTCTTGACGCGTTTATCTTATTAAGGCGTTTAAAGGCATTGTACATAAGGAGAATATAACTTTATATATGGACGACATTGTGGTTTTGAATAAGGTTTTAAGTGATTTTAGTTTTAATAAAATGTAAAAAACGGTATAGAGGCACAATTTCAAAGCAACCATTAATCAACTAGATATGGACTAATAGTTACCAACTTCGCGTTGGTGTCATCTATTCCTTTACGCTGCTAGCTCTTCTGTAGGTTCAGTGGAAATATGGAGAAACTTTTAAAATTGATTTTTGTATTTTGTTGATTTTGTCAAACTTTATAGCAATAGATATCCTTAGTTTCTTTGACAAACAAACATTTTTGAAGAAAAGAAACAACAGATGGCATTTGGAAATTAATTACATTTTTCTTTCTCCAAACCTACAAAAGGAAAAGTATAGCTTAAGAGGTGAAATCACTTTCAAGGGAGCTTTTGTATGAGAATAAGTATCGACTGGCAGTCCATATCTAGAATGTCAATGGAAGCAACAATACACAACACAGCTCAGTTTTGATATCGGAAGTTTGACAGATCAACAATTTCTAAGAATAATTGTTTCTAAATGATTCCAACATATCCCAACAGTTCGTGACAGTAATTCTTTAACAAGGAAAATTAACAATTGTTGAAAAAACAATCGAATTAAATTTTGCACCACTATCAAAAGTAATCACCCCTTCGAAGAACTTTTTAGGAATACGGCCCATGGCCCTTTTTGCACTGCAAACCGACACATGCGGTTTTGTTGTTTTGTTTTTGTTGATAACGTTTGTTTTTTTTTTTGTTGCTATTTTATTCTGTCCTATTTTTGTACAAATTTTCAATTTAAAACAAAAAGAAACAAAAACAAAAATTGATTTTTAGCCTGGACTTGCTAAACCTGCTTACAGCCCATCATGCAACCTATCAACTTATCTCTGTTCAAGTGTACTGCTACTGCTGGCTGAGCTAGAATACAGCGACAGCGACAGCCATAGCCATCTCAAGCGATAACCTTGTTAAGTCTAAGTGACTGCGACGACGACGAGTTGTCGTTGTCGGCGAAAAAGAATCTTACCCGAGAATCTACAAAGCACGGAAGAAATTTATTCAGTCTGTGTTCTGCTTGCGTCCGTAGAGGAGGATTGGATTAAATAAAATAAAAGATGAAGCATCTAGGAATGCATATTAGCTTTGTGATTGGCCTGATCTTTGGCTTGGGTTCATTATCCTCGACCTTGGCGGGGTCGTCGTGTTCGAAGCGAGAAATTGAGGCGTCTGTATTCCTGCACCGGAAGTACGAGCCTCTGCGGTTGCATGCACATCGCGCCACTCTGGCCGACTGGATAGCCAACACCAATGTCACCGATGAGAACATGCAGAAGAAGAACGAGATTTTGGCGCAAAATGCAGCGTTCAATAAAGCTCTAGCTGAGGAACTGTTGGAGTTGGGCTATCAGAATCTGGAGGACGACAATATCCATAGGCAAGTGAAGATCCTTACTAGGCTGGGATTTGATGTGCTTCCGAAGGAGGAACACTTGGAACTGCACAGTGCCATCTCGGCGATGCAGAAGAACTATGCCACCCTGAAAGTGTGCTCCTTCGAGGACAAGGAGAAGTGCTCGCTGACCCTGGAGCCACACATTCAAGAGCGATTGCAGAACAGCCGGGATCCGGAGGAACTGAAGTACTATTGGCAGGCATTCTATGACAGAGCTGGTACTCCAATGCGGGAGAACTTCCAGAAATATGTGAACCTCAGCAGGAAAGCTGCAAAATTGAATGGTAAGTTGTTGGTTAAGTTAGCAATTGACGAGGTATCACCCAATTATTGTAGGATTCAACTCTTATGCTGAGGACTGGATTGAAAAGTACGACGACCAGAACTTCGAAGACAACCTAGACCAGGTTTATCAACTTATCCTGCCATTCTACAAGGAACTACATGGCTACGTGCGTTACAAGCTGCGCGAGCACTATGGCAGCAAGGTCGTAGCAGAGCGAGGAAACATCCCAATGCATCTGCTGGGCAATATGTGGGGTCAGAGCTGGGAGGAAGTCGCTGATCTCTTCACCCCATACCCAGAAAAACCATACGTGGATGTGACCAGCGAGATGGTGAAGCAGGGATTGACCCCTGTGAAGATTTTCCAGCTAGGAGATGAGTTCTTTCAGTCACTGAACATGACAAAGTTGCCAGAGTAAGTTCGTAGTACTTTTTTTGGCTTGATTTTTGATTACGGCATTGTGCCCTCGCACTGATAACCTATTCTGTTGTACAATCTTCTAAATAATTGAATCGGAATCAGTGAAACAAGACACAAAAAAAGAAACCTGACCTTCCTGAGGTTTATCTCCCAACTTAACTCCCAACGGCTTGTGTCTTGCGATTCATTCATTTTTACTCTTCAATTGTCGTCGTTGTCGGCGCCTTTTCATGATTTGTTTTCTTTTGTTTGTATTTCTTTTTTTCTGCTGCAGAATCTTCTGGAGGGAAAGCGTCCTCGAAAAACCCACCAATCGAGAAGTAGTGTGTCATGCAAGCGCATGGGATTTATATAAAACCGATGATGTGAGGATTAAACAGTGCACAGAAGTGACTACGAGATATTTGTATATTGCTCACCATGAACTTGGCCATATTCAGTACTATCTGCAGTATCAGCATCAACCGATGCCATTCAGACAGGCACCCAATCCGGGATTCCATGAAGCTGTTGGTGATGTTATTGCACTGTCGGTGGCAACGCCGAAGCATTTAGCTAAAATTGGATTGGTCAAGAGTGGTGAATTGGACGAGAAGAGCAGAATCAATGAGCTCTTTAAGAATGTAAGTGAAATTAAGTTTCTTTTTTGTGATAAATACGTTTTAACAATTTGGAACAAGTTGATTAGGGTATCTCCATTATTTGGAGATAATTTTAGCTTGTTTAGCTTATGAAGTGAATGTTTGGAGTTCTTCATAAATAACACTGAATTTTATACCAAAGCAAATATGAAAGGATTCATCAAACCTTCAGATCTCTTAACAGTAGCTCAATTGTATATAGAAAAATCGTAATACCAACGGCAAAAGAAAGTATCATAGCTCTAGTTTTAAATAATTTATCTCCACAGAATATCTCTCCAGAAAAATTGTGGTTTTACTTTTCATGATCTCAAAATTTTGTTAGAAATATTTCAGTTGCATGAATCATGGAACCTGTAGTAGTTTATAATGTATCCTTAATTATTGTTTGGAAACAAGTCTATCTTAAAAGAAATCAAGAAATACAAACTTTAGCCACCCTTGGTGCATGAAAGATTTGTGTTCACTGCGAAACAAAAGAAATAAGGCACGAAAGACTTACTTCAAAACTCTGTCTCCAACTAACTTCTCTTTTTATATTAAACTCTAATGAATTTAAGTTTCTTTCTAATTCCTTATAGTTATATTACTGTGTGGGCCCTTCTTTGAAAGAGACTTCTAACAAATTTTGGAACCTTGTCAACTTAAAGAAGAAATCAGATGTAATCAACTTCCGTGAGTCATTTGTGTATAACCCTGAAGTAGTTGATAAAGTATATTTTCATAATCTCCACTCCACTAGCTGTAGTCATATCCCTGTGCTACAGAATACTGCCCTTATCTGTCCATGTTGAATGCTGACTGCTCAGCCAGTCCCGATTTCATTTGCGAACAGGAACATAAAAACAAATTTACAAATTTCCTCACATTCTCAAACATATGTTTAAACGCTTTAGAACAAGGTTATGAAGTTGATTGTGCATACACTGACTTTTCTAAAGCTTTTGATAAACTAAGCCACGGAATTATTTTATTCAAATGTAAATCTTTCGATTTTCATCCTTTTTTATCAGAATCTTAACTTGAAAACAGATCCTATGAGGGTTATGAATATCCTTATAATGGTTGAAACAGTACGACCAATTAGGAAAGGAGGATACAAAAGTTGATACTTATGCACATTGATTTTGAATGTCTTTACATTGTAATGAGTGGGAAATATTGAGCCTGGTAAAGCGTTCCACATTCGTGCAGTGCGGCTGAAGAAAGAATCCTATACTTAACAGTACGTCTGAAAATGGGCTCATGAGTAAACTGATGAGCATTCGTAGAAGTACAGGTATTGCTGTTAAATTGCTGAGAAGAGGTATATAACTGGATATTTCACTTGAGCATAGTTTGTGAAAATATTGGTAAAACAATGATAGTCATGAAATCTTGCGGCGGTGGTCAAGAGAAGTAAATGTCTCAGTAATAGAACGATTATGAAAAGCTGAGGGTACTGTCATCAGCGAAACAATGAAGTAGGTGAGCAGTTTGAGACAAGAGAGCTTGATGCAAGACTCTATCAAATGTCTCTGAAATATCAAGTGCAATAATCTTACTTTTTGCAAAACGATGTAATGATTTGTTCAGTGAGATCAACAGTTGACCTTTTGCTATGAAAGCTATATTGCCGGTCATTAAGAAGCTTTCATTCTTCAAGATATTTCTTAAGCTGAAAATTTCTCATCGTTTCCATGACCTTGGACGTAGAAAAATAGTCTTTCCTTCAACCCTTTAAAATACTAAAAAACTAATCGGAAGTGTATTTGGTTTTAATTTGATTTGTTCGCAGCAAAAACTATGTCGCTTCTTCGCTTTCAAAGATTTATTTGAATTTCTTTTCCAACTTAGAATTTTCACATCACATTATTTGTGTTGTCAATTAAGCAAGTTCTATGCTTGGTTTTATAAAACGCTGGGCAAAAGAGTTAAATGATCTCTATGTTACTCTTTCTTTGTACAATTGCCATGTTCGTCCTCATCTTGAATACGCTTGTATGGACTCCCTATTACGAAATTCATTGAAACGTATTGAATCAATTCAACATAATTTCATTTGCTTTGACCTAAAGGGTCAAAATAGCCGTTCGGATTCGGCTTAAAAAACTGTTGTCCATTCCTGACAACATTACTCGCACACAGGAATGGTTGATAGTTTTAAGTGTTGCGCCACCTGATGTATGTATTTTATTTACGATGAAGACTCTATTGAAGCTTTGCTCAAGTCAAACACAATAGGTTTGGATGAAATAAATCATAAATTCTTAAATTTCCTCCTTTCAATACTAACCACTTGTGTATATGCGGTTTCCTCAGTTTAGACCAATTGCAATACTATCCTTTCAGTTAAAAGGATTCGAAAAGAGCACTTTTAAGCAGATGCAAATTTATTTTATTTGAACAATCTCTTAAAACCCAATTTGATGTTCGTGCTGTAAGGAGTTGTAAGACTGCTCTCTTACTTCTTGTCGATGATATACGCCAAGAACAATACATTCCTAACATTATTGGACTTCTCAAAAGCGTTCAATATAGTAAACCGTTCTATTCAACAAGTTGATGTACTCTTTTGGATTTTCTTCTTAGCATTCCAACTTTTCATTCATACTAAGATGGTCGTAAGCAATGTGTAGCTGATGAAACTGATATTTCGTTATTCCTCGAAGTACCTACAGGTGTTCACAGGGCTACATTCTAGGTCTTCTAACTTTTTTTTTTTTAAATTTCTCAAATAACGAGATATTGTACTGTCCATATGTTTGCTGACAACGTTCAATTATACCTCAGTTCTCAACTGACTGCGATAAGCAGTGCTAATGACAAGGTGAACCAAGATTTAAAAATAGTTAAGTAAAAATTTATCACTGAAAGTTCATTGCCTACTCATACAAAAATGTTTCTTGATTGCCTCTTTGATTGCCTCTTTTTTATTATGTTTAGTATACTAAATATAATAGGGCAGGTTCAGACGACATAAGGGAATTGCAGGTTAGCCAAGTTTCTTCCAATCAACACAATTATATTAAAATGTTCACTAGAAAGTAAGTCAAATCAAGTCCAATATGTCAAAATGTCAGTTTTTATGTTTTTTCTTCCAATTGAAAGCTGAACTTTATAGCTATCATATATGTATATTTAGTGCAAAATTTAATTTAAAGTGTTTTTAAAAGGACTCCTTTTTTCTTAACAATACAAAATACAACTTAATTTTGACTTATGACCTGAGTAAAGAGTTCCTCTGTAGATTATAATGTTGTTAACTTTCTGCAAGTAAAAATTAGTCAAGTAAAGCTCTAAGTTTGAAATTAATGACTTGTGAAAAATTAATTAGCTGCCTTATATTTTGCGTTAAAAAAATGCAGTTGACTGGAAATAAAGTCCTAATGTTGTCTAAAATTTGTTTTCCGATACTAATTAATTCCGAAGGAAACTTTTTAAAATAATTTACGTTTTCAATTTTTTTAAAGAAGGAATGATTGATTACAAAATTTGTCTTTGTATTTCCAAATGAGTCTTTTAAAAAATTCGAAATTGGGAATTCTTTGACCGACCTAAATTTAGTTAAGTCACCTCTAAAATATTATAGCCGATCCAATTCCAGCGTTTTCTTGCTTAGTATTTTACAGGAAAATCTTTGATATTATCACATACGAGATGTTGTCATTTTGGTTAACGTTTAAAAGGGCTCCAAACCCTTAACCGTTTCATATTAGCTATAAGTGAATCGCTATTTGCTACATAACATTAATCCTCACCTTCGTACATATGTACATATGTAGTCTTCTGTCTTCTAATCCCAAAATCCAGACCACTTTGTATAGTTTAATGAAAGTGGTCAATAACACTCGCTCAACTATTTTTTTAAAGGAAACCGAAATAAAATTTCCGAAAACTTATGTATATTATGTTATGTTATAAATTGAAATATTATTTCGCTGTCTTTATAGACCAGATTTTCGAGATGTTCTTACCTAAAATCAAAAATAACAAAGTATTTAACATATCGACAAAATAATTTTTTTAAATACAAACCTTTCATTCATTTCATTCCTTTAGATTTGTTTGAATTCTCTCACTTTTGCTTTGAAAAACTGTTGACCGTCAATAATAGTCGTTGCCTAACCTATATTTTATGAATATATTCACTGATTTGTTCCGTTTAGTCGATCGATATGGTAAACTGTACGCGAAATGTGAGCCGTAATAAGTTTGTACAAATCCGATCTTCATAAAAATAATACAAAATTATTTAAATGAAATAATGAGGACGGAAAGAGTTGATCGAAAATAATACAATAAGTAAATTTTCAATTATGAAAAACAACAAGTTGATAAAAAAATCACGTTTATGAATACTTTTATAAAGAACTATAAAATAACAATTGGTAAAATAATATAGGGTGTTACTTTAAAAGTATATGATGATTTTTTTAATTGATATCAAATTTACAATATTCGAAAGATAATCTTGTGGCATTAAATATAAAAAATGGACGCCAAGAATTCATCTGTCTTCATTGAAAAGGGTATTTCTTAAGTCCTTTGCCAAATACTCGCCTGTCACAGTAAAAGCCCTTTGACTCTTTCCAGAATAACTTTTTACGGTCGAGGTATTAACAAGTGATCTGTAAAGCGTCAGTAGATGCTCCCAAATCAGAATTGAAATGGATCTGGTGAATATATCCAATTCTCTGGGCACTATCTTTTTCTTCCGAAGTGGTTTTAGTAGTATTAGTTCCGTGTTGCTTTCACAAGCATACGAAATTGGGCAGCGCACGGACGATGGGCTGTCATCTATTTTTAAAGACATAGCAAACTTCCGAAGAATCCGATACCAAGTGGTTCTTATAACAAGAACATTTCACCAGAACTCATTCCTTACCCGTGTTAGGCAATTATTGCGATTCTATTTTCTTTAGCGCATCACTTAATGGCAACAGAAGCGAAACTATAACCAAATTGGCATTTATTCATTGCTTAATAATGTAAATATGTATTTTGAAAAATAAGGTAACCATTCTATATCAAATAGACGTCTTGAGCAAAAACCTCTTGAAGTTTGTAACAGAATTTATGCCACGACTAGGTCAATATGATTTCTGGCATATGAGTGCCTAACGTAGTCTAATTGGAGGTTATATTTTCTATGACTTTGTCCAATATTTGTGGCCGTATATTGACATATCCATTCAACTGAAAGTTAGCTTTATTGCATTAGCATTTAGCTGGACAAATAATAAAGTTAAGTAATATTTAGTATTTTAATGAAAACCCAATTTATCAGTACATTACATAGTTTGTTTTACTAGTAACTCAGTAATTTTTTTAACCACCTGTGTACCTCATTTGTGATCAACAGTAAATTCGTCCGTATCCGAGGCTTGTCGGTGCTTTGCAACTAAGGTATTTTTTACGTGGTCAGGAAGTCTAGAGGGCCAGATCCTTAGTATAACTCCAAGGACGGGGAGCCGGTTAACCGCTCCTTAAAGGCCTCGGCTCCGAATATGTCGTAGAAGCAATATAAGGTGTTCACTTAGTAGTTCAACCTTACTGGAATTGTAGACGTCACCGTTGATTACATCTCGGGGATTCGTCCGCTGCCGTATGGATAAGGAGAGGTACATTAGTGGAAACACCTCTCCCCCTCTCTCGTTTGCTGCCCCCAACAACTTTCCACTGGGGTTAGAACCCAATCTTTAATTAAGCTACTAGGCACCCGATGTTCACCGCGGGGAGGTGAGAGGAGTTGATAGACAGAGGTGGGTTTTGAGAAAAACCTATGGACGCTTATGTCCTCTTAAATGCACATGTCTACCATTTGACGATCCAAAAACCTGATCTTTTTTTATATGTAAGAAACCTAGTATGCTATTACGACACACTTTTTGCGGTAATTGTGTAAATCTTTATCAATTGTGCCAAAGGAGAATGGGAATGTATACTTTTTTAATCGAATTATTTTTCGGCGTATTTTCCTCTCCCGTATTTGGTAAAAAGATTCGATCCTTTTTTTAACTTAAAATTTTGGTCAGCCATTCCCATTTGGAAACCAAACGAACACCCAAAAAAAATTGTTAAGGCCTCAACTTGGTTTGGGGTTGATCTATAATTAATTTTATAATTTACTACTGACTCAACAAGGCACAACATTTTTAAATATTTAGCTATTGTGATTCCTGAGACAAAATGTTTAGTCTCAACATTTTACGAGCTTACCTCATTTAAATGAAATCAAACTTTTTTTTTCAGCATCGATAATCTCTCAAACGAGATACATTTCTAAAACGAAATCGATCTCATTTTTGTGAAATTTGTCTCAAAGAGACATATTTTGCATTCGATTTGAGACTGAGATAAAGCAATTCGAATACCAACAATTGTCTGGTTGGCTGTGTGGAAGTGGCACCGTTCTGTAAGAATCACATATCGTCAAACTTCATGTCCTTAAGTTTTAGACACAAAACGTTCTTACGATAGCGACCACCATTCATCGTAACTGAACTTCTTCGAAGTGCACGGAGTGGTACTTAAATTATCATAGAACGCTTAAACAATCTTAAAAAGCTGCTCAGTTGTGTATTTATTTAGTTAATGGTTAAAATTAATACCAACACTTTTTGAAGTAATTGAAGTGATTGACCTTTAAAGATCTAACCAAGTGTTGGGGAACTCAATTTTACTATTCTCAAACTCAACCTTCAACCGCTTTCCTTTTCAAAATATGTCACCTGGTTTGAATTTACACTACTCTCATATATGTATGAACTCTATTTATATGATCTAATTCGAACCATTTGAGTAATTAAGTTTGTACACTGAAACACTATTTGCATAAATTTGATAAACCAACAAACTGATCTGTTTGGTTAATAAAGTGTACACACCATGCATCATCTAAAATTTAATTTGTATACATTCTTAATCAGTTGACTAATATGATAAAACTTTTGTCATATGCCATCATCTCCATGATTTATTGCTTGTTCACTTTTAGCTTTCTTCTTATTATACTCTAATGTCTGAAGGCCTAATCCAAATTGCACGGAAGTAATAGAAGGAAAGAATTAAAGAATAAGAAAGAATAGACTGAGAAATAAGTCATTTATTATCGCATGAAGTTCCAAGCATGATTTCCAGCTGGGAGGTATTTATGCGGATTTGATAAGATTCAGTAGCACTAGAATCTGTGTACTAAATCGATGAAATTAAGTATGCAGAAATACAGCACTAAATGAATTATCATGCTCTTTCAGTCTGAAAACTGGAATTTTCATCTTCTCTGCAATTAAACTTCTTTTAAATTATTAGATTGGATGAAAGATTTATTCTTTGAAATCTTTTATCTGCTTTCTGTAACTTTTGCTTGTGAATGCATCATTTTAAAATCGATCCTTTCTAAGTCAAATACAACACATTTTTTTTATAAGGTCAAGAGGTGAAAATTATATTGACTTGCATACATTTTTTATCCCTTTGATTTGTGTAACGTAGCAAAGGCAATGAATCATACCTCCCAATAAAATATAAATTAAATTTAAACACATGAAATCAATGTTCGACACTTGCCAAAGACTTAACATTTCAAATGCAGATAACCCTGGGTTGGGCCAACTTTTAGTTAGGCAACCCTTTGCTATCAGACGAATATTTGGATGCGCTTTCATTTTAAACAAAACCCAATTCAAATTTTTTATATTTACTTAAGTGTTCAAATTAAAAATACAGACAACTTTAGGTTAGGGGTACTGTTGGTAAAGCAACCCTGTGCTATTAGACAGATGACTTAATAACCTTTCATTTAAACGTAAAAAAGAACATGGGATACATTTTCTACACTGACCAAGACTTAATCAAATGCAGGCATATTGTTCGAACGAGAGTTGAATTACCTTTCATTTGAAACCAAAATCAAATAAATAATAGAGGGTGTATTTACTCCGCATAAAATAAATAATAAATTAGGTGGCGCAACAGTTCATGAAGAACCAGGGCCTAGTGATTTACAACTCGCAACCATTCCTGTGTGCGTGTAATGTTGTCAGAGATGGAAGGGACCTACAGTTTATATGCCGAATCCGAACGGCTATTTTTCAATATTAGTCGCCTTACGGCCAGGTTCTAGCTAGGCAACCCAAACGCAAATTGTTATTCCAATTAATAGCTTTGATAAAATATTGGTCATTATCAAATAGCAGATGAGGGTAAATAATCCTTCTACGTATCTTAGACTATATCTTTGTGTTATTTTTTTAAGGTAAAAAAATTGTTTTCGAAATCAGTCTAAGTGAAATATTTCCTTAATGTATTCAGTGTTGGAAGTAATTTTTTTTTTTTGTTGATTCAAGGCTGTTAAAAAAGTTGCATTCCTGCCATTTGGTTACACTATGGACAAATATCGATACGCAGTATTCCGTGATGATCTTAACGAAACTAATTGGAATTGTGGATTTTGGAAAATGCGCTCTGAACATGGTGGCATAGAACCACCAGTTGAACGTAGTGAAAATGATTTTGATCCACCTGCCAAATACCATGTAAGTGCTGACGTTGAGTACTTAAGGTAAGTTTTTTTAAATTTCGTTTTAAAAATGTTTCCTTTTTATAATATTTTATACAAATTATTTGAATTTTTAGATATTTTGCTGCTCATATTTTCCAATTTCAATTTCACAAAGCTATGTGCAAAAAGGCCGGTGAATATGTTGAAGGAGATCCTAAATTAACTCTGGATCAATGTGATATTCATGGAAGTGCAGAAGCTGGAAATTCTTTCAAGTAAGTATTTGAAATTGTTTTTTTTTTTTTGTTTTTATACACTGAATCTCGGGATATTCAAAAACTTCATGATCTAGCAATTTAAATTCAATATATTTTATAGATGTTTTTATCAACAATTTTTTTTCTCAGGGAAATGCTCCAAAGTGGTGCTTTAAAACATTGGAAAGATTCACTCGAGGGTTTTACCGGCAAACGTGAAATGGACCCAACTGCCCTATTGGAATATTTTGCTCCATTGAGGACTTGGTTGAAGACAGAAATCGAAAGATTAAATATACCCCTTGGATGGGAAGTTACTCAAAGTAAATTTTTATAAGAGATTTAGCTTTTGTTTGAAAATTTTGCACTGATTTTTTTTCTTTCTTTTATTATTTCAGAATGTAAATCTTCATAAGAAAAAACTTAATTATAAGGTAGTCTTCAAGAAAAAGAAGAATTACAAGACTCTAAACGTCCA
Source organism: Eupeodes latifasciatus (assembly GCA_920104205.1). Taxonomy (NCBI): domain Eukaryota; kingdom Metazoa; phylum Arthropoda; class Insecta; order Diptera; family Syrphidae; genus Eupeodes; species Eupeodes latifasciatus. Next base: position 157,504,254 of record OV049924.1, read on the forward strand.
CAACTGAAATTGATTTATACTCATTTATCATTAGCAATTAAGACTTAATGTATTTTTAGACGTACATATGTTCTTAATATTGAATAAAATTGAAGAATTTTGAAAGATTTATTATTTGATTTGTAGTACATGTAGTTCATTTTGAAAATTTCTAATAACAAAAATACTTTAAAACTTATTATTCTAAGATTTGCAAAAGAAACTGTTTTTGAAAACATAGGGCAAAAATTGGCAGCAACTCTTAAAATCCAAAACATTTTTAGAAACAAGGGTGACAATAACAAAAAGCCATCTCGTTTCTTGTTAGCTTTGATGCTGCTTTCTTCCTCGTGGGTATCATTGATGTCCAAAGTATCTTTTTAAAATTTAAGCAATGCCAATGATTTACACTTACATCCAAAGTGGTTTTTGAATGAATTTTCTACGTCATTTAGCTTTGCATCTTTAAGTTTTATATCTAAAGGCAGTCTTTTTGTAGCCATAGAAGAAGAAGTGTTTGTCTTTTTTTGTTTTTAGTCTTATTTCTCCAATATCTGACTTATAAAATGGTTCACCCCGAACGCCAATAAATCCCAATTTTCCTCTTTTTTAAAATTAACATTTTTATGTATGTAAGTACTCAATTTAAATAGACAAGTGACTGGTAATTTCGTAAATTTTAGAACTTCGTCTTTAAAATCTACAGTCCCATGTTCCACAATGGTTTCCTTTGCTCTTACTTTTTTTCTCGATTTGAGCAAACACTATGTTGTGGTAAGTAAAACTGTCCAGGAATAGCCCTGTCAGCCAGTACTCACATATACATACCTATTATAATGGAGTTTTTATTTTGCCCATCACATCCATCAGCAACCAAAGGAATCTTTGTTATGCCTTTCATATTTGTAAGGTAAGGCAAAGATGGTGAAACACGCCCAAAGCAAGGCGTCGAGTCTGTTGTTTGCTGTCCAATAATAAGGACATTAAATATGGCTTTATACTTTTAAATCTATACTTTTTAAAAGGCTTATTTAGAAGGCAATCATTCATTTTAAGTTTTAAAGGTTTCGGAGTAATTATTTGTTTTGATGCTTATTATTTGAATTTGAGTTCAAGTGAAACCGTCCGATTTTTTAAGATATACATACATATATACGTACATATTGTGTCAAATAGTAAGTTAAGCTATACCAAAACGACTCGCAGCGGTCACTTCTTTTACTTACATTTCTTCCCACAAATATTTAATCTGCATAAAAGTACAATACAAAATCTTCAATAATAAGCTAAAATTATAATAATTTTGTTTTTTTTTATTTTTTTAGCTATTCGATTCAAAATGTAAATATGTATTTATAAATCGTCAGCTTCATCGTCGCGTTCGGTCGCATAAAATATTATTAACCAAAAAGCACAGCACAGAATTTTAATAGGTCGTTGCCCAACTTTGAATGCATAAATAGAAACAAAGTTGTTTATGCTTTGTTCATGTCTCTTCAGTTCAAGTTCAACCATCCATCGGCTTTACAATAGGTAACTATAGCTTTAAGATACAAATGTACATATAAGCTGAACTTAAAAAATAAAAGATTAGCAAATTTCCGGTTGATGCGAATCGAGAAAAGTGGTTTTAAAGTTGACACAGAACTAAAATTGACTATTTTTGGGCTTATGCAAGATTAATTATTGTAACGAAGATTAAATTTTCGAACGATTTTCCAATCTATTAAGATATTTATTTTGATGAAGGAGGTACTGGAATTGAGGTCTTAGATAACAACTTTGCATGAAAGTGGCCATGGTTGGTGTGGTGTGTACAAATTTGAAGGAATTGAAGATAATGAAGGTTACTTGAATAAGTATTAATTAAAATGAGAACGGGAAAAGTTCAATAAATGGTTGATAAAAAACCAACGTGTGACAAGGGCTATTAATTCCAAACGGTAAGATTAAAAGATCAAATCAAAGGAAGATGATTTTAAACCTTTACTTAAAGGCTTCAATTCAAATCGATTGCATGGTTATGAAATGAGATTACCATACCAATCGAGAAATTTCGGATCGGGAAAAACTTCTTATGGGAAGATATTTTGTGTTTTTGCTAACCAAATCGGAGAATAAATGTTGACATTTATGTAGCAAAGCATTTATTTGACACTTTGCAATTTATAAAATAAAACATTTGTGGGAACTAAGAGTGAAATGAACATTCAAAGTGGATATAATGCTTTATAAATATATCTGCGTAAGTTTTAAAAAAGTATTGATGTACATTATAAAGGTTTTTCAATAAGGACTTGATAGCTTATTTTTGAAATAACTTATTTTTGGCTTGAAGTACAATACAAACATTTATGAATCTAAATCGACTTCGTTCATATAGCCACCACGGGCACGTTTGCAGCGGTCGATTCGTTGGATCCAATTAAGAAAAGATTAATTTCAATGTGTTTTGAACTTTGAATAGAATTAAAAACAGTGCAAACGATCGTCGCCGTCGTAGGCCAGATTTTTTGGTCAAGCGTCCTTCCTATTAGCGTGGCCTTGCATTTTTAAATTTAAATATGGTGATGTATTTATATGATATACAAAACTATCTTCTAGGCTTCTTGAATTTTTGATCCGAACAGTTACAATGACTGAAGCGTACGTAATCTCAAAAAAAAAAAAAAAAATCACCATCCGACAAAATCTCAATGTTAAATAATAAAATTTTTGTTTTAAACAATCTTTATGAAATAAAACCAATCAATTCTCATTGCCAAGTTCCCAAAACATCTCCAAATCCCTAATTTCTAAGTACTTTACGTATACTAACACTATTTCTCTAGTGGCATTTCCATGAAATTCTTTATCCGTCATAACATGATAACGAATTCCCTGATGAACAAGGTTAAATGCCCTTTTGCTTTTAAAACAACATTTGGTGCAACCTTAACTAGATCAAATAACACACATTCATATTTGTTTAGGAGATTTTTGACGTGGGGGATTTCTCTTTGAAAATTTCGGTTTAGAGATGTTGATGTTAGAGATGGGCTTAGGGACTTTAGATTGGGAAACGTCACCAACCGTTACGATAAAACAAAATTCGTCCATTTCGTACAAATAAAAAAATACCTCTCCGATCGATTACATCGAAAGGGGTGCATATCTTATTGGCATATTCAAGAAGAGTTCTACCAAACCTAAAGTAGAACCGCAATGTTGCAATGTAAAACCCTCACGTTAAGGCCCTAAGATACCCATAGAATATTGAATAGCTAGACTCAACCTTGTAAAGTCTTGCCATAGTGTAAAACCTCTCTTTAATCACCTCTCACAGTTTGGCCATAAAGTTTCACAATTTACGATATGCCCCTGTTCTTATAGAGCTTTGATATATCCACTCCACGCAGTCACCAACACCAAACTCTGATCAAAATCTTTATATAGCTTCAATTATGTACATATATACATAGCTGCAAGTATGTATACCGTTCCAATATAACGCACTGATCATGAGTCTTTCTGCACTCCACTCCCCCTCACTGACCACCATGTCGAGCAAACATTTGCTTTTGCTCTGGAACAATCAGCTCCACAGAGACTCTTCTACTAGATCCTAGATGTGTTTTGTTGGGCGGCGACAAAGACACGGCTTTAGCTTCGACTAATATTCAATCAGTTATTATTAGTGTTTACTTTTGAATTGGTTAAGCCGCAATAAAAAAAACACGCTGTTCATCTTTGTCGCCATCGATCGTCGTCCATCGTTAATTTATTTGTTTTAAATTGAGACTTTATGACACCGCGCGCTGTAGTTCTTTTTTCGCATAGTTATTTATTTTAAAAGAGTCTAAGATAAATCAGAAAAAGATTAAAGAACCCAAGAAACGAAGAAAGTAAGAAAATAAAAAACCATATCACACTTCTTACTTCTTATATACCTTTGCCGGCTAACGAGTTTTCGTCTTATAAGAAGTAATAATAAAACCAACAGTACTTAGGCCACCAAGCTTAGTTCTGTTCTGTGCATCGTCTCTAACTGTTGAGTGAAGAACTTTTGTGTGTCCGATATATGTATACACTTGGCCGGGTAAGTACCTAACTTTATTAACGTCTTTTCTGCATTGTTCAAAAATAAAAAGTGTTAAATTTGCAAAAAAAAGATTCATTAAAATTTGAAGTGACAAAAAAAATAAAATTCAAGTGAAAAGTTAAAAATATTTAATTTCAAGGCATTGAAAACAAATTAACGTCTGTATTTTTTAATTTTATCGTTATTCTTGCAATCGTGTTATTTTTTAATAAGATTTGGTTCTTGATGATTTCTTAAAGCTGAGACTGGTTTTGAGTATGTCATTAAAACAAATGATTGTAAGTTGCTTAGATGCGTCTCATACATTTGCCTTCAGTCTTGAAAAAAAAAAAAACAGAACAATAAGAAAATTATGACATTGGCAAATTGGCGCTAGCTTGATTTTCAAAATTTGGCAACAATTTGGAATTGTAAACTTCTGCTAATATGAGATAAAAATTATTTAATATAAATTCATGCGAAACTTTTAAAATAAGATTAGAACTTTATAAACTTTAATTGTTCCTTAATTTTTTAGTTGATTTGCGAACTTCTATTTTTAATTATTTAATTTGACTAAAAAAGTCTGTGCAATATTTTTGTATGAACCCATAACTTTGCTTCTTCTATAAATGTATGTAGCTGTATTATTCTATAAATTATAAGCAATAATTGAAACAATTACGGTAATTGAATCAATTTCATGGTAGATCCACATCAGCTTCTTATAATAAATTTATAGGAGTATACCTAAGCTAGTTTGGACCGGTAAGAGTGAACAGCACAACTTTGATGTGATATTGATAGTATTTAGTTAAATAAATTAGATATAAACGTAGTGAATTATTGCAGTTTGATAAATAAATTTTATTTCGTATTCGAACTGTTGTCATTTGAAAGTGAATTTTTGTTCGTTGAAAGTGATAAGAATTCTTGATGTAAGAAATAGTGACACAGCAACTTAAACGGAAACTACTGACATGTTAAGCTAGTTTAAACTATGGTGGGCCTTGTGACTTAAAATAAAAGTAAAATATTTGATTAATCGAATAAGCCCGCCATTTATGTTTTTTTTGGCCCCACTGCTAGTGCTTCTGCTCTAGGTGCTTGGGAAATATGTATTGTTGAATATTCGCCCAAATAGCGCAAGTGCATTCAAATTAAAGTTAGCTTAACAAATTTTGAAAGAATGAAATAAATACAATTTTTATAAACTTCAAAAAGGAATACAAAATTGCCAGTACCTATGCCCTGAAAGTTTGAAGCACTTACAAAAAAAAATATTTTGTGCATTTGTATGCACCTCTTTTGCCATGTTGTACTTCATATAAGGAAATAGTAAAAGGTGGTTAGAAGTCATCATTTGTATTAATATACAAAAATTGTATAGGTTTTTGTACTTTTAAGCAACTTTTTGTATCACCTAATTAAAAATAAAGTGATAAGGCATGACAGTGTTACCCTCCTGAGGACTCTGCCGATTTAACGGTATTATAAAAAAGAACATACGACTTTGTTTAAAAAATCAAACATTTTCATTTACTCACTGGCTTGCTATTGATAAAAAAATGTGACCTTTTATTTATCTCTTTTGTTTTGTGCTACTACATGTTTTGTTTTATAAAGATTTATTTTCGCGGCAATTTAATTTTTTATTATTATAACTTCATGTCGATTGTTCAAAGGATTTTATCCTCATTTTGTGAATTTGTCGAAATGAAAGTTTTGACATTTCTCGACGTTTCAAGGTCACTAGAGTCTAAATAAATGATTTTTAGAGAGACATATCTCTTCGTATTTACGTTCGTACGTCCGTACATTCGGGAAGATTTTTTCGTCATCCATATCTCAAGAACCAGTAGAGATATAGACTTAAAATATATTTTGTTATGCAGATAATGCAGAAGGATACAGAAAGGACTCTCAAAAAAATTGTTTGGGTGGTGTCTTACCATAGCTATTTAAAAAAAGGGAAAGTTTTGGTTAACCCAAAATATCTCACGAACCTATGACGCTAGGGACTTGAATAAAATTTAATGTTATATGTATATTGTGAAGTGATACCAAACTGATATAATTTTGGAAAAAAAAATCAAAAAATAGTTTTTTTTATAAATCCAACAAACTGAAAAAAATAACTTTCACCTCGAATATTTTACGAACAAAAAATGATTTTATCTCCAAAATAATTTTTTGCAACGAAGAATAAAGTTTCTGCAAAATATCATCTTATAAAAATATATTCAACATTCAGTTATATTTTGGGAGAGATCGAAGGACAGTTTTTTACAAAAAATAAAAACATATAAAAAATATTACTAAAACTTGGTAAAAATTGATTTTCGACTCAAATTTTTTTTTAAAATTTAAAATATTGGCCTCAAACTGATTTCGTCTTATAAAAAATATAGTTTTGGGTATTCAGTAAAATATTTATAAAAATACAACAGTATTTAAAAAAAAATAAAATCTCCAAGAAATAGTACGTAAAATTGAAGAGCGATTCTAGATATCTCGTGAATATATGAAGGTATTGACTTCAAATTGATTTTATTCTGTGCTAAATTTTCTAAGAAAAATCCAGTATGTATTTGTTTATATAAGAAATAAAAATGATCAAGAAATGGCACTTAAATTGGTAAAAAATAATTTTCGACTAGAAATCTCGTTAACAAAACTAGATTTTGAAATCAAACTATTTCATAATATGCAAAATATTGATGGCAATTTTTTGTTAATCTTTTAGGAAAATTCAACTGACACAAAAACCAACAAAAAAACTGTTAAGAAATGATTTCTACTCAAGTTCTTACTCAAGATATTGACTGAATAATTATTTATCTCACACAAAATATTTTTATGAATATTCTGTTAAGGTTTTAAGAAAGACAAATCGACAGACAAGATGGCAAGTTATCAGTGTGGGTCGCTCCTCCAAGCCTCTTTTTATAATATGAAATTAGTTTGAAGCCAATATTTTTACTTTTTGCCAAGATATTTCAGTCGAAAATCAATTTTAGCACTTTAACTTTTAACATTATTTTTTAAGTTTTTATTTTTTGTAAAAAAAATGTCAATTCAATTTTCTCAAAATTTTACCAGATGTTAAAAACGTTATTCTTCATTGCATACAATTATTTTGGAGGTCAAGTCGTTTTTTTTTGCAAAATATTTGCGGTGACAAATAATTTTGTTCTGTGTTTTTGAATTATAAAAAACCGTTAATTGATTTTTTTTTCAAAATTTTACTAATTTTTTATTACGTCACATTATATAATATGAATTGAAATTGAAGTCGCTATTGGTTCGTGAGATATTTTGGGCCGACCAACATTTTCGATTTTTTTAAATTGCTAAAGTAAAAAAACACTCACTCAATTTATTTGGAATTCCTTTCTACTTCTTTTTGTGCTATTATCAAAAAATGTATTTGAATCTCTACGGGTTCTTGATATATGGACGACGAAAAAAGTTTCGCGGATGTATGAGCGCACACACAGATATCTCTCTAAAAACCTTTTATTTAGATTCTAGTGATCTTGAAACGTGGAGAAGTGTCATAATCAATTCGACACATTGGACCAATTACATAATAATTTTCTATGGGAAGACAATAAGAATTAAAAAACTTCATTTGGAATTATTTCGCAGTAGATTTAGCTTGGAATATTTTGTGTTTAAACAAAAGAAATTGATTCTATGAAAGGATATACATTTTTCAAAATTATTCATAAAATGATGTAACCAACTTAATATATTCTTAAATTGTAATTTTGAGTATTACCTATCCAAAAAATAATGTTTGTTTGAAAAATGTTGTTTTATAAATATAAATAGATATAAACATACATTCGAACGAAGGAATTTTGTTTTTAGTAACATTGGGAAACAGTAGGTAAAATTGTGGTAAGATCAAAAGAAATCAACTTTTGAAATTGAAAACAAAAAATAACCTGATATCAGATTGAAGACTATTTTTTTAAAAACGATTTAGGCAATAGAGTCACATGAAGTTTTCTTATTAAGTTTTTTTTTTTTTTAATGTTAATATTACTGCAAACTCGTTAATTTTTCATCGTTTCGCACATATTATATAATTCTCAGGCAAGGCCGAGTTAATCATAAAATTAAAATTATTTTTTGATAAAATATTTTTATTTTGCTTTGTTATCGTTTACAAGTTCACACTACTCATAAAAAAACTTGTTTATAAAATAATAATAATAATTAGCAAAATATAAACATATCAGCTAAGGGCTATCAGTCATAATAAAATTGTTGAGACCGTTTAAACTGCTAGTTAAGTGAAGTTTAAGGAATGGCGGATCCAGGGGGGGGGGGGTCGTAGGGGTCATGACCCCCCTGGGAGATAATTTGTTTGTTTTGTATTGCGTTAATGGATATGACCCCCATTATATTTTGAATTATTAATTTTTTGTATATGAAAACAAAATTTGTATTTTACTTCCTTAAACTTTGTTGCTAAAAGTACTACTTTTAACTGAAGACTGGACCAAGAACATAATATGAATCGGATATTCAGCCCTATTCCAAAAACAGCACAAATTCATCAACTTTTGACCAATGGACGATCCAGGGGGGGTCATGTGAGCCATAAAGCTTATACAGTTAAGTTGTATAAGTAAAAATTTCATCAACAAATTTGTTAGTAATTTAACGACATTCACCAAAAAGTGGTTTGCTGTCAAAAACAACTAAAATTTTTGTTTTCACTCAATTTAGAATTTGAAAAAACTTTAGTCATGCTTTAGATTATTTTCATAAAATTCGTTTCTAAGAAAAAGAGCAAATATTCAGGTTCTTAAGAAGAAACCTTGAATAAGAAATCGTCAATTTAAAAATATGTAATTTTTTTAAAACTTTCTCTAAATTTTGTATTCTTTCTACAAGAAAAACATATTTTGGTATTGCTCCAGAAGGGTACCCCTCATAACCTTTATTTTGTTTTTAAGTTTTCTCAAGAACAAATGGACCGATTTCAATAATCTTCTCTTTTTGTGCAAGTTCTTTTCGATGATCAAATTTTCAAATTGATGATAATTTTTGATGATCAAAAACGCCATTTTTTATTTTATAAAAAAAATTATTAATTTTGTTTACAAAACTCGATATCTCAGAAAGGGGGTCAACATTTTTTAACGAAATTTAAATGTAAAATGTATATTTATAAGCACTTTATTTAGTGCTTACCTAAAATATTTTTAAGACAAAATTTAAAATGATTCTCGAAAAAAAATGAGCTGATTTAGATTTTTTAAGGAATGAAATGGCATTTAAATTTTTGAGAAAAACTTATTTTGCAGGTACATTTTTAAATCTTAAAATATAGGAAATATTTTTAAACAGGCTTTTGGAAGAAATTAGTTAATTCTAGCGACCCAGTCGTGCATTTTATTTGTTTCAAAATTGATATTCTGTTGAATACAAAAGATCTTAAAAAATTAAATAAATCTACTTTTGAAATGAATTTGCTTTGGATGCTCTAGAACTGAGATTTAAACACGAATTTCAATAATATAAATGTCCCAAAAACAGCAAAAGTGACACTTTTGTTAAACTAATGGCTAAATTCAAGAACCAAACATTTTTCTCTCTACTATTTTTTAAGTTTTGTTGACTGAGAGCAAAATACGAGTAAGCAGACTGATAGCGACAATTCTTCATATCAGATCCTCTCTCACTTTCTGGATTTTTCAAGTTTTGTAGCGTTCTTCGCATTAATATACATAAATGGAAACAAAAAAAGTATATTTTATTATTATTTATGGAAAAAAAGCTACCGTTGTGAAAAGTTTCTTACATTTCTGCGTGAAATGCACCAAAAACCCTCTAAACTATTGTGATTTAGCTCTTAAATATAGCATATTTAGAAAACTGTTGGAATCTTGGAATGCTTTCATATGTAGGGAGTCATCATAAATTGCTGTACATTGTACAACAGTGTTCTATTATAATTTGATAACTAAAGTTGTCAGTTTAGCCCTTGAAATGTGTAAACGTAAGGTTAAGATGCACATTATGTTATTTAAATTTTGTTAGCCTCCTTTACAAAACATTAAAGAACATTTTTAAGCGGTGAGTAAAAACTCATCTAAGTGTATGACACCCCCCCCTGATTAAAAGTCTGGATCCGCCCTTGAGTTTAAGTATCATAATAACCACATTTTTATTTGTTATAACACTTTCAGACTTATTTGGTACTTAAGGCGACATGAATTTAATCTTGCTTTTCATAGGATCTGTAGTGGTAAGTAGCAAATATGCAAAACTAAAAGCTATTAAATTTGAAAAAAAAAAATAGCTCTTGCAAGCCTCAAAAGCTGAACAGACACGTGCCGAACTTGATGCACCTTCATACCTGGAAAAACTCAACAATGAGATCAATCACATAATTAACATCGAAACCGAAGCCTCGTGGGCTTTCGATTCAAACATCACCGATGCCAATGAAAAAATTCGCAATAAAGCCTCAGCTGAGAGGGCAAAGTTCATGAAACGAATTGCTGCAGAGTGTAAGCAATTCGATTGGCAAAGATTTGACGATGCTGATTTAAGACGACAATTTAAAATATTAACTAAGCTTGGATATGCTGCTTTGCCTGAGGAGGACTACGAAGAACTTTTGCAGGTTTTATCTAAAATGGAATCGAATTATGCAAAGATCAGAATTTGTAACTACAAAGATAAGGAAAATTGCAATATGCAATTGGAACCTGAAATTGAGGAGATATTACCAAAGAGTCGTGACCCGGAGGAATTGAAGTATTATTGGCAAATGTGGTATGATAAGGCTGGAACAGCGGTAAGGGATAGTTATATGAGGTATCTGGAGCTTAATTTACAAGCGGCAAAGTTAAACAGTGAGTTTGAATTTATGATTCCATTTTTTCAGATTTAGATTTTGAGATTTTTTATTTATTTAGACTACACATCCGGAGCTGAGTCGTGGTTGGCTGAATACGAAGATGATACAATCGAGCAACAGCTTGAAACAATTTACTCGGAAATTCGTCCTCTCTACGAACAAATCCATGGATATGTCCGATGGCGTTTGAGGCAGGTGTATGGTGACAAGATTGTTTCCGAGAAGGGCCCAATTCCGATGCATTTGTTGGGTAATATGTGGGGCCAAACTTGGGGTGAGATTGCCAGCATTTTGACACCATTTCCCGAAAAGCCATTGATCGATGTGACTGATGAAATGGTTCGTCAGGGATATACACCAAAGAAAATGTTTGAAATGGGCGATGAGTTCTTCCAATCTCTTAACCTCAAGAAATTACCACCGTAAGAGGATTTTCTTATTATTATGTGATGAAGTTTTTCAAAAACTTTATTTCTGTTTCATTTCAGTACATTCTGGGAAAAGAGCATTATCGAAAAACCAACAGATGGTCGTGATTTAATCTGCCATGCAAGTGCTTGGGATTTCTATATAAACAATGATGTCCGCATCAAACAATGCACCCGAGTGACTCAGGAACAACTTTTTACAGTACATCACGAACAAGGTCACATTCAATACTTCTTGCAATATCAGCATCTTCCACATGTCTACAGAAATGGAGCCAATCCGGGATTCCATGAAGCCGTTGGTGATGTCTTGTCACTGTCGGTTTCTACACCAAGACATTTAGAGAAAATCGGTCTATTAAAAGACTATAAAATGGACGAAGAGGCACGCATAAATAAACTATTTCTGACTGCCTTGGACAAGATTGTATTTTTGCCATTTGCCTTTACCATGGACAAATACCGATGGTCCTTGTTCCGTGGAGAAATCAAGTCAAAAAACATGAATTGTGCCTTCTGGAAATTAAGGGAGGAGTACTCAGGTATTGAACCCCCAGTTGTGAGAAGTGAAAAAGACTTTGACGCCCCCGCAAAGTATCATGTATCTGCTGATGTAGAATACCTTAGGTAAGTCTTTGTCAGTTTTGGAGTGCCTTTAATTTTAAGCATTCGTTTGTTTTTTCTAATTAAAGGTACCTCGTGTCTTTCATCATTCAGTTCCAATTTTATAAATCAGCTTGTATCAAAGCTGGTCAGTATGATCCACAGAATCCGGAATTGCCCTTAGATAATTGTGATTTCTATGGAAGTGCAGAAGCTGGAAAGGCTTTTGAGTAAGCTTTTAAAGTTATTCTAGGTGTGGATTTTGTTAATTGATAAATCTTTTTTCTAGAGCTATGTTATCGATGGGTGCTTCGAAACCATGGCCCGATGCAATGGAAGCATTTAATGGAGAACGTCAAATGAGTGGAAAAGCTATTGCAGAATACTTTGAACCATTGAGAATCTGGTTAGAAGCTGAAAATATCAAAAATAACGTATTCATTGGGTGGACAAAATCTGACAGTAGGTTTTGAAATAACCTTAATAATATAGTCTGTTATTTAAAAAAGTGTTTTCTATTTCAGAGTGCCTAGCATAATAAAAGACCAAAACGAAGGCATCACAAATCTTAATTTAACAAAAAAAAATCATTTCCAACAATTTAAGGACAAATCAAATTTAAAAGAAAGAAATCATTATATGTACTACTTAAAAGACGAATAAAATAATATGTATGTGTAGTTTTTAAGAAATTATTTATTTCACTTTTATTATTATTTGAAAATCTTAGAATGCGTTTGGAACGACAAAAAATTGGAGTTCTTATAAATTAATTTGTTCGTTTTCGGATCGTAATTAAAAATCGACCGAGTTTTGACAAGTCTCGAAATAATGTAGGCAAGAAATATGAAAAAAGTGGGATTGATATTCTACCTGAATGTAGTCTATCTATAAAACTGGCCTAAATGGTGGATTTATTGCCTAAAAACTTGGCACTGAGGGTTTTCAGGGAATTCCCCTTATATTTTTTGTCGGTCAAAAATATAGGTTCCAGGCATTTTTAAATGAAATTTAATAATCTCTCGCAATCGTAAATCCATGTTTTTAATTTTAGTATCTGCGAAAATATCTGAATTTTGATAAAAAATTTTAAATAAAAGCTTTAAAAAATTTTAAATCATAATTCCTTCTTTCAGATATAAATACTTAAGAAAATAAAAGGATGTTTTCTGCCTCTGTTGCATGTTGTGATTTTAATGTGTTCCAGAATTCCTTTACATCTGGACAATTTATATTTCTATAATCTCTAAAAATTGTGTTTTCTAAGAAATAGAAACGAATTTCTTATAAAAATTCCTCAATTTTATAAGATTTTAATGCTAAGTTAATTTGATTGCTAGGTGTTTATATTTCATTCTCCTGCTCTGAAATGGAAATTCTAAGAAATCTTAAAAATACAATCTGACCAATTATCAATTTATTTTTAGGAACGGATCATCCCAATAAATGATAACGCAGTATTAGGCCTTACATTCTGTAATAAAAGATGTACAAACAAATATTAGAAGATATGAATTTTCACTAAATTTAAATCAGAACTCACTCTCTGACTTGGTCCAACCAATATGAACGTTATTTTTTTTGTTCTCAGCTTCCAACCATTGTTTCAGTGGTTCAAAATACTCGGCTATAGCTTTACCAGACATTTTTCGTTCTCCAGTAAAAACTTCCATGGCATCAGGCCATGGTTTAGAAGCTCCCATCGACAACATAGCTCTGAAAATCAAGCAAACTAAAAGTCGAAAACTTCAATGATATGTGTGAAAGTTCTTACTGGAAAGCCTTGCCAGCCTCTGCACTTCCATAGAAATCACAATTATCCAACGGCAATTCAGGATTCTTAGGATCGTACTCACCAGCTTTGATACAAGCTGATTTGTAGAATTGGAATTGAATAATGAAGGAGACAAGGTACCTTTTACAGAAATTGAAAACCTTGAGAATGATGTTTTGGATTAACTTCCTTCACTCACCTTAGGTATTCAACATCAGCAGAGACATGATACTTGGCAGGAGCATCAAAGTCTTTCTCAGTTCTAACAATTGGAGGTTCAATACCGGAGTATTCTTCCCTAAGTTCCCAGAAGGCACAATTCCATTTTCTGCTGTCAACCTCTCCACGGAATAGAGCCCAACGATATTTATCCATTGTGAAGGCAAATGGCAGAAATACAATTTTATCCAAAGCTGTTAAGAAGAGTTTATTCAGACGAGCTTCTTCGTCCATTTTGTAATCCTTCAGAAGACCAATTTTCTCCAAATGCTTGGGAGTGGAGAAGGAAAGAGCTAAGACATCACCAACAGCTTCGTGGAAACCAGGATTTGCACCAGTTCGGTAAACATTAGGAAGATGTTGATATTGCAAATAGTATTGAATATGTCCTTGCTCATGATGAACGGTTGTGAGTTGGGCTTGAGTAACGCGAGTACATTGCTTGATGCGAACATCGTCGATGGTGAAAAAATCCCAAGCACTAGCGTGACAAATCAAATCACGACCATCTTTTGGCTTCTCGAGGATACTTTTCTCCCAAAACGGTCTAGAAATGGTTAAAAAATAATCTCTGTAACACAATCCAACATCAAAAGTCATACTTACTTTGGTAGCTTTTTCAAATTCAAGGATTGAAAAAATTCATCAGCCAAATGGAACATTTTCTCAGCATTGTATCCTTGTCTAACCATTTCATCAGTTACATCAATAGAAGGCTTTTTAGGGAATGGTGCAACAATATCAGCAATGTTTCCCCACTTTTGAGCCCACATATTACCCAACAAATGCATCGGAATCGGTTCTTTCTCTGGAACAGTTTTATTACCATAGAACTGTCGTAAACGCCATCGGACATAGCCATGGATCTGTTCATAAAGGGGACGGATCTCGTCATAAATATCCTCCAGTTGCTTTTCCATTGTATTATCCTCATATTCATCTAACCAAAGTTCAGCACCAGATGTGAAGTCTATTCAGGAAGTTTCGAGTTAAAATAAAATTACTTTTTTAAGAAAAACTAACTCACTGTTAAGCTTAGCAGATTTTGTATTTAATTCGACATATTTTTCAAAACTCTCTCGAGTTGGTGTTCCAGCTTTGTCATACCACATCTTCCAATAATATTCTAACTCCTCTGGATCTCGACTTGTGCTAAAGATCTCTGTTAGTTCTGGTTCCAGCTGCATCTCACAATTCATTCTATCAGTGTAGCTGCAAACCCTTACCTTAGCGTAATTTGAATCCATTTTCGATAATGTTGTTGTAAGTTCATCGTAATCTTTTTCGGATAGAGCTGCATATCCCAGTTTTCCTAATTTTTTAAATTGTCTCTTTAAGTTTGGATCTTGGAAGTTTTTCCAGTCATACGCTTGTAAATCTTTGGCAATTTGTTTCATAAATTTTGCTGTTTTAGCAGAGACTTCATTTTTAACCTGTTGATTTGCATCGGTTATGTTAGAAGTATAGGCCCAACTAGCTTCTGTATCTAAATTAGTCTGCTTATTGAGTTCGGCATTGAGATCTTGAAGATATTTAGCTGCTTCTTCTTCAGAACCGGTACGAAGAACATTTCTTGCTTGGCAGAGCTGATTTAAAATATATACTTTTTAAAAATTCTATTGGATAAGTTGTTCAAAAGTCATGTACTTTACCCCAAGGGCTCCTAAGAACAGAAGTGCAAACTTCATGAGTTTTAAATTGCGAACAGGTTTAAAAAATCACTTAAACAAATATTTTCACAGACCAGATTGTTCACACTTGTGTTTCGCACTGGTAAAGTTTAACATTAGCAAGTTGTATTTAAGAAGATTTGTTCTGCTTTCGGAAACAGGTTGTTTTCTTATCAAATATAATAAAGATACTATTTATATAGTGAACTTATCAGCTGCTGGAAGAGTTCGATTTAGTTTTAAAGGAAAGTTAAGAAGCCAGACTTCCTGCGAGTTTTTTTTTTTTAATTTTTAATCAACAATCTTATCAATCTTGTGCGGGTACTTATGAAATATCAAATTAGTATTATCAATCGTGTAGTATGTTTGATTGGTGTTTTATGCTTGATAAGTAATCACTGACTACGCTACTGTAGAGCATTTAAAATATGTGTGGGATTGTGGGTTCTATAACCTTAACATACTCGTATATTTATGATGTTCATTTTTGATAATTTGATGATCAGACATAAAAACAGGTTAATAAATAATTAAGAGATACCACACTTGTTTGTGAATTGTCTGAAAGTGAAGAGGCACTTGAGATTTCGATCACACATAAGAATACTTAAACTTAAAAGGGTCATCCAATATATACTTGCGCAATTTTGCAGCTGATAAAGGCCATATTGATTAGTTTGATTCGGTCAAATTGGCTGCGTGCAGACGGTTTTGCTTAGTCACCATGGACGGTTTTAAGGTTAATCAAGGACACTTTCAAAACATACAATTTGTTTTTTTGTTGAGTGTTGAGTGCTTTGTTTGGAAAACATTCTGGTGTTTCGTATTTTCAACAGAACTTTTTGCAGTGGGGTTGTAAAATGTATCTCATGGTTCAATAAACGATCAAGCAACACCCAAGCAATAATTGAAGATCAGCTTAGAACATTTTCGTTGTGCGTAAGGAATGCAAAAAATTAAAAAGAAAATTAATTTAAAACAATCAGCCTTTCGCAGAATGCAACATGGCAAGTTTTGCGCCGTGAGCTATAGCTTGGACCGAACAATACTCAATTGACCCTTGAACTGAAAGTAAACGACCATCTATAGTGGTATGAGTTTGCTGAAGCCGAATGGACACTGGAACATTTGCAAATTGAGGAGTCTAATTGAAACTGAAAAATTATTTACAGCGATAAGGCTTATTTTTGTATGATTGGATTAAATAAAAACAATCTGCATGAGATTTAAGACCGTCCATTGCAACTCAAAAAATGTTAAGACCGGTAGCATCATCAGTCCATACTTTTTAAGAACAACATTATTAAGGCGATCGATTACTATCAACTTCAGACTAACATAAAATTTACCTTATTTATACTTAAAGATAGGAAGCTCTTAATGAATGGTCTTGTACAGTCTACTTTTTTTAAAATAAGAGAAATTGTATTACAATACTCGTAATTTTACACGTGTGTTTTGTAAATTCACTTTATTTCATTCACATCTTGATTTAAATATGACCCTTTGTCTTTAATTAAATCTTCTGATTGGCGTTAATGATTTTTTTTTTGGAAGAAGAATTTTGAGTTGGAGATAAAATAATTAATTTATTAATAAAAAATGCAAGTTTTGTTTTCAATCAATTTATTAATAAATTCAGACGTTGAACTTGTTACACAAATCTCTAACAATCTTCTTTCTTTTTAATATGATCGACATTCTAGTAAAAAGAAAAATAAACGCAATTTTAAATATTATTGATTTCAGTAGAGCTATTACACTTACTGTTAGATTTACTCCAACCAATATGAACGTAATTCTTTTTGTTTTCAGCTTCTAGCCACACTCTCAATGGTTCAAAATACTCAGCTATAGCTTTTCCGGACATTTTTCTTTCTCCAGTAAATGCTTCCATTGCATCGGGCCATGGTTTAGAAGCTCCCATCGACAACATAGCTCTGAAAATCAAGCAAACTAAAAGTCGAAAACTTCAATGATATGTGTGAAAGTTCTTACTGGAAAGCCTTGCCAGCCTCTGCACTTCCATAGAAATCACAATTATCCAACGGCAATTCAGGATTCTTAGGATCGTACTCACCAGCTTTGATACAAGCTGATTTGTAGAATTGGAATTGAATAATGAAGGAGACAAGGTACCTTTTACAGAAAATGAAAACCTTGAGAATGATGTTTTGGATTAACTTCCTTCACTCACCTTAGGTATTCAACATCAGCAGAGACATGATATTTGGCAGGAGCATCAAAGTCTTTCTCAGTTCTTACAATTGGTGGCTCAATACCGGAGTATTCTTCTCTGAGTTTCCAGAAGGCACAATTCCATTTTCTGCTGTTAACCTCTCCACGGAATAGAGCCCAACGATATTTATCCATTGTGAAGGCAAATGGCAGAAATACAATTTTATCCAAAGCTGTTAAGAAGAGTTTATTCAGACGAGCTTCTTCGTCCATTTTGTAATCCTTCAGAAGACCAATTTTCTCCAAATGCTTGGGAGTGGAGAAGGAAAGAGCTAAGACATCACCAACAGCTTCGTGGAAACCAGGATTTGCACCAGTTCGGTAAACATTAGGAAGATGTTGATACTGCAAATAATATTGGATATGTCCTTGCTCATGGTGAACAGTTGCGAACTGATCTTGGTTAACACGAGTACATTGCTTGATGCGAACATCGTCGATGATGAAAAAATCCCAAGCACTAGCATGACAAATCAGATCACGACCATCCGTTGGCTTCTCGATGATGCTTTTCTCCCAAAATGCTCTAAAGAAGCAAGTAAAATTACTCATGAATAAGATTATATCGACTTAAGGTTCATTTACTTTGGTAGCTTTTTCAAATTCAAAGATTGAAAGAATTCATCAGCCATATGGAACATTTTCTCAGCATCGTATCCTTGCCGAACCATTTCTTCAGTGACATCAATCAAAGGCTTATCCGGGAACGGCGAAACAATACTAGCAATCTCACCCCAAGTTTGAGCCCACATATTACCTAATAAATGCATCGGAATCGGTCCCTTCTCTGGAACTGTTTTATTCCCATAGAACTGTCTTAAACGCCATCGGACATATCCATGAATTTGTTCGTAAAGTGGGCGAATTTCCGAATAGATGTCTTCTAACTGTTGCTCCATTGTTTCATCCTCATACTCATCTAACCAAAGCTCAGCCCCTGATGTAAAATCTTTGAAAAAAAGAAAACAATTGACAAGTTATTTCTTTTTCAAGCCGTGTGTCTAACACTTACTGTTCATTTTTGCAGCTTTCGTATTCAATTCAACATATTTTTCAAAACTCTCTCGAGTTGGTGTTCCCGCCTTGTCATACCACATCTGCCAATAATACTCCAACTCTTCGGGATCTCGACTTGTTGTCAAAATTTCTGTTAGCTCTGGTTCTAGCTGCAGGTCACAGCTCATTCTGTCGATGTAACTGCAAACTCTTACTTTAGCGTAGTTTGAATCCATCATTGACAAAACCGACAGAAGTTCATCGTAATCCTTTTCTGACAATGCGGCGTAACCAAGTTTAGCCAATTTCTTAAATTGTCTCTTCAAATCAGGATCCTGAAAATTTTGCCAATCAAATTGCTTCAGATCTTCAGCAATTTGTTTCATAAATTTGGCTGTTTTAGCAGATTCCTCATTTTTCACTAGTTCATTTGCAGCAGTTATGTTAGTAGTATAGGCCCAATTAGCTTCAGTATCGAGGTTGATCTGCTTATTGAGTTCAGCATTTATGTTTTGCAGGTACTGAACGGCTTCTTCTTCAGAGCGGGCCAACAAAAGGTTTCTACCATGGCAGAACTGAAAAAAAGATTTTTTGTTAAAATCATTAAATAAGTATATGTACCTTTGAGTTCTACCCCGATAGCTGCTAGGAGTAAAAGAAGAAACTTCATGACCGTACGAAGGTAAGTAGATGAATGAATTCACTATAATCGGAGGTAGTTTAGTTTTGAGTATGATAAAACTTTCAAGTCGAATATTGCAAGCAAAGGTATTAAAGGAAATGTATACTCTAATGGGTCTTATCATTTAAGACTTATACTCAAATACTTATCAGCTTCTGTTAACACTTTTTTTTATTTTGAGATTATTTATGGATTAAGCGAAATAATTTTGAAAGGTTTTATATATCTTATCGATTTGACATACTCAAATAAATAATTTACAAAGTGTTATTTCAGATTTATTCATATCTACATATGTACATTTATTTGTATATTTAAGATTTAAATTTTTAGTGGTGAGTTTAAAGTTAGGTGATTTTATTTTAGTTTAGCAAAAGCTAATTAATTATTTTTATTAACATAACATGAACATTTTCATATTATATAAGGGAAATGTTTTAAATTATTATTTTATTTTAACCGGATATCTATTGAAATTTTTGAAGCCGTAGCAGATGTTGCCTGTCTCTAATGGTTAAGAAGACACTCTAGTCAGCATTCGATTAATCAATGTTACAAGTAAAACATCTTACTACAATGATGACAGCCTGGATGTTGGTGCAAGTTGCAGGAACGAAAAAAGCAATCATTGTACAGCACAAGCGGATTAGCGAAAATAATTTCGATCATTCCGATGACAGCGCAATTGCTTAGAAATAAATTATAAATGCTTACATAAGCTAATTCAAATAAATATTTCGTAATAAGGATAATAATAATAAATAAAAGATTTTTAGAGAGATGTCTGTGCGTGCGTGTGTACGTACATTCGGGAGGTTTTTTTCGTGGTCCATAGCTCAAGAACCAGTAGAGGTATCGACTTCAAATGAATTTTGTTATACAGATAATAATGCAGAAAGATGCAGAAAGGACTCTCAAGAAAATTGAATGGGTGTTTTTTTTACCATAGCAATTTAAAAAAAAGGTAAACATTTTGGTAAATCCAAAATATTTCTCGAACCAATAACACTAGAGACTTGAATTACATTTTATATTACATATTGCATCGTGATACCAAACAAATATATTTTTGGAAAAATTAAAGGGTTTTTGTATAATTAAAAAACTGAAAAATTAATAATTGTCATCTCGAATATTTTACGGACAAAAATGATTTTATCTCCGAAACAACTTTATGCAACGAAGAATAACGTTTTTGACAACTGGTAACATTTTGAGAAAAATCGAATTGGCAGTTTTTTTACAAAAAATAAAAAACTAAAAAAAACATTACTAAAAGCTTGTAAAAATTGATTTTCGACTCAAATATCTTTTCAAAAATCAAAAATATATGCTTCAACTAATTTTATCTCACAGAAAATATTGTTTTGGACATTCCGTAAATTACAAAAAAAATCCAACAATCAGTTTTTTCATACAAAATTAAAATCTATAAGAAATAGTACGCAAAATTGGTAAAAATTGATGTTCGGTTCTCGATATCTCGTGAATAAAAGAAAGTAATGACTTCAAGTTTAATTCATCCAATTTGTATTTGTTTATATTAAAAATAAATACTTTTAGAAATGCTACTAAAATTGGTAAAAATTGGATCTCGACTAAAAATCTCGTTAACAAAAATAGATTTTGAAATCGAACTATTTTATCATATGAAAGATATTGTTTGTAATTTAAAATTTTTTAGAATAATTCAAATGATAACTTTTTTAACGAAACATGAAAACCTACAAACCTTTTAAGCAAGACAAATCGACAGACGGGATGGGAAGTCATCAGTGTGGGTCGCATCCCAGCGTCTTTTTAAATTTAGTAATTAATGTTATAATTGGGAAGATACACAACAAATGGGCTTTCAAGTTTTATATAGAATTATCCAAAAATTATGTTTACTCAATTTTGGTACTTGACTTGTGAAATTAGTTCCCAAAATTCTCCGGATTTGCTTTTTTAACACTTAATTGCCTTCAATAAATGTACCGTCAAATCCTTCTAAATCAAATAATTTCCAATATTTTCAAATTCCAACAAAAATTAACTATCACCGAACTCATTCCCGATACATTTTTTTCACTATTTCAGTTTGTTGAATTACATTGTGACCAACTACTGGACATTTTTGAAAGTTAACCATAGTTCACCAAGCCATATTTCACGGCACCATATGAGTGATATAGGACTGTCTAATTTCTATGGTTTCAAAAGAGGTTTGTAATTAGTTGATACGGTATCATGAACTTTTGATATTCTGTTACGTGATCAATATTAAATAATGCGTGCAATTCATTTTTGGAAAATCACCAAAGAAAAGCATAGACACATTTTTATTTTTACAAGCAATGTTTTGTCGAATTATCCAGTTGCATTCCTCTCCTCAAACAATCCAGCCATAAAACTTACACTTCCAGGAATGGTCACCAGTTTACCCTTGAGCGCAATTTCGGACGTACTGTTAAGTATAGAGATTCTTTTTTTAACCAAACATCGAGAATGTGGAATGCTTTACCAAACTCTGTTTTTCCCTCCCATTTTATTATTAAAAATTTTAACACTAATGTGCACCGGTATCTCCTCTTAAATCCGTATTTTGCTAAGCTCGGACTGTCTTCTTTTTAAAATTTATATGCCTCAATTTTGCTTCATTTAGTTTGGTACGCCATTTTTGCACACAAACACTAACTTCACCGATTTTGCAACTTTTGTGTGGCCTAGCCTTTGCAACGGATCTGTCTTGTATATAAAAGATACACTGTTGGTTCTAAGACACTTCCTTGCGTTGCGGTACACCAGCTTCAATTTTCTTTCGTTCCAAGCATATTTGGGCGTACCGTATTCTTAAGAGTCTGGTCGTAACGTATGATTTCGTTATGGGAACTGCTTGGGAAGGTGTCTATGCAGTTTGTATTCAAGTCCCAATAAGTGCCAAGCCTTGGCTAAGAATATAGCCGATCATCCTCGTTTTTCTATATGTAAGTGCCTTTTTCAACACATTTGTAATTTGATGTAATTGGTCTATCGTGGAATGTATATTTCTAAATCCAAAACGATGAGCGTTTTAAGTAGCATTTTTGTCTAAATCTTTTGCCATGATTGGTATAAGCGATATTGGTCTGTAGGATTATGTGGTATACATATCTTAGTTTAGGCCATGAATTTTGAAGGTTATTGATATCTTTCGAAACCTAAGAATACACAATAGCAGTATGAATGTGAAATGAAGAGTCGAGATGTAAATCGGTTTTGAGCGCTCTAACATTCAAGGGACATTGTTATCATAATCAGCTTGAGTTTTTCTTGGTTGGTTCGAAATGGCTTACTTAGAATTTTTAAACCATACATACATATGCAATACTTACTTGATTATAAGTGGGAAAATGTCTCCCAGTTTTCATGTTTTAAAATTTTCTTTTAGCTTTTTTTTACACTTTTTTGTGTCCTTTTTTTCCTTTAAATTCCTTTAAGAATTCCATTTCCCTTGATAAACATTAAATATACATTAGAAAAAAACAAATACTTAAAAAACCTTTCAATTGTTAAAAAAAATCCCAACCATCTATTTTTTTAATAAACACTCGATTGAAAAAAAAAAATAGTAAAACATGAAAAGCGTGGGAAGAAAACTTCTTCATTATAAACAATGTATCTATGTATATATATGTACATATATGTACATTGTACATATATGCATATATGTACATTTCAAAACACTTCAACAATCAAATTGAAATTCTATATGTTTACATAGATATCTACTTACACAGAGGCGACAACGGCCACAAATGAGTCTCAACTTATCATCTCAAGACTCCAATCATTATTATATTTGCCCCAATTACCATCATCATAATCATCACAATATTAAATTAAGTTGACTCATTATCATTTTTATTTGAAAAAAAAAAACAATACAAAAATCATCAAGGTAAGCAACACACACAATGTCTCTGAAGTTTTCTTCCAAAAAATAACAAAACAAACTACACACTCGACGAACTTGTCCAAGTTCAAGTTGAACGAACTTTTCTCTAACGCAGTTTTATGACTGGAAATGCGTTAAAAAGTGAAAAAGCAAACACTCCAGATAAGCAGAGGCGCACAGGTTCAAATTTACACTTTCTACAAAAATGTATAAATAATTAACCATCAAAATTATAACTCAAGACCCTAACACAACACAATCATTAGTGTTAAATATTTACCTAGGTGTGTTAAATAAAGATACAAGATACACGATTTCAGCTTTCTATAAGTTGTTTTGATTTTCACCAATCATAAAGTGCTCCACGGAATCTAAGATTATGGCAACCGCGCGCTGCTCCAATGCAAGAATCCTAAAGTGTGCCAATGCACCATAATGGGGTAAATAATTGCAGGTAAACTACCTGAAAGCATTTTGCTTGAGTGTAACAATACTCAATGTACCGTATCGACGGCCGATGAAGACGGCGCGGACGCGACGAGCAACTATCGGAGCTACCGTGCAACGTGCGCGCTGCCTCGACGGACTTGTATTGGCGTCTTGAAGAGTAAACGTAGGTTAGGTATATCTTGTGTTCCAGATAGAGACCACAACAAACTAACTTCGATATACATTAAACCAAAAAGTTGTCAGGTTTGGCTATACCAAAACCAAGTAACTTACAACTTGGTAAATGGAAGCAAAGTCATCACAACTCGGTAAGACTCGCTCAGCTCATGCTCAGCCTCAGTCTTCATTTAGCCATTCGCGCGTGTGGTAACAGACATTTTTTCAAACGGTGACTTCCGATCCCACAGAAATACCTTTCGTGAAAAACAAAAACAAAAATAATCATATCTTCTGAATTAACCTGAAAATTTTCGAAAGTAATTTTAAGAAACCTAAAGGCATCATCAGAGTCACACATCTTTATATGAATGACGTGAGTGAGATTTTTTTTGAGGTTGAGCTCTTGCGTCTTGCCGGCTCTTGGCCAAATTTAATTAACTTTCCCTCTTCGTGTTGTCTGCATAAAGTTACGATTTTATAGCAAGGAACTTCTGTTTTGCTTATTATTTTGTTAGTCGCTAATTGAACGTTTTTTGTTTTCCTTGATTCGAATTCGAAGAAGTAAAAGTTGTGAGTAGTTTGTTGGGGCTTGGGGAACCTGTTTTGTATTCAGTTTTTGTAGTGTGAAAATTTAAACATTTTTGTTGTTGTTTTTTCTGTGTTTGAACATAAATTAGAGAATTTTTATTGATGAAACTCGCTCTGCAAGAAGGAGGAGACCTTGAATTTATCAACTAAAAATATTCGCGTAGACATTTTATAGACAAATAATTAAAACAGAGAAAATTTTTTGTCTTAAAACATGATTAGATAAATAATAATCTGGTTTCAGGGCATAAATTATAAATGAGTGATCTTGACTTATTTTATCCTTGAACTTTATAATCTCAACTAAATTAAATTGTTTTGAGTGAAATTTGAAAAATACATTCTCATACCCATTATACCAAACAGCCTACACATCTTGAGTGATTTTTGAGTGAAACTCATAAAGATTTGTTTTGAACCTATAATTATATGTAGACAAATAGTATGAGAATTTTATCTCAACGATGCGATGATGGTTTTTAAACAATAAAATAACTACAAGTTGGATGATAATATAATTTAACATCGCGTTGTGATAATAAGCCAAAGCAAGGTTGCTCCTCTGGTCGTTCAAACCGCAATATTTAGCTACTACTCGTATCTAACTTTACAAGTATTTCTACATTTTTGTGCTGCGTGCGATATCAGGTAAAATTTCAGTAAAACTTTAAGATATTTCTGTGACTTATTTCGACCGGTCAAGGGCAAGAGTGTTGCATTTTTGGGTTTTTATTGGAAACAATTAACATTTTTAAATAGTTTTTTTTTCTTTTTATTTTATTGTTCACGCTCATGTTAATTTAAGTGTGATTTCTACACACCACTCAAAGATTGAAATAAGTTGATATTATTTTTTTTAAACGCGTTGGAAGTCCATTTGACTTAATCTCGACGGAAATGGAAAGTTATCCGAAAGTTGTTGCTGATGATGATTGTGTGTCTCTTTGCGAGTTATCTTATTTTTTACGCACGAAATTTACATTTATGCACCTATGTACATTCATAAGTCAAGGTAGAAATGTGTCATCTTGATTGTGGTTTTGATTGGTAAGCGAGTTTATATTGGAAGACACGCTTTTAAATTGCGCAAGGAAATTTCATAATATTTATGTAAATGTTTTGACAATGAATCACTTATTCTTCATTGATGATATAACCATAAAATGCAATGCCCACTAGGCCCAAGATAATTTAGAAAAAAAAAACAATGAAGGCATTTAAATGAAAAATGGTTGTGATTTTTTGTGTTTTTTATAATAGTTTCCGTAATTATTCTTTTAATAAAGTTTTTTTTTTAAATTAATTGAACACACAATCGCTATTCAAAGTCAAATTATATTGTTAATTTTATTGATTGTAAGTGCGATTGAGTTTATAAGATGAATTGTATAATCTTATTTCCGTTGTTGGAGTTATAATGGGTGACGACAGCGAACAGGTCGTTGAGACAAAATAGTTTTTGAAAACAAAAAGAAAAACAAATAATGGATTGCAAATTTGTTGATATTAAATGGTAATGCTGATGGCAATATGTTAATTTGTTATTAGTTATTAAAGTTATGTGAGCCCTAAGCTTTAAAAACAAGTTATCTTGTAGAAACATAATACAAAATAAATTGATAGACAAAGAAACTACATAAATTTTGGTGTGGCGTAGGGATTTAGAGTTATTTTTTATTTTATTTATAATAATATTTTAAAAGCCAAAAACTATTTTGAAAAACGG
The DNA here is from genome assembly GCA_920104205.1 of Eupeodes latifasciatus. Classification (NCBI taxonomy): domain Eukaryota; kingdom Metazoa; phylum Arthropoda; class Insecta; order Diptera; family Syrphidae; genus Eupeodes; species Eupeodes latifasciatus. The sequence continues at coordinate 157,530,628 of OV049924.1, forward strand.
AACGAAAAATTTTAAACAAAAAATATTACAGTCTTAAATCTTATTAGTGCCGTAATGTCTTAAAGTGAGAAAGGTGAGGAATTCTATGATTTATTTGTAAGAATTTCTGAAAATTAAGACAAGTAAGAAAAATATTAAAAATAGTCCTCTTGTCTAATTCATTCGATAAATTAGTATTGTTTTTCTACAATAAGATAATAATTAAAAATTTCCAAACAAACAAAATGTAGGCATCAACATGGTAAAGCATACAGAAATATTTATTAGAGTTATCACTTGTAGTTTGCATTGATTTTTTCATAAAGAACTTAATTCATCCGCGATATTTTTTAGCTTTGTAGGTATATTACAATCATTGTTAAATCTTATCATTACTTCATTATAATTTCTATCCAAATCTCGGAAAAGGAACTGAAAAACTTTTGGATTCCATTTCATTGGGTTACAAATACAACAAATATAATGGGATTTGAAAGAATTTTTGACAGCTTTAAATATTTAACAATCTTGTTTGTAAATTATTATTCTTATTATCATTATAAGCCTCAAGTATTTTGCTTGCATTAGTAGATATTAACAATTAAATTGTATGTTTTTAAACAACACAACACAACAACACGAATTTAGCACATTCAACAGTTTCTTGATAAAATTTTACTTACCGTTATCAATTCTAAGTTTTTCTTAGTATTTGGTAGGGAACCCTTTATTTTGCAGTACAGAAGCAATTCTTCTTGGCAAACTTTCAACCAAAGCCTCACATCGTGACTTTGGAATTGCATACCAAGCATTTTGAATCTCCTCCCACAATTGTGTTAAATTGGTTGGTTTTTTTTGCTCAATGTGATGTTCAACATCATTCCACAAATTCTCGATAGGGTTAAGATCGGGTGATTGTGCTGGCCACTTCAAAACATCGATTTTATTCACCTCTAAGTTACACTTCACTAACTTTGAAGTGTGTTTAGGGTCGTTGTCGTGCATGAAACGCCATAATAACGGCAAATTGTCTTCTGCGTAGGGTATCATATGATCCAAAAGGATATCTCTGTACACGTTCTGGTCCATTTTGGTGTCAATTTTTACGATGGGGCCAACGCCGCCGTGCCATGAAAAATCAGCCCAAACCATAACGTTGCCTCCACCGTGTTTCACCGTCTTAATGGTGTACCTCGGATCATATTCCCTGTTTTTTGGACGCCATACATATTTATTCCCTTCCGATCCGAACCGGCAGAATTTGGATTCATCGCTCCAGAACACGTTTTTCCAAAAACTAATTGGTTTGTCTAGGTGAGCTTTGGCAAACTGTAACCTAGATTTCAGATTTTTGTTTGATACAAGCGGTTTTCTCTGAGCAACGCACCCACGTAGATTGTTTTCATTTAATCGGCGTCTTATGGTCCTTGAGGAAACATTTACTCCATAGTTCGTTGAAAGTTCGCTTCGAATGGCACTGGAGGTCTTAAACGGATCCTTGGTCGATAACCTATAAATAATCCTATCTTCATTTGTAGTTGTCTTTCTGGCCCGGGGGTTTTGCTTAATGTTTTCAATCACTCCAAACTTTTTGAAATGACGAAGGGCATTATAAACCAGCTTTCTGGAGCATTCTAACAACTTAGAAATGTCTGTTACCGTCAGCCCTTTTGACTTCATTTTCAAGATCAGACTTCTTTTTTCCTTTGAGCACCATTTTCCTTTTGCCATGACTAATTATTTTTTTATTTTTTTAAATATAGATCATTAAAGGAATATTTAATTACCTCAAAAATTATTATTTTATTTTTAAAAAACACAAAAATTAAAAATACACCCTTTGATTGCAAAACGGAACGCAAATCACAAACAATCTTCATTTTTCGCAAAACGGTATTTTACTTTTCAATCATTTACACATTTTTATTACCATATAAGATAATCATAGTAACAACATAAAAATGAACCGTTACTTGCAAGTAATAAAGAATTGAAAGTAGAAAAATACTTGTACTCTTTTCAATGTGCTAAATTCGTGTCCACCACTGTATGTTAGAATAGTAAATATATCGTCTGTAAATTTTAAATTGTTATGAACTTGTCCAGTTAGTTAGTTTTTTGGAAAGTGTCTTCCAAGACTAGACTAAATAAAGGTGGTGAAAAATTGTTTGTATATGTTTTTAGTTGTTTCTTCTATCTTTTGATTTTTCATGGAGGACAATATTATTTCGTCAGTAAGTGGTCAGTAAGTGGTCTGTTGTTGAGGGTCCTTCTCTACTGCTTGCTCTTTTGGTTGCTTGTTATTAAAGTCTTCTTTGATGGTCCTGTAAAGGGTTTCGAAAACAGTTTGTAAATTTTCGAAATGTTACTTATAAGTTTACCTACATGGGTAATTTTATTGGTTAATAACTCATCGAAAGGTTTAAGGACCAAGAAATCTTAAACATTAAGTTTTAAGTACTTGGCACTTAAGTACCCATGCGGTAGCTCTCATACAACCAACATTTTTTTCCCAAGAAAAGTTATTCAAAATTTTTTATCGGTCTCGAGCTCTCTAAAATTAGTCTCAGTTCGCCTTGCCTTTTATTAAGTTAGCAGCGCTTTTTTTAGTTTTTGGTAAATAATTAATATTAAGTATTAAGAAAAATACTTGTAGTTCTTGTCATTTTCAGCCTGAAAACCAGTAATATTAAACCTACCCATAGGGAAATTCCAAGAAAATTTTCTAAACAAATTCAGATAAAAAAGTTCTTCATCAACCTTGACAAAACATTTAAAAATCATTTGAATTAACCCTAAACCCTAAACATGGTATTAGGAAAGATGATAAACCAATAATCTCTCATAAAATTGATTAAAGTTGTAAATTTTCCTTGGGATAAGTAAAAAGTCAACTTTCCTGTATAAGCTGTCCCTGAAAGATGGCCTACGTTGTCACCGCCCCCGAGATACAAAATTCCTCATCCTCTTGCTTAACTGATCCTAAGACTTCTCATAACGTAAGAAAGAACTCATCTCAAAATGTATAAAATACCAGGAAAATAACTTATCGAAAGAAATGGTTTGTATATTCCTTAGTTTGTTCAAAAGCATAAAATATTTCATTTGTATATTATTTTCCCAGTATTTAATATTTGTATTGTATTAAAAAGTTAAATTTTCCAACAAATCACGAATTTATATACAATACAAAAGCAGAAAGTTCTCTTGTTTTGAAACCTTATTTTTTAAACACCTTATTTGTTACTAACGAAATAGTAAAATATAATGGTAATGGTAAGGGTCTGAAATGAGGATCAAAATAAAACATTTACATTCCCTGTGGCTTACATGGCAAATGGAGTAAGAATTCATTTTTATTTTAAAGATTGTGTGTATTTTTATTGATTAAGTTTTAAGTTATAATTGTTTGTTTAATTTCCATAAATATAATGTTATCTAAACGCTGCGGGGCACGGCACGGCGCGGCGGTGTTAGGGTAGAACAGAAAAGTTTAAGGAAGACTAAATGGTTGTACTTCTTAAAAGATTTTCCTATTAAGAATTTTGGTTTAAGAACAAGAGAGGATTAAGAATATTCTTGCGCTAATAGGAATTATAACTCAGTTGAAGGTCTATACAAAGATCTTAGTGTAGCACTGGTGATAAGTAATCAATTAAAAAAACTATATTCCATATGCCCTAAATTAGCTCATGCATATTCAAATTAAGAGTGTTTGGTGTCAAAAGTAAAACAAAAATCAAGTAACTGTTTATATATATGTATTTAAATTTTCGGCAAAGATTGTCAGTGTGTGGTAAAAATTAAACTGAAGCTTATTTACTTAATTTTTTAGAGCCTAAAAGTGTTAGTAAACACTTTTTATTTGGCTGATGATTTATAAACTAAACTAACCCACATAGACCTGAAACAAATTCACGCGGGAGCCTTATTTCAACGATAAATAAAAATATAATTATTTAAAAATGGTGTGATAGTGTACTGTGGCGTATACGCACTTTTCTCATTTCATTTATTTTTAGATAATCTCTCATTTTGGTCACTTGTTTTTTTTTTTTTTGGAAGCGTAAATATTATTGATTATTTCGTGTCATCAACAAAACTTGTATACAAAATGTCGTTTGTGTGTAAGATTTCGAAATGAAATTGTAAAAAAAAACTGTGTATTATTAAAACCTTTAAAAAAATAAATAAAACAACTGAAAAACATTTATTTTCAGTTCAAATTTGGTACCAAGCCATAAGAATTATAAGTTGACTTCATTTTAATGTCACATGTTTCCTTATTTGGTTAGAAAAATATCGGTTTTGTGATCATTTAATACCCATCTTCAATAGATTTTATGAAATACAAATATTCGTATAACAAAAATGTTGCAGTTAATCTGGTTTGTGTTCACCATTAATATTTTATCAATTAGAATAAATTATTCAGTTTTATTTTTAAAAATTATAATTTTTTAACAGCTTGATATACCTGTATAATAATTATTCTCTTTTAAGAAGATACAAAATTTAAGTACTTTTTAATTCAGTTAAACACGAAATCTACGACGAATCTTAATGATATTCTCACTTTAAGAAAAAAGCAAATCATTTTTATTATCTTTTATGAATGATTAATTTATTGCTACCTTCCTATTTATTGATCATTATAATGCTACATTTCCATCATCCACGTTTTAAAGCTCTCTCATTCAACTTAAGTATAATGAGAAATTAATTAAAAATACATGAATTATAAATTTATCAAAACAATTTTTATTACATTTTTTTAATAAGATTATCAACTGAGGCAGTATTAATTAAATATGTATGTATCTCATAAGTTTCTGTTTAAACATACATACAAAATTGAACCAGATAATGTTTGAGCTTGGTCTCAAAAGTTGGGGTTTGTTTGTTTAAGTGGCCTTAACCTGGACTTGGTATAACTGGTAAATCTAAGAATAATTACATAGGTTAGGTAGGCATTGATGCTGAATCTTGCATGGTCTCAAGCATGATATCAAACAGAGCAATCAAATAATAAACAATTCTGTTGAGATGTCTTATTATATAGTCGGGAAGGTAAAATTTTATTTTTAGCTGTAAAACGAATTCAAAAATTAATTGGTTCCTCGGTCAGGTACAAAGGTAAGGTAACTGGAAACTTTACGGATTTAAAATTGATATGTGGCTGTTATGACTTTGTTTGAGTTCATGGTGAATATTCCTATGCTAAACTTACAGGGTTTGAATGCTTATAAGCCCAACACGTACTTCCAGACTATTAAAGTTGATTTCACAAAATTGTAACTCACTGGTTTTAGGTATTCGTCAGTTTGAGTTGTTGACCAAGATTTTCTTCAGATAAATGCGATGAACAATTTAAACGGTTAGAGGTTACAAAGCAACTGCTTGATTTTTATGTAGCTGTATTTTTTCTGATAAAGTCATTTGTATTGTTTGTTTAACATGCATTATCAGGTGCCGGCAATTACCTAAGACCAATTAACACTGGCTCCTTGCTATATTTTACATTTTTATTGATGTACTTGAGCTGAATTCCAATTGTTATGATTTTATTTTTTTTTTTTTCACTTGCAGATTTCATGAGCAGTTTATGATATTTTAAATTCTCGCACCATGAATTCTCTAAGAATACTGATTTTTGTGGTAAGTTTGTTACAAGAAATTTCACTTCCTGAAGCGGTAAAACAAATTATCTTCTTTTCCAGGTTCTGGTCGTAGTATCGTCCTGCCAACAGATTCCCGACGACCCGAATGTTGTCGTTGAAAAATTTCTTAATGAAATCAACGAACACCTTGCCGTGTTGTACAATAATCAAATTGAATATAATTGGCGGGAAGAAGTCACTGATCCAAAAGAATTACCCGAAAATATTGAAGATCCAATTTATGAAACAATGGACTACATCAAAGGAGTAGCAAGTATTGTTTCAAAGCTTAAACGAGCAAAGGTTACAAATGCGAATTTGAAAAGGCAATTAGATCAAATTCCTGAACCTGGCTATGATGCTTTGGATGATAGTGAGAAGATGGATTTGCATGAAATCATTGGTAATATGAGTGAAATCTATAAGAATGTTGGATTGTGTTCGTTTAGAGATCGAAACAATTGCACACTGAGACTGATTCCGGAAGTTCAGGAAATAATTGATGATACGATGAATGTTGAAGAGTTGAAGTATTATTGGCTTGAGTGGCGGGATAAGACGGGCTCGAAGAGCAAGTATGCGTTTTCTAAATTTGTGGAACTTTATAAGAAAACGGCAGCTTTGAATGGTAAGTACGATGGATTTTGGAGAACTCTTCTAACCGGTGAATCATATGCATCTATACTTCAATCTTTTGCTAGTAGTTTTGTATTCTCAGTTTATGTTCTTCTACTTTTCGACAGGTTTGAACATTTCTTAAAATTTGCTTGATATGTTTTGATCATCATCCATTTTCCTTTTTTTATCCTTTTCTAAATATTTTTTTAAATTCTTTCCGTTGTTGCTTTCTCTGTCTCTGTCTCTGTCTCTATTTCTTCATCTTACCTTTTTTCCTCTTTCCCTTCCTTATTTCGTAAAAGATCTTACGGCATTTTATTTTTCGGTATATTCATACATAACATCAGAGCAATAACATACCTTCTTACTGAGTTTGTCCTTTCTTTGTGTTTATTCTTATATCGTTTGTTCTTAAGGCTTCTTGAAACCTTCGGACTTCTGGCTTAGAGACATTGAAGGCGAGTCTGGAGAAGTCTTAGCCACCTTAGATAAGGTCATGTTGATTTTACGCCCACTTTTTATACAATTCCATGCATTTGTGAGATCAGCTTTGAGGTTAAAATATGGGCCAGATTTGATTAGGTTCAATGAGCCATATCCACAACATCTAGCAGAAAAATTCATTGGAAGTTCATATCGGGATATGAATGGTGATTGGACAATTGATCTGCCTTATCCATTAGTTGGACTTGTAAACATTACAGCAGGATTGTTAGCTAAAGATATAACAACACCTTATGGATTAATTGAAACAGCTGCTAGATTTTATACGACAATTGGAATGCCACCAATTCCACAGTACGTTTAATTATTATCGTAAAAGTCTTGAGAAATTTTTAGTTAAATGTTTTATTTTTGGCTTAGAACATTTTGGATCCAAAGCGCTAGGCCCAAATTTGATGTCGATGAACGATTGATGACTTGCTGGTCAAAAACTTGGAAATACTACAGTTCTGATAAAATAAACTTGTCCTTCTGCCCGATGGCTGATGAGGAACGGTACACAAATATGTTCGAAGCTGTATCAGATTACTACTACTTCAAATCTTATCGAAATCAACCAACCTTGTTTCAAGAGGAACCCTTACCTAACTTTGGTGAGGCTATTGGAAAGGCTATGACTCTCTCAGCCACATCACCTAGATTTCTGGAAAAAATTGGAATGGCAGGACCAGTTTATAGTTCGTATGAAGGAAGGATAAATCGACTTTATTTGCTTGTAGGTTTATTGTAAACTCTCAGGAGTTTAATTATAGTTAATTTATTTGTTTGTATATTTTCATATTGATATTTTATAGGGCCTTCGGAATGTATTTCTTATTCCAATATTTTATGTTCTGGATAAATATCGAGTTGATGTTTTGGATGGTCGTATTGAAAATTTAGACAATTGTGAATTTTGGAAACTTACTGAAAAATTCACCGGAGCAAAACCTCCAGTTCAACGAAGTCATGATCAATTCGATGCTCCATCAAAACTATTGATCGAAGTTGATGATAATTATTCAAGGTAAGCTAAAATTAGTGTATAGTTTTTATTCAACAAAAATAATTAATTATTATTTTTTAAATTATTTTAATTTAGTCCAACAATGAGTATAATTTTACAATTTCAAATATACAAACGGCTTTGTGAAAAAACTGGTCAATATCGAAGAGGTGATGATGAATATCCTTTGGATTTGTGTGATCTTTCAGAACATAAGGAAATTGGACCATTGATATTGTAAGTATTAAGGCAATTACATTTTACTGAAAAACTTATAAACAACTTACTTCAGGGATAGTTTAGGTAAAGTTTTTAAAATACAATTTTTTTGGTGAGTGCGGAAATTAATTAATTACTTACTTAAGGTGGCAGTATAGTCCTCTCCCACCTGCGTGCTCCATCTGAGTCATGGTCTTCAGGGCTGAAACGTTGATGTTCGTTTGCTCTTCATGACCCAGCCATAGCCATCTAAGTCGTTGGACTTTTATTTCTTGACTAGATCAGTGTCGCTGTATAGCCCGTACAGTTTTAAGTTGTATCTTCTACTCCACTCTCAATCCATGCAGACTGACCAAAAACAGGTTCTCTTCTTTCCTTGAGAAGGTTCAATCTTTAACTTTATATATGAGAACCGGGATAATGAGTGTCTTATGTAGAGTGACTTTAGTTGCTCGAGAGAGGAATTTACTGGTGTCGTTGTCTTAATTTATAGCGGTGACTAGGTAGACAAAGGCCTTTACTACTTAAAAGTTATAGCTGTCCATAGTGACGTCATCGTTCACTGCCCTTTCTTGATGACAGCATACACTTGGGGTTGCTCTCATTGGCCAGCAAACCCATCCTCTCAACTTCCGTAGCATTGCTCAAAAATACGCTACTGACATTCCATTTTGATCTTCCTATTATGTCATTATCATCGGCGTATCCAAGTAATTGGACGGACCTTTCGGAAGACTGTTTGCACACATCCAAAGTATCCTATTTTATATGACTATTTGCTTTAATTAGGATCACAGTTAACGTTGTAATGGCCCATCAAACTTGCATTGTTGTCAACGAGATCGCAAAATTCATTGGATGCTCTAAGATCTCATGTGGTTTAATATCTACCTTATTTAAAGGTTCATTTCTTATTTCTTTACAATTAATTTAAAAACACATATCGTCGTTGTGTATAGCCATTTATTTTCAATTGAATTTTGTATGGGTAAAAGCCCAAATCAAAACGATGTGCGTAAACATAAAATACTTCTATATGATTTGCACTAGTTTTTGAACGCTGTATCCAACAATAGTCATTTGACAAAACTGATTAAATAAAGGACAGCTTCAACAATAGTTTCGATATCAAAAGTCAATGTTCGGAAGTCTATATTAAAAGACACTTTAATTCAATACTTTTTCGGTTGTAGCTTTAAATAAAAAAGTTCCGATGAATAATGTGTTTTATTTTGTATTTTTTTTTCAGAAATGCAATGTCACTTGGTTCATCAAAGTCCTGGAAGGAAGTACTTTTCACACTAACAGGTGACAACCAATTAGATGTTTCTGGATTTTTAGAATTCTTCAAACCACTCTACGGATGGTTACAGTCAATAAATCAACTCAATAAAGAAGAAATTGGATGGGTTGAGTTAAATCGTAAGTTATTAATTCCTTTTCTTTTATGTATTCAATTTTCTTACATTTTATTCTTATTTTTACAGAATGTGTTTGATAGAAAAAAAGCAATGAACCAAACAACTTAACTATACTACCTTCATTAGTTTTAATTAAAAACACAGAACACAAAGAAAACAAAACATATGATGTACATTACATAGGGTATTTTAAGTTTAAGAAAATAATTTATTCATTAAGGAGGCGCATTTGAAAAGAAAATAAAATAAAAAAAATATAGAAAATACAAACTGGAGTTGGTCCTCATGCTCAATTTGATTTGACATTTTATTAATATCCTTTGTTTAACGTCGAAAACTCTTTTGAATTCGACTCGATTGTTTTACTTGATTTTATTGCTCCTTATCTCGGGTGGGGTAGCAATAGTAATACAACAACCTAATTGACTTCTGGATTAAAAGTGATTTTATTATTAATTTTCATGGCTATTTATACTTGATTCATAAACAATTTGACACTAGTTCTGATTCTATGGGAAAATAAATGTTGGAAAATAAATGTAATATGATAGGAAAGCACCTATAAAAAGTGCTGATAGTACAGTTTTGGTGGGAACCATATGAAAGGTATGGATAGTGATGTTCATAGGAAATAGGGTGTTCTAGATATTAATAGGTTGTTAAAAAATAAGCTGCTTAAACATCCTTTGTTTCTGACAACGTTTTCAAATCGTGCAAATTTATTACCAATGGATCGGTTCGCAATGCGTAGACAATTCGATAATTCGAGCAACCATGGAGCAGTTTTACACCAAGTTAACTCTAGTGAATAATGTGCATTATCAGAGATACTGCGTCGTCGTAGAATGCGCACCAAAGACGCTATTACTGCTGTGGGGCAGAGTGTCGAAGAAATCCATCCGCCATCGCGTGCAAAAATTGAAGCTGTGCCCATACACTTTATGGAAAATTTTGAGGAAGGATATCGGTTTGTGGGCTTACGGCATCAAACTCGTGCAGGAATTGAAGTCAAACGACCGTCTAGTGCGTCGCAAATTCGTTGAATAGTTCCAAAACAGGATGGCCACGATTCCTTTTTTCACCAATTTTTTTTTTTACTACGTTAGTAAACAAAGTTGTCGCGTTTGGAGTTATCACAATATACAAGCCATTGTTAACACTCCGCCTTTATATCCTCAAAAATTCACTGTTTGGTGTGCTCTACGGGCATAGGGAATCATTGGTCAATTTTTTTTTTAAATTAAGCCGTCTATTTTGTAACAGTCAATGGGGAATGGCTATAGAGCCATGATTAATGACCAATTTATAGTTCGTATGAAGGAAGGATAAATCGACTTCATTTGCTTGTAGGTTTATTGTAAACTCTCAGGAGTTTAATTATAGTTAATTTGTTTTTTTGTATAAAAATGTATATTTTATAGGGCCTTCGGAATGTATGTATTTCTTATTCCAATATTTTATGTTCTGGATGGATATCGATTTGATGTTTTGGATGGTCGTATTGAAAATTTGAACAATTGTGAATTTTGGAAACTTACTGAAAAATTCACGGGAGCAAAACCTCCAGTTCAACGAAGTTATGATCAATTCGATGATCCATTAATGGGAGAAGCTATTTGTATTTGTATTTGTATTTGTATTTGTATTTGTATTTGTATTTGTATTTGTATTTGTATTTGTATTTGTATTTGTATTTGTATTTGTATTTGTATTTGTATTTGTATTTGTATTTGTATTTGTATTTGTATTTGTATTTATATTTGTATTTGTATTTGTATTTGTATTTGTATTTGTATTTGTATTTGTATTTGTATTTGTATTTGTATTTGTATTTGTATTTGTATTTGTATTTGTATTTGTATTTGTATTTGTATTTGTATTTGTATTTGTATTTGTATTTGTATTTGTATTTGTATTTGTATTTGTATTTGTATTTGTATTTGTATTTGTATTTGTATTTGTATTTGTATTTGTATTTGTATTTGTATTTGTATTTGTATTTGTATTTGTATTTGTATTTGTATTTGTATTTGTATTTGTATTTGTATTTGTATTTGTATTTGTATTTGTATTTGTATTTGTATTTGTATTTGTATTTGTATTTGTATTTGTATTTGTATTTGTATTTGTATTTGTATTTGTATTTGTATTTGTATTTGTATTTGTATTTGTATTTGTATTTGTATTTGTATTTGTATTTGTATTTGTATTTGTATTTGTATTTGTATTTGTATTTGTATTTGTATTTGTATTTGTATTTGTATTTGTATTTGTATTTGTATTTGTATTTGTATTTGTATTTGTATTTGTATTTGTATTTGTATTTGTATTTGTATTTGTATTTGTATTTGTATTTGTATTTGTATTTGTATTTGTATTTGTATTTGTATTTGTATTTGTATTTGTATTTGTATTTGTATTTGTATTTGTATTTGTATTTGTATTTGTATTTGTATTTGTATTTGTATTTGTATTTGTATTTGTATTTGTATTTGTATTTGTATTTGTATTTGTATTTGTATTTGTATTTGTATTTGTATTTGTATTTGTATTTGTATTTGTATTTGTATTTGTATTTGTATTTGTATTTGTATTTGTATTTGTATTTGTATTTGTATTTGTATTTGTATTTGTATTTGTATTTGTATTTGTATTTGTATTTGTATTTGTATTTGTATTTGTATTTGTATTTGTATTTGTATTTGTATTTGTATTTGTATTTGTATTTGTATTTGTATTTGTATTTGTATTTGTATTTGTATTTGTATTTGTATTTGTATTTGTATTTGTATTTGTATTTGTATTTGTATTTGTATTTGTATTTGTATTTGTATTTGTATTTGTATTTGTATTTGTATTTGTATTTATTTATTGAAATTAACTAAATGCAACAAGATAATGAATCTTTTAGATGCATGCAAATTTATAGTTACCAGGTTTACATATTTGACGAATACTTAAAATATAAATTATACACAAATAATTAATTTTAATACATACATACATAAAATTGAAATTAAAAAGAATATATAGAGTTAATTTAAGGAAGCTGAGAAAAATAAAGATACCCTTTCCCTGAACAAAATTGATGAGGTTATTCTCTGCAATTCAATTGGTAGAGTATTCCACAAACGAACTACAGACACGAAAAACGATCTTTCTCCAATAGTATGTGAGAAGCGCGGTAATATTAGTCGCAAGCCTCTCTGTGAGTGGGCAAACCGAAGTAGTTCTTCCAAGTAGCTCGGAAAATTTTTATGAATTATGTTGTGAAGTAGTATCACATTCTTACGTTTAAGATAGTTTTCCAAGCTTAAACCTACAAGAGAATCTTGAAGATGAGAAACACTGACAAATCGCGGTATGCCAAAAATGAAACGAATGCAATCATTGAAATCAACATTTAATTTTCGCTTACATTCTGAATCTAAATCAGGATAAACAGACGAGTTATAGGTAAAAAATGGTAATATTAGACTCTTAACAAGATGTTTTTTTATATCTGCACCTAGGAAGTGAGATGATGATCTTAAGGATCTAAGTGTACCATATATTTTTCGTATGGCATCTGAGATTGCATCACAACATGATAAACGATTATTTATTTGATAACCCAAATACTTTACTTTAGTCACATACTCAACACTTTGTCCATTTAAAATTGTCATAGGAAGGTTTTCATTATTAATTTGTCTTCGAGAGCAAATCATGCTCACTGTTTTTGAAGGGTTAAGAAGCAATTTATTTGAAACGGCCCATGTCTGAATATTAGAGCCATGATTAATGAATTTTCGTGGGCCTGAATTGTAGGATGATGATGTGGATGATTTTTGGTTCCAACGAAACTTATTGAAGGAAAATTTTGGTGCGCGCACTATCTCGGCTTTTGTGCTTGTGGTATGGCACTGGACTATTTTTTAAGGGGCTATGTGAAGTCGCTTTTCTACGGAGATAAGCGCAAGATGATTGACATCTCGGTGCATTATCTCTGACATCCGGGCCAATTGCTGCAAAAAGTGTTTAAAAATTAGGGCTCTCGGCTCGAATTTATTCAAGCAAGAAATAACTTTTTAAAAAGTGTCAAAGAGTTTTAAAAAAAACAAATATAAACTTTATTCCAAAAAAATAAAATAAAAAAAAGAACAGACGAAAGTCGACTGTGTACTATGATATGTAATGTTGAAGTGTGTAGTGTGACTGATGATCGCTGCAACTGAAACTTATCTGGTCATGCTCTGCGATGATTGTTGGCCGCATCGAAGATCGTCCAATGTTTATTTTATCAGATTAATTTACGGATGCTCTTCAACGTGAAGGGGTGGTTGGGGTTGCTTATCGCATTCAAGATTGTACAATGTTAATATTCGTAAATGCTATTGGATTTGGACCAAAGTTTATGTTATCTCATATTTCTGAGAATGCTATTAAAAGTTGATCGTCGTCGTTGCTTCGGTCTCAGCTATTACAATTTGAGTGTCTTCGTTGCTTCGATCTCAAGTGGCTTGTGCGATAGGTTAGGGTTAGGGTTAGAAGATGTAGATGTATACGTATACGTATACGTAACTGAAGCCGCATTATCCAATTTACCAATGTCATTTTTAAAACATAATAAAAAACCTTTATCTTTATAACAAGGTGGTTTGGGTTTTGTTTATTGTATAAGATCAGAGAAGGGACGTAAGTCCAAAACTTGAATATAACTTCTATCTCTAGGCTGGTGCTCCAGTAACTTACATAAGTCTCTTGAACAGTATTCAAAGAAGAATAATTGGTGACATTAACATTATCAACTCGATTATGTCACTCGAACATCGTCGTAAGCTTTCTTGTCCCACGAAATTGTACAGTTATTTCAACGGACTAGTGAAATAGCCAGTTGCCTTCCTCCCCTTAAACAATTTAACCGTATAACTCACGCTTCTAGAAATGTCCATCAGTTTACCCTTGAACTCAACTTCGGTCATACTATGAAGTACAGAGATTTATTTTTTAGCCGTACTACGCAAATGTGGAATGCCTTTCCACGCTCTATCTTTCCCTGAAATTGCAATGTGTAAGAATTTAAAATCAATGTACACCGACACCTCCTATCCAACCCTTCCCTTTTTTCCTAATGCCTACACTGTGTCTTTAGCATATTAAAGGTATACAAAATCCTTTTAGTGTGCGCTAATTATACAAAAAATGATCTCGGAAAACTCAGACATCAACTGTGAAGCTTTGACATAGAGCTTATCTTTCTAGTTGCAACAAAGAAAAAAATCTGCAGATATTAAATGACAGGAGTTTTAAGATCCTTGTTATGGTTCCAAACCACTTTTGGTCATTTTGAATGATGTTATATTCCCCAAGCATTCAAATTTCGTTGACATCTCTACCGGACTTATCAAAAATTGTATTTGTTAGGTACATAATTTAAGAACAAGAATAAATGTAGCTATACATATACATACATAAAATATTTATGTACATTTTATTTAACTGAGCTGGGCATTGTTTAAAAAAAAAATCATGAGCAATAATTTATGATTCATGCGAAAAATGTATCGTTTAATCATGGTAATTTAAATGTTCATGTGTTAAAAATACGCATAAAGCAATTCTAACCCGTTTTAAAAACGTCATAGAATCGTTCCTTTTTTCATAATTTCAATACAATGCGTGCGAGTTATACCTTTCAATAACTGTAAAAATTAATCATCTTCTAAATATGCAAAATAAATGGATATAAGTTTTACCGTTCCTTTTTCTAGTTAATTATGTATGTATAGCAAATGAATTATTTTCATTTGTCAAATTTACTAAGGAAAAATGCATTATTTTAATTCGCCTTGGCATATGCAATGAAAACCATTATAAATTCTTATTTCAATTCCTTAAAGTATATTATAAAAACAGTGACGAAAATGATCATTAATTTGAATTTTCAACAAATCAATCTTATTGAAATACAAATTGTGGGATAAGAAAACAAAAGAGCTGAGGTACGAGCTGCTGGTTGTATTCAAATTTCTAAATATAAATAATTACAATAGTTATATTTTATTTAAATGTTTTTTTTTGCACTTCGAGGTAAGTATTCCCTGTCGATTATGTCATGGAAATTCAAAAGTTAAAAATTGGTTGTGATTCAAGAAGGGACAACAGCTAGTTTGTTGAAAGTGTATGTGTTTAAAAAAAAACTCTCATAGAGATTCTACTTCATAAATCAGCTGATGAGTAGAATACAAAAAGAATTACAAGCCCATTTGATGACATATGTATGGGTTGGAATAATCATGGATTAAAGTTGTAAAAAAGTCCCTTAATGCATCAGATGCCAAGTTCAGAATATACAAACTTCGTCTAGCTTGTACAGGTCTTTTCCCAAGTGTAAGATCCCACAGCTTAAGAGCTTAAACATTATGAGAAATTTTCATATCACTTAAATACAAAATTACTAATTTTAGTATTCATTTTTTTACAGCTGCATATAAGCTGAGAAAAATTGAGGTTATTACCACCGTCTAATAATCTACCCGCATACAATATTGTTGTGATAATAATTTCACATGTTATATGCTAAAAAATAAATATACCCATAGGCTCACTGCAACTAGATAGTGCTGAGTTGGTATCGGTGGCGTCGTCGTCGTCGTCGGCTTCGTCATTATAACTTACCCCCACCTACAGTCGTGACAATAAATTATTCTGAAGTTTTTGTCATTTTGTTTGTTTTTTCAAACTTTTGCTTCTTCTTTCCAGTCGTGAATTAGTCGTGTTGAAGTTTTTCAAGTGGATGTCCGACGACGTTTTCCACAAAAGATTTTCTTTTTTGATCCTCAATCTTGTATAGTGATCTTGATCTTCAGCAAAATTAAACAAAAATGTCTACACAAATATCGGTGATGATTTTAATGATAACAAAACTCCTGGTAACTCGCGCTTACCCACAACTAGATCTACCTCCATTAACCACACCCTTAGCAAGACCGGATATCGTCTTTAATAGTTATACCCCTAAAAATGGTAATTCTCTTAACTACGAGGATGCCAATCGAAGTGATCGCTTCGGTCCACCTTATGCGGATGATGGTAGCGATGATCGTGGGGATGACTTTAGAGTGAGTATTGATATTCTTTAAAAAAAAATGTACTAAATTCGTTCCTCCCACAGAACGGGCAACCTTACGACGATCGTCAGCGATATGGCTTAAACTACCCCAACATGTACTTCAACCGTTCTTCGGAATCTCCTTATAGTCGTGATGAGCCATATCGTGATCGGGAATATCTCAATAGAAATAACGACCAGGATCAATTTACCACTCGAAGGCCATACAATCCAAACGACCAATATCCCTCTAATCGAGATCCAAACAGAAGTTATCAAGATGATCGCTATCAACCAAATCGATTTAATTCAAGTGATCTCTACAATTTAAACAAGGATCAAATAAATGAAGATCGTTATCGTTTCGAACAAGAACGTCGATCACAAATCGAAATGGAAAAACTGCGAAATTTTGTAGTTGAAACTGATCATCAAGGATCACAGGAGTGCACTGAAAATGTTGCAGCTCAATGGAATTTCGAGACAAATGTAAATGATTTCACTCAAAATGAAGCGGTGAGTTTAACTATAAATAAAAAAATATAAGACATAATCTCTGTCTTGACATTCATCGCGTGCGAATATAAGATTCGAGTACACGATCTTGATCATGTTGTATGAGAAAATTTCCCATTTATTTTATTTAATTTTCCGCAAAGTGATCTAATCAGTGTTGAGTGTGTTGTTGTGCAGAGGGAACCTTACGTGTCACCATGTGGTTAAGATTTCTGAAATGCGGTCAAAGGGGCGTATAATGTTTGTTTTGTGACGGTTTCAAGGGCTTGCCATTGGCCTGAATTTTTTGATCTAGGGATTTGCTGTGGCTTGACATTGTTATGACATTATGAAATTTTTCTTCCAGCTCCTTGCCCAACGACGTTATGCAGAATATCAACATCGAGTAGCCGAACAATCTAAGAGAATCGACCGAGATTTGATATTTGATCGAAAGCTTTATAGACAGTTGCAATTGTTGTCTGAAGCGGGGCCGAATAGCCTGCCATTTGATCAATTAGACAGGGTACGACAGCTGATGTACTTCTGTCAGTTCTATTAAATATTTTGATCTTTTTAGTACAACCGATTGATAAATGAAATGCTAGTTCTTTACAATGAAGCTACGATTTGTGCCTACCAACAGCCCTTTCAGTGTGGCCTGCGATATTATCCGAATTTGAGGGACATCATGTCTGAGAGTCGGGACTGGGGTGAATTGGAATACACTTGGACGGAGTATCATAGAAAAGCCGGCCGTGAAATGCGGGATAGTTACAAGCAGCTCATCGATGTGATGAACGAGGTTGCAATGGTTAACAGTAAGCTTTTGAAACAAGTTGATCATTTTCACAGTCATTCCTCAACACGTCTTCCCCAGATATGACTGATGGCGGTCAGTTCTGGTATATGAACTATGAGTCAGGAAGTTTTCACGATGACCTGGAGTTGGTATGGGAGGAAATTAGACCTTTCTACGAACTTCTTCATGCCTATGTTCGGCGGAAGCTGCGGGAATATTACGGTCCGGAGAAAATAAGTCGAGATGCTCCCATTCCCGAGCATATTCTTGGCAACATGTTCGGTCAATCATGGATGAATATCCTGGATATCATTATTCCCTATCCTGGACGCACAATAATTGATGTTTCGGAGAGAATGAAAGAATTCGGTTTCTCTCCGGCTGCTATGTATAGAACAGCGGAGGATTTTTTCACATCGATCAATTTTACAGCCTTGGGTCCGGAATTCTATTCGAATTCGATATTTCAACAGCCTTTTGATCGTGTTGTTTTGTGTGAACCATCGGCGTGGGATTTTTGCAATCGACACGATTATCGAATTAAAATGTGTGCGAATATTGATCAAAAGAGTTTGATTAGTGTACATCACGAAATGGCGCACATTCATTATTTTTTAGCTTACCGACATCAGCCGAAGGTTTTTCGAAATGGAGCTAATCCAGGTTTGTTTTGCATTTATTTATAGGAAGAAAGAAATTTGTTCAGATTGAAATTCCAGCATTTCATCAAGCTATTGGAGATGCTATTACTTTATCGGTTTCAACTTTAAAACATCTCCAAACTATTGGATTGATTCAAAGATCTGTGGATGACTATTCTTATGATATAAACTATTTATTTACAATGGCATTGGATAAAGTTGCATTTTTGCCATTTGCATTGGCCTTGGATAATTGGCGATATGATTTGTATAGTGGACGGACAAAGAAGGATTCGATGAATTGCCACTTTTGGGATTTGAGGTAAACCTTTTTACACCTACATATATATTATATGTACATATATCTACAGACATAAAGAAGCATCGTTGAAGCACAAACTTTTTTCAAAGAAAAGTAAAGTTATGATTTTTTTAATTAAATTAAACTGAAACTTTTGAGTAAGTTATTTATGTTTTGGCAGAAATGATGAAAATGAACTCTTAGTAAAGCATAAATAATTTACATACAGATTCAGAGAAATAAGCAGGTTACATGATGGTGGGAGCCAATTGAAGAACTCAGATGATTAACTTGACTTTTTGTTTTGTTATGCTGGATATACTCTCTTGGATGTATCGTTTTTGTTTAGCTCTGCTTACAGAAAGTTGGTTAAGATCGATCTTCTATTTCGGATCCCACAATGTAATACATAATAAGAAATTTTTACAAATAAAATTGACAAGTTTCTGACTTATTATACCGTGCAATTTACAATTTACAATTTACAATTTACAATTTACAATTTACAATTTACAATTTACAATTTACAATTTACAATTTACAATTTACAATTTACAATTTACAATTTACAATTTACAATTTACAATTTACAATTTACAATTTACAATTTACAATTTACAATTTACAATTTACAATTTACAATTTACAATTTACAATTAACAATTTACAATTTACAATTTACAATTTACAATTTACAATTTACAATTTACAATTTACAATTTACAATTTACAATTTACAATTTACAATTTACAATTTACAATTTACAATTTACAATTTACAATTTACAATTTACAATTTACAATTTACAATTTACAATTTACAATTTACAATTTACAATTTACAATTTACAATTTACAATTTACAATTTACAATTTACAATTTACAATTTACAATTTACAATTTACAATTTACAATTTACAATTTACAATTTACAATTTACAATTTACAATTTACAATTTACAATTTACAATTTACAATTTACAATTTACAATTTACAATTTACAATTTACAATTTACAATTTACAATTTACAATTTACAATTTACAATTTACAATTTACAATTTACAATTTACAATTTACAATTTACAATTTACAATTTACAATTTACAATTTACAATTTACAATTTACAATTTACAATTTACAATTTACAATTTACAATTTACAATTTACAATTTACAATTTACAATTTACAATTTACAATTTACAATTTACAATTTACAATTTACAATTTACAATTTACAATTTACAATTTACAATTTACAATTTACAATTTACAATTTACAATTTACAATTTACAATTTACAATTTACAATTTACAATTTACAATTTACAATTTACAGTTGAAGCATTTGAAATGAGTTACAAGAAGAGATTGAAACCATATAGAAATCGATACAGTAATGATAACTTCAGTGGTTTCCTTCAAAATCCCATGACTAAAAATTAAATTGAAAAAATTGCGCTCCACAGCTGTTCAGTTAGTTGCAAGCTTATTTTTTGTAAATATAATTATAATCTGGTATCGAAGAGTTTTCGATTTCGATATATTTTTTTTTGCTACGTACATATTCGAGCTCAGAAAGTCGAGGTCATTGGAATGCGACCAAACTCCAATAAAAAACGAGTTTTCGGCGACCTCTGCAGGACAAATGCGGTCACATTCTGTCGAAACCATATTTGAGATCAGCGAGTCGTAGACGTCAATATGCAATGCAATTAAAGTGGTTTCCTTTTTAACTTTCGGAAAAGCTGTACCTTTGATGCACTTTTTCTCAGAAATGCGGCCACTAAATGCCGGCAGACATACGTTTCTGTTATCACCTTTAATTAAACTATCTACAACTTCAATATCAACTGGTTTCCTTTCAAACCAAAAATTAGCCCTCAGCTCTTGAAAATTGTGTTGTGACTTCGTACCAGAATAAGGTCAGAATAAGACCTAAAAGGTATCTTTGCAAGTCTTCAAAAAAAAAATATAGATAAGTAAATTAAAATCTTACTTTTTAATCCGGTTTTCAACGTTGTTTAGCATAAAAGGTCCTATGTAAAAAGCTTCGATGATGGCGCCCAAATATCTAACACGTCACTATTGAAAAATGAAGCTTTTTGTTTGAATTAATATTTGGTTAGAAACTTGTCGTTGTGTGTTTTATAGCATACGATAGGTTTTCGCAGAGTTATTTAAACGAGCTTAAACACAAACTTCGTGTCAGAGGTCTTGGGTTCAATACCTGCCGGTCCCATCTTAAGTTATTTTTCACGGGTACTGCCTCTTGGGAGGAATTGACAAATCCTCCAAAAGTAATTATTCTTGCCATGAAAAGTGCTATCTCAAATTAGCCGGTCGGAGTCGGCTTAAAACTGTAGGCCCCCTCTATTCCTGATAACTTTACTCGCACACAGGAATGGTTGAGAGTTGTAAGTCAATAGGTCCTAGTTCTCAACGGTCTGTTGCGCCACCTAATTTATTTTGTAATTAAACACAAACCTCTATGCCTAATTTTTGTTGTTGCAATGCTCTGATTTGGACTTATTTAGTATTTAGCTTAACTATCTTTCAAACGATATCGTTAGATCTAAAGCGTTAATATTAATTCTGTTTTCTATTTTAAGGGAAAGGTATGGAGGAGTTAAGCCACCAAGACTGCGTTCAGAGAAAGACTTTGATCCCGGGGCAAAGTATCACATACCTGCAAATATTCCCTATATCAAGTAAGTACTAAGAATTTATTTTTTAATTTTCAAAATAATTTTTTTTTTTTAAACTATGAACTCAAATAGGTCTAAGCTCTCACCAGCTTTTCTTAGTTAAAGTTAACCTTGAAAATATAAAAATTATGATGTGAAAGCAATACATTTTTTGCCTATATTTCCCCGATTATATAAGCATAACATTATAATTGCGAAATGTCAACAGAAATTTGAAAAGTCTTAATGACTAGACAAGACTGTATATGTATATGTAAGTGTTAAGCTGATTTATAGTCTTAATACTGATTTTTAAATACTGTATAGAGACACATTTAATCAAACAAAAGCTTTAAAAGTGTCAAAAATACATATGTATGTATGCCAATCGTGTGGAATATTATCTAACTGGAGGCTTCTGCTTCAATGTAAGATGAAGCTTTAACGGCTTAAAGGTATGAATGTTTTAAAAGCCTTCAGAAAATTAAATTTAAAAATATGTTTTCCGTTGGAAGGTGAATTATAAAATTAATTTGAAACTCAATAAATAATTAAACTTAATTACTGTCAACAATCAAACTTACAAGAGTTTTTTAGAAACAACAATATTGAAAAATATTCAAACAAACTTATCCAATACCAATACAAATTTCCATACCAAAACCCAAGTACCGCAAAAGTACCAATAATAAGCTTTTGTTTAGCTGTTATGCAATAATCACAATAATATCGGTTAGCAGCGCAAGCGCACGTCCTATATATTCATACATATGTATATAATATTCGTTCATACAATGTACATATTACCTATTGTTTTATTTGTATACATCATTACAAATTGAGAGGTGGTGTAGATGATATTGAAAGAAGAGAAAAGAAGGACAGGGCGGGTGTTACAAGTTGAAGCTGTAATGCCAAATAAATGTGAATCTCCTGTGATGGTGAGATGTGGATTGACTTAACTCTTAACTTTGTCGTAGTCATCGGTCGCTGAAGACCACACTATAATGTTTTGAGTTAAGATAATCAAAGAAAATAACACGGTGTCCACTTTTACAATTGCGCTGCTCTCTGCAACTAATGCTGCTACACAACAGGAAGTTAATATTATTTACTAGCACAGTCTTTGGCTTTGCAGCTGGAGGCTGTTTTATCGAGGATCTTTGCGGGGAATAACCTCATCGCGTTGTCTATGTCTTCACTGCTAGTGTATAGGATTTTATACATTTTTTCTTTTTCAAAACTTGTTGAAATGAAATTGAATGGTGCAAGTAAAACTGCAGGCTTAACAAACTACAGACTCTTTTTGTAGGTAAGGTATTGTGTAATCAGGTAACTTTATTGAAATGAGATTTTGTAGACTTGAAGAAAGCCAAATTTGGAAGTTACCGATCGAAGGAAATATTCAAATTGAAACCAAGTCATTGGGACAGCTACACGAATACTCGTAGGGAAGCCCAATTATAACCAAAAATAATCAAATTTGATTCATAAGACGGTGAATGGAAATAGTTTTTTATTTCAATTGAAAATGATGAGGCCTTAAAAAGATTTTGATAATTAAAATGCTTTGACATCATTATGCAAAATAAAATATGTATTGGGTGTAGTAATCAGATTTTGTTATTTGAGATAAAAGAATATCAATTTGGTTTCAGTTCCGCTTCTTTAAACAAGGCAAATATAGGGTTTTCCAATAGGGACGGGTTGTTTTTGACTGTTCGTGGCGGCCTTATTGTTTTGTTTTTTAACGTACTGTCAAAAGAAATGATAAATGATGTCGCGTGCAAATGATAAAACTTTATTACTTTGGAGCAGTTGAAAGTTGATCCCAATTTTGATCGAATAATCATTTTTAGCGATGACAATAAACAAAATTGTCGGATTTGGGACACCACCAATCCACGCGAGATTCACGAGTTGACAATTCCTCCAAATAAAGTTACTGTTTGGAGTGGATTCTAGGTTGGAGGCTATATCGATCCGTACTTTTTCGAAAATGATTCTGGACAGCCCATCACCGTCAACGGTGACCGCTTTAGGTCGATAATCACTAACTTCTTGTGGCCTAAATTGTAAAATATAGACACCGAAGGTATATGATTTCAACAGGATGGCGCTACGTGCCACACAGCTAAGGACACAATCGCTATTCTACGCGGGCAGTTTCATGGTTATCTCGTGACAAGGTGACGTGAATTGGCCACCAAGATCACGTGATTTGACCCATTTAGACTTTTTCTTAAGACGCTGGTCTATGCAAATAAGTTGCAAACCACCGCGGCCCCCAAAGACAACATAATCGATGCCATTTTTTACACTTCAGAATTTCAGAAAGTAGTTAGCTTACAGCAAGCGTCACACTACGATCAGATGCTCATCATAAGTGCATGTGTTAGTTGTTAGTAAGAAAATAATACAATTATAGCCTAACACACGCACAAAATACAAAACATAATAATTATTAACATTTAACATGAATTATTACAGAACATAAGAAAAAAATAAAATAAAGACGTTTACGATAGTGGAGCACTGGTTCTAAACAGAGATTTTAATCCCACCTTTTTTAAATTTAAATCAATCGATGAACAGTTTAAGTTATATAAAATGCTCATTCGACTTAAAGCTTCATTCTTTCCATGGTTAGTTCTATGGAAGTCAATATGTATAAAGTCAAAAGTACGCAGGTGATGAGTTCCGCCTCGATAATTTAAATGTATACAAGATATCAAATAAGGTGCATCAATTTCACCATTAATGAGTTGATGAAAAAAAATTAAATCATTATTAACACGCCTTTGATGGAGAGTTTGCAATTGAAGAAGTTGAATACGATGTTCATAGGGAGGCAGATCATAAGGATCTTCCCACGGAAGATCCTTTAGGGCGAAGCGAATGAAATTATGTTGAATTGATTCAATACGTTTCTTATGAATTTCGTAATAGGGGTTCCATACCTGCGAAGCATATTCAAGATGAGGACGAACATGACAATTGTATAAAGAAAGAGTAACATAGGGATTAGATTTAGATTAGATTTAGATTTATTCATTGAATGCATACACAGTAAGACATACATCTTATAATATTAGTGATATACTAAAATACAAAACATAAAATAGTAAACAGGCTACTTCAAAGATGAATTTATATAAAATTTTTGAGTTTATACAAAATTTAATTTAATTTAATTAATAATCTCATTCTTTAAATTCAAATTGATTTATTTAGTTAAAATTACAATTAGTATATAATATTTATGTACATATGTATATTTATACAAATTTTAGTAGTTCAGTTCGTTATTTAAAATCATATAATATAAAATTCGTACATATTAATCTCAACTCTCAACTTTATGCGGGGTTCTTTGAAAATTAGGCACTTTGAAAATGACTTCGGAGTTCGAATCGAAACCTAGTTTCTCCATTTAAAGTTTTCAAGTTTCTAGGCAGAAGATTCCACAGACGAATAGCGTAAACAAAAAATTGTTGTTCAGAGGTACGACAGGAATAATGAGGGTGCATAAGCATTAAGGATCTGCTTGAGGAACTGAATTGAATCCTATTATATAAACTAGAAGGTTGTTGCGTGTTTATTATGTTACAGAGTAGGAGTAGAGTCCTATACCGCATGAGATGATCGAAGGAAAAGTTGTAAATTTGGCGTGAAAATTCCGAAATACGATCAAAACGACGTAGACCAAAAATGTAGCGAGCTATGTTATTAAAGGCGACTTTCAATTTTCTTCTACTGTTGGCATCACAGTTGCTAAAAACTTCGCAACCATAAGTTAATATTGGGATCACAATCGTTTTGGCAATCATCATCCGAGTCTTCAAGGGCGTAAAATGTTGTGACGACCATAACATTCTAAGAACCCTATAAACCTTACCCACCGCCACATTGATATGGCTGTCTCAAGTAAGTCTCCTGTTAAACAACATGCCTAGATTTCGCGCATTCGATGTAAATTCAATTGGTATACCATTCAAGCAGATGCTTGGAAAATACTCCAGATTAATTGCTGATTTATTGATGATAACACATTTTGACTTGGTAGGATTTAAGAAAAGACCATTATTCTGAGACCAGTTGGATATTTTTTCGAGATCTTGGTTGATAGTATAAGCTCCATCTTCTATTAGCCCCAGGGGACAACTATAAATCAACTGTACATCATCAGCAAACATTTGAATCGCACATCCCGAAATCTGAGTTGGTATTTCATTAATGTATAGAGAGAAGAGAAGGGGACCCAAAATAGAACCCTGGGGAACTCCTCTGGTTGTGGGAAGGAATGACGACATTTTGTTGTTAACCGACACCGCCTGAAATCTATCTTGCAGATATGTTTTCATCAACTTAACCGCCAATGGAGACAAACCAAAATAACTAGAAAGTTTCTGACATAAAACGTGATGGTCCACCGTATCAAAGGCTTTTGAAAAGTCTAGTAATACTAGAAAAGATACAAGGTTATCATCTAATGCCAATCTTATTTCTTCAACTATATTGACTATTGCTGTAGTACAACTGTGCTTCTCACGAAAGCCAAATTGTTTACTTGACAACAAGTTCTGTGATCTGATGTGGACATTGAGCTGTTTTTGGAGAATTTTCTCGAAAACCTTGGACAGGAAAGGTAATATGGAGATGGGCCTGAATTCATCCGTGTTTCGACCCTTGGGAATTGGAATGATTTTCGCCCTTTTCCAATCATCAGGGTAAACGCCCGTCATAATTATAGTGTTGAAGATGTGGGTCAAATAGGTTAAGATGTATGGTAAAATTGCCTTCATTGAACTCCTTTGCTCAGCGTTTTATAAAACCAAGCATAGAACTTGCTTTATTAACAATAAAATTAATGTGATGTGTAAATTCTAAGTTGGAACAGAAATGAACACCTAAATCTTTAAATGTGGAGACGCGACCGAGTTTTTGCTTTGATATACAATAATCAAATATACTACCGATTCGTTTTTTAGTAAAAGTTATCGTCTGGCATTTAAAAGGGTTGAGGGTAAGGCTATTTTTGCCACACCAAAATGTGAAACTATCAATGTCAGCTTGTAAAAGGATGCGATCTTGGGTGGACTTTATTATTAAATTTTCATGTCATCAGCAAAAATAAGAACATCACTTGAGCGTAGACATGACGATACGTCGTTTATAGACAGGATGAATAGAAAAGGGCCAAGATGGCTTCCCTGGGGAACACCAGATTGAGCAACAAAAGGTTCAGAATGACAATTTCTAAATTTTACCTCATAGGATCTGTTTTCAAGGTATGATTTGATCCAAGCTAAGAAAAATGGTTGAAAACCAAGAGCTTTAAGTTTAAATAAAATAATTCCGTGGTTAAGTTGGTCAAAAGCTTTGGAAAAGTCAGTGTATATACAGTCAACTTCATAACCTTGTTCTAAAGCGTTTGAACATATGTTTGAGAATGTGAGGAGATTAGTAACGGTTGATCTTTTTTTCACAAAACAATGTTGCTGTTCGCAAATGAGATTCTTACTAAAAAATGCTACACTTTCACATACAACTTGTTCAAACACTTTAGGAATGCAAGAAAGCTTTGCAATGGGCCTGTAGTTGCTTATATCCGCCTTGTTACCTTTCTTGAAAATTGGTGTAAGAAATGACTTCTTCCATATACTGGGAAATTTGCCTGTTTTTAGAGAAAGTTTGAATAAGAACGTAAGGGGTTCAACTAAAGCATTACTTCACTTTTTTAATACTATCGGGGGAATACCATCGGGACCGGCTGAGCAGTCATCATTCAACGCGGATAAAAGATCAAGGACCGTACTCTGTAGCACAGGGATGTGACTACAGCTAGTCTGCGAAAAGGAGTGAAGATTATGAAAATATAATTCATCAACTTCTTGAGGGCTATTAACAAAAGATTCACGGAAATTTGTTGCGAAAGCGTTACAGATATCAACAGTTTTATTTAAAGAAAGATTCTTGTAAGTGAAGTTAACTGGAAAGCCATCTGATTTTTTCTTTAAGTTTACAAGTTTCCAAAATTTTTGAGGGTTCTTTTTCAAAGAGGTGTCCATATCAGTAACATAAATAGCATATAAAAAATTTGAAAGAGACTTAAATTCGTTAAAAAGTTCAACATAAAAAGAGAAATTGATTGGAGACAGAGTTTTGAGATAAGTTTTCCATGCCTTATTTCTTTTGTTACGCAGTAAACGCAATTCTTTCGTATACTAAGGGTGGCTAAAGTTTGTATTTCTTGATTTCTTTAAAGGTACATTTTTTTCTAAACAATTATTAAAGATCTTATAGAAATTTGAAACTGCTTCGTCAATATTAGATAATGCTAAAGTATCAGCAATTACAGAAATGGTTAAATCTTCAGACAACAACTGGAAATTAGCTTTTCTGAAGTCAAAATTGTATAAGCAATCAAAGGAATTACTGTGTTCAGTAAGGTGATTACTTAGGTCAAGAAAAATATCCAAGGGGGGGTGATATTTATCAATATTAGTAATTCCTGATCTAGATTCTAGAACAAGAGTACTAATAACGTCAGAAGAAAAGACTAAATCGAGAATTCGATTTTTTGAGTTTTTAATACAGCTTGTTTGCTGTAAGTCATTAAAAAGGATTTTATCGAGAAAATATAGTTCCAATTGTGAAGAAGAGAGAGGCTTCAAGGCAAGATTCGTCTTCCGATGGAATCCAATCAATGTGTGGTGAATTAAAGTCACCTAGAAGTAAGATATTGATGTCAGAGCAGGACAAACTTATAACAAAGTCTAATGCCAAGGAGAGTTCGCTATAAACAGACTCTAAACTTTTTGGAGGAATATAAACGTTTAAAATGAAAATAGTCTTAATCTGTACCATTAACTTTACACAGACCAGTTCAATTGATAGTTCAAACGGAAAAGATACAGACGAAGAGAAATATGTATTTTTTACCGCTATGAGAACACCTCCACCTAAATCCTTTGCATTACTAACATGACGATCATTTCATCGTCAAAATCAACCTGATTTATGATATTATGGTTTATTTACGGCGTGTGAACATTCTCGTGAACGATTTTTGCTCTAGACAGTAATGGTGGTCACGCTCCTAGGAAAGGTCATCAATATACTCTCGAGGCCAATTTCGATCGTTCTCTCAAGTACAGAGATTCGTTCCTTAGCAGTACTACTCGAATGTGGAATTTTTTAACTTACTCTGTCTTTCCCAGTTATTGCAGCATTCAAGAATTCAAAATTTATATGCGACACCTCCTTTCAAACCCTCTCTTCCTGTCCTAATGCATACACGTTGTTTCTGCATTAAAAGGGTACCCCCTTATATGTGTGCTTTTTATAAAAAAAATTGTAACATAACATCGAAAACATTTTAAAATAATGCTGATCTCATAGAACTTTAAATAAGAACTGTTTGATCTGAAGATAAGAATTATAAAAGAGTAAAGAAATTTCTGTCAAGAATGTTTTTTTTTTAGTTTCTGCATCAAGTTTCTTTCAAAAACCCTACTAAACACGGTACGTTTCTTCAGTTGGTTAATTTATATATTATACATATATATGTATTTAAAGTATCCAAAAGTTTGTTAAAAAAGTATCCCTCCTACAAAACATGTCTTGCAATGAGATAAAGTATGCAGGCTCATGTTTTTAATAAAAATTTTTAATAAAAATGAGAATATTTTGTTCAAATGGTTAATTTATTTTTAAAATTCTTCCAAACATTATTGTTTAGAATTATCGTTTGCAATTTTCAAACTTAAAATGCTGAAGTCATTCTTAGTCTATATAATATCATAATTAATGTTCAGAATGAAATCTAATTGAAAAGAGAATTATTTGAAATGCACTGAAATTTTTTCAAACAAAATGTTTATAGCCTCAAAAAGGTTTAGATTTTTAAGGACGAAATTTTATTACGTGTTGTTTTTTTTTTTTTTTTTTTTATAATACTATAATACAGTTGATCAAAACAATAAAACTTAAAACTCGAAACTTATCTGTCTTAAAAAAAGAATTTTTAAAGAAACTTATTCTGAGTGATTACTAACAAGAATCCAAATTGTACGTAATTAAAAGTACTGTTTATGCTATATTTTTTTGAAATGGAATATTATGAAAATATAGTAAACGAACAAGGGTAATTTAAATAAGCATGTCCTTTTCATTTGTGCTGAAAAACTAGTTGTGAAATAAATTATAGCAAATAAATATCGCGCGGTTTGAACAAAAAAAAAATACTGTTTAATCAACTTAAACTTAACTCACTTAAATTAATTTAACAAGTAAAGTATTTAAAAATAACTTTTAGAAATTGGAACACTTTCAATTCTAAGCTTTATGCAACACTTTAGTCGATAGAAATTAAAATTAAAGTGAGATGAAATAAATTTATTATACTTATCATTTTTCTTCATTACTGGAAATATCAATACATTCAAAACTACATTAGGTATGTATTTTAAATAGTTTTTTTTATTTTTTTTATTTATTTTTTTTATTTCTTCATCTTTTGGCTTGTTTAGGTTTCTTTTTTTGTTCGATTTTGTCATTTCCCTAGTTTTTGTAAATTCGTTGAAACGGAAAAAGTAAAAACAAAAATAAATCACAACTTGACAAAAAATAAAAATTAAAAAATTATAATACATACATATATAAAATTCTCTTACAGCATATAGTAATTATCTTGTGTTGGTTTGACTTAAAAATTATATCAGATCAAGTCTGTTGTACCTTCATTGTTAAAAGCTGCACAATGAAGGTACACTAAGACATTTATACATTACAAATATTTTTTTTGTAAAATAATACATAATATGAATTGAGTGTGGTTTTTTGGAATACTTTCATCTTCTCCTAGATATAGTTGTTTTTGTTTTTTGTTTGCCTTCTGCTAGACCTTCGTTTTGCTTTTATGCCTCTAGTATTCATGTTCAGAATGTTCATGGTGTTCATGATGTTCATGTTCTTCGTGATGCTCGTGGTGTTCGTAGCTCTGGTGGTGCTCCTCAGGTTCATGGTGCTCATGTTGTTTGTGATAGAACTCGGGTTCTTTGTAGCTTATGTGCTTCTCGTGGTATTCTGGTACATGTTTCTCAATATGAACGGGATATGGTTTCTCGACAGCAACCTTGACGGGGTAGGGAACGTGTTTTTCAATTTTGACTGGTACTTCCTTGATCACTGGGTAGGGAGCTGGGACATGAACCTTAACTTCATAGGGAACTGGCTTGTCTACATGTACTGCCACTGGACGATCTACCTTCACGTGGACAGGAACTGGCACCTTTTTGATGACTGGCACTGGCACTGGCTTTTCAACGTGATATGGGACTGGTTTGTCAACGTTGTATGGGACTGGCTTATCGACATGAACTTTGACGGGGTAGTGTACGATCTTCTCAACTGGATATGGCTTGTCCACTTGAACATGTACCTTGACTGGATAATGTACCTTCTTCTCAACTGGATATGGTGCTGGGACATGTACCTTAACTGGCACATGTACTTTCTTTTCGACTGGATAAGGAGCTGGCACATAGACCTTTACTGGGACGGGGTTGTCATATGGAACATGAACTGCAACGGGTACTTTTTTCTCAACTGGATATGGAGCTGGAACATCATAGGGAACCTTTACGATTTCCTTAACTTCATAGGGAACATGTTTGATAACTGGATATGGCTTAGGTACTTTAACCTTATAGGGAACTGGAACATGCTTCTCGACTGGTACTGGAACATGTTTGTACACTGGTACTGGTACATGGACATTTTTGTGAATTGTCAGGGTCTTTTCTTCATGGTAGGATGGGTAGTGATGATGGTAGTCACCGAATCCGTGAATTCCACGTTTAGGTTTTGAAGTGTCATCGGCTGAAGAAGCTTCGGAGTTGGAAGATGATTCTTCGGCTTTTTGTTCCTCAACAGGTTTCTTTTCCTCTTCGGCATGGGCGAAGGTTAGCACTAAGGCTAGGAGACATGCTGTTTTCTATTGAAAGGGTGAGAATATTGGGAGAGACAAAAATAAGGAAATGAGTTTGTTTAATTGATTTAAAGGTTTTAAAAAGTTGGGAGTGTGAGCAGTGAACTTCATTTGACATTGGAAGTTTTGTAATAAGAAGATTTCATGTTTCATAATTGTTTATTTCAATTCAGAGAGTCAACAATTTGATTATAAACTGATTTGTTGGTAATTTTTTGAAAATGAATGCAATATTTTAATACTATAAAACTGAATTTGACTTAAACCCCTTTCTTGCAAATGGAAAACTTGTATCAAATAACATGGAAACTGAATGTAATACAATTCAGAAATTGGAAGTTAAGAAATGTAATGAACGTATTAGTCTCATTGTAAAAATCACAATCTTTTAAGTTTCAGTTTCAGTTTATTTATTTATAAAGCTTACACAGTAAGATAACATATATCTTATAAATTTGTGAGAGCCTATGACTTAACTTTAGATAACAATTCTATTACTTATTTTTGATAAAATTCATTACAAAGCCTTATGAAGTTTTTGGCTTTGTGTTGGAAAGTTAACCAACAAATTTGTTAATATTTTTGGTAATTTTATTATCCTTGCTATGTCTTTTGGCAGTTAACAAAGCAACTTAGTTATGCTTGAAGATTATGAGAAACTATTTTCATAATTCCTAAAAACACAATTATTTTTTTCAAAATAATTTTCTTGGTCGGTTGTTTTTCATGTAATTTCGATAAACCTTACGATTTCCAAAAAAGTTCATTGACTACTTCAAAAAATTATTCACTTCACTATTATTTTTCTTCAATTCAATGCATTTCATTTTAAATCAAATTTCACTGAATAAAATCTCGGTTAGTGCCAATTGAATGCATTTAATATTTACACCTGAACAAACACTGCACTTTTTTTTTAACTCCACTTTCAGCTTTGTAAATATAAAAACTCTTTTCTTCATCAAACACTTACCAGCAGTTTCATTTTCAATATCGTAATCCACTACCAAAAACGAATCCGGGATGTAAATTCACCAAAAATTATATATTTTTGTTTCTCTATTCAAACAAAACAAAAGAGTTGAGTTACGAACTCGATTATATAAAAAAAAATAAAATAAATTACTTCTCCCAAGTTTCGTCGTCTGCACACACTGCGAATAGCTGTGAATAGTTGAAAAGTAAACAGATTAATGGTACCTAAGTCAGTATCTGGAAGCACTTTTATAGTTAAATCGTTTGCGTTTCGGTTTTGGTCTGAAGTTGGGGAGTTTTGCGCAAACTAGTCAAAGAGTAGTACTACTCGAACTCTATAATGCAAGTTTCCCCTCCAGGTTGCTAGTAAACCATAAGGCAGCAACAATAACAACACAATACGAGCATAGGCCAAGCTAAAACACAAGCAAACACTACTAGATATGTGAAACCTTAGAGACCTCCAAATTCAAATGCGCGCTTCTTTTGCGCAGAGAAGCCGTTGCAATCGATAGAGATCGAAAGTGAGAAAGAGTGAGTGTGTTATTTTTGTCTTTTGTTATCTCTTGTGATGATGGATTTAATGCATTTTGTTTATTATTTGTAGTTGTTGTGTGTTGAGCTAATTTAAATAAAATATTTAGGTCGTTTGGTTGGTTGAGTCCAAGGAGGTAGGTTGTGCGATAGGTCTCAAAATTTCGGATTTTCAGAATAAACCACAGGCTAGACGAAAAAAGTAAAAATAAAACCTCATGAAATTCCATGTAAACACTGGTTTTTGTTTTATTTAACTTTTCTTCCTGAACATGAAAAAATTCATTGTAATTGCTTCAGCTCGTCGCGTTCGGTATCAAATTGAACCGCATACAACACATCAGCCAATCGATTATGTCATAGATTGCAATTGTTTTAATATGTTATGTGCTTTTAATTTCCTTGTATTATCGATTGATTGTTCGTTCGATGAAATATTGCAGTATCATTAATTGCCTCCTTGGATACGCGATGGACACAAAAGTGTATTATAGGCAAATCACTGCTGGTGACATTGTAATAGTTAGCATGAAGATGAAAAGAGCAAATCCGGTGATATGTAGTCAATCATTTCGTGTGACGATTTGTTTGCCTTTTTTATGGAAATGATTTTTTTTTTTCGTTGAAAAACAGTTTTTTTTTTTAAATTTGCTTACTTGAGATAGAAGTGGGTCAATTGTATTGAGTTTGATTGAAATATGATGTTGTACTTACATTTACATATGTAGATACATACATACATCGAGATATTGAATTGCAATGTAAAGATTAATTTTTTTTTTTAAGATTTTAGTTTTTTTTTGTTGTTTATGAGATGAGAATATTGAACTAATGAACTGGAATAGTGGTGAGCAAGGTTAGAGACGCATTGATTACAAAAGAAAAGCCGATAGGTTGTAGTAGGTTAATACATATTTTTATATCAGGGTCTTATTTTGAGTACATAAATAAATAACGTTTTCCAACAGGCGTGCAAGTAATATCTGAGAAGACGTTTAATACGTATATACAATTTACAAAAAAGAGATTTTTTAAAAAACCTCGCAAATTTGCTTTAACTAAATTCAATATATTTATAAATACTTAATTAGACAGGTGTTGGAATTGCATTGAATATAAACCAAGAAGTATTACAAACCTTATGCAAAATATCTTTTTCAGTGGCTTTTTGTTTTTATTTCATCTCGAGTTTTCTAAATTTTTTTTTAATATTTATTTAGTTTCTTAAGTATTTTATACATACACGTTCTCTATATTGTAAGAAACAATTTGTGTTATCCGACAATTTTATATTTCTTTATAAATATTAGATGCTGATTTAAATGAAAGTGTACTATTATTTATTAACTATAGTTCTACCGTTCTTATACATTAAATAAACACCAATGTTTAAAATACTGTTGTTTTTTTTATAAAGAAAATAGCAAATCAAAAACTACTACAGATTTTATATTTGATATTTATTTATTTATAAAGCAGCTGTACATCAAGGAATAAAAATGAGTATAATAAAAGTGTATTTCAATTCAAGTTCAAGAAATATAACAAATACCTTGGAACTTTCTGTTTTCTATTGGAGACCTCATATGACTGGGAAGATTATTCCACCACCTGATAGCATGAACAAAAAATTACCTGCGTGATGTCAAACACGTAGGGGTGGACGATTTGAGAAAAAATATCTAAGTTTATTAGATAGATAACTTGGAGTCTTTTTAACAATCAGATTGAAAAATTAGATACAAAACCGATACTTGAAGAAAGCTTTCAGGTTACAGCTAAAAAGTTGACAAGCCTGAAACGGGACATGATCAAATCTACACAGGTTACAAACAAATCGAGCTAAAGATGGGTTTGTGTTAAAGATGTGTTTTATTTGAGGAAGGAGAAGAGGTAGAAGAATTTTAATAAAGTCAGGATAAATATTTTCAAGTCCAGTGCATTTCGATTTTATAGAAAAGATTGCTATTCCTACTTGATACTCATCTATCGCATTTACCGAGTATGCGTCTATACTATCGTTTTCTGCAATTCTTGAGGACACTAAACTAATTTGGGTTTGGGAAGTAGAATACTTACGATTCATATATTCCAAATCAATATCGTCATCACAATCTTTGACATCTTTTCTTAAGCCAATGTTTTTAACTTCTTTCCACCTTATTCTTTTCTTTTCATTCGGATTGAGTATGAGTTATAACCGCTAAGGAGTCCTCAAAATCCAGACACTTAAGAATATCATTATAAGTATATGTAATTATTGTTGAATGCATAATGTTAAATACACGTTGCTACTTTAAGACTAAGTTTTCATCTTCAACTACATCGATTACGACATATTTTTTGTTTCAAAAAATGAAATGTCTTAATTTTAAATTTAAAAATAAAATTGTATTTTAGCTAAACAATCAGGATGCTAAACCGTGAAATGCATTCGCATTGAAAATGTGAAGTGTTATACATTCATATGATTGTTTTATATCTCTTACCGCAAAAAGATAAAATTCAACAGATATAACAAAATTTAAATACAAACTTAATTTTAACAGTTTACATTTTATTTGGATTTATTCCTTTTACAAGAACTTTATAGACGCATATAATTTGTTAATTTTGTGACTGTACACCAATCCACATATATTTTGCTGGAATGTTAGAATTCAAATAAGATTCCTCCTTCAATTAACATGCATACTGTATTGATATAAACTATAACATGCGCTTAAAGTTTTATTTGAAGAAATTGTTGAACAATTCATTTTTCTAAGAATCAATCTGAAATCCAAAGAATATTTTTTTCGCAATTTATTTTTGTTTTCTGATTGAAACGTTATTATTTAAATTTCTTAGTTTCTTGTACCTACATAATTAAAATAATTTTTATTCACTTATTGAAAAATTTTGTAGCAATTGTTCTATTCAGCCTAATCATAACATTAATCTTTCCCTCAAGTCTTTAAGCAATAATTATAATATACTATTGCAAACATTCGATTTGAACATTTTTAATCTGTTTAACCTAGAAAATCACAAAATGACTTACACACTTATCATAACCACGATTGACTTTTACGCAATAAAAGCACTCAAATCTCAAATCAGTGCGAGACTTGCTCCGCTATTTGGTTGTGCACTTCAAACAACAACAACAGCTGCTTTAGGTTTAGGCTTTATAGCCAGGCCTCGATATGCGGTTACCACATATTCAAAGAATTACCGCGACTCCTTGCACCAGCCAACGTAGCGAGGCCCTATACTACTTATACTTTGGCTCACCTCATTCATTTAATTTTTATGATATTAATTTGTGCTCCAGTGCACATGACTGATGATTGCCTTTACCATTTTTTAATTTACGTTTGCTGTGTTAACTTTTAGCTTTACCACTATAGCAGTACTTGTTACCAAACTTAGTTTTTTTTTGGGGGTAGGTAAGTAAAAAAGTAAGGTACGCGAAATGTTGTCTATAAATTGTGTTCAACATCATAAATTTTTGTTAACTTGCCATGAACATCTTGTTGCATTAAATTACACCTACCTACTTAGTATTTCTCCAAACATTCCAAACTCATTAGCCACCTTATAGACACACATGACGTCTTCTTTTAGGGTTATTAACCCAAAAGTGTAATCAACAAGGTGTTGAATTCAAATTTAAATATCAACAAATTGTTGCACACTGACACTGCAGAGGCATATAGTTTGGCTCTTTCGAAGAAGACATCAATTTTTTGTTGTTGTTGTTGTAAATTCTTTTCACGTCTAGCTGGTTGACATGAAAAAGTGTCAATCAAGTTGTGTTAACAGACTAATAAATGCTAAACAAAAGATATATGGCTAATTTGAGGGCATAAAGTAAATTAAAATAGTGGAAGACATTAATTAAAATTTCTATACTACCGCAGTAGCTCAAGGCTGCTTTGCTAATGTTTGATTTAAAGTCAAGTCGATTTTCTTTGATGATGAATTTTATTTCGTTTTTGTGTTTTTTTTGTCTCTAATTCTTCTTCAGATGCATCATCAATTTCATACCTCGTCAAGACCTCGCTTGTTAGGGCTTTTGTTCCGAAATCAATGTCAAAATAAAATCTTTTGTGTTTTATTCAGTGGGAAGGAGGGGAGAAAATATATACGCGGGTTTAGATCGTATATCGATACAACAACAACAAAAAAATAGGTTGGTACAACTCGAGTTACAAGATTTAAAACCACTTTTTGACAGATTCCATTAGTTTTCGGATTAAAGGCAATTGAGAGAGGTGATGATTTATGCACAGCAGTAGTAGAAGCAGCAACAAATGCAATTGTGAACCTTAACATTTGGTTAATGATTTTTAAGTTCCCTTTTTTTAATGTAAATGTTATGAAGTGTTAAATTAACCTATTTGTGTAACCTTGAATTTGGAGTAGAATACTATGAGAGAATAATATTGATCTTGATCTCATGTACATTGTACGCAGTACATACATAGTTGATTAATATATCAATTTTTTAGACGAATAAATTAAAGTTTAATTTTAGGTTTTATTACAAACTAAATTATGAAAGATTTTAGAATTTAATATCATGTTGCGAGTTGATGGTCACCAGGCAATGGTTCTTTACAAAATGTTATTTTACCTATATGCTTTAAATAAAATCGTTTTTGGTTGTCTTTAGCATTTTTAAAGACCAACTTTATCCTTTTGTTTAAAAAAAATGTAATTTTGTCGACCAGTATTACTTTTGGTTTAAATATGAATTAAACGCTTTTCGATTGCAACTAGATTCTACAGTCTCAACAATAACTTAGAAAAATGATGGCTTTTTGCGGTTTTTCATATTTTGGATCAAGTTGCGTTTGACGCTCAAGTTAAAAAACTTTTATTGATAATAAAAAGATCATAGGCAACAAATTAAAAAACAAAAATTTCCAGATTTAACACAAAATCGGGTATCCCCTTATGATTTGAATTCAACAATAAACAGGTCTAAGTACTATTTGAAAAAGAGGCTGGGATGCGAACCACACTTAAAACGTCCCATTCGTCTCCATCTGTAGATTTGCCTAAAAGTTCAACAAAATATTAATATCAATATTTTGTGTGAGATGAAGAAACTTGAAGTCTATATCTTTCTTTGTTCTCATAACGCTTGATTCGAAAACCATTTTGTTGTGTTTTTGAAGATTTAAATTTTTATGAAAGAACTATCTGCTGGATTTTTATACAAAATTTTAATGTTGAAAACAATATCTATATATATAAAAATCAATGCCACTTTTCGTTGTAATGTTATAACTCAACAATGCCTTTACCGATTTGGCTAATTTTGGTCTTGAATTATTCGTGGAAGTCCAGAGAAGGTTTGTACGTAGAGAAAATTAAAAAAAAATCTTTAAAGTGTAAAACCAACATTTTTCTATACTCCCATATACAAACAATTTGTACTAATACTTAAAAGCCAATTTGAACCTTTGGCAAAACAATCGAAGACAAAAAAAGTGACGTTAGTTCTGTCAAACAAATTTAATGTCATCATAATATGTCATTTCATTTTATCAGCAATAATTATTGCTTTGTTGTGTTTATATTTTCCAAAATATTGTTGAGTTATTGCTTTGTGTTTATATTTTCCAAAATATTGTTGAGTTGTTGAGTGAAGGTAAAATGTCGAACACGTAATGCAAATCAAGTGGCATTATTAAGACGATCTCAGACTACAGATGAACGCGTACAAGCTAATGCATCGCAGCGTGAATGTACTGCACAGAATAGATCTGGTGACCCTGTACCTGTACTTAATCTTGCACGGCAATCACGAATACGTCCTGCTGTTTTGAATGAAATGCTGAGTGCTGCTTTTAAATACAATATTCAGATTGGATTGATTATAGTATGTACGGATATATTGGAATGATGGACGCAATTTGTCCACATTGTGATTCGGCTAAGTTTACAGGTGAAACGCAAGGAATATGTTGTGCCAATGGTAAAGTAAGATTGCCAACATTAGAAACTCCACCCGAACCATCGTATTCATTTATTTTTGGGACATCTCAAACGTCGAAGCAGTTTTTGAATAATGTTCAACAATACAGTTCGGCATTTCAAATTACTTCTTTTGGTGCTACTAAAATTATTAGAGATAATTTTATGCCGACTTTTAAGGTAAATACCTCAACAGGATTGTCCCATGTTTATATCAATCTAAATCATAAAGTCTTAAAAATTCTGATTCAACATCTACCGAAAATTGCATACATGTTACAGATTCAGGGCCAGATTTATCATCAAGCTGGTTCGTTATTGCCATACCCCGACGCTGATCATCAATTTTTGCAAATTTATTTTATTGGTGATGAAAATCGTGAATTGGATCAACGTAGTGCAATTATTTCAAATACAAGACGAGAAATTATTCGTGAGCTACAAAGGTTTTTCCATCAGCATAACGCATTAGTTCAATTGTTCAAAATTGCTCTTTATCTGATAATCACAAAATTGTAATAGCACCAAATTGAATATTCAACAAAAACATGTATTGTATATGACACAATCAAGCAAGCCGTTTCCAATAATGCAGGTGGATTATATTTCTTGGATGCACCTAGTGGTACAGGCAAAACTTTCGTTGTATCGATCGGAAAAGAAAATTAAAATTAGAAGGTGGTCGGACCGCACAATCTGCATTAAAATTGCCATTGAATGTACAGGTGATTGAAACTCCAACTTGCAATATTTCGAGAAATTCTGCTATGACAAAAGTTCTGCGATTAATGTCAATTATTTTAAGGGATGAGTGCACAATGGCGAATAAAAAATCAATAGAAGCATTTAATCGAACAATGCAAGATTTACGCGGTAATCAACAGCTTTTTGGTGGTCATTCCTCGATCAACTCCTGCTGATGAAATAAACGCCTGTTTGAAGTCATCAGTTCTTTGGAGATATGTACGAAAATTGACACTGAACATTAATATGCGTATTCACCTACATAATGATACAACTGCCCATGAGTTTTCAAAACAATTGTTAGAAATTGGTGATGGCAAAATACCAATCGGCAGTACCAACGGATTGATCACTTTACCGAACAATTTTTGTACAATTGCTCAATCTATAGATGAGTTGATTAAATGTGTTTTTCCGAATATTCTTCAGAATTACAGAAATCATGATTGGTTGAGACAACGCGCCATTTTAGCACCGAAGAACATTCATATCAATGCCATTAATTTTCAAATTCGAGCGAAACTGCCAGGTGTATTCACGACACATAAATCAATTGACAGTGTTATGAATCAAGATGAGGCAATGAATTATCCAATTGAATTTTTAAATTCGTTTATTATTTGCGATATCCATAAATAAGGCCCAAGGGCCTTATTCACTTCACGCTTGTGTGAAAAACAAAAAATATTGTTTATCCAACTGTTTTAGACTAACCCATAGTTTTTACTCTTTGCTGATAAATATAATATAAACAATATATCATTTGGGTAATTTAGACTTTTAAATAGCTAGCAATTTAAAACATTTTTTTGTTTGAATAAATGAACTTAATAATCATTTTTTTCTATTACTATGCCTTATACGTAGCGAAGCACGTACCGGGCCGCTAGTTTTTTATAAAATGAAATTAGTTTAAAGACTATATTTTGAATTTTTTACAAGATATTCGAAAACAAATGCTACCAATTTTGAGTAATGTTTCTTTTAATTTTTTTGTAAGAAACTGATAACTTCGATTTTTCTCAAAATTTTACCAGATGTCAAAAACTTTATTTTTCGTTGCGTTGAATTATTTTGGAGGTAAAATCATTATTTGTTTGTAAGATATCCGAGGTGACATTTTTTTTATTTATAAAAAAAAACTATTACATACTTGAATTTTTTTTTAAAATCATACTAGTTTGGTATCACGTCATAATATATAGTATACAATTTAACAGAAGTCGCTACCGTTATTGGTTCGTAAGATATTTTGGATGAACTAAATTTTTTTAAGGTTGTTAAGTAAGAAAACCACATACCCATTTTTTTTTGAAAGGTCTTTCTGCATCTTCCTGCGTTTTTATTTATATATAAATAGCATAAATTATTTAAAGCCGATATTTCTACTAGTTCTTGAGATATGCATGATAAAATATGGTATCCCGAAAGTAAGGACGTACGAACATAAGAACGTACGTCAACACGCCCACACAAACATCTATCTAAAAATCTTTGATTTAGATCCTATGAACGTTAAAACGTCGAGAAATAGCAACATTTTCTATTCGACAAATCGGACCCATTACAATAACTTCCTATTAGAAATTAATATAAAAAAGTCAATTTATATGCTTAATATGAAGTTACATATCAAAAGTAAAAAACTTCAAAACTTGGGATTACTTTAACAGTCATTTAAATTTTGTTTATAAATCCGCACTTGTGTAATTCCAATTTTATGGGAAATCCAAACGCATCTTCATTAATTACCATCTATCTATTATTAAGAAAGGATTCTTTTGTAACGGAATCATAGTTCCGCAAACACAAAATAAAATTCACACATTTTTCTTAAACTATGAGCTAAGACCAAACCAGTTAGAAAACTCTGTTACGCTTCACTAATTCAAACCAATTACTAATAAATTTAAATTCCTTGATTTGTCTCTATAAAATAATACATTTTAATCAGCTACAAAGATAAACAGAAAACAAAAAAGCAACGCACATATCCTGTCCAAATCAGGAAATTATTTTTTTTCTCTCTTCTCAAGAAATTGGTCGACAGAAACCACCAAAATGTCCAAGATTCGATTTAATTGATTGCAAGTGAAATAAGAGAAGAGTGCTTACCTATATAAAAAGTTTGCGGGAATTAAGAAACGGTTCAAACACAACCATCGCTGAATCAGTGAAGTTATAATCGCATCATCAAAACGATCCGTAATTTAATTTGTTTTGTATATATGTACTTTGTCGCATAGTTAAGTTTGTTGCAAGATACATTTTTATTTCTTCTCTTCTTCAGACATTTGGCCGTTTGTGCGAATTCAGTCACATCGTGACTTCGTCACTAAAGTATGTGGTTATCATCTGTAACTACTTTTATAAGCCTGATGTGCTTGTTGCTGGAATTATTATGTAATATCAAATATTAAAGAAAATAACAAACGGGTCAGTAGTTGTCTTGTTATTATACCTATAGAAGGCCCATACAACAACAACAACAAACAAATTACACAAAAAAAATAGACAAGACACAAATAAAAAGAGCCTCATCAATGTATAAATAACCGGCTATAAGACCAGATTAGGCACAGTAGGTTACTAATCGAACAGCGGGATTGACATTATTCTATCACCCATAAGGCAAACCATCATAATCATTGAGCTAAACAGGAAAAAAGTTATGATACGCTACACACAAATAAAACGGGAAAGAAAGTAAAAAGTACAACTTTGTATACAGAAATCGCAAG
Organism: Eupeodes latifasciatus; assembly: GCA_920104205.1. Classification (NCBI taxonomy): domain Eukaryota; kingdom Metazoa; phylum Arthropoda; class Insecta; order Diptera; family Syrphidae; genus Eupeodes; species Eupeodes latifasciatus. Next base: position 157,572,994 of record OV049924.1, read on the forward strand.
ATTACATAAGTGTGCACTTGCTGTAAGGACTTTGAGTGCAACGTGCAAGGCTAAGTTTATTGCCCCCTACAAAGGAGTGGTAGGGTTTAATTTGGTTTTTGAGTTTTTTCTTTGTTTTTCATTTCGAAATTTGTTACCTTGAAAATTAAGCATTTCGCATATTTTTTCTTTTTGACTAGTGCCCTTGCAACTGCATGTTGCATCAAATTTTGTTGAATCAAATTTGATAGAAAATAAGTTTACAGGCACTCAAGGGGTTATTAATACCCTTAACATGTTGACGTTTAAACATAGTTAAGGATTTAATAGGAGATATCAGTGAACATTGGTCTTAAAATTTTAAATATAAAAATGGGAGGGAAAAACAGAGTAAATTGTTCCACATTCTCGATGTGCCGTAAAAAAAGACTCTCCATACTTCACACCACGTCCGAAGTTGAGCTCAAGGGTAAATTGATGAGCATTCCTGGAAGTGTAAGTATTACGGCTGAAGTGTTTGAGGCGGCAATGCAACAAGCTGATTCGACAGAACATTGTTTGTAAAAATATCGGTAAGAAAACGAAAGGCATGAAACATTGCGGCAGTGTTCGTGTGATGTAATTGTATCGGTTATAATAGTTATATCATTTGGATCTTATCCTAAAGACTTAAACTTTTTTTTGGATCTTATGCAAAAGACTTAAACTTGTTTTAGAGGCACCTGCTCAAATATGGGAGTTATATTCAAGTTTTGGACGATTTTGGCCTTGTAAATTACAGCCAGATTAAAAGGGGGGATACATTTCTTGCACCGTGCGTCGGGGAAATCCTAAACATCTAGCAGCATATTTGGCAATATAGAATATGTAATAATTCCATAAGAGGTGATTTGTGATACACATACCGAAAGTTGATTAGTTTCTTGGATGCAAGTGCCAGTCATGAATAGAGGCTCGGGGATGGGTTAGGCCTTAACGAGACATCATTGGTTAGTAATTGACAATTGGACAGTGCTGTCAAGATCAGAATTTAATCAGCTCCACATTCGAAGGACAAGGATATGAATCTAGAAACGAATATGAAAAGCTGAGGGTACTGTCGTCAGTGAAACAGTTTCATGGATTAGAAGTGGCAGACTAGAGATGTTTTATGAATAAATGAAGAGAGTCGGAGACGAAAGGGGTGAAAACAGCATTTGTTTTTTGAGTTTCGGACTGGAAACCATTCAATATAAATTGTATTTAAAGGTTAGAAAGGTAATTTCTAATCAAACGAAGCGTGGTGCGAAACTCTATTAAATGATTTTGAAATATCAAGTGCAATAATCTTAACTTCTCCAAAACGATGTTAACATTTTTCCACTTTTCGGCTAGATAAACCATCATTTTAAAAATGGACCAATTGCTACGAAAGCCATACTGCCGGTCATTAAGAAGCTTTTGTTCTTTGAGATATTTTATAAGCATTTCCATGATCTTGGTAGTACCCGTGGCATGATGGTTAGTGTGTTGGACTGTCATGTGAGAGGTCTTGGGTTCGATCCCTACCTGTGCCACCTAAAGTTTATTTCACGGGTACTGCCTCTTGCGAGGAATTGACAAATTCTCCAAGAGTAATTCTTGTCATGAAAAGTGCTTTCTCAAATTAGCCGTTCGGATTCGGCATATAAACTGTAGGTCCCCTCCATCCCTGCAATTACTCACACACAGGAATGGTTGAGAGTTGTAAGTCGCTAGGCCCTGGTTCTCTACGGACTGTTGCGCCACCTAATTTAATTTATTTATTCCATGATCTTGGAAAGAATTTGACGGTATGTAGAGGGGGAGGAGGATTCAGCTTTTTTAGGGACAGCCGGGACAAATGCTGTTTTCCATCCGCTCGGAAAGAGACTTGTAGAGTAGAAAAGATGGAAAAAGCTTACTCAATGGATTTGTCACCGTTAAAGAACATCTCTTTAGAATTATAGAGGGGATACTATCCGCCCAGTGGATTTGTGTATGTCAAGGTCTTTGAGTAGTCTTTCAACTGCACGAGTGCGAAAACAATTCATCTCAGAGAATCGTTTACGCTCTCAAGTACAGAAGGTCTCATGATACTCTGTGGTAGCGTTGAATTAAAAACAAACTGGCTTTATCAATCGAGCTAACAAAGGGAGTGTCAATGCAAACGATCGTTGGAACCAAGGATGACCTGGTGTTTCGCACGTTTTTTTACAAATGACCAGATACGTTTGATTTTTAGAGAGATAAATAAAAATATTTGTCACCATGAATATTTTAGGAACAATAAACGTTATTATCTCAAAAGCAATTGTGACAAATTTCACTTAATACCAAGCATATCCAAATTTGTACTTTGTTCAATGATAAAGCCGCAACAAAATCGTTCCAATAAAGTCGTTCAATTTTTCTTCATATCTTCATCTGTGAGCTTTGCTTTCAATGACTAACTCTTACCTAAAACGTTTGATTTCTATAGGGATATAGGCGATCGACTTTTGATAAGCTTATCAAAATTCACTTTGCAAAAATAGAATTTAAAGTTTTTGTTGAATGAAGCAGTGTAATTTTTACAAAGTTTTTGGATATTACACTGTGAATGAAGAAGGCCCTGGTACATTTTTCTAAGAAATTGAAATTTCATTAAATTACATGTTATATTACTTAATATCAATTTGTATGATTGTTCAGTCGTTGTTTTTTATTTATAATATGTGTAAAATTTGTATGAATTTGTAATTAAAATGTATTAATTATTTACTTACGTTTTTTGCATAATTTAATGTGTTTATTGTTTAAACTTATAAAGAAGGAATAAATACTGAAATGAAAATGAAAAGGAGGAAGTGAATTCTTCGGATTCTTTTTGAAAATAAGAAAACTTTTTATAACCCCTGTGATACGAAAATATATAGATATAAACCATCAAAAAAAAAAGAAATAATTTCAATTCATAATAACATCGAACGCTCTGTGTATTGTACACTTGTAGTCTTGTGCATGAAATGTCTTAAAAACTTATATAAACAATTGTTTTGCCAGATTTATCATTGTTACTATAAACATTTATATTTGTTATTATTATTAATTTGTCAACACTCATTATACAAAGTGACAGTTAAGGTTGTTATGGCTTCTATTGTCCACTGTTAATGTCATGTCTTTTTTTTTAATTTAAATTTTCGTTTTTATTGACACTTTAATGCCAAAATCTGAAACTTGAGCTAATTATTGATATTTTTATGGTTCGTTTTATTTTTCCTTTGTTTTGGTTGTTATTGATGATAAATTTTGATGTGATTTATAGTTAAAATATTTTCAATTTATTTTATTGGATACTATGTAAAAGACAACTCCTTGAACTTTGCAATATAAAACATGTTTTAATTGACGTTGTGTTTTTAGTTTTGGGATAGAAAGTAAAAAGATTCATAAATGATATTCCAGATATTAGTGAAAAACATTTTGGCCTTAATGATTTATTTTAGGTTAAAACGTTTGAATTTTATTTTTTTGGGTTTGTTTTGTCACACATTTTGCCATATCCGTTAATTCTGATATTTTGCTTAGATGTTCTTGATTTTGGCATGTGATCCAAGTGTTTGATCTTAAAATTTAAAGAAAAACAGAAAAAATGGGATTTATTTTCACAATTTTTTTTTTCAAAATTTTGTATTTTTTATTTTCTATTCAACGGCCTTATTAATTGTAGATCGAATTTAAAAAAAAAATCTTAATGCTTTTTTTGTTGTATAATTTGTGTGAAAATAGAAAAGCTTACATATATCAATTGTACTCAAAGCCTCCGTGTGACGCGGCATAGACTCCACAAGTTCTTGGCATTTACTTCCGTATTTCAAGCCCTAGTTAAAATGTTTCCTTGGTCATGATATGCATGAATTAGGAAGATCATTCCAACACTAAACCGTGAGGCCAACGCCACAACATTGTGCTACTGTCTCCGGTGAAAGTGAAACTCTTGGAAGGGAAAACAACTTTTAGGTGGCATACGCAGGTATTTTGCCCAAGACCTCTTGCATGACAGTCCTACACACTAACCATCACCACACGGGTACTATTTCACTTAGTTTTCGTTAATTCTTATCACTTATAAGATGACTTATGGGTCTGCATTTGACTCTAACAGAAGTTTTGAAAAAAATTGAAACATAATTCCTTTATGGTTTTTGAACAATTCGTTTTAGAATTAATTTTTGGTACTGATTTCTAACCTGAACACCGATTTATGTGCTCAAATTTAGAAAAACACGTTTTGACATTATTTTTTATCAATGACTTCGAATTCGCAATAAAAAAAATAGCTTTTATACCATTTTGTGCTCTTTTAACTTTTATGTAGGGCAGATAAGAACTTACATACGAAAAATGATGATTTTTTGAAAAATAAATAAGATACTGAAAACATAAAGTGAGTGATTGTAGATTTTAAAAATCATCACGAATTTTATTATAAAAAAATACTGCATAAAAAGCACAAAAAGCCTAACATAAGCATTTTTGAATTATAAAAGTTTGTGTTTTTAAAAACCTGACCTTATAGATTTTTGACCAGCGTTATATTATCATTCAATTTGAACCAAAAGTATAATAAATTTCGTTAGAACTGAAAAGCTCGAAAAACAGAAAATAAGAAAAACATCGAAAACTTGAGACTTCCAAAAAATAAGTCTACTGTAAATAATGAGCTCTAAAAATTCGCCAAGTTTTATATTTACTTTTTATAACTAATAAACATTTATTTTAAACAGAGTAATATGAAAGAAACACTCAATATTGATAAATATTTACTATGAATTGATTACTGGCAAACATTTTATGGGTTTATTGATATGTTTCTATAACCTTATTATTAAAATTAAATAGGTAATGGCTGTCGAAATTGATATCAACCCTTCATAAGTTTAAAACTTGGCACCGCACACTATATTTCTCAGATTTTTGGAAGTAGCAGAACCTTTTCTGGAATCGGCTAAGATGATTTTTAATAAATGACAATCAAAACAGGCGAACTTGATCTATGAAAGTTAATAGTCAAATGTATAGCTTAAAGCCTGTCAGAACGAAAATGTGATGTTCATTTTCCAATAAAGATGCACTTTCTGTCGCGAAGTGAAAAGAGTTACCAGACGTTTACTCAAACGACTAAAACATTTTCTTAATTGCCTTTTTCAGTTGAAAAAACGTCTTATGGCCGAAAAATATTTGCACATTTGAAAAAAAAACAAGAATAATAATAAAATTTTCACAAGACACCCCGTTTGGTGCTTTTATATAGACATATCGTAGGAACCACCTTAAAATTTCACCATATCAACAATGAATTGAATTGAGTTGAATCATCTTACACTGACGAAAAGCTCGGTGATATTCAATTTAATTTGGCTATGAAAAATATGACAATCACTTATCAACTTAGCTGAATCCACCCCTTGTTTCTTTTTTGCATGCATACTCTCTTCTTTTCTTTCGTCTTCTTTTTCAGTCGACAAGGTTACAATTCTTAGTGATTTGCTTGCTTTTAAAAACTATTACTTCTAAAAACTGTTAAGATTTTAGTTATAATCGTAAATTATAATTAAATTTAAAAAGCTTGCTTTGTGTAAAACTACCGTAAAATCTTCAATTCAGAATTTTGAGTTTTGAGGAATTGTTTTATTTCAATTGCATTAAAAAAAATGGATGATATAGATTTCAATCAAATTAAGCTAAACAAATGAATAAAACAAAAATTTCAATTTAATTCGGAGTATATATATGTATGTATGTAGGACTCATGCTCTTAGAGTACCATTAACCATATTAATAATCATACTTAACAATAATTTCCACTTGCACTGCATGCAACCAATTTCTATGAAGCATACTCAACAAATATTACTAAACTTGTTTTTTCTTAGCTCCACTTCATATCATAATAAAATAACTTCCTTGGTTTTTATTTCACACCTCCTTCATCTTTAAGACAAATGTCTCAACTCCTAACTCAAGTTTAAAAAAAAAAGTTATAACCACCGTCGTTGTTACTTGATCAATGATGTAATTAATATGATAACTTTAAGATAAGAGACTTGTTTCACGACAAAAACAAAAAAAAAGCATATGGAGGAACCAACGTGAAAAGGTATTAATTTACTATTTCCACCCAGGACAAGATCAATGCAAAGAGGTCTTATCTAGAGTTTGAAGTCTTAAACCATCTGCAATGTAAATCTTACTCTATTGTCTTTGCCTTTTCTTTTTGAATTGTTAAATTTTTCCTCAAGGAAACTGAAAATTTGTCTTTCAAATTCATATTCCGAAAATTACAATAATCGCAAAAAATAAATCTTTTGGCAAAATATAAATGCGAAACATTTATCATTTTCTATTAAAGCTAAACAAGAGAAAAAAAAGTATAAAAAATTACCTTCTTCACCCGCCAAGAAGAGTGGTATAAAACTTTGCTAACTTCCTTATTGCCACTATATGTAGCACATGAGCTGGTTTAACGGCAAAAATATTGCGTAATTTTCATTTTCACGTCAGACTTAGAAGAAGAGGAAAAAAAGAAATGTATGCATGAAATTTTATTTATAGCGCACAAGAGTATCTGAACACATTTAACACACACAAAGTCACCTAAAAATACATATACATTAAGATACAAGCCAACATAACATATATAGTACCTACATATATTGTATAGATACTTTTCTATGGAGGTTTTTTGTTTCTTCTTAACTTCGTTCATTTTTTAATAATTACATGTTGCAATGAAAAATTTGTTGTTACTAGTTCAGTAGAGTAATGTCTGATGTGTAACACATGAACTGGTTACAAATTAGATATATTGCTTGCGTCGTATGAACATGCTGGTTGGACTGTTTTTTGAAAAAATTATAACTAGCTGTTGATTGTAATGGTGCTATTTTAAATTTTAGACTGCTACGTATTATCTGACTATAAGGGGATACCTTGTTAACATATAAAACATAGTAAAAGTGGTTCGTCAAAATTTAATTTGAAACACCTAATAAACAGATACTTGGCTGTTGTTTTTTTTAATCCTGTTTTAGTTAATACCAAATATGCAAAAAGATTTAAAAACATTAAAGGAATTGTCCACAAAATTTATATTTTCACAGCTAAGACTATCTAAAGACAATGGCAGAAAATTTTAAACGATTTAGTTAAATTTTAAAGACATTTGAACCATTTTACTAAGCTAAAAAGATGATTTACCTAATTTTTAACGATTCTAACATCTTACTATCTCTTAACATTTTGCTAAGGATAAAATCTCGAAGTGACTACTTTACTTTTAGCAATTTGTTGAATCCATTTGTCATTTGTCATTATTCTAGTATAATTCCACGCTCGTGGAATGATCATATATATGGATGTACATGTGCTATGTCGCCAAAAACACCGTAAGATGTTAGTGTTTCCTCAGCCGATGAAAAAAGTGTTTTCCCTCTCTGCTCTGGCTAATATCTACAACATTTATATATGTACGTCCAAAGCTTGAGTATAAATCCCATCTCTGGGCTAGTGCTCCTAGAACTTACTTAATCCTCTTGGACGGTATTGAAAGTAGAGTTTATAATATCATCACTGATTCATTAATGTCGCTTGTTTCACAATTTTTCATCGTTATTTTACGGTTTATGCTCTAGAGAAATAGTTAGCTGCATATTTACCCTTAAACAGTTCAACCGTAAAACTCAAAGCGCTTCTAGGAATCAGTTTACCCTGGAGGCCAACTTCGGTCGTACTATCAAATACATAGATGCCTTCCTTGACTGTACTTCGCGAATGTGGAATGCCTTATCGCATTTTATGGTCATTGCAATATTCTGGAATTCAAAACCAATGTGCATCGACTACGCCTTTCAAACCCTTTCTCCCTTTCCTAATGCTCATACTGTGTCTTTTCATAACAGGCTAGTAATATTATTTTGGTTGTGCTCTTATTATATATACAAAAAAGTATATTCAGAACCATGAAAGATATTGACTTCATGCTTATTTTATCTCACATAAAATGGGCCACACCCAGCCTCCTTTTTATTTTTATTATCATATCGCAACAGGTAAAAAATTTAAAATTTAATAGTGAAACCATAAAATGCCTTTGTTATAAATCATACACAAAGTAGGAGAAGACACAGCAGCTTTATTGGAAACAATGAAGCTTGTTTTTGTTTATAAGTAAAGACCTCGCAGACGATTGAACCATCAGTTAAGTAATGTTTGCCCGTTGAGGTGAATGTACGATATAATACTTGCTATAATAATAACGACAGCGTCAGATACACCAGATAAGTAAGGGTATATTATTTAAGGGACTTCGAAATGAAATAATAATCGAGTAAATAATCTTTGATTATTATTCACCTAATTGGCATTCAAATCACAACGAAACAAAAAGGATTTCGGGGATTTGTAAGTCCATATGTTGGCCATGTTGTTAATAAGTAGACGATGGTTTATTTCGAAAACTTAAGATTTAAAGAAGAAGTTATTTGAATTATTTAAAATTTCAAATTAAAAAAAAGAGAATTGTTTCTGAATGCATACGCATGTCATTTCAGTTTTTCACGATCAGCACCTTGGTTACAAAATGAGTTAATAATGTATTCTACATAAGTGAAATTCTAAGACTTAATCGGACATGCAAGGTAAACGAAGATACTATCAATGACACGCAAAGATTAATTATTTCTACAAAAACACAAGGCTTACAAGGTCGATCAAATATACTTATTTCAAGAGCTAAACAATTATGAATGGGAATGAAGGAAAAAGTGGAAAAATAATATATTATATTCAGGCTGATCGATTTCGGTGCGGGGCGCGACGTTTTGGTAGCTAGTGCGCAGTTCACACATCTCAATATCCACAAGGGGACATGGAAATCTCCTGATCAATCAACCGTCAACCAGATTGACCACATTGCGATCGACGCACTACACTTCTCCAGTATACAGGATATCCGAACTTTCCGAGGGGCCAACATTGACTCGGACCACTACCTCGTTGTAGCCAAGGTACGGCTACGGATATCCCGGTCCAAGCCAAAACAAGGAAGTACTGTGAGAAGTTTCGACGTTAGACGGCTACAATCGCAAGAGACTGCCATGTCCTTTTCCGATCGAGTCTCTAGTAACCTCTTAAGAAGTCCTATGCTGCATGCATTAAGCATTGAAAACCAGTGGCAACATTGCCTTGCAGCCATCAGAGATGCCGCCTCTGAAGTGCTAGGTTTCACACGTCCACAACAGCGAAACCCCTGGTTTGACGACGAATGCCGGCAAGCGCACGCAGCGAAGCAAGAGGCATACAAAACGGCCCTGCACAGAAGGACCAGAGCTGCTCGCGAGCTCTACGAGCAGAGGAGGAGAGAGGAACACCGGCTTCTTAGATGGAAAAAAAGAGAGCACGAGAAGCGCGCGATCGAGGAGATAGAGGGATGTTACAACAGGAATGAGGTTCGTAAATTTTACCAAAAGGTAAAAAAAAACTCCCAAGGGTACCAGCCACGAACCGAAGCCTGTAAAGACGATCAGGGAAACATCGTAGTAGAACCGCAGTCTATGTTGAGAATATGGAAAGACCACTTCTCCAAATTATATAACGGCGATGACGAACCGAATCCCGCTGTAAGGGAGATAGAACCACTCAACTTAGGCGACGCAGATCAACAATTCCGCCTACCCGACCTAGACGAAGTGAAGATAGCTATATCTAAACTGAAGTCAAACAAAGCTGCTGGAGCTGACGGCATAGCTGCCGAACTATTTAAAGCAGCAGGCGATGACTTGGTAGGGAGCATGCACCAACTCATCTGCAAAATATGGTCGGAAGAAAGCATGCCCGATGAGTGGAATCTCAGCATAGTTTGTCCGATACATAAAAAAGGAGACCCTTTAAATTGCGCCAACTACAGAGGGATCAGTCTCCTTAACATTGCATATAAGATCCTTTCTGCCGTATTATGTGAACGTCTGAAGCCGTTCGTCAACAACCTGATAGGTCCTTATCAGTGCGGCTTTAGACCAGGAAAGTCCACTATCGACCAAATATTCACACTACGCCAGATCTTGGAAAAAACCCAGGAGCTTCAAATCGATACCCACCATCTCTTTATCGATTTTAAAGCCGCGTATGACAGCATCCATAGGGAAGAGCTCTGCAGAGCAATGTATAGTTTTGGCATCCCTGTCAAACTTATCCGTTTGTGCAGAATGACGATGGAGAATGCACGCTGCTTGATCAAGGTCGGAAAAGATCCCACCGATGCATTTGATGTCAAAAGAGGTTTTAGACAAGGCGATGCACTGTCATGCGACTTCTTCAACATCGTTCTGGAAAGAATTGTGCAAAACTCAACCGTCAACACTAATCTTCCAAAGGTCCATCCAATTACTCGGATACGCAGATGATATTGACATAATTGGAAGATCAAAGCGTGATGTCAGTGGAGCGTTTTTGAGCATTGCGATGGAAGCGAAGAAGATGGGTTTAGTGGTCAATGAGGGCAAGACCAAGTATATGCTGTCATCAAAAAAGGACATTGAACAACGACGTCTTGGACAAAACGTCACCATGGACAGCTATAACTTCGAGGTAGTTAAGGACTTTGTCTACCTAGGCACCGCTATAAACACAGGCAACGACACCAGCGCTGAAATCAAACGAAGAATAACTCTTGCAAATCGCTGCTTCTTTGGACTTAGAAGGCAATTGAGAAGTAAAGTCCTCTCTCGAGCATCTAAAACCACTATCTATAAGACACTCATCATCCCGGTTCTCATTTATGGCGCTGAGGCCTGGACCCTGTCAAAGAAAGATGAGAACGTCTTAGGATGCTTCGAGAGAAAAATTCTTCGGGTGATTTTTGGTCCCGTACGTATAGATGGAGAATGGAGGAGAAGATATAACGACGAACTGTACGGGCTGTACAGCGACACTGACCTAGTTAGCAGAATAAAAGTCCAACGGCTTAGATGGCTGGGTCATGTAGAGCGAATGGACATCAACGCTCCAGCCCGGAAGGTCTTCGAATTCAATCCCGAGGGACGGCGCAGTAGAGGAAGACCGCGACTCAGGTGGGTGAGGACCTCAACCAACTTGGCGTGCGAAACTGGAGACAGCTAGCTAGGGACCGAGCTGGCTGGAGACGCATGTTGGTTGAGGCCCAGGTCCACACCGGACCTATATTTGGTAGACGTGGCCTATTTTGCGCGCGTATCTTATTTGTGTGCGTTACCTAAAATTCTACAACTTTGCAAGAACTGAGGTACAACCCGCAAACCTACTTCTGAATAGATCGCAAATTTATGTTTACTTTTTTTTTTTAAAAAAGCCTGGATAGTTATTTTTTCGGACATACAAAACTGTATTCAAATTAGTTCTATCTAAATTTCCATCCTAAGGAAATATCATATAAAGTAAAGCAATCATTGATAAATTGTTTTTAATGTAATAAAACTTTTTTTTATTTTTCGTGTACACATTACATTCAATTTTATTAGATGGAAATCATCATCATCATTAATTTCATTACCAAAATTTGTTTTCATCATTGAACATTTTTATTTCAGATATTAAATTGATTAAGCAAGTTATATATAGTTGTTATGTTTGTTATCAAAATCAGAGTAATGAGCTGTAAGTTTTTGAATGCTTTATTTAACAATAACTCTTCTTTCAATTCACTTATGTATATATTTTCAATTAAAAAATGTTTCCAAGGAGCAGTTGGTTTTTGATTTGATAATTTTTAACAAGATCATTTCAGTAGAAATGATACTTGTCCCTTTCCCACCTCTCATTTTTGTTCCAAATAAAAAACTCTAACCTCGAACACTTGATTTCGATGAAAACATTGTTTTTTTAATGATTGCTATAATTGACCTGTCAAACAAAAAAACTAAAAGCTAAAAACTTACCCTTTTATAAGTAATGCTGCATATTCAAAGATATCAAAACTATTTCTATTTACCTATTCCTTTAACCCTTTCGGTACGAGAGTGGGACAGAACAAAGAAAATTTATATGTAAACGTACCACTCCCGTCCCGAAAGGATTAACTGATGAAAAATATTAATGATTAATTTATTGGTTTTGAGAGTTAAAATAATTAACTAATCGACCTATTTTGGTTTACGTTCATAAATTTAATTTTTATCTGATTTTGATTTTTTTTTTGATTTATTTAAAATGTTTCAAAATAATTTTAATTCAATACAATTTAATATTGAAATTATTTTCTGAAATAAATTTGACGTCATTTATTTGAGAAAATAAGGCCAGGCAGGAAGGCGACTTCGTGAAATAACTTCCCAGGAAATTACCCAAACAAAAATAGGAAATAACCCCTCAACTTGGGGCATGAAATAAGCCCTATAAAATAATGAAATTATTCACCAAAAAAAGATAAATATACTCGAAAGTCCTACACTTTAAGAACTGTCTTACCATTTTATTTGATCTCCAATGCGCGTTTTGACCGCAGGCACTGTACTGAACCACCAGCAAAACTTTCACAAATTGGCTTTATTGTACCTTATGAAAGTATATAACTCCAATTTTTATAAGTTGGTCATATTGCACTTTGACAAAGTGAAATAAGACCAACTTATTTTTGGAATTAAGACCAACTTATTTTACTAAAGGGAAAGCACCCAGCATTAAAAAAATAAAAATAAATTAGGTGGCGCAACAGTCCATTGAGAACTAGGGCCTAGTAACTTACAACTCTCAACCAATCCTGTGTGCGAGTAAAGTTGCCAGGGATGGAGGGGACCTACAGTTTTTTTTTTAAGCCGAATCCGAACGGCTAATTTGAGAAAGCACTTTTCATGACAAGAATAACTCTTGGAGAATTTTGAATTCCTCGCAAGAGGCAGTACCCGTGAACAAACGTTAGATGGCACAGGCTGGGATCGAACCCAAGACCTCTGGCGTGACAGCAAAATTTTGCAATCCTAATTCATAGAGTAGTAGTTACCAAAGTAATGCATATTTTGCACAAATGATATTTTATATAATACGAGGATATTTTATATAACACTTTTGACTTTGCAAGAAAATAATAGCCTGCAAATTAAAGTGCAAAGTGTTTCACAAATTTGCAAAGTGAAAAGACTTTTAACTTTGCATATTTCAGAATTTATATAAAAAGTGAAAAGTAAAAGTTTTTCACCATGTTAAAATACAACTTTGCAATTAATTCGGTTTTTGAAAAGTTGCAAAGTAAAACTGCATTCACTTTGAAAGCTTTTCATTTATTTTTGTATTAGTTTAAAACAAATTTAAGAAACAATTTGTTGCTTGCAAATGAAAATCTGTATATTGCTGAAAAGCTCTTCCAAATTCTTAATATAATTTAGACAGTTTATTGTTTGTTGAATCAAAAAGAACAAATGCTTTGGAAAATTTGAGTTTGATGAAACGTATTTTGCAAAGAAGGAAACTTTTCAATTTAATGATTTGCTTTTGGAAATTTGCGTTTGGTAAAACGTAATTGTGTCTAATTATCAAAGTGTTTTCGTGCAATAGTTTTAATATACATTATTCTTCTACATAATATCATTTTAAATAAATATTCAGAGAAATCTGATTCACTTGCAATGGCCATATAGTATACAAAAATATCATAAACATAAATATTTTGCTACTATTTTATTAAGCATTGAAAAAACACAACTTGCATTTTTCGGAGAAATAGAACCTCTCCAATTGTTTTTGTTTACATTTCTTCTAATAAGATTAAAAAAGACGGTGTTCACTTTTCTCACTCAACCGGAACTGGTTGCCACCGGAAATGAGTTAACTCCAAAAACTATGCAATATAAATTGAAATCCAAATGAAGTATTTTTAGGAGGATGTATACCTCGCGACGGTGTTTTTTTGTATGGAAAGATGAAGCATAGTTATAGGAGAAGTTGTATAAAGAAAAAGTATGAATACGTTATGTTTGAATTCGGCGCCTTAAACTTACTTAAACTAGGGCCGATTTCAGCCGATATATTTTATAAGTCTATTACTTTCTATAAATCGTTACGGAGGAGTAATGAAATAATCTTTGAAGAAATTAAGTATACTTATGGAAAATTAGTTTTATTTTATACAATTTAAACTCGTTTATAAGACTATAAGAAAATAAATAAATTAAATTAACAATGCAGAATCTTATATGTTTAAGGACACAATCTTTTTTTTGTTATATATAACAGTAACCCAATGGCTTACAATTCTGTGTTCATTATCGATAGTGATGCTCTTCAACTAAGCTTCCCAATACTGTACAGTTTCGAATATTTAAATTTATTTAATTCGTTAAATCGAACATAAAAAGAGAATTTTTATAATGTAAAGCAAATAATTCGTTAACCATGATGTTTTTATTTATTATTGGCCATTGATCAAAAAGGTATTTTATCTTTGGTTTTTCTCAATTCTTCAAAAGTGAGTAATATGTACTGTAATTTCAGTGGAACAAAATTGTAATTAATTTTTGCTCTAATTGCCCTATTATGCCTTTTGTGTCCACTTAAAAAAATTATGTACTTACGTTAAGTTTTTTTGTTTAAATTACATATATATCTTGTGGTTGTGGACAATAGGGAAACCAAAATGCCCATTTTCCGACATTTCAAGATCCCTGAAAAGATTTTTAGAGAGATGTTCGTATGTACGAACGTTTTTACGCTCGTACGCCCATACGTTCAGAATACTATATTTTGTCGTACATATCTTTCAATGGCTGAAGTCATATTTAAAAGAAAAAGTTCAAAAATTAGTAGTTAATGGTATTATGAGTGAAGCTCGATATCTAAAATCTGGAGTACCTCAGGGATCCGTACTCTGCCCCTTGTTGTTTCTGGTTTATATTAACTCTCTCTTTAGGTTGCAGTTGAATAGCCTTCCTACGGCTTTTGCGGATGATATATCGTTTACCTACCAGTCAAACTCAGAACATAATTGTAACATCCAAATTGAAGAAGATCTCGAAATTCTAAGAACTTGGTTCTCTGTTCATAAGTTAATCCTTAGTGAAAAAACTAAAATAATGTCATTCAAAACTTCTAGTCATCAGCTTTGCAATTACAATTTTATATTTCATGGGTCGAATTGTAGACAATTCACCTTTCCTTTACATAGTTGTGGTAGACCTAATTTTAAAGCAGCTGGTTCTTGTTTAAATATTTAGGAGTTACAATTGATTTTAATCTTAACTGGAAAGATCATATTTTCAATATAAAAAATTATTTGATGATATGCATCTAGAATACTAGAAAAATGTATCTGTTAAAACCATTCTGCTCAAAAAGAGTTTTAACTTCAATTTATTACGGGCTTGTACACTCCAAAATTGAATATGGTTTATCTAGCTGGGGTAGTTCATATGCTTCTACTTTAAGACCCTTGTTGATAGCTCAAAAACATCTAATTAGAATCATTTGCAACAAAAATCGATTAACTCAAAGTTGGCCCTTATTCAAGGATTTGGGAATTCTACCTTTGAGACACCTTTACATTTTTAAAGTACTGAAAGAATTTTTCAAGCAAAGTGGTAACATTCCAAGTAGGAACTCGCAGTTATACAATCTACGCATAAATAAATATGCATCTTGTCAATATACCCATTGCTCATAAAACTCATTTCTCTAACTTTTATACTGTCGTAGCACCCAAGTCATTTAATAACTTACCAATATCTATCAGAACTTCTCAAAATTTAAACTCTTTTCTGAAAAAAGTAAAAGATTGGCTTTTCACAATTGACTTAAATTGTATAGATAATATTTGTTAAAGAAACTTTGATTTATAAAAACTGAGTATTTACTTTTTATTATATTTCTTGTTCTCTTAATTTATATGAATATGTTCTAATTCTAATTCTTTTACTATTTTGTATGTAATATTTAAGATAAAAAAAAAAAAAACTTATTAGGTATTATTATTATTTAGTATTATTGCAGCACTGATTGTCATCCACCATCAGTTTTTAGTTTATGTAAATTTAAATTCGCTTTGTAGAATTCAACACTAGCTTTAAAGCTAAAGGATGATAACTATTATTTATTCTTTATTTATTGTAGAAATTTTATTAACTAGTGAATGAAAAATGAAAATGAATGAATAAAATGTATTTCTAATTCTAATTCTATTCTAAAATAGTAGAGATATCGACTCCATACTAATTATTTTAAGTAATATGTTGTTAAAGTCTTAGAAAAATATGCACACAAACACGGATGGGAAGTTATCAGGGTGGATTGCATCCCCATCTCAAACCATTGGGTCGATTGAGTTCATATGTGGAAGTTAAGGTTTTAAGCAGATTCGCGTAAGGAGTTTTTTTTCATCTCTTATTAGGACTTAAAATAACAGTAGTCCTTATACAAATTTGTTGGTTAAGAAATGAAAATTCCAATTTTCCCAAAAACGAACCGATTTATTTACATATTTTTATTAAATTGTCTCTAAATTTTTTGTCTTAACTTGGCTTTCTTCAATAAAAAATAAATATTTGTATTACTCCAGAAGGGAACTGTTAATTTGTTTTTACGTTCTCTTTAAAGCTAATGATCCGATTTCAATAATTTTTGTTCGCCCAAGATTTTATACTGTCTTAATAACATTTGATGATTAAAAAT
Source organism: Eupeodes latifasciatus (assembly GCA_920104205.1). Taxonomy (NCBI): domain Eukaryota; kingdom Metazoa; phylum Arthropoda; class Insecta; order Diptera; family Syrphidae; genus Eupeodes; species Eupeodes latifasciatus. The sequence continues at coordinate 157,589,644 of OV049924.1, forward strand.
GTCATTGTTTTATTTTTGAGTTTTGAAAAAAAAAATCTTTTTTTTGTAAAAAATTCCATATCTCGATAACGAGTTTTTGCAAAATCAAATGTAAAACACGTATTATAAAGCTCTACATAACAGCATACTAAAAATACTTTTAAACTAAAATTGAAAAAAGGGGCTGGGATGCGACCCACACTGATAACTTCCAATCCCGTCTGTCGATTTGTTTTGCTTAAAAGGTTTGTAGGTTTACGTGTTTTGTTAATTGAATTATTCTAAAAGATTAAAAAATTACCAACAATATTTTGCATATGATGAAATAGTTTTATTTCAAAATCTATTTTTGTAAACGAGATTTTTAGTCGAAAAACTATTTTTACTAATTTTACTCGTAGTAGCATTTTTTAAAAGTTTGTATTTCTTATATGAACAAATACAAATTGGATGAATTAAATTAATTTGAGAGATATCGAGAACCGAACAACAATTTTTACCAAATTTGCGTACTATTTTTTGTAGATTTTATTTTCTTATACAAAATTATTGAATATCGAAAACAATATTTTCTGTGAGATAAAATAAGTTTGAAGCCAATATTTTTAATTTTTTAGAAGCTATTTGAGTCGAAAGTAAATTTTTACCAAGTTTTAGCATTGTTTTTATTCAGGTTTTTGTTGTTTAAAATAAAAACTGTCAATTCGTTTTTTCTCAAAATTTTTCCGAATGTTGAAAACAATATTTCTTATAAGTTAAAATTAGTTGGAAGCCATAATCTCAAATTTTTGAAAAGATATTTTAGTCGAAAATCAATTTTTACCAACTTTTTTTAATTTTTTGTTTAGGTTTTTATTTTTTTTTGTAAAAAAACTGTCAATTCGATTTTTCTCAAAATTTTACCAGATGTTGAAAACGTTAATCTTCGTTGCGCAAAATTGTGTTGAAGATAAAATGATTTTTTGTTTGCAAAATTTTCGAGATGACAAATATTTTTTTTCCAGTTTTTTTTGATTTATAAAAAAACCGTAAATTGGAATTTTTTCCAAAAAATTATTTGTTTGGTATCACGTTACAATATATAATATAAAATTTAACTCAAGTCTCTAGCGTTATTGGTTCGTGAGATATTTAGGGTTAACCAAAATTTTCACCTTTTTTTTCAAATTGCTATGGTACAAAAACCACCCACGCAATTTTTTTTGAGTCCTTTCTGCATTTTTCTGCATTATTACGGTGAGCTCGATCGATAAAGCCAATTTGCTTGCAGCACAGTTTGCTGTTAATTCGACGCTACCAGAAAGTGTCATGAGTTCTCCTGTTCTTGAGAGCGTAAATGATTCTATGGGACGAATCTTCTTTCAAGAGTACTGAAATACCTTGACATACACAAATCAGCTGGCCCGGATAGTATCTCCCTAATTGTTCTGAAGAGGTGTTCTTCAACACTTGCAAAACCACTGCGTAAGCTTTTCCATCTTTCCTACTCTACAGGTCTCTTTCCGAGCGGATGGAAAACAGCATTTGTACAGCCTGTCCCTAAAAAATGCGAATCCTCCTCCCCCTCTAATTATCGTCCAAGGTCATGGAAACGCTGTTTAATTATCAGCTTAAGAAATATCTCGAAGAACGGAAGCTTCTTAATGACCGGCAGTATGGCTTTCGTAGCAGTAGATCCACTGGTGATCTCATAGTTTATCTCTCCCAACAGTGGAACAAATCTTTACATCGTTTTGGAGAAAGTAAGATTATTGCACTTGATATTTCAAAGGCATCTGATAGAGTTTGGCACCAAGCTCTTTTATAGAAAATGCGTGCATTTGGTATTGATGAATCCCTTCTTCGTTGGGTTAGAAACTACCTTTCGGACCGTTCAATTCAAGTAGTATTGGACGGGTTCAAATCTGGTATTCACAAAATAAACGCTGGTGTGCCCCAGGGCTCCGTTTTGTCTCCGACGCTCTTCCCTATTTTTATAAATGAACTTTTGTCTAAAACTTCTAACCAACTAAATTTTTTCGCGGATGACAGTACGCTCAGCTTTTCATATTCGTTTTTAGATTCTCATCCTTAAAACTTCAACGACAGCGTATGATAAGCTCATTAAATTCTGATCTCGACAGCATTGTACAATGGGGAATCAAAAACCGTGTAGAATTTAATGCTTCGAAAACTCAATGCTGTCTCCTGTCGTTAAAGCTTTACCCACCCCCACCCCCGATTCCGCTATCCTTCAGCGGCACTTGCATCCAGGAAACTAATCAACTTCAGTACTCGGTATGTGTATCACAGATCACCTCTTATGGAATGATCACATATTCGATATTGCCAAAAATACTACTAGGTGCTTAGGATTCCTCCTACGGTGCACCGTTTATCCAAAACACCTCACGAACCAACAACGCTAGGGAGTTGAATTAAATTTTATGTATATTATATGTATATTATGAAGTGATACCAAACTAGTATATTTTTGGAAAAAATTCCAACTAACGGTTTTTTTTATAAATCAAAAAAACTAAAAAAAAATATTTGTCACCTCGAATATTTTACGAACAAAAGATGATTTTATCTCCAAAATAATTTTGTGCAAAAAAGAATAACGTTTTTGACATCTGGTAAAATTTTGAGAAAAATCGAATTGACAGTTTTTTTTACAAAAAATAAAAACCTAAAAAAAAAACAATATTAAAACTTAGTACAAATTTATTTTCGACTCAAATATCTTTTCAAAAATTAAAAATAGTGGCTTCAAAATAATTTTATCTCACAGAAAATATTGTTTTCAACATTCAGTAAATTTTTCATAAAAATCCAACCGTCCGTTTTTTCATAAAAATTTAAAATCTACACAAAATAGTACGCAAAATTGGTAAAAATTGATGTTCGGTTCTCGATAGCTCGTGAACAATAGAAAATATTGACTTCAAATTAATTTCATTCATCCAATCTGTATTTGTTTATATTGGAAATGAAAACTTTAAAGAAATGCTACTAAGATTGGTAAAATTTGGTTTTCGACCAAAAATCTGGTTAACAAAAATAGATTTTGAAATCAAATTATTTTATTATATGTTGGTAATTTTTAAATCTTTTAGAATAATTCAACTGATAACTTTTTTAACAAAACACGAAAACCTACAAACCTTTGAAGTAAGAAAAATCGACAGAAGGAATGGGAAGTTATCAGTGTGGGTCGCATCCCAGCCTCTTTTTTGTATTAATTTCGAACTCTTGGACTTATGAAAATAGTTAATTATTATCTTTATTGAATGTCAAACTATGCTACATGATGGAAAAATAATCAAACAAATTTTCTAAAAAAATGTTTGATTTCTCTAATGGCCTGTGCGGTCATCTTTTTATTCCACTTTGGGTATGTTCAGAAGCTGCCAATGCACACAGTCCTTTGAGCAATATTACTCAGGTTTGAAACATTTTTATTACAGTCAAATTGCCCTTCCCTGGTAGAAGATCTATCCTAACTTCAATGAAATACTTTTAAAGATTGGGTATTAGTTTATTTACTTCATTTTTTATTAATACCTAGCTTTCCATCAATTTGGCATCAAAAAATCAATATTGCAAATTTGGAGCCTATTCTAAGATTAATTCAATTTTAAATACAGGTGACAGTGTTTTTTTGACAAAAGATATATAATTGATGAATTTCCTCAGATTTTTTCAAGAACAATCCGCGCACAAGAATTGAATTGAAAGGGACTTCAATAAATTTTGTTCAAAAAGATATCATTAACTTGATTTGAGAAACCTTTGTCCTGCCTGTTCTAAATTTTAATAACAAACGCATCTGCAGGAAACGGAAACGTCTGATTTATCGGCATTGGCAGAATTAAATGAGAGCATACAAATTATCTCGTTGTACTTGAATCAACTCAAAATCATTATGTCGGTTTACTGTATATTTTATTTTATTTTGTCTTTCAAAAAAATGAAATTTATTTCGAGCAATATGGAACGTTCCTTGAAATTTTGAAAAAAATTATTCAATATTCTTAAAATCAAAGAAAAACACAGACGTTTTAAATTTTTTTTGGTTTTATTTACAAATATATTTATTTAAATAAAAAATATAATATTATTTTTTTTTGTAAAAAAATGAAAAATCGATATTCGCGCCTACTTCGTAGTTTTTTGTTTTTTTAAATTTGTTTTAACAATAATAAATTGAACCTATATATTGGGCAAGTTTTTTAAGGTTAAAGACAAAATGGATGCTCGCATCTTTTTTTGATATTTTGAAGCGCCTACCATTCGATCAGTTATCATTTCAATGGACAACTCCTTTTATTTTGGCTAAGAAGAATATATAGAGAAATAAAGAGTGTGAAAGGCTCATCGCAATCCAATGTCATGGTTTCAATCCGTTTGTTTCTTTGATTTAATTATAAATACTTATAGAGCGGCGGCGCGGCGTGATCCAATCAAGAATAATAATGGTTTCGTATTTTCCATTTATCACAAACTAATAACTAGTAACAATTTTTTAATTAAATAGAAGGACACACAAGAGGGAAGAGATAGAGTATAGAGATGGAAAATCGTTTGTCTTGTCTTAGGCTCTTTTGTTTGTTAAGAAAATCCTCTCCGGATGCAGGTTGTTTGTTTTTTAATCAAAGCTTAATGGTGGTGGAGATCAATTCCGTGTCCTTCTAGACCGATTCCGGAGAATCCATGACCAGAAATGCCATGGCTTTCTACATGAACGGGCACGGCAACTGGAACCTTGTAAGGTACAGGCCTGTCGTAGGCAACGGGCACATGCTTTTCAATGTGCACTGGAACTGGACGGTCGTATGGAACATGAACTGGCACTGGTACTTGCCTTTCTACGGGCACTGGGACGTGCTTTTCAACTGGGTATGGAGCTGGAACTGGGACCTTGACTGGAACTGGCACTGGGCGATCAACTTGAACTGGGTAAGGACGGTCGTATGGGACATGAACAGCGACTGGAACCTTCTTTATGACGGTGTATGGGACTGGCTTCTCAACTGGCACTGGGTATGGTTTGGCCACCTCATATGGCACTGGATGGTCGACTGCAACCTTGTATGGGACATGGACGACCCTTTCGACTGGGTAGGGTTGTGGCACATGAACTGGAACCTTAACTGGGTATGGGACCTTCCTTTCAACTGGGTATGGAGCAGCAACTGGGACCTTAACTGGGACATGGACGGTCTTCTCGACTGGGTAGGGTTGTGGTACAAGAACCTTGTATGGGACTGGACGGTCAACTGGTACATGAACTGGGTATGGAACTTCCTTCTCTACTGGGTAGGGTTGAGGAATGTGTACGGGAACCTTGACGATTTGCTTAACTGGATATGGAACATGCTTGACAACGGGGTAGGGTTGTGGAACAGCAACCTTTACTGGGTATGGAACTTGTTTCTCGACTGGGTAAGGAACGTGCTTTTCGACGGCGTAGGGCACAGCAACGTTCTTGACAAGAGTGATGGTCTTCACTGTTTCGTGACCATATCCATGAGCGTATTCTCCACCAGTGGTAAGGATGGCACCATGTCCACCAAGACCGTGTCCTCCAAGACCGTGTCCAACAAGACCGTGTCCACCAATAAGACCATGACCACCTAATCCATGGCCGAGCTCAATACCACCACCATATCCGTATCCGGATGAGAAGATACCACGCTTGCCTTGTTTCTTCTCAGGGGCAGCATCGGCGGCAGCAGCAGGTGTAGGTTCAACAGCAGCTTTCTTGGATTCTTCTTTGGCAGGTTCAGCGTTGGTAAGCAGTAAAACTGCAGCCAAAAGCCCAAAAACGAGCTAAAAGTACAAAAGCAAACAAATAATGTATTTGGTATAATTGAAGACTTGAGATAAAATAAGAATGCACCTGCATTTAAACCAACAGACTATAGTTAAAATAGGTGTGTTAAATTTACGAACAAAAGTGAATGTGTGAGTGGATTGGATTACCTCACACATATGTGTGTTTTTTATTTATGGCGATACAATTTCCTCAAAGTTGATACAAAAATTGACTTTTGCTTTCATTGAAGTCTTAAGACTCTCCATTTCAAGAATGAAAGTGGAAATACCTACACTGCGAGGGAATTTTATTTTGTTTTATTTTATGCATTAAAACAGAGAGAAAAATGTAACGCCGCGACTGAATGCCGCTTGGATCAAAGCCAATTCGTCAATCTCTTACGAACTGATGAAAGCTGGACGTAAACCAAAATCGATAGGTATGGGTTATTTTTTGAACGTTTGCCATTTCGGGGGTGTGGCGCATTTTTTGTTAAACTTGATGGAATCATGCCACTTTGGCGGAGTGATCTATTGTGTTTTATGTCTCAATGGATTGTAAATAGTTGTTAAATATATGTAAGTTCAAAACGAAATAAGCGAATGGACTTGGAAATATTTTCATTGCCAAGGATAAATTTGTTTAAAAGAATGTTGATTTTAAAAAAATATTATTTTATTTTAATCTATTTTAAGTCAGTTTTAAAACTTAATGTTTAAAAAATAGAACACAATTATTTAATTGCTTTGTTGGGAAAACTGAACATTTAAGGAAAAGAATATAAATCAGAGTGTCTCGAAATTGCTCTTATTTATTTTAATGTTTTTTTTTTTAAGAATGAGTCAAACATATTCATATTTAAATTTTTGTATACCATATTCTTTCAAGAACAAGCGAAAAAAATCTAAATAGGAAATCTTTTAATTACGAATAAAAAATATAACTTATTATGGAGTTTACAAAAAATTAAAATTCGAATCAAAGATTATTGCAAAAATCGTTGTATCTGTATTTTTATATTTTTTCAATTTATAATCATGTTAGTTAAAAAAATGCATAAAATAGGACTTTAATTTGAATAGAAAGAAAATTAAGATCATTGTTAAAGTGTTTTTCAAGTGCCAAAAGATTAATCAAATTTTCCAAAAAAGTTTAAAAATAAAGAATACTTTAACAACAAGATAATTTTCACAATTTTTGTCGTTGCTTGAAAGAACTCCAAATGTCAATTTAATATTTTTCTGGATTTTTTTGATTTCATGTTTCATCGTATGAAATAAATACTTCCACTAAAAACTTATAATGTAATGTTCAATCACAATTTAAACAAAATAAAATCAAGCTCGCTTCTCAGCTCTTTCGTTTTAAATGGGATATTAATTGTTTTCACAAGCAAAATTTAAATCAAAATCAAATTGTTATATAGTCCTTTATGATTGATTTCATCACTTTATAAAATATTTAATCCATTATATCCCTTAATATTTCCACCAAGTCACTTTAAATAAATAAGACAAATATCACAACACTGATTTTGTATGAAGATTTTTTTTTTAAACACCTACCATCGATTTCATTTTCTATATGATTGGATTAAACACAAAGTGTTTTAAAATTAAAAGTAAAACTTAATTTAAGGGTTGGTTAATCCAACAAACCCAAGATGTATACTGGATGTCTTTGCTTAGTATTCACCTGCTTTTATATTAAAAATGAAAAACCCAAGCGCTTTATTATGCTCTCTTGGTCTCGGCAACTTGATACACCAAAGTTACAAAAAGAAAAAAAAAACACAGAACCACAAATACAAATAGACTCAAAACCATACCAAGTTAACGGAAAAGAAACAATATAAAACAACACAAGAAAAACCCTAACACACCGAAATACCAATCAAAACCAAATAGTGAAAAGACTTAATAATAGTTGATTTAAAGTTTTGAGTGGCAAACACCGAGAGTATGACTATAGCTTGATTGTGGAAAAAAAGCTCGCCAAAATGTTTGTTGAGTCTTGGAGTATAACATTATAGTTGTGCCTCTTAAAGAGCAATCCCCTAAGACCACAATATTCACTGCATCTATTGGTAACATAGATATTTGCTACTCTCTGTTTCAAAGTGTTGTATTTCACTTTCGTTGGTATGGTATTATAGAGTTCGACTGGTGGTCGTTGGCGTTGTCATTGGTTAGTGCAAGTGTACATAGAGATAAGTGCATCGTGCAGATTTTCTGTAACAAGAGCAAAAGTTCGCATGCATGTCAAATGTTTTTTTTTTTATTTCTTCATTGTAGCCATATTACATAGCTAAGATAGCTAGTTGCTTCACCTTTTGCATTTATCTTGCCCCGGATTGGTGGTTCGATGGTATAAATTCTAAGTTAGTTAACGATATGATTTATTTTAAATTGAAACTATATTGCAACAGCTTATTTAGGCCTTCTTCTTGCCGGCCACTTGGTTCTCTGGTTCCCTGGTTAACTGGCTCGGGAAATGATGTTTGGTTAGTTGGAACCAACAGTGTTGTGTATAGTTTGTGCGATCATATGAGTGCATGATGGCGTTGTACAATAATTTTAATTAGATTGAGCTGTTGTGTCTGTATAACTACTCTAGTTTATTCTCGAATGATGTATTATTATATAATATTTTTCGATACTTTTGCTTTAGTTCGGAAGGTAAAGGATTTATTTTGTTTTATGCCACAGTTTGTGGATAATATTCCGGATACAGATTTTCGCTGCCTGATGGCAGTTATGGGATAACTAGATTTTCTAGACTAGAACAGAAAAGTCTAGGTCAGGCTCAGGGAGAGAAGCGGACTAGCTTTTTACTACCAAAACAAAAATCGGCATTATTTAATTTTTGTTTTTAGTTTGACATTTTTGGATAAACGTGTTATATGAAATGGGCGTATGGTTTGGTATCTTTTTTTGTATTTTTTTTTGCAAAGGTGCATAAGTTACCCTTGAATGTCATTAATCTGGGCAGTAGGTAAACACATTACGCATAGCGTAGAGTATAGCCAAATGAGAGACTATTATGCATACTTAAATACAAGTCGTTATAAAGGTAATGTTTTTGTATTTGTTTTTGTTTTTTTTTTGTATTTTTGCAAGATTTGTTGGATATTATCACATGATGATGGAGTAGTCAAGATGGTCTATAATATGATCAAGTAACCCGTATATGCGATCTCAAGCTAATACCTTAAGGCAATATTACACATAAAAATAAATTGATCGAGGTGAGCTTTGTGATGTTCCTTTTTTTTTACTGGGATCTGACAAGATTAATTAACATTTCGTTTGAAATTAATTGAGTAATTTTTAAGTTCCAATTCATATCCAAATATTTAGGAAAGTAGGGCGGGTTTTTAAGGAATTCAAATAGGAATAAGAGTTTTTCTGAAAGAAGCCTCTTAATTTTGAAGAGTTTTTAATATTTTGATGAAGACTTTATTTAATTTCCTTTCAGAAATATTGATTATAAGCCTGTGAAATATTTATAATATCATATATATTAAAGTATCAAATATCATATAACAAGCTTTGAAGCATGATGTAAAAGACTTTAATTTGTTTTGGAAACTGGATTCAAGCCAATAAATAATACAAACAAGATAAGAAAGAAATTATTAGGCTACGTCAATATGTCCTCAAATACACTTCCTTCAAAAACAAATTTTTATTTTTATTCAAAGTTTTTGTGACCTAAATTCATTTTGTTTGCGATGTTAAAGGATGTCAACTGCTTCAATAATTCAAAAACATTAACTTCTCAAACATGAAACAATCCCAGCAAATGGCTTGCTGCCTACATTTTATATTATATCAATCGAATTTAATTAATTTATCTGAATTTATTCTTGTGATATTCATCTAAAGATGCATGATTAGTTTTTTTTTTAAGCAACCAGTTTTCTTCAAAGCAATGAGATATAAATAATTTTTGCAATTATTTGGAAAATACTTCCACTAAAATGTTAATAGTTTATCTATCAAAACAAAGAGGTAAAGTTTTAAATGAAAACGGTGATTAAGCAATCACTTTCTTGCACATTTAAGAAAATACTACTATGATCTTGCTAACCAGTTACTTATTTGTTTTTATTATGATAAAAACCAAATAATATAATAACTTGACCAATTATTTCACGTTGACTTAATTGACACACATCAAAATCCAACTGGTTTTATGTTAAGAGAAAAATAATTGAAAAAAACTTGCAACTTTGTATGTTTTTATATATACTATTATATGGGCCAAACATAATTTAGTTTAGACGAAAAATGAAAAGAGTATTCGTATTTTCTTACCAGGTTAGGAGCTTGTAAAAATAATAACAAGCTTGCATAACTGCAAACGGAGCTTTAAGCTTATCATGGAAAATGTATCTTGAATTTAATCTCTAGGAAAGTTAAGGGATCCCAATTAGAATCTTTAATTTTTCATTATACGCTAATAATAATTGATGGTCTAATATTTTGATGATGCATTTTTACGTAGCAGTATAAGTTTGTGCTCACAGAACAATTTTATTTCTATTCTCTTCATTTCTTGTTTGAAGAAGTTAAAAAATATTACTTAAACTTGTATCGATTTATATTTGATTTAATTATCATTATTTTAATTGAATCATGTCTGAGCAATTTAAATTTCAACAGTTAAGGATTTTAGCGAAAAATAGTGATTTTCAGAAAAAATTTAAATGAAAAATGACGTTTTCGATAGAAAAAAAAACACATTTTTGACATTTTACTATTTTTAAAACCTCTGTTACTTCAAAACGATTACTCTTAGAAAAAAGTTACTCAAGCTTTTTTATAGTGCATTTATTGATCTACAAAGTTTATCTTCAGCATTTTTTTGTAGCATTTAAGGATTTTGTAATAACTTTTTATATTCACATGAGATTTATTAGAACTTTTTATCACTTGTTAGTAATGGTTTTCTCGATAATAATTAATTCAAAAACACAGTTTTTTATATTAATCGAAACGTTCTTAGAAGACGAAAGAATATGAAAATGAATAATAAATTTGTAATAAATTTTAAAACTGCCAGCTTCATTCCGCCATTGAAAAATAATATTGTGTGGTATTGAAGGAAGTAAAATTAATGATTTCTTTAAGTTTAAATTAGTTTTTTTAGGTAGATGGTAACACAATACTCAACAGATTATTTATTTGTACGTTTATATTAAAATTGTAAAAATTGGTTGAACGGCTATACATATTTGTATGATTTTTAAAACAGCATAAAATCTAAAAATTTAATGTTGATTGGTAATTTGAATGCCACAATTGTCATTTTTTTTCAAAATTATTTTTGTTTTAAATGTAAATGCATCAAAGAGTTGAATACTCCAACGGATTTATTTTTAACCAGAAACTTTTAAGATAAAACATTAAATTAAAATTGGATAATGTTAATGGAATTGCTTGAAAGTTTCTGGTTGGTGTATCGAGAAGTGATGTTTGTGGTGAACTGACGTTTTTGAACGGACAGGAAAGTTCAGTTATCCATCTGTGTGCGATAAATGGTGATTGGATTCAAGATATTAATAATGTTAAAGTATTATTATCATCTTTGACGGCCCCTTTACCAGTTTTTGTGAAATGCAAATTTTTATCAAGAAACACTTTGCGTAAGCTCAGACAAAACTCCTAGACCCAAATGGATACCTCAATAAGGAGAAAGATTACGTTAAAAATTTAATCTTCTTGGTGAGTCTCTGCCATCTCAAATCTACTCTGCTATTGACGAATTAGGTGAAACAATAAGCAGCATCGTTAGATAATCTGCTTTCCGTATCAGTTGTCACAAGTAGCTGCAAGCCGTTTGTAAGTGGTTTGATTTCGAATGTATGCGACTTAGGAACAAATCATTTGCTTTCCTTGACTTATTTAGAAGATTCAATTACGACCACTTCAAAAATGTTTATTTGGTAGCAAACTAAATATACCTACAGGTCTGCGTCTTATTTAAAAAGTTAAAAAACACGACAAATTTGGCAACCAGTTTAAAAAGGTGTAATGATTCGACTTTCTGTTATAATATGTACTGGAGTATACTTCAAGTATGTTACAAGCTGAAGTTCTGTATTTTTCCATCCTTGTTGACATACCATTTTGGCTCTGCAGGAAAAACCGATGATGTTCTTGATTCTATAATTGTACTTGATGAGTAAGAACCCCTAAGAAGTTTCTAAAAAACTCTTAACAATTCAAGCAATATCTTCTTTCTGTTCTAATGAAGATACTAGTTTACCTCAGAATTATAGATACATTTCAATATTAAACTCCATTAGGAAAATTTTAGTTAGAATTATATTAAATAGACTTATGTCATACTCTATAGATAGTTTTGTATAGAATCAAACAATTGCTTAAGTATGTTTCGAGCTGATTTTGTCAGGGTTTTTTAACGACTGGACATATGTTAGCTTTATCGAGCATAGCTAACAAACTCATCAAAAAAAAGATAATTTATTCTTTCTTTATCGACTTAACAGCTGCATTTGATACCATCAATTGACAAGCTCTAATCTAAAGCCTTTTAATATCAGCGAAAAAATCATGCGACAATTTTGGAATGATTCGAGACTTCACATTGATTCCAAACGACTGCAGGTGTTCCCCAAGGATGAATCATCAGCCCAATGATGATATTTCTGATAATTTAATTGCTTGTCCTACAGTGTTCAGTCTTTCATTCAAAAGATTATTTTGGACCATTTTGACTTTATTTAAAGAAATACACTTTGAATGAATGAAATTAACCAATGTTAAAAAATTAAAATTGGATGCAGATTTGATTTCATCATCCTCCGGTTTCTGTGGTTGCTGGCTAAGATAGTCTAACTAATACATACAGTAAAAATATAGACCTCATGCAACAAAAAGCTTACATATTATTTCCCTATCGAACTGTTCGACTTTGAACCTGGGCACTTTCCAAAAAGATGCTATTGATGATGTTCTCTCTGGGTGTTATAATTACGTTGATTCAAGCCTTTCTACTATTCTTTACTAATCAATTGTAAGACTCGGAGTCCATTGCCACGCTAATAACAAGAGCTGACCAATTTTGTAATTAAAATTATCTTAATTCATGTTAATATCATACAGTGTCCTTTCAAATAGTTCTTGACAATTCACTTTTCTCTTCGTCACTATTTTTTCACTACCGGATATTTATGTTCGACACGTGCTTGTTTTCGTTTTGCTAAATTTAATTCCCCAAAATTATATCAGACCAATAAAACTGAGCACGTTTATTTACAATCTTAATTTATTATTGTCCTTATGACAAACGCAACATAATTTAATGGTAATCTTAAGCCACAAAATGAGTTTATTTACCTTGAAAATTAATTTCTACACTACTTTTCAATCTCTTTAGAAGATAAATTCTTCAACTCTTATCTATTTTGAATAAGAATTTTTATTCTTTATTCAAAACAAATCCATTGGTTTTTTCCTTAAAATAATTATACTGGTTCATATAAATCTACAAAAATTGATTTAGTTTTTTACTTTTACTTTATGGTAATGCGATAGAATAAACATATAAATATATATATCTATTTTTGGTTGGAGTAGTAGGTACCCTATTACGCAATGTTTTATAGTTTAAGTTAGTTAATCTTATTTTAATTTAAGTGATAAATGTTAAAAATTTGTTGTGGTTTTGGGGGAAACCCACAAGTTGCCTCCTTTTTTGTAGTTGATTTTATTGACTTTTATAATGTTCTGATGACGCTGGTATCGAGGGTTTCTGATGCCTAAATGTGCCCACATAATTAACTACTATATTGATTTTTTTGTGCCTAATTTATGGGTCTGAGAAGCATTGAAAACAAATCAGATCATAGGCAGTTTTGTTAATTAAACTTTAAATCCTGTTTGTTGTGGATTGATTTTTAAAAACGATTACGAACATTTTGTTGTTTTTAAATGAAATTCAAGAATTTCCATTCTTGATGTCTTTCAAATCTTCATTATAACATCAGATGCCAAAAAATGTTTTTTTTTTTGTTATTTCTGCTTAATTAATTGAAATAGAGTCACAATGTCATACCAACGTAAATAATTAATATATAACCAGATTAAATTAATTAGTTATATTATATTGACTACAATGCACGCGCCATCACCTAAATCCGACGCGATGAGAAGATTAGTTATGAGTAAGTGATGAATTGTGCTTATAATAGTGAAGCTGAAGATCTAACAGATGCGAGCATTTAGTGAGTTATGGTATTATAATGGAGATTTGAAGGCATCTGTAATGCAGATGAGTTGGCTAAGGTTAACTGATTTGCCTTTTTTTGTTTCTATTCATAATTTATTCGTTTATATTTTTGTCAGATGCTGAAAATACGGTTACGTTGGGTTTGGTTTTTATTTTGAAGGTTTAATTGATATATTTATACAATTCAAAGACAATACAATTCTTTTTATTTTATTGCAAATTGAATTGATATATTTGAACAATTTAAACACAACAATTATCTTAATTCTTTTTATTTACATAACTGCAAATTTAAATTTAAGATAAAAGTTAAAAAAAAAGAAACGTTTACAAAACCTTGAAACTTCAATAAACCATAACAATTCTTAGCAATGCCAAAGCGGTAATTTAATTCGGAATAAAATGCTCCTAATATGTATAAGAATTAGAAGTCATTCTTTGTCGGTCTGATTTTTTAGATTTATTTATGTAGCTACGCATAATTTTAAACAAAATCAAAATTTAAATATGCCCTTGTAGTTAAAAGCTATACAGATTAAAGTCAAATAAACCAATCTAATATTGTTATACTATTTAAAGGTATCCTATAGAAAATAATGAAACCAATATTTATTTAAACAAACCGCAATTTTTTCAGAATGAAACTAAATTCATAAAATTTTAATTTCATTAAATAAGTTGATAGGAATTAAGACATTTTACTTATTTCAATCAAACAAATTTAAACATATGTAGGTACGAGTAGGTAATAGTGGAGTTCTTATCACATTAGCTACATTAATTGGATATTACAGGAAGCACTTTAATTTCATGAAAGAGAATAATTAAACTTTTAGTTAATATTTAACAAATTGTTAGTCCAAGTGTTTGAAAGTGTCATTATGTATTACTTCAGGGTTAATTGCATTAGATGCGAGCAAACTTATAGCTAGTAAGCTTGTGAAAGAATAGTGTCACTTATTTTAAAAAGAACTGGAAGGCACAAGATATTATTGTGCTATATCTATTATTTTAATACAAACTTATTGGGACTCGTAGATATAGTTTATTTAATCACAACATTAATTTGTATGTATGTTTTTAAGGTTATTCCATATTGAAACTCATGTGGAACCATAAGTCAGTCAAGGTTTTTTTTTTGATTTTTAAGTGGCATATCTGAGGAAAAGAAGAAGAAAAACACTGCCATAAAATAATAAAGTATTTTTTGAGGATATGAAGTTCATTTTTTTTTAAAGGACTCATTTGGTCTTAATGAAATAAGAAATGTCATAAACCAATTTGGTAAAAGTTTAGACTTTG
This sequence comes from Eupeodes latifasciatus, assembly GCA_920104205.1. NCBI lineage: Eukaryota > Metazoa > Arthropoda > Insecta > Diptera > Syrphidae > Eupeodes > Eupeodes latifasciatus. Next base: position 157,604,984 of record OV049924.1, read on the forward strand.
CGTACTTATCTGAATGCAATAATTCTGATGAAATTGCATTATTCGCTGATACAAAGCTCGTTGAGGAAGATAGACATCATCCTGCATTATCCATTTTGTTAACATAATTTTGTTAAATATTTTTAATGCATGAATTGAATTGAATGAATAGAAATTGTAATTTTTCCTAACTCTACCGTTTGTTGGATTATATTAACTAGTATAGCTTCTTTTGGAATGTCAGCATTGATGAGATGGTCTTTCGTTTGTATAAAATTTTGATTTATTGTTTTTGAAAAACCATTCCGTTACGTAAAATAAGACCTTAAGTAACACTCCACTTTGGTTTGATCAACATATTAAAATTCTAATAAATAAGAGAAACAAAGATTGAGTGAAGTTGAATCAATCCTGGAGTAATTAAGCCCAAATTAATTATAAAGAAGACACGTTGTTCTCTCGTGTAACGCTCCATTTTTAATAACCCTATACTGTTAGCTGTCAAATTGCTTTTTTTTCAGGGTTGCCAACACTTCACTGCACAAATGGCGGCAAATTCAAATCTTGCGTTAATTTTGGGACACCCTTTACTAGACTAAGAGATGAATTTATTACCTATCTTTATTCGACCTTTATATCTTATATTGAGTCTGATTTTAAATCTAATCCATCCATTATCCAATGCATAATTTCTGAATATATTTAAAATTTAAAAGGAAATCTGGATAGCCAACTAATAGGAGTTATCAAAATTCAGAAATTTACTACCCAGACGACATAGGAAATATGTTTGCCGATCTCTCTTATAAAGTATATTAATAAAATAGACGATTGCTTAAGTCCCGGTTCTGATGGTTTTCCCGCTTTTTAAAAATGTGCAATTGTACCCTTTACTTAGTCTTTAGTAAATTTCCAACCCTTTGGAAAAATGCATTCTTTATACCTACTCATGAGATAGGTAAAAATAACTTAGTTTTAAATTAAAGACCAATTGCTTAACTGTCCGCTATTCCTAAGATGTTTGAATATATTATTTGTGATATATTGTCTTTTCATTGTTCTTCCGATTTATGTGATGTTTAACGTCGAAAACTCTTTTGAATTCGACTCGATTGTTTTACTTGATTTTATTGCTCCTTACCTCGGGTGGGGGGTAGCACTTGTAATAAAACAACCTAATTGACTTCTGGATTAAAAGTGATTTTATTATTAATTTTCATGGCTATTTATGTATACTTGATTCATAAACAATTTGACACTAGTTCTGATTCTATGGGAAAATAAATGTGGGAAAATAAATGTAATATGATAGGAGAGCACCTGTAAAAAGTGCTAATAGTAAAGCTTTGGTAGGAACCATATGAAAGGTATGGATAGTGATGTTCATAGGAAATAGTTTGTTCTAGATATTAATAGGGTGTTAAAAAATAAGCTGCTTAAACATCCCTGGCGTTGAAATCTCGGAGCTCAAATTGTATGGCGTGTGGGGTATGAGCATTCGTCATCTTCCTCTGTAGTAGTAGTAAAACAATGGCCAGGATTACAACTCCAAAAAATGAAAGGTAACTAATGGAGTGCTGATGAATATCATGGTGGGACATTTTATTGGGTAACACTTGCTGAGTTTTTTTGAAATGAAATTTTGTTCTTCAGTAATGCTAAGTTGTCTTCCCCTCGAATGATGATTTCTTTTTTATACATTTCGTCTTTGAGTGGCTCGATATGAAAGTCTTGGACGAATAAACTAAAGTTGATTGTCGGCAAAAAAGGCGCAGTTGAATTTGATGTGTAGAAGTTGTGAGCAATAATAGTCATGGTTGGCTGTTTTATGATACAGTCAGCTTTTATTTTCATAAGTCCTACTCCCTTTAGTTTTGTAGTTAGGATTTCCGGTCCGCATAGTACAGACAATATTTCTTCATATTTAAAAGCGAAGATCCAGTTGTTGGGATTGTGAAGTTGAATCCACATCCTGTCCAGAGAAGAGAGCTGCTTATTGTGATTTAGCATTTGGATCTCACATCGATTTTCGACTGAATGTGTATTGAAGATTGGATGTCGCTGTTTACATAGATACTTTCTGTCATCGAGATGTATACAGCTCTGATATTCGGCATTTGATAGCGCGAAATGCTGATCTCTGAATGGAGTGATAGCCAAAAATTCTGTAGATGGTTGTATGAAGATGAAGGATGTGTTTTGTTGAACTGGTAATGGTATTAATTTGAACAACTGGAACATTTGTGTATTTAATAATGGCAATTTTACAAGGAGTAAAATTGATGACGACGTAACTCGTGCTTTGACTCGTAAAAGTTCGTATAGCTTTGGAAGATTATGTTCATCATACCCAGGTAGTATAAGTGAACTGGGTATTATTTTGCGAATTTTATCCAGTTCGGTCAAAAGTTGTCTGGGAGAAAGAAGTAAAGCGTTTATTCTTCCATGATGAGTATCTGAAATGGCATCTAGAATTGCTATTTGAATACGTTGAAAGCTGTCTATTATTTGAGTGACGTAAATCGTGAAAAAGTTGAGGATTTCTGTTCTTTTTATAGTTTCATTTAGGCGGTCCATTGAATCATAAGTGATGGTCAGCTGATGTTTCACCTCGCTAAACTGTTCTTTTATTGAAGACAACGATTTGTTGAGAATATTTGTTGTAGATTCTAGTATTGAGGTCTGATTTTTGCTCAATTCAAGTAGATGATTTTCATTATTATGAACCATCTGGATGTTGTCTTCGATGTATTGTGCATATTATTGATCAAGAACTCCGAATAACGTATTTGCAACTGTTCCAACGAAGTCAAATGGGGACCTTCTCTTTCTTATTGCGATTCCGTTTCTGAATTCCAGAACGTCATTTAAATTTTCTGATTCCATTAGACGCATTTCAAGATGATTTATGATGGCCTTACAAAGATTATTCGAGTTTGATTTTTCCTCACATCTGGCTTTTAATTGGGTGACACTTCTTTGTATTCCTTGAAACTCAAGCCAGTAACTAGTCATATTGAAGTAAACAAACAGGTTCCAATCATCAGTTATCAGTTTTGCCTCTCCAATGTCTTCAAAATATAATCCATAACTGGTTTCAAAATGTTGAATGTCTACTGCACTTCGTTGAGTAGTTTGTCTAAATGCGGTGCTTAGTATTAATAAGCAAATAACCAATATTATATTGATTGGATTTATTCTCACTTTTCGAGTTGGCACAGAAGATATTTTAGGATTGTGTCGCTTGCGATTTGAGCGTTCCTGAATCGGAAGGAAACGACCTTTAAGAGGATGTTTAACCTTAGTTCGAAGGTGTGGAGCCCGTTTTTTAGCTTCAGAAGGTTCCTCCCCATGTTCTGGTTTGGATGGATCTTGAACTTCTTGCTTTGGTTGAATTTCAGTAGGAAGGGGACACACTTTGGCGATTGATCTTCTTATTTCTCCTGAATAGGTTTTAATATTAACCACTCTTTATCCGGTTTATTCGGACCAGTGATGGATTTTAGCACTCTACCCATTGCCCATTTAAGAGGAGGTAGGTTATCTTCTTTAATTAGGAATAATGTGCCTGGCTGGAGGTCGGCTTGAGGATGTTTCCATTTATACCTTTGTTGTATTTCTTATAAGTATTCATATCTCCATCTCGCCAGAATTCCTGATGAATTGATGTTACTAGCTTCCATCTAGCAACATGGGTCAGCTTTGGTGCTTCTGTTGATTCTGGATCCACTACTGCAGTTAAAGGTGCTCCAATCAAAAAATGTCCAGGAGTTATGGCCTCAAGATCATTAGGGTCATTCGACATCGGAGTTAATGGTCTAGAGTTAAGGAATGCCTCTATTTGTGCAAGGACTGTTGTTAGTTCTTCTTGTGTTAAGGATGCGCTTGAAAAGATGCGTTTCATATGGTGTTTGGCTGATTTAACAGCTGCCTCCCACAAACCTCCAAAGTGAGGAGAACGTGGAGGTATAGGTTTCCAATTAATGGTTCTTCCAGTGCAATAATTTTGTATTAATTCTTGACCTTCCTTAGTAAAAACCATGGAGTTGAGCTCGTTAGGTTCGTTTCGTGCTTTTATAAAGTTGGTAGCATTATCGGAAAATATTTTTGCTGGACATCCTCGTCTTGCCACGAATGTTTTCAATGCTCCAAGGAACGCCTGAGTTGTTAAATCCATCACGAGTTCTAGGTGTATCGACTTTATTGAGAAACATATGAAAACTGAGACATATGCTTTTGTTGACTGTTTACCACGAATTCTGTAGTGAATGTATACTGGACCGAAGAAATCTATGCCCACATTCATGAATGGTCTTGATGGTTGGACACGTTCGGGAGGCAAATTTCCCATCAATTGCGTAATACTCTTGGGTTTCGCTTTAAAGCATTTCATACAGTGACTAACGATTGATTGGGCTAATCGTTTACCTCCTAGTATCCAGTTATTTTGCCTCGCAATGGATAGTAAAGCTTGTGGTCCAGCGTGCATATTTTCTTCGTGAAGTTCGGACATCAATAATTTTGTTATTTCATGTGAGCATGGAAGAATCATCTGATGTCTTGCTTCATATGGAAGATGAGAGGCATCTAGTCTTCCTCCCACTCTTATTATATTTCATCAAGAAATGGTGCAAGCGCGTTTAGATGGCTGCTTTGGGATACACAACCATTTTTAATGAGTGCCTTTAAATATTCTTCAAAGGCAGTTTTTTTAATGTACTTTACAATGTGGAAGGTTGCTGATTTTAGCTCCTGTGGAGAAGGAACTGTATCCACAAGCCGGTACTTTTTTGCTCGCCTTAGGTTACTTATGAAACGTATGGTATACGATGTAACCCGTTGCAGAAATTTGAACGAGTTTTTGTGATTAATTCATTCAATAGAGTGGTCATTTATATTCGATTTTACCAGTAGTATAGTCTTCAGGACTTTCATCTCTAATAGCTTCTCTTCTTCTTTTCTTAATGGTTGTTGCGGCCATTCCGATTTAGACTTCTTCAAAAATGCTGGAACCTGGAACCAAATTGTAGATTTTAAAAGTTGATCCGGAAACACTCCTCGTGATAGAAGATCAGCTGGGTTCATTTTAGAAGGAACAAACTTCCATTGGGATTTCGTGGTTTCGTCATGAATACTTGCTATACGAGTAGCCACGAAAGTCTTCAGAGGTGATGTTGTGTTAATCCAAGACAACACTATTTGAGAATCGGTCCAATATGTTATTTGTTTGATTTGGATAAGAAGGTTTAACAATTTTTACTAGTTGTACCAATAATTTTGCGGCGCAGAGTTCCAGGCGAGGAATCGTCTGCTGTTTAACTGGAGCATACCAACTGAATATTGACCTCTTCCTTCGAGTTAGTTGATTTAAGATAAACTACGTATGGCGCATACGCTCGTTTGGAAGCATCTGAAAATGCATGAAGTTCGATAGATACTGCGTCATTTATTGTGACATGTCGTGGAAATCTGAGATTGTTAAGTTTGAGAACATTTTCTCTGAAGAATTTCCATTTTGTAGTCATCTCCATTTGCAAAGAAGAATCCCAGTCAAGTTTTAATGCCCAAATTTCTTGTAAATAGATTTTTTCAAAGAACGACAACTGGACTCACTATTCCTAGTGGATCGAAAATATGAGCCGTGTCAGACAATATTGATCTTTTAGTAATCTTTGTCACTTCATTCCAGTTTGTTTTAATAATAAATTGGTCTGAAGCTGGGAGCCAGGTTAGTCCCAATGTTTTTAAAGATCCTTCTTCTTGGTCGTGAAATATCCTCTCGGCTTCGCAGTGTTCCTTTTAACAGTAAAGGAATGTTGGAACACCATTTTCTTAGATGAAATTCGCCCTGAGCCAAGAGTTGTATTAGTTCTAACTGCATTTGAGTAGCGGTATTAAGGTTATCACTGCCGGTTAATATATCATCCATGTAAATGTCTCGACGAATAATATTTGCGCCAAGTAAATGCTGCTGATTTGCCCTTTCTGCTAGATCATGAAGACACCTTATAGCGAGGTAAGACGCAGGTTTAGTACCATAAGTGACAGTATTTAGTTGATACGTCTTAAAAGGTTCGTTGGTAGATTCTCGCCAAACTATATGTTGGAATCATTTACTAAAGTCGTCTACAAGAATTTGACGATACATCTTGGTAATATCAGCAGTGAACACATATTTGTGAGTCCTGAATCGCAATAGAATTGAAACGAGATCGTTTTGTAGTGCTGGTCCAGTGTGCAAGATTTGATTGAGGGATAGATTTCTAGATGTTTTTGATGATCCGTCAAATACGACTCTCAATTTTGTTGAACTGCTTTTGGGCGTAAAACGCAATGATGTGGAAGAAAATAGCGTGGCACTTTATGAGAGAGGTCATTTGGTTTTACCTCTTCCATATGTTTTAATGCAATATAGTCTTTCATAAATTCTATATATTGCTTATGAACCTCAGGGTTCTTTTCTAACCTTTTTTCTAGATTAATGAATCTTCGAACTGCTATTTCCCTTGAATACCCTAGACTTTGTGGGTCATTTAAAAAAGGAAGGGTTACAATATACCGTCCAGATTCCGATCTTCTTGTAGTTCTCCGAAATATTTCTTCTTCTTGGGACGGGGAAGCTAGATTTTCTTCCAGATTCCAAAAGCGTTTGACCAGACTATCTAAGTTGCAAGATGAATTGTTCACACCTATGCCAGAGTGTTTGTGACCGTTTTACCCATAACAATCCACCCCAGTAATGTGTTTTGTAAGGTTGGTCCACTGTTATTTATTTTAATCTGTCCCACGGAAATCTGTCCTACGTCATGAGGTTGATTAAAGTTGCTGTCTGCTAATTTAATGTTCTGAGGCATTTTCCAATGACTTATGTCGATAAATTCACTGAGTTGGTGTGTCGTTATTGTATTGAGCACAAAAACTTGAATCTGAGTCTGATAGCCCGTAACTTGTGACTGCAGACATACTTCAATCTTTTTGCTCAATTTGATGGGTTGATTTCCCATTCCCGAGACTTCGAGGGATTCGTGTTTCGTGATGAGATGAAGCTTTGAAGCTAGCTTCTCGGTTATAAAGCTCATTTCTGAGCCTGAATCGAGCAATGCTCTTGCTTTGACAGGTTTATTTGTTCGATTAAGTATATTTACTACGGTTGTTCCCAATAACACATATTTTGACGGTTTTGTGTTGCTGATTGTAGCTGAAGGGCTGGTCCTGTTGTCTATCGCAGGAGATTGTTGTTGCTGGGTTTCTGTCACATGTAGTAGCGTATGGTGATACTTATTGCATTTTGTACAGTGTATTGCTTTACATTTTGGGGCTTGGTGTCCGAAGAGTAAGCAATTAACGCAGCGGTTGAGAGATTTTACAGTTTTAAGTCTCTTGTGGTGAGAGTTGAAGAAACTTCGGGCAAACGAATATGGCATGTTTCCTTTGTTTACAAACCGAACAATTATAATTTTTGTTGGTAGAAGCAAGAGCTACCCTTGACCTTTTAGTTAAGTCGTCTGGGATTGTTTTTACTACCTTTGATCCCATAGCTTCTAACGATTGAAATCATTGTTCTAAGATTGACAGGAACTCGCTCAATGATGGCAAGGCTTTTGGTTGTTTTAGCGATTGTTCCCAAAGTATTAAAGTGTTTCTATCAAGCTTCTTAATTAGAACGCTCATTAGAAGAGGGTCTATATTATTAGCATTAATGTTCAGACCCTTGAGACTCAGCATACATTCTTGTTTAGTATCATGTAATACCTTAATTGCTTTTGCAGTTTCGACCTGGATTGTAGGTTGCATCAAAAGTCTCTGCACATGCGCTATTACTAGTAGCCGCGGGTTATCGTATCTATCTTTTACTATCTACTTGCCATGCTGCATTGTAGTTGTTGTCAGATGTTGAAAAATGACTTATTAAGGTTTCAGCTTCACCCGTCAAAGTTGTCTTTAAGTAGAACAACTTCTGGCACTTAGCTATATCTTGTTTATCAACAAGTTCTGTGAACAGGTCATAATACTGCTTCGATGTCGTGTAGTTCCCATCAAACTTTGGCAAGGTTATCTTAGGTAACTAGAGAGTTTGGGTATTTGTATTAACGATAGGAAGGTTTGTAGCTGGAGTGGGTGGTAGTGTGGAAGATTGTTCAAGTCTACTCGTTAAAGATATCAGAGAATGCTGAACTTCTTCTTCGAATTTGTAAAATTCTTCCAAGTTATACCCTACTTGAGTCACATTATCTACAAGCTCATGGATCAAGCGATGGGTTGTTTCAAGCTCACTCCAGTACTTTTGAAGCATGCTTAATTTGGTGCTACAAAATGTTGAGTTGAAGAGAGGCGATCATCCGTTGTAGAGAATGCGCAGTTGTGCTATGTCTTCTCATAACTCTGTAGAGTTCCTCATGTTTTTCATCAGGATGATTTTGGCTACTAGTAGTTGCACTTGCTTCACCTGTAGCAACTCCGGCTGATTTCTTTGGAAAGTCATCCTCAGAACCTGTAGACACAATTGATTCTAGTGTTTGCTTTAGTTCTAGGTATGCCTTTCTGACTTTCTCGTATGTATTGCCTTGAACATACGGAGTATCCGCCTTTAAGTGTACTTTTATTTGTAATATACGCAATTTTTTTACCTTATATTCTGCTGTCTTTCAGTCAGGACCGTCTTTGCCAATATTGGTCTTTAGGCGCTGTAATTCGTCAGTTATACTGAACACCTGCATTTCATCCATATTGATGAGTTATGGATATCACCTGTGGAGACCGCGGCTGTTTTGCCTTTGTTGCTGAAACAACGACTGCAACGATGCGAAACTGGAACGACTGGAACAATACGAAACTGGAACGATCCAACTGGAACGACTGGAACAATACGGAACTGGAACGAATGAACTGGAACGTTGCGTAACTGGAATGATACGGAACGGGAAACGCCGAACGTTGACTACCAGTGTTTCAAAGCCCTGGTAACGCTTTTTTTTAATAAACCTATGTATATGTTTGAAGTGCCAGTGTTTCAAAGCTCTGATAACGCCTTTTTTAATGAACATATGTATATGTTTGAAGTGCCAGTGTTAGTACTGGAACAATATGAAACGCGGCTCGTCGAGTGTTCTTTAAAGATCACGTCGGGGTCACCAATGTTTAACGTCGAAAACTCTTTTGAATTCGACTCGACTGTTTTACTTGATTTTATTGCTCCTTACCTCGGGTGGGGGGTAGGTTGGAGTGGCTGTCTAGATGTCATCGACTCACTTAGACCGCAAGGGTCCATTGTAATAATCGGGTGGGAGGTAGCAATTGTAATAAAACAACCTAATTGACTTCTGGATTAAAAGTGATTTTATTATTAATTTTCATGGCTATTTATACTTGATTCAAAAACAATTTGACACTAGTTCTGATTCTATGGGAAAATAAATGTGGGAAAATAAATGTAATATGATAGGAGAACACCTCTAAAAAGTGCTAATAGTAAAGCTTTGGTGGGAACCATATGAAAGGTATGGATAGTGATGTTCATAGGAAATAGGGTGTTCTAGACATTAATAGGGTGTTAAAAAATAAGCTGCTTAAACATGTGATATGTCCACAAAAAAGGATTCTGAAAAAAGGATACCCTTTAAACTGAACCAACTATTATAGAGGAATCAGTCTACTTAACATCGCCTGCAAAATCTTCTCTGCCGTAATATGTAAACGTCTAAAGCACATCGTCAACAACCTGTTAGGTCCTTATCAGTGTGGTTTTAGACCAGGAAAGTCCACAGTCCATCAAATATTCACATTACGGCAGATCCTGGAAAAAACCCAAGAACATCAAGTCGACACCCACCATCTTTTCATCGATTTCAAGGCCGAATATGACAACATCTACAGGACGAGCTGTATAGAGCCATGTCTAGTTTTGGCATCACTAGCAAACTCGTCCGTTTGTGCAGAATGGAGAATTCACGCTGCTTAATAAAGGTTGGTAACAACTTAACTTAAAAGGTTGTAGACAAGGTGATTCTCTGTCATGCGATTTTTTTAACATCGTACTTGAAAGAATAGTGCAGAGCTTCCACGACAACACTAGAGGCACTATCTTTCAAAAGTCTGTCCAATTACTAGCATATGCTGATGACATTGACATTATCGGAAGAACTCAGCGTGATATCAATGGGGCTTTTGTGAGTATTCAGGCAGAGGTATTGGGATTAACGGTTAATGAGGGCAAAACAAAGTACATGCTGTCATCAAGAAAGGACTTACAATACCGACGGCTCGGCCAAAACGTCACCATCGACAGACATAACTTTGATGTAGTCAAGGACTTCGTCTACCGCTATAAACACAGAAAACAACACCAGAGCTGAGATCAAACGAAGAATAACACTTAGTAACCGCTGTTTCTTTGGGCTAAGAAAGTAATTGAGTAGCAAAGTCCTTTCTCGAGGGACCAAAGTGTCGCTATATAAGACCCTCATCATCCCCGTCCTGCTATACGGTACAAAAGCAGGATGAAAGCACATTGGGTCGTTTCGAAAGAAAAGTTCTTCGTGCGATCTACGGTCCCGTATGCATAGAAGGGGAGTGGAGGAGAAGATGGAACGAGGAGCTGTACGGACTGTACAGCGACATAGTAAAAGTCCAACGACTAAGATGGCTGGGTAACGTAGAGCGCATGGAAACCAATGCTCCGGACCGGAAAGTCTTCGAATGCACACCCACAGGGCAGCACAGTAGAGGAAGACCGCGAATCAGGTGGCGCGCACAAGTGGAAGGTGACCTCACCCAACTCGGAGCGCGAAACTGGAGACATCTAGCTAGGGACCGAGCTTAACTTAAGGTGGCGCTACAGTGCTGTGTGAACTAGGGCCTAGGACCGAGCTAGATGGAGAAAATTGTTGGGTGAGCCCCTAGTTCACACAAGATTGTAGCGCCATCTTAAGTAAGTAAGTCCACAAAAACGAATTTGTTACAGCTTACAACATTCTGTATTGAGACCTTTGAAAACAAAAACAACAAGTTGACTGCAGATTTACTGAATTTAGTAATGCATTTCAACAAACTTAACCACCGCATTATTTTAAGAAAAATGCTATACTTGTGTTATGGATATCCTCATATCTCAAAGAAAGGTTATATAATGTTTTTTTTTTTAAGAGTGAAAGTTCTAAATGTTTTACTGTTAACTCTGGTGCACCTCAGGAAAGTTACCTTGGTCCGTTAATATTTATTACTATTTATCTTCCGTGATCTTCCGTCCGTCCTACTTAATTATATATCTCTTATATGAGATTATGTAAAAATGGTTCGTTCAATAGACTCTGTTGAAGACTGTTATCTTTAACAAAATGACTTTCAAAGTTTCTTTGAATGGTGCAATATTAATGTGTTGTAAAGGTTTATCATTATGCGGTTAATATTGATAGATTGAAGTCTGTTAAAAGAAGATTTATGAGATTTTGTTTCAGATTTCTACCATGCCACCTTATCCTCAACGTATTCAATTAATAAATCTAACGAGCTACATAGCCTACCTACAATTTTGTTTTATTGTCAGGATAATCGATGTGACTATTTCAGCTCCATTGACCTTCTTTGCAAAGGTAGTTGCCAAGGGTTTTCATTATACCAAACTACTGTGATGGACCTTACTTCTTCGAAAACGATGATGGAACGACTGTCACCGTCAATTCAGAGCATTATGGTCATATGATAACTGATGTTTGCAATGTAATTTGACACTGTTGAACTTTTTTTGTGGGGCTACGCGATAGACCGTGTTTATGCATATAATCCTTTAACTCTTGAGCACTAAAAAATTAACATTCGTAAAGTTATGGCTGAGATACCGACTATGTGTCAAAAAGTGATCGAAAATGACCTCAAAAGAATCAAAAATATTTTATATGTGTTTTATTTACGTTTCGTTTTGAAACCGCAAAAAAGATAACCCTGTATTATTTATTCCAGCAACGACAATGTAAAATCACTTAATTTAGAAAAAATTATTTAGTATTCTAAATAATGAATAATGTAGATTAGATGTAAGTTTTTCTATTATATTTTGTTGTTGTTGTAATTTTGAGAAATGTGTATCGTTAGTATTTAACGAGGGTAAATGAATGAAACTAAGTACTTATTTAATTTATTTATTAGAAAGCGCATGTTTATAAAATTATATAACAAACTAAATAAAATAATATGCATGTTTTTTTATTAAGTTTAGCAAATTAAGTTAAAATTGTATGTAAGTATTGTAAGTAGCTGTTGTAGCCTGATGAGGTTTCTCGTTTTAAAAGCCAAGTTATGCTTCTAGAAATTGTTTTTAAGGATATTATTTATTGCGAATATCACAAGTGACTTCGCAATAAATTAGAACTTCCGAAATGGACAGTGGACTAAAACCATTTGTTTTTATCGATGTTTTATTGTTCTGACACAAACAGGAAATATTGAATTGAATCTAAACAATAAAAATTTAAGTACCAATAAATTTAAAAGTAGACACTTAACCTGTACAATAAAAACTATGATCTAAAACCAAATACTTGAAAATTATATAGTACTATTTTAACTTAAAAACGATTTCAAAATACTCGAAGTAATAAAATGTAAATAAATGCAGTCTTTCAACGAACCTACATATATGGGAATATTTATTTCAAGAATTTGAATCATCATTTCTATCATGAACATCTAACATCAAAAGTTTTAAAATCTAAGTGATTGCAGAAATTCGGAAAATGAAGTAAAGAAAAACAATGTGATATTAAAAATTATCAACACTTCAGTCAACGACCTTAGGGGTTTTCGACTCAGTCACCTGGCCATAAAATCTGCGATACAAAAAATCACACCCAACTCTCAGCTTACACTCATTTCATAGCACAGTAGAATATTTACCAAGAAAAATCTAATAAATTCAAAACTGAAGTTAAAATGAGACAAAATTAATAATAAATTAAGTTACATTTAAAAAATGTTAAAAAGTTTTAAATTAACTTATCGTCATTTTCTTAACATTTTCTACAAACATTTAAAATAATTCGAGCTCCTTCAGGTTCAAAAACTAAACTGAGTCTGCTATTAGTAAATTGAAACCTAGAAAATTGTTCCTTGAAAATAAAAACCAAATTTAAATTTTTTTAAACTACAATACAATTTGTTGCAGTTATAAATATATAATGACTAGCTGACCCGACAAACTTTGTGTTGTCATATAAATAATTTCTAGAGAATATTTTGCTATAAATAAATAACTTATTGTAAGTGTGTAAGGATGTGGTATAAAGTGGGAGAGGTATAGAGCACTATAAAAGGTGATAGAATATTAAAATAAAAAATGACTACACAAATTTTTTTAATTTATTAAAATTAATTCTTTAAAATATATACATATGGCTAATTATGACTGTACTACAAAAGAACAATATCAATCTCTTAATGCAAAAGAGTGAACAATATTTTGTGTGACCTCATCTTTTGCCAATACAAACAAACTGGATGGTTTGCCGACTTGAGAGCACGCCACGTATAATTGTCCGTGTGAAAAACATGAAGTGCTCAAATGTAAGCAGCAGACAATCATCGTTTGGCCTAGAGACTTATTGATAGTTATTGCAAATGCCAATAATTGGAAATTGAAGGCGTTTGAATTGAATTGGCACATCTGATGGCATAATAGGGATTCGCGGTAATAATATATTTTCACCATTTAGAAGTATGGCTTGGATAACATTTTTAAATACTAATCGCGTACCATTGCACAACCGTGGTGGGTTCAAATGACCAAAAAAAATTAACAGAGATTCAACCTTCTGTTGTAAATTTTGCGGTGGCATGCCTGGTAAATCTAATGAATTCAAAAACTCAGCCAGATAATTTACAGCTTCGGTACACCAAGTCTCCTGGTTGTATCTTGAAATTTAATTCGTTGACATCCACTTTTGTTGCTGCTAACATTGTTCTTTCTGACAGCCACTCATGATTTGTATATTGTATTTGTACATCGGGAAATATCTGGTCAATGAGAGCATCTTGTGAATCAATAATCGTGCAGAAATCCACCGGTAATTTTATGCATCCAGTTTCATCTGTAGTAACTTTTCCGTCGCCTATACATATATCTAACTAACTAATACATATATCTATCAACAGTTGTTTTTAGAATGTTTCAGCGGATGGATCTTAAAGCATTTGAACACGCATATTTACTTGCAGTTGCGATGATTTTAAGTACGCGTTGATCTCATCAGCGTACGTTGAACGAGGAATAACGGGAAGTGTTTGTCTCAAATCACCTGAAAGTAGTAACAGAGTGCCGCCAAATAGGCTGTCGTTGTTTTTTATATCTTTCAATGTCCTGTTTGTGTGCCATAGTGCATTCATACCAGATGATAATTTTACACTGTTTTAGCAAAAATTAGCGAAATAAGGAATGTCTTGCCAGTTCCACCTGGTACATAAAAATCCACCTTGTCTTACCAAAACTGCGAGCATGATGTGGTCATAAATGGTTCTTTATTCTTCATTCATTAGTGGGACATTGCGATGTTGATGCAATTAAACCATAATATTTAGGAATATAAAAAATAGATAAAAATCTATTCTCAGACCTACCGAATATATATGCAAAATTTAATTAAATTTGGTTAAGCCGTTTCGGAGGAGTATGGCAACTACCACTGTGATGTGACAGGAATATTTTATATCTTAGAGATATATTCCAAATTCAAGGGGAACAAATGGCAATTTTGTTTATTAACACAGCTTTTCATCCAAAAATGCGCCTCGTCACTAAAGATGATTTTTCGTCCAAAATTGGGGTCCTCTTCCAAACGATTCGAAGCCCAGTCAGAGAACAAACGGCATTGGCTATGGTCATAAACTTTGAGCTCCTGGGTCAGTTAGATCTTGACGCAAATTTCGCCAAGTTGAAGTCTGCGAAAGGTCGAGTTCTTGTGCACGGCGAGAAATAGAATGGCTCGGGTTGTGCTGTATGTACACTTTCACGGACCGCGGCGATGTTTTCGGCGATCTTGCGTTCCTTGAACGTACCATCCGTACGTGGCCGATTATTTACTGAACCGGTCGTCTCCAATTTGGTTACCAAACGTCGACTGTTAAGGGCCACCACGTCTACCGTAAAATGGGCGTAATGCGTGCAACATTTGCGTTAACGAAAACTCATATTGATAATAAAGTTTTCTCATTTGAATCGTGTAATTTGCCATGATTTGGCATAAACAACTGAATAATAAACAAAAGATTTGACAGATGTCAATATTTCGTAGGAGTTATTTATTTATTGTAAAAATTGTAGGTTTTATTTATACAAATACCCCACTGTTCCAGCCTGGTCGCCATTCAGACTGATTCCTTACCACAAACAAAATGATGATTTAATATATTTTTATGCATCTTGTGCAGAATTCACTCTGGTGTACAATCATATATTAAGGTCGCGTGTGGCGGCAAGACTCACTCAGAGGCTTGCAATGTTCTCCATTAGCTTGGTATACGAGTATATCTCGCACTTATGATGCGGAATTGGGCTGAGAAAATAAAAGGAAAAAAAAAAACATTTCAAATGAAAGTAATTGGTGTGGCTTTAAATATCGCAGACAATCCTTTCCCTTTTCATTGTCAAATTGGTAAATGTGAGTCAAATGAAAACGCACGGTTAGAGTCTTGCGTTGAGTTTAAAACTCGAAACCTCAAGCTGTTTGTCAATTACCAACCAATATAATTTATCTTGGCTTGAAAAAAAGCAAGCTTCGGGGCACCTGATGTTGAATTTTTGTTTGTAAATGAAAAGGGTGGATTTATGATGCCATCCAGGCTCTCAATAAAGGCGGAAGGACTTTAGTATATACCCTCAACGAAGCTAACCAATGGGTTAAGTAACTTAAAGTTCCCCAAGTCGAAGTCGTCTAAGACTATTCGTGAAAGTTGCTCATCTGGTGAATATTTCAAAATTTGCTTCCTAGATTTTTCATTATGGGTCTATCGGTGTGTGGCAAATACAAAACGAAAAAATAAAAATAATAAAAGTAACTAAAATAAGATACAGCCAAAGTAAGAGATATGTGGTTTAAATTGCAAACCGTGTGATGATGGCAGAAATTCAATCCACGGAAATATTTCTCTATGGGTTCTTCGGTTTTGGGTGGTTTATTCAACTCCAGCCAAGAGCTAACTATTTAATGTTTGTTATGGGTGAAAATTGAGAAAGATAAAGATTCGATGATAGATGTGGCAAAAATGAGGAAACAATGAAATTTGAGAGCGAAATATTAGACGCAATGTGATGCGAAATGATAATGCGAAATTAGCAGACCATTCGATTGCAACTTTATTTATTGCTAATGTTTTAAAATGAGGTGAAATTAATCGTAGATTTATTCATGTTTGATTTTATTAAACTGGATTTAGATCAGGATTTTTTTTTCGTTGTTTTTTTTTTAGTTAATGTTTTTAATTCGCTTTTGGAAACAAGTTCCTTGCTGAAAACAAAAATTAAAGAAAACAGGAATGCAAATATATTACTTCCTCAAAATAAAACTGTGTCAACATCGCAAAAATACTTTCAGTTGATCGATTTTTTTTGTTTAATTAAATAAAATCCAAATAATATTTCCTTGAACCAGTCTCGTCGAAGAGGAAGACATTTTGATGGTGAATTGGTTTTTGATAACCTACTGCCTTCCTCTAGTTTGCTGTTGGTGGTTAATTATTTATTTTATTTGTTTTATTCTTGTTTGGTTTTTGAAACTACTTACATAAAATTAATGAGTACGCGACAACATTTTTTATTGAAATTTTTATTTTTGGATTCAACTTTATTATTTTTAGTTTATTATTATTTATTTAAATCTTAATTGCTTTGAATTTTTGATAGGGATGTGAAAATATTTATTTGCTTTGAGTGTACGATATTATTTTTTAATTGTCAAAATACTAATTTTTTGAATTTATCAACAAAATTCTTATACTTCAATTTAGGACACAATCCATGTAAATAACCGCAAAATTGAAGTTCGAATATTTTACCCAGAGTTATTAAAAAAAGAAAATACGTTAAATTTAAATAAAAAAGTATAAAATTGAAAGTAATATAAAAGTAAGAATTTTAAAATTAATAAATTAAAATTTAGAACTTAAATCTTTTGAACATTTTTTAAATAACTAAATTTTGTATTAAGGCAGCTAAGAAGTCTTGAATTAAAATATGAGCAGGGGCTTGGCTCATGTCTAGAACATTAGTAGGGCTTGAATGCTACACCAAAAACTTGATTGTGCTTGGCCATGCTTGAAATTGCAGACAAGATGGTAGTATTATCAAGTTGTTGTTGTAGTATTCAAACCCAAGTTTTTTAAAAATATTTTACAATGGGTTTTAAATATCTTTAATATGCCAGGGACACAGTGCTAGCATCATGAAAAGATGGAGGTGTTAGAATACAGATGTGGGTGTACATGGGTTTTAAATTCTTGAGCATTGCAATGACAGGGAAAGACAGAGTGTGGTAAGGAATTCCGAATTCGTGTAGTTCAAGGTTAAAGAACGGACATACTTTAAAGTACGACAGAAGTTTGGATCGAGGGAAAACTAATGGGGATTCCTATAAGCGTATTACGGTTAAACTATTTAAAAGGAGGAATGCAACCGACTACTTCACCAGAGCATGACCGTTAAAATAACGGTTAAAAAGGGTGAGGCAAGAAACATTTCGATGTTGCTAAGAATTATTGGAAATCATACCCAAACTTAAATTATGTTATGAAATTTTGAACCTTACATCAAAAGTTTTCAAATATATACATAAATTTGAAAGCTGATATTGATCTGAATAAAAATGCCCAGTATTGGGAATATGAAGATATTTGAGCTTGAAGATTTGTGTATTAAAAACCAGATAACTCGTTTTTTCGATACAAGAAGTTCGTAATTTTTGAAGTTTACGAACATTTAAACCAAATAGATAGTTTTAAAATATTTGACTTATTAACAATTGACATTACTAACTCACTTAATTATATTGGGGAACTAGGGTCCACCCAACAAACAAACAAAACACTTAGCTCGATCCCTAGCTAAATGTCTCTAGTTACGCACTACAATTTTGGTGAGATCATTTTCTACTTATGTGCACCAACTGATCTAAAGGTCTTCCTCTACTGCGCTGTCCTGTGGGTATTGATATAAAGAATTTCCGAATAGAAGGAAGGTATTATTAAGCGCTCATTGCAGCTCTATCTTTTTCTCTGCTTGCTAACCATGCGCACGGGAACGCAGATAGATCTTTTTTTTTCTCTCAAAACAACGAAAGGTGCTTTCATTAACTTTTGACATGGTCCATGCTTCTGCCCTTTAAATTAAAAGAGTCTTATAGGTATAGAAACACTGCGGTTAGTCTTAGTACTTTAAGGAGGGCTTCACTACTCAACATCACGCGATGTTTGCGTTCAAAGCGAAGTCCAGGTAACAAAATCCTTATTTACCTCAAAGTTACATATGTCGATGATAACGTGTTGACTAAAGACGTTGGTGTTAAAGGTCCTTTCCTTATGAAAGTATGTATTATGTTTTGTTTTTCAACACACCGCCGCCAAACGCAGTTTTTGATTTGATTGAAGTTTAAAAAATTATAAAAGAAAAAATGAAAAAATTTGAGCTCTCATGACTTAAATTTTAATGTTTAAAGTTTAAGATACAAATTAATAATTAGTAGGCTTAAATATAAGTAGTGAGAAGCAATTTTGCAGTGTCACAGAATTTGCACCACCAAAATTATTATTTTTAGTTTTTTAACGGCTGCAACTCCCTCTTGCAATTGACAAACTTTGAGCTAAAAATTACGGTAGGTGCATATGCATAAGTATTTTGCAGATAAACAAATTCGTTGTGCAAATTTAATTTGGATAAAGCCGCTTCAACTAGTTAACAAAAAGTTGGTTACTATACTCTATCATTAAACTTATTTCTCAAACTTTTTCTAATGTGACTTGAATCAATAAATTTTTAAAATCTTATCTACTTTTTGTTCATTAAAGAAAGCAGTATTATTTTGGCAAATGCTAATATCAGAAGTTCTGCTTCGTAGATGGCCAAGAACAATATGTTTAATATAAGAGAATATAACAAAATTTCATATCTTTTCATTACTTACTTTAGTTTAAAATTTCAATAGTTAAAAACTTTAGAATACAGATGAATAAAAATGTACATTGTATTGAAAACTTATATGATCTTTCAAATGAAATCCCGCATACGTCTTTAATAAAAAGAAAAAAAAAACCATTAGTATTAGTTGAAAGTTCTCCACAAAAACTTTAATGTGAAAGTGTAAAGTACAAAATGTAATTTTTTGGTTGAATCGACAAAAAAAACCTTTGAAAGTCTTTATATATTTTCTGCAAGACGAATATTGGTTTTTGTAAGAAGATATACCGGGATATATCTATATATATAAAAATCAATGCCACTTTTCGTTGTAATGTTATAACTCAACAATGTCTTTACCGATTTGGCTAATTTTGGTCTTGAATTATTCGTGGAAGTCCAGAGAAGGTTCGTACGTAGAGAAAATTAAAAAAAAAATCTTGAAAAAGTGTAAAATCAACATCTTTCTATACTCCCATATACAAACAATTTGTACTAATACTTAAAAGCCAATTTGAACCTTTGGCAAAACAATCTAAGACAAAAAAAGGGACGTTAGTTCTGTCAAACAAATTTAATGTCATCATATGTCATTTCATTTTATCAGCGATAATTATTGCTTTGTTGTGTTTATATTTTCCAAAATATTATTGAGTTATTGCTTTGTGTTTATATTTTCTAAAATATTGTTGAGTTGTTGAGTGAAGCTAAAATGCCACGAGCAAGACGACCAATTATAGGCCGGCGAACGCGTAATGCAAATCAAGTGGCATTATTAAGCCGATCTCAGACTACAGATGAACGCGCACAAGCTAAATGCATCGCAGCGTGAACGTATTGCATAGAATAGATCTGTTGACCCTGTACCTGTACTTAATCTTGCACGGCGGCGATCACGAATACGTCGTGCTGTTTTGGATGAAATGCTGCGTGCTGCTTTTAATTACAATAGTCAGATTGATTATAGCATGTACGGATACATTGGAATGATGGACGCAATATGTCTACATTGTGATGCGGCTAACTTTCCAGGTGAAACGCCGGGCAAGTGTTGTGCTAATGGTAAAGTGAGATTGCCAACATTAGAAACTCCACCTGAACCATTGTATTCATTTATTTTTGGGACATCTCAAACGTCGAAGCAGTTTTTGAGTAATATTCAACATTACAATTCGGCATTTCACATGACTTCTTTTGGTGCTACTAAAATTATTAGAGATAATTTTATGCCGACTTTTAAGGTAAATATCTCAACAGGATTGTCCCATGTTTATATCAATCTGAATCATAAAGTTTTAAAAATTCTGATTCAAAATCTACCTAAAATTGCATAAACGTTACAGATTCAGGGCCAGATTTATCATCAAGCTGGTTCGTTATTGCTATACCCCGACGCTGATCATCAATTTTTGCAAATTTATTTTATTGGTGATGAAAATCGCGAAGTGGATCAACGTTGTGCAATTGTTTCAAATACAAGACGAGAAATTATTCGTGAGCTACAAAGATTTTTCCATCAGCATAACGCATTAGTTCAATGTTTCAAAATTGCTCTTGATCGTAAGCCATCTGATAATCACAAAATTGTAATAGCACCAAATTGAATATTCAACAAAAACATGTATATGACACAATCATGCAAGCCGTTTCCAATAATGCAGGTGGATTATATTTCTTGGATGCACCTGGTGGTACAGGCAAAACTTTCGTTGTATCATTGATTTTAGCGACTATTCGATCGGAACAGAAAATTGCATTGGCACTTGCATCTTCGGGAATCGCTGCTACATTATTAGAAGGTGGTCGGACCGCACACTCTGCATTAAAATTGCCATTGAATGTACAAGTGATTGAAACTCCAACTTGCAATATTTCAAGAAATTCTGCTATGGCAAAAGTTCTGCGATTAATGTCAATTATTTTATGGGATGAGTGCACAATGGCGAATAAAAAATCAATAGAAGCATTTAATCGAACAATGCAAGATTTACGTGGTAATTAACAGCTTTTTGGTGGTGCTCTGATATTGCTGTCAGGAGAATTTCGTCAAACATTGCCTGTCATTCTTCGATCAACTCCTGCTGATGAAATAAACGCCGCCTGTTTGAAGTCATCAGTTCCTTGGAGATATGTACGAAAATTGACACTGAACATTAATATGCGTATTCACCTACATAATGATGCAACTGCCCATGAGTTTTCAAAACAATTGTTAGAAATTGGTGATGGCAAAATACCAATCGACAGTACCAACGGATTGATCACTTTACCGAACAATTTTTGTACTGTTTTGAATGTGTTTTTCCGAATATTCTTCAGAATTACAGAAATCATGATTGGTTGAGAGAACGCGCCATTTTAGCACCGAAGAACATTCATATCAATGCCATTAATTTTCAAATTCAAGCGAAACTGCCAGGTACCATTCAACTGACAGTGTTATGAATCAAGATGAGGCAATGAATTATCCAATTGAATTTTTAAATTCATTGGAACCGGCTGGTATAACACCGCATTGCTTGAATCTGAAAATTGGTTCTTTGATTATATTACGAATATTGCGAATTATTAATCCACCAAAACTGTGTAATGGCACCAGATTGGCAGTGAAAAAGTTACTGCCAAATTTGATTGAAGCTACAATCTTAACTGGTAAATCAAAAGGAGAAGTGTGTTTGATACCGCGTATCCCTATGATTCCAACTGATATGCCATTTGAATTCAAAAGATTACAATATCCTGTGCGTTTATCATTTGCGATGTCCATAAATAAGGCCCAAGGGCAAACACTTCACGTTTGTGGTGTCAATTTAGAGGAATCATGTTTTTCACATGGCCAACTTTATGTTGCCTGTTCAGGAGTCGGTACCTCAACTGTTTATTTATTCATGCTTAAAATGGAAAAACAAAAACTATTGTTTTCCAACTGTTTTAGACTAACCTATAATTATAACCCACCATATAAAAAGTACCCAATTCTTTTTTATTTTTTAGTTTTTACGCTTTGCTGATAAATTAAATTTGGGTCAATTGGACTTTTAAATAGCTAGCAATTTAAAATATTTTTTTGTTTGAATAAATGAATCATTTTTTTTATTACTATGCCTTATACGTAGCGAAGCACGTACCGGGCCGCTAGTTGTTTATATTTCTTACATTAAAACAACATTTTCATTTTAACTCTCAATTTTTACCATAAACTTTTACTTTTATCGACAATTTAAGAAGTTTAGTTAAAACTGAAATTAAAAACACCAAAATTTTAGTGTGAGTAAATAAAAATGGTTATAGTAAACTAAATTTAAAACGCAACAACCCTAATGAAGTCTTAAATTGTTGACTTTCCCAAAGTAAATTTCCATCAAAAATAATATCTCTGTCAAATATGTGTGAACTTTAGTCATCATAATTGTCAAATATGTACTTCAATAATTTAGAGGAATTTTTCCGTACTCAACTATTTTTGGTAAATTGCTTTCAAAAATGGAGTAGTGAATGTTGTATACTATCGTCAAAACTAATAAAATTCAAGGTACACCTCTCGCGATAGCGACTAAATAAAACCAATTAAAAACAACATTAAGTATATCATTTTCAAGTACATTACAAATATAAATCATTAAATTAAAACATTTAGTGACCATAATTAAAAAAAAGGAATTAAAAAAAAATTCCAAAAATATAGATGCAGTCTTGAATAATTGTGAAACACATTTTTGTCGTTCATTGTAACGCTATAACGTTTGTCGCTCCAATAGAGAAGGTTCATTCATACTGTGTGTCCCAGGGTCACAATTGTGTACAAAACACAATTAAAATGCAATGTAACACGAACTATTTGTTAATAAATTATAATTCTTTTTGTTTTTTTCTTTTTTAGTTTTGTTTCTCCTTCCATATTTTGCTGGGGCACGAAATGATCAATGTTCCTTAAGTGGGACAAATTTTTCAGATCAAAACAATGCATTTTTGAACAAATTACTTACTTATACTAAGTTGTTGCAGTTATAAGTCATGCCCAGGCAGTATTCATTGTTTTATCTTTTCGTATATCGTCCTCCTTTGAAGACCGGAGGGAATTATTTGAGAAAAATCATGTTCAAATTTGAGCTGCGGCGGCGGCACCGGAGCTTCAAGTCAACCAACGCGACGAAGACATTATCAGAAGACAAAAAACAAAAGAAAAAAAAAACAAAAAAAAAAAAACTTTTAAAAGCAATGAAACAATTGTTATTATTATTACATGAGAGTGTCCTACCTTGACAGACCGATCGCTCTGCAGATTAAAAACCAATGGTCTAAATATCTCAAACACGGAACCGCTATACAGTAGACCATAAATGGAATATGTTACGAAGTATGTATTAACTTTACCAACGTCGATAAACATATGGGATGAAAATATAAGAAAATACAAAAACAAAAAACCACTTTATTGTGCAAGAGTTGTTTTAAATCAACGACGATGTGACACATAAATCAGCTGCTAATATGGGGGAAAGAGCTTGATGGAGCTGCACGCTGCTTTTTTAAACTAAACGACGAGTAATTAAACACGAAAATTATACAAATGTTGCTGAAAGAATTATGGTTATAATTTTATGAAATTAAGTTACTTATATTATCTTTGATTGTGGCGATAAGAATAATATTGTTTACAATATATGAAATCATGACACAAACGAAAGAACTGAATAGCAAACTTGATTTATAGAAATTATTTTTCTTATTTATGTTTTGAGTTTTTAAGATTCCAAATGATTAGATAGATTTATTAATTTCATAATAAGGATTCATTTCAATCAAATGATGATGTGTTATTTTACGTTTATGTAATATAGCGGCATAACTCAAGTTATTAACTTACAAACTGTGATAAAACTATGGTTGAACAACAACAAATTTTAGTTTGCTGTACCGTTAAACTGCTTATTTTTGGACGGCCATCGGGTTCAGTGTGTAATAATAAATTGATCAGGTCACATTTATTTTTGATTTATTGTACATTCCCATACATTGGAAATAACTCTTGTGGTAGGTAGTTGGTTCCTCATCGCCATTTTTGATACGAGTCAAAAAGCATTCTTCGGCTTGTTGATGGATTTTTGTAAATATAAAATAGTAGGCCCTATTGATGCTATATTTTTAAATTCTAAAATTTATCTTGCATTGAACTTTAGGCCGCATCTGAAGCCTCTAACGACGATAGTCTAGTGGATATTGTGAATTATAGTTTTATAAGAATATATTTTGCACAGTCATATACGGCATACGCATACAGCCTTAACGATCAAACTCTTGAATCTTTTTTTAATTTTAAAAATTGAGAGGAAGACATGTTTGTGGAATAAAGTTCATGCCAACTCAGACTACAAAATTGTTGCTGATGCTCTACCAGAGTTAATGCTTTTCTATCACTCTCTCCAACTAACTATTATGAATTGACAAAGCAAGAGTAAAAACAAATACACTCAATTTAAAAAAAAATCACTAATATCGTGAAGTCTTCGCTAGGATGTGATAAAGCTTGTAACTTATTCCTAACTTAAGGAAAATAACCCATATACAGAAGAAATGCTTCAAATTTTCTTTAAGAAATAATATGGAAACTTTAAAAGATGCCAAAGTCATAGATGTTACAGTTACTGCTAAGTGTATATTGGTAATCAGAACATATGGTAAATACGGCCTTAAAAACAAGCTCTTTATAGAAATAAAAGTTTTCTAATCACACCAAAACTTGCTTAGTTAGTTCCCTTGTATACACCAGAGCTGGAGTTGCAAACATTTTTTTATTGAAAATTTAATCAACATTTATTATAGTATTTATTTTATTATTATTTCATTTAAGCATAATTTTAAAGTTTCGTAATAAATATATAAACCAGTTTTAAGGAAAACATCCTTATGGTCCATTTGAAATATCTAAACTTCTTTAAGAACAGTTTTTTGAATTTTAATTTAATCTTATAAAAAACCATAAATTCTATAGATAATTGATTCGTCTAGATTTTCCTTTTTTTATTTCTTAAACACCTTTCAAAGCCCAAATCCGTAACTTTAATTGATCAATCTAACTTAAACTAGCTCACCATGTACAGAATTGGTACATTCTTGTCTAACTGACATATACTTTTCGAGTGTCCAACAACAAAATAAAGAAACTTAAAATAATTTCATAACCCACAATCGACAAACGAAAATTGAATTCACATACCAATATCTGCTAAAAAATAAAAATAAAAGAAGAAACCAAACGAGCGAAAAAGTTACAGGAAAATCACAAGGTCGTTGGTGTTTAAAAATAAAAACTAAAACTATTTCATCAGATGGATAAACCGAAGAATCATCAAAGCCGCAACGTCTCCTGGTTAACACTTTCCTTAACGGACCACAGAGCACGTAGAAAAAATGAATAAAACAAAAAAACAACATTTATACAGTTCAAGACATTTTGTTTGAGATATAAATCTAATAATGTACCCACTGAACCCCTGGTAGTGAGTATAGTAAGTTAAGTTGATGTAGCTTAGCCAAACGTGTGGTTCACTCTCGGGGTACAAGTGGTACTCTAAAGAAATGCTCATATGAAATAAATGACCATTCAGAGCAAGTATAAAACAAAAACAAAAACAAAACGAAGATATGCTTTGAAGATTCAATAGAGTTAGGTTAGAGGTATTTTGTAGTGCTATGTTAAGCTTTGGTAGATTATATTGGAAGTGTTGTATATACATTTGGTCGAAATACGAAATTGAAACTAAAGAAAAAATTTGGTATGTAGGTTACACAGCACACATACTTTTTGATTGTTTTTTTTTTATTTTAGTTTTTGTTGGATTTACTCCGTATTCGTTGTAGATATTGCAACACGTCAATTCGAGGAAGATTGCAACTAATAGTCTCCAGGTGGTGCAAAGAAAAAGGATTTAATAATAAAAGCCAGTTTTTTGTCTATTGCTTGGTGGTGAAGAAATTAACTTCAGGCTATTCATGGGGTTTGAAATCGAGGAAAGGAAATACAAAATAGAACAGTGATTAGTTGTTAATATTTATGTAAAGAAGTTTTAACAATGACGAACAAATATATATTCAAAAATTGAACGGCATATTTAGGTGACAAATTAATAAAGTTTTTAGTTTTCCATTACATAATTTTAGAATTTAATGCTTTAAAGCGTAACCCACATTCCAAACCACTAATCAACTTATGAAATGATCACAAATTCAATATTGCCAAAAATCCTGCTAGTTGTTTATGATTCATTCGATTTTTCACCCTTCTGATATGGCTGTAACTTAAAAAGCCCTCATAACTCGCATATTTGGGCAGGTACCCCTAAAACAAGTTTAAGTCTTTTGGATATGATCCAAAAAAGAGCTTCGAAAATAATAAGCAATAGAACTATAACCGAAACATTTACATCATCCAATATTTACATCGTCCCAATATTTCATGCCTCCGTAGTCTTAGAGATATTTTTATAAACAACGTCCTCTCGAATAAGAATAAGCCAGTTACATTCTGTTGTCAGGAATGGAGGGGACCTACAGTTTTAAGCCGAATCCGTACGGCTAATTTGAGAAAGCACTTTTCATGACAAGAATTACTCTTGGAGAATTTGTCAATTTATAGCAAGAGGCAGTACCCGTGAAAAAAAAACTTTAAATGGCATATGCAGGGATCGAATTCAAGACCTCTGGCATGACTGTCCAACGCACTTATCATCATGCCACGGGTACTAGATTTATATTTATACAAAAATTACATATCACCATCACGTCTTCTCCTTGGTGTAATAATGAACACCAGTTAAAACATATTTAAAACGCCGGTTTTCAATCCTGTGTGAGTTTCAGCGCCCTTATTAAGGCCCATCAATAGTTCGGCATAGTAAGCAGTTTGAAATTCAAAATTGTAGGGAGGCCCAGTTAATGGGGATTAGGAAAAAAAAACATTTTTAGAATTAGTTTTGCTATTAAACTGGTGTTGAAAAAACTGTATAACATAGGCGTAAAACATAGAAAACACGATTTCAAAAACAAGTCTAAATTTCCGAGAACTAAAAATTCTTACAACACACAATTAGAAAGCAAGTCTCAAAACCGATCAACCCCAAAAATCATAAAACGATATCCCAAAATCCAGTATCCCGAAAATTCTGTAAACACAACATTAATAAAAGGACATACAATCAAGGAAACACGAACAATTAAAACAAAGCTAAGGAGGCCCAAAATCCATAAAAGCGTAGAAGGAAAACTCATAATCCAATAGGTACAAACTTCAAAAAATTTGAATTGCAAATAAGCGTGACTTGAGAAAATAATCGAAAAAGTATCAATTCGATCGTCCTTACAGAAAAACTTTGGAGCGTTTTGTGTTGTTTTAATTAACTATTGTTCTTCGTATAAGTTTATTCGGATTCGAAACCTAAACTTCAATGATCAATAATTTGTGAAACTTGGAAGTTTCGATTGTCATCAAATCAGAAAATTTCTTAGCACTTGACATTTTAGGTTTTTGTTCAAGCAATTGTTAAGGAGCAGTTTAGTTTTTTACTGAGTCTCTGAAAGCGTTTGTAAGTGCAGTTAAATGTGTTTTATTTTTTTGAATGAAGGTTTTGCAATGCAACAACACCTAAATAAATGCAAAACACTGTTTTTTCATCAGGACAGCCTAATTTCATACCAAAACTTTGCACATAAAATCCGTAACTGATGATGGCTTTTATATATAACTTTAAAATCATCTTATCAATGGGAGAAACTGTTGGCATTATTTAGTGTAAGTCACTTAACAAACATTCGTTGCACGTAGTAAGTAAATAGAGTTAATCTTAAAACAATAGCATTTAAATTCAAATCGCATTTTGAAACTTTAACACATCTTACTCGTTTTCATGCTCATTTTGCATGCAACAATAAATTGCTTTAAAATGTAGCTATTTATGAGCAAATAATTGTATTATCTCAAATTTTGTCCGTCATCATTGTGTCAAATTTTCATATCAAGTCGTAGATCTCTAGTTTTGGGAAAATATTGTATTTGTTTCTGAACAATATACAACGATAAGGAGGAATATAGATTGTAAATTGGTTTTCTGTAGGGAAATAATATACCAAAACAAATGTTGATAAATGTTAAGAAAATGTTTGCATACTTTACAAGTTTATATAGGTAATAAGATCAACTTAACGACCGAAAAATGTCCACTCTTTCAACTATACAAAAACCACATTATAAAGATTTATAAGTAAAAAATAAAACATCTAAAGAAAATGAAGTAATTTAACATTCATTCCCAATTCACTTGAGTGGTTTCAAATAATAACTTCTTTTTATTAATAAATAATAAATTGTTGGCTTTTGTTGATTAAAAGGCAAATTTGTTTTGTTGTTTTCGTTAAACTATTCAAAACTACCGCACAATGGTGATGGTTGAAGCACATTTTATTGAATTATTTCATGGGCACAAAAATGATGTCTTAATTTGAAGTAAGCAAAAAAATAGTTTAATAATTCATGTAAATTAGAAACAAAAAACTTTACTGTCGAGTTCGAATGATTATCTTTTTCATATTGATTTATTTGAGTTATTTTGATTTTTTTGAATATATTAATGTTATTGTTATTTGTTATGATTTAAAACAAATGGTAATTATTTTTATGGGCATTTGATTTTTTTTCTATTTTAATCTTGGATTTTGATGAAATTAAACAAAGCTATGAATGTTATAAAACCCTTAATGGATTTTTTTAACTGTTACATTTATGGTTTATTATACTAAAGATCTAAAAAATAAATGGTTTATAAATGTTTTATTTATTTAATATGGATCTCATCAAAAACAATTTTGTTGGACAGTTATAGGTAGCTAAAGCCTATATTGTCAATATATAATGTATTTCAATGCATGTCTTGGGACAAAAGAGCTTGAAAAGTCCTTGTAATTTTAGAAGTTGTATCATTATTGTATTTTGGAGCACGAACTCTGTTGCGCCTTTAATTCTATTTTACAGCCAATAAAGCACGCTTTGTTTTATAAAACGCTGGGTAAAGGAATTTCATGACCTATATGTAACTTATCATATCGAATCAATTCGTCAAACTATAATTCGATTAGCTCTTTAGGGTCTTCCTTGGTATCTTTATGATCTTTCTCATCTTATTTAGCTTCTTCTAATGCAATCTTTAAACCAAAGTTGCTATATCTTCATCAGCTCATTAGTGATGGAATTGATGCACCTCATTTATTATATTGTAATGATTTAAATTACCTATGTGCATTTGAATTTATACATACATACAGAACAAAGTATGGCAAGAATGGAGCTCTTAATCACGTGATCAGACTATATGACCCTAAATATTCTTCTATCGACTTAAGTCAAAATGCTTCAATCAAAGTGCTCCACTATCGTAAACGTCTCTAGCAAGCATATGTTTATGTTTTATTTATGTGTCAATGGATATTTGTTTTTATATTAATTATGGTTTTCATTTCGTGTCCGTTTTAGGCTATACGTTTATTATTTTGGTTACTTACAACTTGACATGGACTTATGATGAGATTTTGATCGTAGGTTGAAGCTATAATATAACAACTTTTTAGATCCTGAAGTCTACAAAATTCTAAATCAAAACACATAATTTGTACAACATTACATATTGGAAAGTTACACGTTGTTATAGCGGACTAAAGTATGCCATATAAGACCCAACATTTTTTAAAAGTTCCTCTACTAACAATATTATCTAATAAATATGAGATTTTTGAATAATGAGTACTTACTCATATATTCTCCTTTCGCCTCTCTTATGGAACATGGTAGTAAACGACCTTCTAACATCATTAGAAGCCGAGGGTTTCAGGGTGATTGTCTATGCTGACGATGTTGCAATATCTGTATCTGGAAAACACTCCCAAGTTCTCTCGGAACTCCTACAAAATGCCTTGAATAGGCTAACAAAATGGGCTAAGCAATGTGGCCTGGACGTCAATCCACATAAAACAGAACTAGTACTCTTTTCAAGAAGGTACAAAATTTTCAGCTCAGCCCACCTAAGATTAAAGGAATACCATTAAGGTTTTCCGACCAAGCTAAATATTTAGGCCTCGTTTTAGACAAAAAACTAAATTGGAAGGCAAATATCGATGAAAGAGTAAAAAAGGCAAAAAGGCCATAGGATCAAAATGGGGCTTCTCCCCAAAAATAACCCACTGGCTATACACTTCGGTAATTAGACCGATACTCACTTATGGAGTTGTCGTATGGTGGACCGCACTGGACAAGATGGTAAATCTAAATAAGTTCATCAAGGTCCAGCGGTCAGCAGGTATGTGCATCACAGGAGCACTTCGCTCAACACCAACTGCAGCCCTGGATGTGCTTTTAAACCTAACACCTCTTGACATCTTCTCCAAAATGGTGGCAGCCAACTCATGTGTGAGGCTTAGAACCACCTCTCAATGGAACAGTAACAATACTGGACATACTATCATTCTAGACAATTTCAGATCTATCCCAGATCGCTTAGACTATACCACCCCTAAAATGGTATTCGGTAAAAACTTCCATGTGTCCATCCCTTCAAGATCCTCCTGGGAAGAAGAGAGACCCCTGGAAGACAATGCGATACACTTCTATACAGACGGTTCAAAGACCGATTACGGAGTTGGAAGTGGTATCTATTCGGAACAACTGAATCTAAGTCTATCATATAGACTTCCCAATCAATGTAGTGTATTCCAGGCAGAAGTAATGGCAATTAAAGAGGCACTATCCTGGCTCAGAGAAAACGTTATATCTTGCAAGGATATACGTATCTATTTGGACAGCCAGGCTGCTCTTAAATCTCTCGCGTCTGTCTCCACAAACTCACAAGTAGTCCACGATTGTCGATCATCTCTGAATGAGATGACAGAACAGTTTAATATTCACCTCATTTGGGTGCCGGGCCACAGAGACATTCCGGGAAATTGTAAAGCTGATGAGCTCGCCAAAAACGGAACACTTCTGCCTAATGTTAGACAAAAACATAACATAGGAACACCACTTGCTACATGCAAATATCTTCTCAAACAATATGCTCTAGAAGCAACAAATGCTAGATGGTCACAGAGTACCACCTGCCTAGCAACCAAGCAAATATGGCCAAGCATAGATTTAAATCGGTCAAAAGGCTTGATATCCCTGAACAGACAAAATATAAGCTCTACAATTGGAGTAATAACAGGACACTGCCTCATAGGAAGACATGCTCTGAGGCTAGGGGTCTACACAAATGACTTTTGTAGAAGCTGCATGGACGAGGAGGAAGAGGAAACAGTCCAACACCTTCTATGTACATGTCCAGCACTCTCCATTAGAAGGAATAACTTTCTTGGCAATCCCTTCTTCGACAATACCAGTGAACTGGCAACGATTGACACAAAGTGTCTCTCTAACTTTATTAAAAGCACAAAATGGTTTGTTTAATTTTCATTACTCCCCCATGAGTAACCTCATTAGTGGTATCACAATGGACCCTTGCGGTCTAAGTGAGTCGATGACATCTGGACAGCCACTCCAACCTAACCTAACCTAACCTACTCGTATATTCGCCCCTGTAGTACCCGTGGTTCGATGGTTAAGTGCGTAGTACTGTCTTGGGTTTAAATGCTTGTCTGTCTACCTAAAGATTTTTTTCACGGGTTCTGCGTCTTACGAAGAATTGACAAATCTTTCATGAGTAATTCATGTCACGAAAAGTGGCCGTTCGGATTTGGCATACAAACTGTAGATTCCCTCCATCCCTGACATTACTCGTACACATGAATGGTTGAGAGTCGTCACTACGCCCTAGTTTTCTTTAAAAGCTGCTGTAGTGCCACTTAATTCACTCTTTTTTAAATTTATATTCAACCCTTGGAAAACATTTTGCAGAATCGAACTATTCATTAAAAATAATAATAGTAATAATATAGCTGCACTTCCATGCATTTTCTTATATTGCTTCTAGAACAATTCTTTGCATCATTCCACGCATTTCTTCGCTACAAGACATAATTAATAAGTCAGAATAAATAAAAGAGCTTCTGACGTGACCTGATTCACTCTCAACATGAATACAACAAAATCTTCCACAAAACTTCTAGCTTTATTGTTCAATACAGCCGCACTCTTGTGCCCTACTCAGTACTCAACTCACATCAGCCATCATCGCGATCGGTGGTCGTATACATCTAACAGCTTAACACCACCGTGCCTCGCGAACTCCAGTCCGAATTCCATTTGTAACACAAAGAGCGCTTCGAGTGCCCCATTAGTGCTGCTCTTATATATATTTTCAATTCAAGGAGTTACCACCGATGCTTGTTGCCAAAAGCTAAAAGATGCAAGACAAACCGTCGAAAAAAATACTAGCTTGTATAAAAATACCTGTGCTGTCTTGCTTCTAACCAACTTCAGCTACCATGGGAATACATGAATGAATTACTCTCTGTCTTATGCTTTGCATTGTGTAGTGTTTGTCAAATATTGTTGTGCAATCTTGAGGAAAAGAGATGTTTAACTTGAGAATGGTTCATGGACCGTCACTTCGCGTCGTCGTCGTGTTGTCGGTCGTTCGCTACGGTAGAAAATTGTCCTGAAAATTTCAACATCACATCGAAAATGATGGCCAGTAATTGGCTTATAAACAACAAAAAATCTTCAAACGAATGGGTCTTTCGGGTTCATGTTCAACCAAAGGTACAAGGTCAATTTTAACACACTGCTGTTGCGCTGATGGGCATTTGTGCAAATTACTCGTAAGTTAACCCGAGGTATAAATTTTCGGTGAAAGGACCAATTATCACCTTTGCTGGAAATGCATGAGATCAACTTCGACACCATCAATGTCATGAGTTTTGTTAGAAGGTGCCACATGCGATGACCTCAAGTCACGTAAACTTATTTTGATGTAATTATTTTTCCGATTTTTTTTTTAATGGGAAAAATCATTCATTCATTTATTAAAAATGTTACACATTAACCCACATAAAATTGCAATATTTATAGCAATATAGTGTTTTTTTCTTCATATTTTATACGAAAATTAATTTTCAACATTTCATTTTAATTACTTAATTCTTGTTTTATTGTTTTTATGATTGATTAAAAAAATAACGATAAAAAGAAACAAACAAACATTAAAATTAACAACAACGAGAGTTTGTGCAAGCGATCAACTGTGGATATTGGCACATAATTCATTTAAACGGATCACAATGCGTAACAATGAGGAACTTTGTTAATATGGAACTCTGATGAAGACCGAAGAAGGCATTAAACTGAATTGACATATATATTATGGAAATACTCTTGTGAAACAGAAAAAATATAAGGTGGTATATCATTTGTTCATATTTACAATAGAAAATATAAAGCAAAAACATTGGAGTATGAAGACCGAACTTGACTTAAGCACATAAAGCATATGTACTAGGTTCCATCGGTAAGAGGTTTCATGTTGAAGGAACCTGCTATTTGGTAAATTATCACTTTAGAAGCCGTGCGTCGGTCGTTCTGACATTTGACAATTAAAAATAAATGCTTCATTACTAAAATGGGACGGTATACTCACTTAAATAACGCAATCAAAAAGATTTAGTACAAAAGTGGTGAAAATGCTGGGATCACTTTAAGATCGCTGTAAAGTACGACAAATTAGTGATGTGAAGAATGGACCCTGTGCGTCTTTCAAAGAACGACTGAAAATATTGCTGAAGTAGTTCACATTGTTGAGGGAAACCCAAGTTTGTTAATTAAACGTCGATCTTCGAATTGGTACATTCCACAAACATAAAAACATAGCTCCTAAGGCTTTTAAAGTTTAGTTGACACAAGAACTTAAGACAATCGTACACCAGCAAAGTCGTATTATCGCTAACTGCGTCCTTGAAATACAATCAAAATGATTTGGATTTCATAGAAAAATCGTCCATATTCACCTAGGAGGCTACAATAATTAGCAGGAAAACCTAGGAACAAGTGTTGGAAAGCCTCTTCACTATCAACGTGTCACTGCTTGGTCCGGTTTTTAGACCTGCAGTACGATTGCCCTACCGAGCTAAGTTTAATGATATTTATGGACGAAATTCGAAAAGGGTGACAAGATGTAGGAAAAAGGCAACGAAACAATAGCTACTTCACAGGAAAAGTTGAATGATGTTATCACAATTTTTCAATTGAGCCAGGTGTTGTATTTGAACACCTTTATACTTTTTTCTTTGGAGCCAATGCCAATGGTACATAATTAATTCATTACCTTAAAGACGAAATAGACATCTTTTAATTTGCCTTCAAAAATACTGTTTTTTAAATATCAAAATGAAACCCCTTAGTGGAAAAGCTTCGCACTCTAACAACGAGAGAACGGTTAGTTATGCTTTACACCTTATAACTACTATTGAATTTATCTGGGCTTTAACATCTTGAGAGAAATAGATAGATCTGATAATACCACCATTTTGTAAATCAAATCAAATACTCATTTTTTGTGGATGCTTTGATTCCAGCCAATTACTTGTGCATATTTCAATTAATACAAAATGGTGAGGCGTTCATAACTTCGGAATTTATATCAACATAATTTTGTGCAAACCTAATTAACTGCCCCAGTGTACTCAGGGCTTGCACCATGGTTCCCTGTCAAAACAAAGAGCTGAAATTCAATAAGACCGAATGATAAAAACCGAAGTTATTTCAATTTTTTAAAGTAAAATTGAGAAGAATTTTAAAATTCGGCGGTTTTCCGTCAGAATTATTCCATGACACTTTATTTTACCACACTCATATTGTAATCCGAAAATTGTTACGAACACAGAAAAACTATTGATTTGGTGATACATAGTTATTGCAAAACTGAAAAAAACTTCAACTAAACTAAACTAACTCTCTCGTATTTCCCTCAGCGTGATGGTTAGTACGTAGGACGGTCTTGGGTTCAATCTTTACCTGTGTGATTTCAAGTTTTTTTTTTTCACGCGTAGTAATCCTTGCGAGGAATTGAAAAATCATGTTGTCAAGAAAAGTGCTTTCGCATAATGAGCCGTTTAGATTATGCATATAAACTGTAGGTCACCTCTATCTCTTACATTACTCACACACAGGAATGGTTAAGAGTTTTAAGTCACTAGGCCTTGTTTCTCTGCGAGCTGTTGAGCAGCCTAATTTATTTATTTAGAGTTACTCTCATTACTTTGACAATTCAGATGTTATAACACTTCAAATGCAAATCTTAATGCATCACCCTAGTTCTTCTTAGTGTGATTTTATGACATTGATATCTTACTTCATGTATGGCGCCTTTAATAAATTCGAAAAAGAAATAAATATATAAATTAATTTTAATTTGAAAACCGTGATAGTCACTGATTTAATTTTTTTTATTAATCTTAAAACTGAAAATCTAAATTTTCAATGACGCGTTTCAATGAAAACGCATAAATTGATACCTAAGGCTGAAGGTCAAATACTCAGGAAAACAGACAAAACAAAATTGCGAACCCATTTTTTTATTTCACTGTCGTTATTTAATTAGTTTATCTAACGGCAAGCAAAATGTATATTAATTAGTTTGAGCTCAATCTATATCATACATTTTTTCTCATAAAACAATTCTTTTATTTTTGATATATGTATAATTTGTAAATACATAAGATTTTTCGTAAAGCTAGTTTTTAATACAGTATGTACAATATATGTTATGTATATATTAAATGGAACAATATTGGAATCCAGTAAAAATTATATTCGAAAGCTTATTCAGGTGCGAAAAGCCGTCGGCGTCGTATATATCTCGAACTAATCTTTACTTTCAATCAGAAAATTGACAATTTTATGTTGGCCAGACAAAACACGATTTTGTCCGTGTTGTCGTCCAGCATGTGCCTTCACATACATTGTCCTGGTGAATTAAAAACAAAATAAAAAAAAGCACGAGATTATGTCATCGTTTTACGAACAACTCCTTTACCCAGATTAGATTTAGCACACATGGCTCCTAAGACAATCTCTTTCATTCGGTTTACCTCCTTTTGGTTGCGCATACTGCATGTTGTGTCTTTCACTTTTTTCTTCTATACCTATCTATCCATACCTACATTTTTATTTTTGAACAATGACTTGTGGCCGGCAATGCATCACTGGCACCATTGCACCATTAACGCACGTCCAATCCGAAATCCATATCGAAGAAATGTACACCGATCCCATTTCTTTCACCTTTATAATGTACAGCGCCAGCTTAACGTACATTATATACAATACATACCACAAGTTTCGAGCGAGTGTCCACGTCTAGTCACTTCGCAAGGAACTCCATACTCCACATCCAATGCAGTTTCCATCTCCGTCATCATGAAGCCGGGTGCATTATTCGCCTATAAACGCAACAAATGATTATTACTTAATCCGAACTCCCCCTTCCACGATGTTGGATGGTGAGGTGATCTGTTGTCTTTTTCATCGTTCGAGACATTAAAATTAATATAAATAAAGAAAAAAACTTAATATTATTATATTTTGTACCTGGAGTAGATAGCCGTTTCAATGTTTTACCATTACGTGACTTGAGGAATTGGAAGGCAAAATTTCTTACGATCGTTTTTTTGAAAATACTTTGGACAACGATGACGACTAAAAGTCAATGAGTGATCATAATACAAATATGTAGTTTGTTAAAACAAAGTTAAGGAAATACTGTAAAGAGGAAGTTTGAGGCTTATTGCATTTTACAACGCCAACTCTTAGTTATAGGCTTATACCGCACATACATACACATAATAATATTTTTTAATTACCCATATCGGAATTCTCAATGAAAATTTTTTGTATCTAGCAGCAAATGTATATATACGTAGAACATAATATTTTCAATTAGTTTCTTGTTAATTGCTGAAATTTATTGTGTGACGTGATTTATCTGATCGAAAATTTGGAATAAATAACGTTTAGATATTTTGAGACACATTTATTAAGTTTCACATTATAAATAAATGTATAAATAGTGAATGCTGGAAAAAGATACATATAGTTCGACCATAATCTACGAACAAACACCTTTCCTTAATTTCTTATTTCATTTAGCTTCAATTTACAAAATGGAAAACAATTAAATATATATTATTTATGATATTATCTTAAGTATGGTCCTCAAAGTTTTTGTTTTTAGGTTTGCTTTGAAGTTAGAAAAAAATATTCCAAAGGACTTAAAAATTACGTCTAAGTTGAGTGATACCTTAATTAAAAACGTACATATATACTAAAACACACTTAAAGTTAAAGAATAAACATGGCTGACTGCTTACAATATATTTGTCTGTTCTGGTATATGTTGGCTAATCCACTTTCCTTCTTCAATGAAGTTTCTGAAGAAGTCAAAGGTCAATATGGATAAGCCATAAACCACAGCGTCCTGAAAGCTAACATAAGCTAACCGTTGCTTTAATTCAGGCTGATTTCTACGGACATTTTTCAATTTTGTTTGAACAATTTTGATTCCTATTACTTCGTATAGGATTTTATTGTAATCGGTGCGATTTGTCGAATTGAAAATTTAAACATTTCTCAAAGTGTCAAGGTCCCTAGAACCTTAATAAAAGGTTTTTGGAGAGGATACTGTGTGTGTAGGTAGTTCATAAATCTGTTCTTTCGGGAAACTTTTTCGTCGAACATATTCCAAGAACCGTTAGCGATGTAGACTTAAAATAAATTTTGTTTTACAGATAATAACAATTATTTAACGACTTTTAAAGAATTGAGTGGGTGCTTTTTTACTACAGCAATTTAAAAAAAGAAGTCAAATATTTGGTTGATCCAAATTGTCGTTCAAACCAATAACGTTAGCGACTTTTATATTATAAACTGTGATTAGTAAAAATTCGAATCAGTAATAATTCAAAAAAAAAAAATAAAGATTTATAGGTAAAAAAAACAGACAAAAATATATTTTTTAGGTAGATATTTTGCAAACAAAACAACAACAATTTAAAATATTGACTTCGATTTATCTTTAAAAAATAATTTGTTTTAACTTTTGATACAATTTTTATAAAAATCCAATTGACGTTTTTTTTACAAAAAATAAAAATCTACCTACAAAAAATTGAGTTTGAACCAAAATATGTTGGAAACAAAAACAGATAATGAAATCAAACATTTTATCATTTGAAAAATACTGTTGTTAACTTTAAATTCATTTTTTGAAAAAATCCAATTAACTTTTACAAAAATCGAAAACCTTAAAAAACAACTCAAAAATGTGTTTCAAAGCGAGTACCTTGCCAATAAAGAAATATGTTGACCGCAAACTTTGTATCTTACCAAAATATTATTTTTAGTTTATATAACTCTTAGAAATACCAATAGTCGAGCACAAATAAGAATTCATCATTGTGGGTCGTATCCCAGCCTCTTTTTGAAATTTTAAATAATACGAGTAGTATTATATTTTAATTTTTACAAATTATTAAATAAATGTATTAAAAATGTGTGCCACATATTATATACGAGTACATACATATATATTCTCTAAGATGAGATTTAATCCACTTCATCTAGATCAAAGTATCATTTTACTCACCAATCAAATTTCTATAAATAATTTTCAACTCAAAATCACCTCTGTAATACGATACTACACCCAGCATCACGTCTCCAAGACCAAAGAAAACAATTCTCGGTATTTTTTTGTTGCAAGGCGAATAGACAAGAAACAAAAATTAACGATCAAAAATTTATTCTCATCGTGGTTATAATAATAAACCACACATACATAAATATCTAGCCACATATTTTAACTACTGTTTGTGGCTTCTGCTGTTGCCGATGCCGACAAATAATAACAGTGTTACTGTTATGACATAATTTGGTAATTATATGCATTTTCCCGACTGAACTTTGGCAACATTAATCATATGAGGAGTGTATAATACACAATTGAGTCACGACATCGCGCGCTATTCTGAATGCTTGAAACAATACCGTACCGCATGCATTGCTTATAGAAGATTCATTGCATCTTTTGGATTGTTTTCTTTCTTTTGTGTCTTGTGACGTAACTTACTTTATGTTGATGGTGAAAATATGCACAAAAGGATATCATTCAGTTTTAATAAATGCTGATGTGAAATGTAATCATTTCACCAATCAATCATTTTGTTCCTTTGAATATTATAAAAACACAGAAATAGTGCTTGAGGTAGCGTTGGGGTGATGGCAGCAAGGACGACGAACCGACGACGACGCGACGATGCGACGATGCGATGACCACCATCAGGCATAACGAGATCGTTTATTCTCTGCAGTTGAACACAATTTAACACCCACTTAATAGAGGCCTCTTAGACGCAGAGCTATAAATAAATGAGCTGAGCTGCAGGTCGCTCCAACTCAAGCACACACAGGCGGCGCGGCGGCGGCGTACAAAAACACCATTCTGTAATTTTCAATGAGTAGCCTGAAGCCTGTTTTTTTGTTGTGTGTTACACTGCTTTCGATCATCAAATTCACTTTTGAAATAAAATCTTGTTGGAGTTTACATTCCTGGACACCACCATTTCAAAACAAGAGACCAGAAGAAGCAAATTTCAGAGCTGCGGTGGCATGACTCTGATTATATGTTACATTAGTTCACCATCATCCAGCTAGCTCACTGCCACATAAAGTGTGGCACACTGAATAAATGGACAGCGACAGAGACGTTGAAGAGGAAATTGGATTGCATAAGATATGTTCGTCTGTTATTTAAAGCGCGGGGTTTATGTGGTGCGGTGGCGAAGGTGGATCAATGGCGATCTCAGCCTCTGTATCTTTTATGCGAATAAAATAACAAGTCAAGAGTTTTGCAATTGTTTTCTTTTTGAGTTCAAGATATTGTTAGATTATCCATTTAAGTGTTATTGGTTTAAATTGTGAAAAATTATCATAAATATGGAACACTTAAAGTGCTTTATGCGATATTTTGTCGATAAAATCGAGTTCGTGCAACAACTCTTTTGTTTTTACCACCAATTTAAGCTTGTTTATTTTTTCTTTTTGGCGAGGAATTCATTTTTAAGCATATTCAATGTTCTTACTTGAATTTATCAGTGAATCTGTAATTTCATGGGAAAAGAGATAAATTATGTATTATTCTTTTCTAGTCAAAGAATTATTTTTAGATTTAGGTAACATTGGTCTTTATCTTGTTCAGTTTTTTCATTTCCCATAAGTGCATAATTTGTAATTGTATTAAATATGACAGCACTCGAGAGTCTAAAATCAAGCATTTATTTGGTAATTTGATGACTACTCAATTAATGTACCTTCCGCATTGCTATGATATTCCTATTTGTAAAATGTTTACAAAAAAAGAAACATTACAAAATACGCATTAAAGCCATATAGAATTTAAGGAATTCGACACGTTCGAATCAATCAATTACTGCGATTCTTTCAAATTTAGTTAAAATTTCTGACCTAGATTTTTGTCGTCAATTATCTTTATAAAAAGCAAAGCAAATAATCTAATCCAGTCATTCCAAAGACATAATAAATACTGATGGCCAAATTAGTATTTCACAGCAACTTTGTAACTCGAATGCTATTTTTCTTTTAAACAGCATGTAATAAATATATTTGTGGCTATATAGAGGTAATCTTCTATGTACTAATGTAATACTTGACTCACTTGGTGTACTATGATGATTTATGAAACCATATACGGAGCAGCAAAAATGAACGTAGGTACTCATAGTTCTTATATACTCCCAGGTGAGCCACTCATTAATTTTCTATCAACATAGAACACTTGTTGCAAACTTTAACAGACAAATCTTTAAGTATGCCATTCACGAGTTTGAGACCAGGGTTGGATTTAACGAATAATTGGTTCACTTTTAAAAACATCCTTTATGATGCGATCTATTGCAGCTGGTTTAAAGGCTGGTTTTAACGAACGAAAAATCAAACTTCACTATGAAATATCTGTACTATACAAATTAATTACTTTAAATCATTAAAACATCCAAAAAGAATCTCAATTCATGGAAGCTTTCATAAAAAAGGTACATAGCAACAAATTGAAGTTTAACAGCATGTGATTGAGTCTTATAACGATTTGATGACAAAATCATGGAGCGAATGAAATGAAAATACAAATCAACACAAATATTAAAATGTAAACCCATATATGTCTTTGTCGTTCTTAAATTTTATCATATTAATAGCATCATCTAAATCAGC
Organism: Eupeodes latifasciatus; assembly: GCA_920104205.1. Taxonomy (NCBI): domain Eukaryota; kingdom Metazoa; phylum Arthropoda; class Insecta; order Diptera; family Syrphidae; genus Eupeodes; species Eupeodes latifasciatus. The sequence goes on from OV049924.1 coordinate 157,646,368, forward strand.
ATTCGCAGTCTGCGAACAGGGCGCAGACTATCCAACAGTCGGCCGACTATTCTACAATCAACAATTGTGATTTGGGCGACGCCATATTCAAAATACACGCACACGACGCGACGCCAAATCACAGAGCGAACTGAACTATCGGCCGACTAAACAATCGTCATGTATGCGCAGGCGTGTATGCGCCAATACTGATTAAACAGTCGGCCGATAGTTGGCCGACTTATTAGTCTGAATGTAATCGGGTAGCCTATCAAACTTTTTTATCGGCCCATACTGAATCGCTGTAGTGTGCGGATATGCATTTCTCTCCATACTGATTAAGAAGCCGACCAAACTATCGGCCGATAAAAAGTCTGCAGTCTGCGGGGGCTCTTAGTCTTTCCAAAACTTTTTAAAATTTAATTTCCTGGATTGGTGCAGATTGTTTTTCATATATATGCACAGCGATCAGTTTTTGGTTTATTTACCAATAAAAATGAACAGACAAAGGCGTGGACCAATACATACCGCAGCCACCGATACAGCTGTGCGTGCACACATAATTATAGATTTACTGTTTAGATTTTTTCCCAAGTTTGTCGCTCAACTCTTTTGTCTATATGATCTTGTTTTTTTTTCTGTTATTGGTTTTTTCTCATGATTAATGGACTGTGACTTCTTTTTTTATGTATGGTGAAGGGATTGATTTTAATCTTAAGGAAGCAAATTTATAAGTCCATTTTAATATACATATGTATGTTTATTGTAAGTAGGTACCTGAACTGAAGTGTTTACCAAAAGCGGTTGTGCATTAATTTTTTTAATTTGCAAATTGAAAGTAAAGTAGCAGTCCATATCACATACCTACATTACCATTTTAACTTCAATATAGAGAAGAATCAAAATTAAAACACTTTCGCAAAAGTCAAATGGTAAGAAGAAACTAAAACCTATATCCATTTACAGGTAGTGGCAAAGCGGCACAGCGCGACTTCGTATTCATATTAGAGCACAAGCCTATACAATATCCAGCTCAAATGACAAAGCCATTGCACAATATGCATTTTATATGTGGATGGAATGCAACGTTTACTCGTACATATTCATTTCATAATTAGTCTTACAGACAGCAGTAGTTGTTAGCATAAAATTAGATGCATCACATGTTATTAAAATAAATACCTAGTCAAGAATACACAGGGGACTATGATCCAAATAAAGTATTAATATTACGCCGACATAACATTAATTGTTGTTGCAATATTTTGATCATTTTCAACGGATTACAGTTATTCTTACAAACAAGAGTAAAATACTAAAATACATGTACGAGTAGAGTATATACTTGCGATAATTTATCTGTGAAAGGTAAAAATTATTTTGATTGCGATAAATCATTTGGGCGTGCGTGGAAAAATTTGTAAAATTTATTGTTATTTTTTTATAAATTTGGTTTTGAGGTAATATTTTCAGTTTCTCTTCGTTAAACTCGAACAGGAATAAAAATATCATTTGGAAATGTGTGGCTTTAGAGAATGTCAGTTGCAACAAATTGATAAAATAATGAAAATTGAGAAATTTGTATTACGAGTAGTATTGTAAATGAATTAATTGTTTGATACAAATTAATCCAAATTAATTGTTCAAATTAATCGATCAGTGTCTAAAAAAAGTTTATGTTTTAGAAGTAAGTGCTCAAGTGCTCTTAATGACGTTGTAATAGCGGTTGCAGGAAATTATCTTAACACTCTAAAAGAACTAGATAAACTGATACTTTGGGCTGACCGATGTGGACTGGATGTCAAATCCAAACCAAACCGATTTAGTCTTATTTTCGAGGAAATACAAAATTTCATATATTAAAATTCCTAATATTAAAGGTATCCAATTAAAGTTCTCAGACGAGGATAAGTGTATGGGTCTTATTTTATACAAAAAACTAAATTGGAGACGTAATATACAGGAGAGAGTCAAAAAAGCTACTGTTTAAAGTGCTCAAGGTACATAGATAATCAATGTCATAATCGGGCGCTGACTAATAGGAAAGCACTCCACACGGCTTAGCGTATTTTCAACTGACAGAAGCTGTATGGATGAGGAAGAAGAGGAATCAGTTCTTCACCTCCTCTGTACATGCCCTGCTCTAGCTCAAAAATGCAAGACCTACCTAGGACAATTTTCCTATATCGATCTAAAGGATCTCAATCACATTAACATAATCAGTCTTGCACGTTTCGTAAGGCACTCAAACTTGTTTCATTAAGCTCGGAAGAAAGCCTCAACATTCATGTGGTACCACATTGGGCCAATAAACTGGTCCACTTAAATGTGTCCTACTTTATCCCGGACAGCCACTTTAACGTAACCTAACCTAAACTGTCTATAAACTATCTATATTAACCTCCGTCAAGTGCAGTCGCATTTTCTTTTCGATCCGCAGTGGCCTTTTGCCACCTTTTCACCTACCCCAAGTATCATACAAATAAATTAAAAAAAAAACCTATCAATATACCCTCAGCGCGTGTGATATACATACTTACCCGACCCACTTTACTGCCCATCGCCGCCGTTTCCCATTACACCAGCATTTTTTTTGTCTCTTCTTGGGTATTAACAAGTATAGAAAAAATTAAAAACAACTGAAAAAAAAACCAAAACAAAAAACCATATCTTTTACTTTTTTTCTGATGCAATTAATTATGTCGTGCGCGAATAAAATGTGTGTCATCGTTGACTCAAACGCGGAACTGTTGAAGTGCAGTGGCCTTTGTGAGAAATACCTTCACCCCTCCTGTGCTGGCTTGGACAGAAAGGCGAGTGTACACCTGAAAGACTATCTACGCAATTTTGCGTTTTATTGCGATGAATGCAATAAAATATCCGTGTCGGATATTATGATTGCAATTCAATGTCTAAAGGAATCCCTGTGCAATGAACATTCCGTTTGCCAAGATCCAATTTCTAATCTCTCTAAGAAATTTGATCACGTCTGCAATAGTGTTGAAGACTCAAACATCCAATGTCAACAATCGTCCACCCAGTGCCTTTCCACGATACGTTTTTTGGAAAAATAATACTGTGACGTAATCGGTGGATTGAATTCTCTTCGTTTAGACATTGACGATAAATTAAAGGTGTTGACTTATTCGCCAAATGATCTAAAAAAAACTTTTCTGACCAGTTAAACCTACTGAAATCGGATATTGATTGCTGTTTTCAAAGTTCGTCATCCCGGCTCTCCCCCTCTTCCATTCAATTGAGTGATGTTACAAACGTTAGACTCGTTAACGAATTTGAAAACATTAATTGTATGCTTTCTCGGGTTTCAACTGCACTCATATCTATTGCTTACGATGTAAGTAATCAAGAACTTGAAAGCCTTAATGTCCAATCGCAGAAAATTGAATAGCTTCTCTACGACGTCATTAAACAACCCGGAATACCGTCGTGTGATATCGGGAACGTATCCATTCGTCATGAAATCCATCCACCTCAGTAAATACCATTGCGGAAGAAGAAGTTATCAACAAATGTGGCCATTCCTGGAAGTTATCCGATGGGAATTTGAGACTCAGCAGGCTTGAATCCGCTAACAACACATGGTTCGTGCTGAATAATTGTTCCGGATATGCTGATGCTACATGGATTCGCTCCTATTTTAAACGAGAACTCTGTTTCATGTATGCGAATGTCTTCAATTGTCTGGAAGAAGATTCAAGTTCCTGATTCCCTCAAAATATAACTGGATGTTTTGTCACCAAAGAGGATACGACTTGGTCAAATACGGCTTTTCAGAATGAGTAGCAATAATAATATAATTAAGTCTAACAAACCCAAGCCTAATCCCAAACCTATTCCCAAGCCTAATCCCAAACCTAATTCCAAACCTAATCCCAAAAAAAATATTGAAACCAACTGGACTCTTAAAACACAAATCTTTAAAAACTTTTCTCTCTCTAACCAACTTTCGTCCCTTAAACGGAAAACTTCTCCTACCTCTATAAAGCCTCCATCCAAACGAGTTTCTTTTAACCCTTCTCATCCGGGTCTTGGTTTTCACCCTCCGATGGTTGATCCTCCTGCCAAAACACCCGAGTATCCAAATTTCATCCATTCTCACACCCTTAACCCTGCTTCTTCTTCATCAGTTTCCCAAGAACCACTAGGATTCCTTAACCCAATGATCCCTCCAAATGTGAAGTTAACTAAACATTTATCTGAGGCCAATACTAATGATCGGTATGTTATGTCCCGTCTTAGAGACCACAAAATTTACAATAATGTTCGTCTTTACCTAGCTTTTCTCCACGACAAACCAGATTCTGTTTGCTTTGAGGGTAAAACAAATACAAATATAAAGGTTTTAATCTCCCAAGAAGGCCTCCCTACCAAACGTGATGCACTTATGGAAATATTCTTGAAATTTCATGATGGTCTTGAAATTTCTCCTCAAAAAGTGAGAGAAGACCTTATCTCTTTTGCGTCCTTTATCTCTTCAAAACGATTATCTCATATCCAAAAATACCTTGCAGATATGAAGAAATACTATAGCTCCTAACCTGAAGACCACTAAACCTAAATATCTTAGCCTTTTTGTTTAACAAAATGTAAGAGGGTTAAGGTCTAAAACGTCTGCCGTCTTTAATAGCTCCCAAAACCTTCCTTATGACATCTTTTCCCTTACCGAAACCAACCTCACACCCGATATCCTTAGTACCGAACTCTTCACTAACGACTATTCCATCTATAATGGATGTCGTGGAATGTGCGAGTAATACACATGGCCGTGGTGTGCTTTTAGCTATCAATAGTAATTTTGAAAGTTCACTACTCCATATTCCTACTTCAATCGAATTTGAAGGTGTATCAGCTAAGGTTACACTCCCTAAGTTTTGTCTTTTTGTCCTTTGTTGTTATATTCGACCAGCCCAACAAATTAAAGCATACCAAGCTGCTGTTAATGCCATTGATTATCTGCTTGAACAAGTGCAACCTAATGATTTGATCATCGTTCTGGGCGACTTCAATCTTCCCCATCTCAATTGGTCCACCTCAGATGATCAGACATCCTTCTTTCCAACTAACATCTCCTCTAAATCTGAATCGCTGTTCATTGATCGTCTGTCTGATTGTGGTCTTTTTCAACTAAATGGAGTTGCAAACTTCATGGGGAGACACCTCGATCTCATATTCTCATCTGATTGCGATAACTGTGTTGTCTCCGCGAGCCCTCACCTTCTCTCAACCTTGGATCGCTATCACCTTCCCCTTAATCTCTCCTTCCCCATTGAATTTGAAAACAACTTTTTTGAAATGGAGAATTACTGTTATGATTTTCGCAGGGCTGATTTCTCCAAACTCAACAATCTTCTTAACTCAGCCGACTTTGAATTAAGTTCCCTACACTCAACAGTAGAGTCCCTTACAAATTGGTTTTATTTGATTCTCTCATACTGTATTGAAGAATCAGTACCGTTCTCTCGTAAAAAAGATTTCACCTCTGCTCCCCCTTGGTTCAACAGAGAGCTCCGTAGCCTAAGAAATACCCGTAATAAGCTTTGGAAGATCTTTTTACAGTCCAAATCTGATACCGACCACAACAACTACCTTCTCGCCTATAATTCTTTCTCTGAATTAAGGGAATCCCTTTATAACCAATACCTTAACCAAATGGAAAATAACCTTCTTTCTGATGCAAACACGTTTTTCAAGTTTATAAATGTCAAACGAAAATCTGATGGGTTTCCACCTTCAATGAGTTTCTCCAACATAATCTCCTCAGATCCAACAACGATATCAAATCTATTTGCTAAATACTTTAGCAAATCGTATACTAAACATCTTCATGATCCTGATCCACACTACTTTAGTTATTTAGATGGCTGCACTCAAACCTCTCTTTCATCTTTTACTTGCCAAAATCGTAAGCCTCAAAGAAAACTTAAGCCCTGGTCCTGATGGCGTCCCATCAGTTGTTCTAAAAAAATGTATGCATTTTTTGTCAAAGCCTCTAACTGCACTCTTTGAACTCTCTCTTTCCCAAGGTGTGTTTCCTCATATATGCAAAGATTCATTTATATTTCCCATTCATAAACAAGGCAATAAAACTGAAATTTACAATTATAGACCTATTTCGAAACTTTCATGCATTCCAAAACTTTTTGAAAGCCTAGTTTATGAGTCCGTTTATTTCCATTGCAAGCCCTTATTCTCCCCCGCTCAACATGGTTTTCTTAAATGTAGATCCACTACGACTAACTTAATTGAGTTTATATCAAAAGTTTTGTCAGCCCTTGAGAATGGTAATGAAGTTGATGTTGCATACACTGATTACAGTAAAGCCTTTGATAAAATATCCCATAAGATAATTTATCTCAAACTTAGAGCCCTAGGCTTTCCATCTATGTTTATAAACTATATAGGCTCCTACCTTGCCAATAGAACTTATAGAGTCCTCTTCCGTAACTCAGTTTCCAGTCCCATACATGCAATTCTGGCGTCCCACAAGGTAGTCACCTTGGCCCCCTTCTCTTCGTCTTATCTGTTAACGATGTCTGTCTTAAATTAAAAAACTTAGATATCCTAATGTTTGCGGATGATAAGAAAATTTTTAAGATTATCTCAACTCTATCTGATTCCTTACTTTTACAAAATGATCTTAATATCTTTTTTGTTTGGTGCATGCATAATTTCCTAGAGTTAAATGTAGGTAAATGTAAACAAATGACCTCGCGCAAACAAATCCCATCTCATAGAGTATACTTCTTCCTTAATGACGCCGTCAACGAAGTCGATTCTATTAGAGATCTTGGTATTATGTGTGACAAACACCTCAATTTCCATTCCCACTTTGACCAAATTATTAATAAAGCTAATAGATTTCTCGGTTTTATTAAGAGATGGTCAAAAGAATTTTCCAACCCCTTTGTAACTAAAGCGCTTTACATTTCCCTAGTCCGTCCTCACCTTGAATATGCATGCCAAGTATGGTCTCCCTTTTATGAAAACCATTCCTTAAGAATTGAAAATGTTCAAAGACGTTTCGTTCGATTTGCCTTACGTGGCCTCCCCTGGGATGATACATCTACGTTGCCTCCTTATACCGATCGACTAAAACTGATAGGTTTGCAACCCTTATATTGGGTGTCCCAAAATTAACGCAAGATTTGAATTTGCCGCCATTTGTGCAGTGAAGTGTTGGCAACCCTAAAAAAAGCAATTTGACAGCTAACAGTATAGGGTTATTAAAAATGGAGCGTTACACGATAGAACAACGTGTCTTCATTATTAAAGAATATTTCAAAAATAGTGAAAGCTTGGCGGCTGCAGTTCGAAAATTTCATACAAAATATGGTCGGAATAGTGTTTTAACTTCGTCAACTGTGAAGAGATTAATTGAAATTGAAAAATTCATGGAGACTGGATCCGTTGGAGACGCAAAACACACTGGTCGTCCAAAAACAAGCCGTTCAAATGTGAATGTCGAAGCAGTGCGTGAGAGTGTTGCTGACAATCCAGGAACCTCAATTCGACGTCGTGGACAAGAATTGCAAATTTCAAGAACCTCTCTACAGCGTATACTCACCAAAGATCTGTGTCTTCATGCTTACAAAATTCAATTAACACAACAATTGAAGCCTAATGACCATGGACAGAGAAGAGAGTTCGTTGAATGGATTATTGAACATCAACAAATGGACCCTGATTTTTCGAGCAAAATCATCCTAAGCGATGAAGCACATTTTCATCTTGATGGCTTTGTCAATCGCCAAAATTGCCGCATTTGGGATTCGGAGAACCCACATGTGATTGTCGAAAAACAAATGCATCCACAACGCGTGACTGTATGGTGTGGATTTTGGGCTAGAGGCATAATTGGGCCATATTTTTTTGAAAATGATGCTGGTCAAGCAGTGACTGTTACTGGCGCTCGATATCGCGACATGATTACACAGTTCTTTCTGCCAAAATTGGATGATATTGATGTGTCCAATATGTGGTTTCAACAACACGGTGCCACATGTCATACAGCCCGTGAAACAATTCAATTACTGCATGAGACATTTCCAGGTCGTGTACTCCCTCGTTTCGGTGATCAAAATTGGCCTCCTAGATCGTGTGATTTAACACCATTAGACTTCTTTTTATGGGGTTATTTGAAATCACAAGTCTATGTCAACAAGCCCACAACCACCCGTGCATTAAAGGAGGAGATTCAACGCTGCATCAACGAAATTCAGCCACATTTATGCAGAATGGTCATGGAAAATTTCAACAAAAGAGTGCGCATGTGCATGCAAAGCCGTGGAGGCCATTTGTCCGATGTGTTATTCCATACATAACCCTATCTTATGTACTTTACGAGTCAATAAAAATATAACTATCAAAAGACTAAAAACGGCGTTTTCTATTTAATTCAAATCTTGCGTTAATTTTGGGACACCCTTTATATTAGACGCAAAAACGCTGATATATTATTTGCTCACCAATTGTTAATGGGCAATATAGATTCCCCGGCACTCCTGAGTGATATTCATCTTAACACCAACCCTCGAAATCTGCGATCTGTCTTCCTTTTCTATATCCCTCATCACCGCACTAATTACGGGCACTTTGAACCAATGTCCAGAATTCTTCGTCACTGCAACGCTGCTATGCTAGTCTTCGACTTTAACATTTCCAAATCCCATCTGAAAGATACCCTTTACTTTTTCCCTTTTTGAGTCCGAATTCCTCGTCCCTTTTAATTTTAAGTCTAATAAAATCAAAATTGTTAGTTCTTGTACATTAAAGAGCTTTTATGTGGGCCTTAGGGCCCACATGAATTAATGTTGAAAACTGATAACAAGAACAAGAACAAAAAAAAAAAAAAAAATACTGTTAAGTTAAGTTATAGCTTGTATTAAGCTGAATAAATAAATAAATAAACTTGTTAAAATCTTTTTTCCATATTGATGGAGATAGTATGATAGTCTTGTTAATTCTTAAAGAGTGTAGACAAATTGCAGTGTTTCGTCATTGTGTGCCAATACGGCAACGGCTCTGGGTGCTGCTGATGAAATCGCTGGTGGAGGTGGTCTTGAGAATATGATTCAAGGTATAATCCATTGATGAAAACAAAAACCACTCAAAAATGCACCATCAGTACATCTTATTGTTTGGTTGCATGTACATACGTTTGCTAATCTTCGTTCTTAAACAAGGAGTTATAATTAATGTAGTTGATAACAGTTTCTAAAGAGTGTGGATTAAAAATTTTCTCACTGTTGCGAAATATCTGCAATTTTATATTGATCACTAAGATAATGGTTCTGGTTAATATTGACCCAATGAGTGTTTTTCGTGCTTCGTTCATGCGCCGCGCCGGTTGTAAAGCTGCTTCAGTTTAACGTGGTCAAGAAATCACCAAATCTGTTTTAAGAGTCACCATTGCTATCATCTGAAGAATACATTCAATCTTAGTGTCACGTTGTCTCAAAGTTATAGGACCGCCTTCAGGGAAAGTACTTTCTCGATACTTCGTATAGTGAGATACTAGTCTTTTGCGATTTTTAGACCATTTATATAATATTTAATCAATGAGATAACCGTTTAGGAAAGTGGTATAATAACATTCATCTCAATGCCTACTTGAAGCTTATGTAGCTTCTAAATTCAAAGTAGGCATATGAACATTTCAGTGGTTAATTAATTGCATTTATTATAATTTTTCAAAAAAAATCAGAGCCTATTTTCTTGGATTGATTGAAAAACAATTAAAGCTTAAATGTCAACTTTTCTTCTGCTGCCTAAAAGCAGACCTATAAAATTTCAACATTTTTTTCAATTCACTTTCTTCAACAATGTGACACTCAATCAAAAACTACGCACTTATATAAAAAAAGCTTTTTTTCTTTTACTCTTTTATGCTTAACCTACCTCCTCGTATCTGCATTTCTTATTACAATTTCTCTTTTAACCACCGTTTATCAATTGTTATATTTTTTTGTGCAACTACTTTACCAACTTACTGTGCCACTTAACTTCTTGTTTGCTTTATTTTATAATAATCATCACGTCTTGCTAATCGTAAAAGTGCCAACAAACGTGCCATCATGGGTCATTGTGCGCTTACGGCAGCGTTAGTGGCGGCGCGGCGGATGCAGACGTAAATTGTATAAAAACCGCATCATCTTCATATAAAAAAGAAAAGAAACAAAACAAAATAAGAAAACGTATAAAAAAGAGAGAGGCCATCTTCTTTTTATTAACCGTTAATGGTGATAATTTAGCTTTATGAGCGCGCACTTGAAGAGTTAAAAGCGCATCATCGTCTTCGGAGTCGAAGTCTGAGCCAGAGTTAAAGCACACGTTGGGCGCCAGCTTGTTGAAAAAATAAAATATCTCCACGATTTTGACCTTGAACATGAATTTTTCTCCATCACCGGTTGATGTGCCTCAGGTTATCATTATGCGGGTTTCCTTTTTCTCATCTTCTTCTTTGGCTGCTTTTTGTTTTCGGTATGTTTGGTATTACAACATAGCGGCTGCTGTGCGATGACAGACGACCTTGGCCTTAGACATCACGAATTCGGATGTAGCAGAAATGATTGGTTCAAACGAAAAGAAAGACAAGTAGTTCTAGAAACGCTTATACCAAGCAGTAGTCTATTTGACAGTTGTTAGTTTAGGTTATTATATTGCCATAGCTCGGAAGGAAATAACAGGAAATCGCTCATGCACGTATGTATGTCAATTATCTTGCAATTACTCTTGTATACATTGCAAAATGTTGTTAAATTGATGTTGAAATTTTTGTTTTTAATGTTTCGGTGGATTTAGTATTTTTTTTTCTTTTAAATGTATGTTACAATTATTCGGACGTGAAGAACAAAATGTATAAAATTGCGGTTATAGTGCAATCATCTGTCAACATGTAAAATGTTTAGCAGAAGTGGTTGGACTATTGGATTTTGTATGAACAAAGGCAAAGATATAAAACAAACAAAGATAAACACCATACGAATTTTTAAATGAAACTTACAACTTGCTGGAGGCTATCAATGGTGTACAGTGGGCCTTTTTGAAAATTGTATGTTGTTACAAGACAATCGTATAATTATTACAAATTACAAAATCATTTTCTGACCTGACGTAAATTAAGGGAAATTAAAACAAAAATACAAATCCTATTCTTTGAATTTTTGGTAAGCGCATTATCTGGCATCATGGGCTTGTCTTACACCGATTGAGCTATTTTTAAGGTTATGTGAAGTTGGCAAGGAAAAGAATATTCGGCGCGTTATTGCTGATATGCAACCCTATTATGATCCTATATGACAAAAAGTGGTCGAAAATTGAGCCTCTAGACTTAAAATTATTCAATCCAGCGCCGCGCCGGCCATTTGCACATAATGGCAAACACTTATTTTCAATTAAAGTTGTATTCCTGGTTGTATTATTTCTTCTTGATAGATGTTTTTTACGCTTTTACTAAATGAAACTCTACAATAATATAGCTTATAATATAAAACAGAAAAACATATATGCTATAATTTAATTGAAAATAATTTAAAAAAATAACGATAGGAAAAACACTTCCATCTGCAAGCTATTCTCGATTGCACTGTAAAAACTGTTAAAGTTACACGCATGTAATTAAACGAAATCATGAATACACGAAGGCTATGTTCACATACGTGAGTAACTGATATCCACAAAATAAAGACCGAAGTGCCCCACGGCTCCGTTTTGTCTCCGAAACTCTTTATTATTTTTATAAACTTTTTTTATAATTTATAAATTCTACATTTGTTCAATAGTGCATTCGTCGACTACAACTCCCATATCTGGACAGGTGTTCCATTAATCCACTTTAGTCTCTTGGACAGAATTCAAAAGAGCTCTAGAAATGAAAAAAAAAAAACAATGCTCGAGTGAAATAGCCAGTTGCATTCCTCCCCCAAACAATTCAACCGTAATACCCGTGCTTCTAGGAATGCCCATCAATTTACCCTTGAACTCAATTTTGGACGTTATTTGAAGTACAGAGATTCTTTTTTAGTAGCACTATACGACATACGTATGTGGAATGCTATACGAGAATCAATATTAATACTAATGTGCTTTGGTAATTCCTTTCAAATCCTATGCTACTTTCCCAATTGCTCACATTGTGTTAATTCATTCAATTTAACTGGCCAGAAATCACTAAACAGCTCTTTTATGGTCCAAATCCATAGAGAGTATACAAAGTATACAAAATATAAGACCTTACGAAGTAGAAGATTAACTGCTCGAAGTTCTTATACTGCGTATATTAAATCGTGGGTACCAGACAATTTCAATTTTAACGGTAAAACATCAAATTTGAACTCTTTTTTTTTTCTTTCAACTTTGCAAAAATTAAAAAGTTTTTAAAGCTTATGAGTATAATATGAAAAGTAAAAAAGTTCCGAAAATACATTTTTAGACACCACTGTTTTACGTTCAAACTAATTGGTTTAATTTCATTTTATCTCAGACATAGACAAGTTTGGAGAGATTATATCTCGAAGTATGTAATTTTAATAATTTATCTCCATGTAGAGACGTGCCAATGACCATCGAGGTGTAAGATATCATTACTTTTATTTAGTTTCAGTAAATTTGTTTGGAAAATTAAAATGATGCAAGATAGATAGATTTTTAATCAAAAGATAAAGACAAATTCTTAAAATTAAGTTACGAAATTTATAAATCATTAAATTGGTTTATTTTTTGTTTTTAATTTGACAATGGGATGACGTTTTTGTTTTTATTTATTTTATAATTTATAAAAATGTAAATTGGTACTAAATAAAAAGGAATGAGCAGAACGAAATTAATGTCTATACAAATCAAATTATAAAAAATTAATAAAGTTGCTTTAAAGTAGAATGACAGGTGTACAATTTTAAGATTTATTTTATGTTTTATTTTAGGTAATTTTTCATCGTCAATGAAAATTTAAGTCAATAATTCAAATGATGATTTTCACCCGTTAACTTGTCAACAGAATTAGTTTGAAGTAAATGATACACGATCGAATACCTCAGATGGTATTGATTTCTTTGTTTACTTTACAGCATATCACAGTTAAGGCTGAAAACTTATGGTTTTCAGATGGAGTCTTGTTGGCTTATGAAAATTAAATTAAACATGCGAAATAGAATCGTCATAAAAAAGGCTCACTTATAAAGTTTCGAAATAATATAAATATTCTTCGGTATAGATGAGACGAACTCCTTTTCGTGGAGCCTGTAGATTTGCGGCGTTGACTCTGCATTTTTTTAGATTAATCTGATCTATTTACCAGGATCCAGTTTTGTTTATTTTAAATTATTGCTCTTTTATCTATGTTTAATACTTACACACTTCATTATCTATGCTAATTCAACAATAAAGATTTATTCAAATCTTTTCTCAAGGGAGTAACACCTAAAGATATTTTTTGAGTTAGGAAGATCATGTTTTCTTTTGTTAAGATGGGAGGACAATATCTAAATGAAAATCATTAAACGGCGCCACAGTGGCCCGTTTTGGCTTTTTTGGTTGCAAAAATCATATCTCCTAAACGAATAAAGATATTGCTTTAATTTTTTTTTTATCTTGAAGGAAATTTCTAAGGCTATAAAAATTGTGACTTTCAAAAAAAACTGTTCACAGGGTGTTTCAGAAATTTGTGTTAAAATAAGAAGTTTTAGCAAAGGTCATAAACATAGCGGTATTTTAATACGCAATCGTCAAAATCATTTTTTTTTAAGTAATCTGAGTGAATTGAAACAGAAGAGCAAAAAAAAAACTGTTTACAGGGTGTTTCAGAAATTTGTGTTAAAATAAGAAGTTTTAACAAAGGTCATAAACATAGCGTTATTTTAATATGCAATCGTCAAAATCATTTTTTTAAGTAATCTGAGTGAATTGAAACAGTAGAGCAAAAAAAACTGTTTACAGGGTGTTTCAGAAATTTGTGTTAAAATTAAAAGTTTTAACAAAGGTGATAAACGTAGCGGTATTTTAATATGCAATCATCAAAATCAATTTTTTAAGTAATTTAGTGAATTGAAACAGTGGAGCAAAGAGAAAAAGAACCAATTCGAGTGAAACAGTGGGGAAAAAAGTATTTTTTTTTAAATTTTAAGGCATTTTTTTTTTCCAGTATTCAAGAGTACATAATGTATTTTGGTTATACATATATCAAAAGTCAGTGTAAAAAGAAATAAAGACAACAAATTAATATATAAACACTAAATTTCTTGAAAACTGTCATCTAAGTCCGGGGAAATGTGTAATAAGTGTGAATGCTTTCCTTGACTCTTTTGACACGAAGTGGACTTGCAGAAGATATTGCCTGAATTATATCACTCTTCCCCTTTTCATGGACCTTATTGTATCTTATACTCAAAGCTTCAGAGAGATGTTCTGTACATATCTCCTTTGTAGCTTTGATTATTTTTTGTTTTTTAGTAAATGTTGCGCACTCATTGACTGTCTTTCTTGGTCTTCCTCTCGATGTAGTTGGGAGATCACCCGCTTCTTCTGTTTGTCCGGTATTGATATGCAGAGATAAGGAAAGCCATTCTGCATTCTTTTTAAAGTTATTTCTCGATCTTTTGGCTGCTATCCATTTTCTATCAAGGTTGTAATAGAATTGTTTTAATATCTGTTTGATTGCATTTGCATCTGGTAGTTGGTATTCAATTTCCACGGCAGATATAAACTCATTGCAAGTGGTAACATTGACAAAAAGTTCAAACAAATCCTTATTCGGAATATCCATTTTAAATTGTTTTGAAAAATAAAAGCATCTGCTCGAACGCTCGTTTGAATTCTAAATGATTATTTTAGTCAAATGTTTCATCTTTTTATACCTTAGAGTAAATACCTGCACTCAAGTCGCTTTAATCCTTATATTAATTATATTTAAAGACACCCCAATAAAACTACCTGTCTGTCTACCTGTATACTAACATATTCCAAAACCGTTTTATCCTTAAATCTTATCAATAAATTCTTAATCTTAATCCTTATCAATAAAACTACCTGATCAAAATTCAATCGTACCAGAAAACAAATGCGTTATTTAAAATTTTATAACAGGATTAAAAAAATTAGTTCTAAAACTCTTGAAAATCTTATGTAATAAACAAAAAATAAAAATGATTTACCTTTTTAAAATAAAATCATCTTTTGTAAATCCACCACACACAAAACAAAGAAAACCATAAAAAAAAATGTCCATAAAAAAAGAGGGGAAAAAAATGACTGACTTCATCACTTCAAATCTCCCTAGCTCAGTTCGATGCAAAATGACGCAGTTGATCTTTTGGATTTATGTAAAAGAATATATAAGGATTCTGAATCAGTTGAGATCTTAGCACCACTCGTTGAACCTTTTTTTTCTATCCAATTTGAAGTCGAAAAAGTGTGCAAAAAGTAGTGTTTCCGAAAAAATTAAATTAAACAATTAAAAAATTTTTTTTGTTTTTTTTTGTTTTAACTACCGATCTAAATAATGGCAAAGCATATCATAAAAACAAAAACGAAAAGCGTTTGGAAGCCCTTTTTCTAGTTTTTTCATTCAAAGTTAAGAAAAAAAATAAAAAAATTAAAAAAAATGATCATCATAAAAAATGTTCAACTTTGGCCTGCTCTATAAGGCACACCAATAACCCAAATTGAATATTTTTTTCGATTACTCAAGCTCCAAATATTTGTGAGTCCAGTGAACTAAAAAGTTTTGCATTATAGACCCACTCGAAAAATGAATATTGCAAGCAGTTTTGCATAAACGGGCCACTGTGCGGCGGCGTTTAAACAATACTAAACTGATTATTTAAATGATTTTATTGTGTTAAGATATAAAGACTATAAGGTCAAGCTTGCGCAAGCTAAAATAGATAATTCAAAAGATTTTTAGATTTATTCAAAAGCTTATGTTAATATTGCAAATTAGTTCATATATTATAAACCCAAACTGCCTATCTTTGTTGAAAATTTGAATTTCTTTAAAAGAAAAAATGATTCTTGAATAATGAACATAGTATTGAAATTTGAGTAGACCATAAAAATATCGCCTTTGTTATGAATAAACAAAATTTAAAAAAACGTGCTGTTGATAATTGAACGCGATAACTTATTAATTTTTGTTTGGATAACTAAATTTCAAGCTAAATTTCAAGCAAAAAATAAAATTTAATACAGTAAATTTGAATTTGATTATCTAAAGGTTGAATTAGAATTTTTCTGTCAACGCATGTGTCAGTTTAAATATGAGTACAAATAGACTAAATGTATTAAAACATAAGACTTGCTTATCGAGCAATTTTTATGAAAAATGATGATGAAAATGTCTAAACGGAATATTTGTATTATTATTTTATGTTAAATCAGTCAACCACTTCGATTTAAAAAGCGAGTGCTACATATTTGTAAATAAATATTTTCACCTCATGAATTTGTATATCATAAGTGATAATTTCAACAGATGATCTTAAAAACAGTGGAATTAGCTATGATTTTCAACGGGTCACTTAATTGGTTTAAATATACAGGGTTATCCATTTTGCAGTTTTAAAAGTAAACGTAAATAAAACACATACAATATTTTTTTTTGTTCATGATATTTCTTTTTTATTATAAAGTATGAATGTTGACATTATGTGTGAAATACTACATCATTTAAATGACCACCACGTCAAATGTTGCAAGCATAGATTCTTTTCAGGTAATTTTCGACCATTTTTTGACACATATTGGGCGGTATCTCAGCCATAACTTGACGAAAGTTTATTTGGATAAACACGGTCAAAAAAGTCCAACAGTGTCAAATCGCATGATCTTGGTGGCCAGTTAATATCGCCACGACGAGAAATTACGCGGCCAGGAAATGTCTCTTGCACTAATATTTGCTCGAGTTGTTTGGTATGTGGCACCGTCTTGTTGAAAACGCATATTTTCCAAGTCGTATTCTTTAATAGCAGGCAAAAGAAAGTCGGTTGTCATATGACCATAATGCTCCGAATTGACTGTGTCAGTTGTTCAACAGTGCGTCGTTTTCGAAGAAGTAAGGTCCAATCCAAAAGGTCCAAAATTTTGTTCGAAAAGTGGCCTCCACCGCCTGTCGTTCAAGCACCCATTCGACATATCTACGACGTTGTGAATGGTCGGCTGACTTCAGTTGTTGTGGGAGCTGGACTTTATATAGATGTATATATGCAAAATATGCCATAACGTACCGCAAGACAGTTTTAATTCCTGAGAACGACGAGGAATCGACCCATTCGGGTCTTCGGCAACACTTTCACTTCCAGCGCGGTACGAACGAAACGGTGATGCACTGCCCTTACAATATCTGTAACCAATCCAGACTCTTCAAATTTATTCACAATTTTGCCAATTGCTTGTGTAGTTGGACTTTTATGTAAACCATAATCTGCTCTTAAAGCACGATATGTGCCTCTAGCAGTATCACCATTTTTGTAGTACATTTTTGCAATTTGTATTCGTTGTGCGATAGTTAAGCGATCCATTTTCGTAAATTTCAGATTTTAAACCGAAAAAAAATCGTTTTAAAACTTTGTTATGACAGATTCCAGCTCTATACTTTTAAAATCGCAAAATTAATAACCCGTTATAACAGAATCTTCAGTTAAAGAACGAAGAAGCGAAAAGAATAAATGTCTTCTATGCAGTTTGCATTGAAAAAAGAAAAGGCTTGGTACAGAATCATGAAAACCAAAATCCCGAAAAGCAAAAATTCCAAAAATCCTAAAAATCCAAGATCCCGAAATTCCAAAACCCCGAAAAGCTGAAATCCCGAAAGTGAAATTCCGAATTTTTTTGTCTGTATTAGTATATTTGTTCATTATGACAGAGTACGCACTACACATTTATTGATATACAATTTGTAAATTAAGTTAAGCTTTTGACAAAAATAATTTTAACTCAAGTTTAGCACGAACACATTTTTTATTTGCGTTTGTCCACTCACTCCCTTTAAGTTCACTAGCCACCGATCATCGTGATACAAAGCAATTTGAATAAATCGATGACATTTTTAACTTGAACTAAATTTTATCCTAGATGTTTGTGGGAACTAAATTTCAATTTCAATACTAGCCCCTTTTAGGTCGCTTAAGGTTCCAGTTGCTTTAGAAAAGTAAAATTTCACATACTGTCTATTTTTATGATCTTAATAAATAGAAATAAAGAGCACGACTGAATCGCACAAACATGCTCCAGTATCGAAAATCATTAGAGCGTTTTTGTTTATTAATTTTGTATGTATATAAGATTTTTCAGTTTTAGTTTAAAAATATTTTTAGTATGCAATTAATTACAGCTTATTATGTTTTACGTTTCGTTTTCGTTAAAAATGATGACCCATTTTCGAGATATCGTATTTTGAAAAAAACGTTTAATTTTTTTTTTTTAAATCCAAAAAATAAACAATGACATTTATTACCATCAAAAATTATTAAGACAATATTCAAATCGGTTCGTTAATTCTTGAGAACATTTAAAAATAAAATAAAGGTTCCATAGGGGTTACTCTTGGAGCAATACAAAAATCTTTTTTGAATTGATAGAAACCAAGTTAAGAACAAAATTTTAAGAGAAAACTCGAGAAAAGGCCCAGCTCGTTTTTGAGAAAATTCGAATTTTTGATTTTTGATCAAAAAATGTGTATTAGGACTACTGTTATTTTTAGTCTTAGAAAACGAAACTCAAAAACACGCTTATGGCAAATCTACTTAAAACTTTAATTTCTAAGTTTTAACTCAAGCGACTCAATGGTTAATGCTGAAGGGGTCCACTTTTTCGACTTCTCTACCATCGTAGCGTCATGTGTGATTGAAATCGAAATTATTTACGAATCCAATATTTGCCATATAGTTCCTAGTAAAACATGAACACAAATGATTCTAATAATTTTAATAAAATTTATAGTTCACCTACACTAGACCCCACTTTCTTTTTATTGAAAACGGTACAGTAGATGGTGCTGTCAGGATCTGCGCAGTTAGTTAATAGAAACTAAAGGGAGCTGAAGGATAATCGAGCTTTCAATTGAAGTTTTGGATATGATATAGAAGAAGGATTGTCCCAAAGTAGGGCTCAAAAGGTAAATCGAGGCAAAATCGTTCAACGCTTTCAATTCTTTAAATTTGTATGCTTTAATAAGGTGACCAGAAAAAAGTATTTCAAACTATGGAGATACCTAAAGTTGCTTAAGGGAAGACTTATGCATCGTGTATAATGGTATAAAAATGTAAAAAAAAACTTGGTAATGGAGTGAGATATGTAAATATTTATTAACTATTTTTATATCGTTTATGGCAGGAATATTAAGGAGAGGGTCTAAGGGACCTTAGAAAATGTGAGATATAGCATTAGAGGGATAGAAGATAGGATAGCGCATCCGAAGTGAAGATTATATGGATGTGACTTTCTAAGTAAAAAAAAACATCCTAATTTAATCAGTTCATAGCCCATGAGATAGCTAAAAAAACTGAAATAAAGGGTAACTTTGTCAAAGGTATTTCTAAAACTTCTGTCATTTATTTTTGGAGCGATTTTTATGGAAAATGTTGTCGTCTTTTGTGAAAAGATATGAACTCTTTAAAATCTAGAACTTTTTTGACTTCAATTAAAAAAGCTGATGCACCACAATACAAAATACAAAACCTGGTTTCTGCTGCTTTCCAAGTATTAAACAATAGAAACATTTTATGGTCTGATAAAGTTTCTGATACATTTAAAGAACCAATCTTCATTAACCATAATTCATTAATTTTCCTTTTCCTTTTATAAAAGCTTAAGAAAAAAATCAACAAAAAGTTTTTTTTTTAATATTTTTTTATTTATTTTTCATTTTCTCTTAATTTAAAAAATTAAATTACATAATAATTCATAAAAACATACACAAAAGTAACCTCAACATAAAATTTGTTGGTATAGTGCTATATATAAATTTTGTATCGTTGAATTTCTTAAAAAAAACCTTCATCGAAGACAGAGAGTATAAAATATTAATTTAGTATTCCATCCTTCCATTTTCGTCCTGCATAACCCCAAATTAAAATTTGATTATATACATTTTTGTATATATAAAAAAAATAATTTATGTTAATTAATTTTTGCGAACATTTTTCCTGTGCAGCTCGATCAAGTTCCTGATGCTTTGATATAATTTATGCTCAACAACATCTATGACCTTAAAGACTGTTTTATAGTGAATCTCTCCAACATCATCCCGCATTGATTAATATTATCACAATGAGACTCCAGTCCTCAAAGCCCATAAATGCTCTGCGTTAGCTCATCACTAAACTTGATCGAGAACCGGAAAATGTGTCACAGTGGGTTATTTTGTTTGAATTAATTTGGGATTATGCTGTGCAAAATTTTTTGAATTTGTTTTTAGAAAATGAAGGTAAATTTAAAAAAAAACTTAACGAAAAAAATTACAAAAACCAAGGTGGCGTGTTACAATTACAAAAAAACCTAAATTTCAAATCAATAACAATTCTAATGCTATCGGACTTTAGGCGTGAAGCAGAACTTCAAAACTTGGATGTTTGTTTTCAGCTTTACAAGTTTTCAAACAAGAACAAGTAACATTTTTTAATCTTAGATGTTTTTTGTTGAAAAATTAATTTACAATAGAATCTTACATACTATGGCCAGGGGGGATTTTGTCTTTGCTTTTTATATAGATTTACCATTTATCATCGCGTGGAAATGAAAAAAAGGTGTTCGTTGTTGTTGTTGTTGTTGTTGTTTTTTCCTTAAAAAAACGATTAAATAAAGTATTAATTTGTTTAGCGTTGGTCAGAGCCTTTGTGTATTCTTCGAGGGGTTCTTGGGCAGGTATTGTGTGGTGGTTTGGTTGGTATAATCGATCTACTTCTTGTGTCCGTGTCCATACGAGATTCCGTGTCCGCTGGTTAGAGCGTATCCGTGCCCGCTGCTGAGACCGATTCCATGTCCGCTAGAGATACCGATTCCATGTCCGCTGCTAAGACCGATTCCGTGACCGCTTCCATAGACGAGACCACCATGTCCTCCTCCGGAAATGATTTGGCCACCGTGTCCGTAGGAGACACCGACTGGAACTCCGACTGGAACTGGAACTGGCCTGTCAACAGCAACTGGAACTTGCCTCTCTACAGTGACTGGGTATGGACGATCGACTGGAACCTTGACTGGGTAAGCAACTGGCCGGTCAACTGCGACTGGGTATGGGCGCTCAACAGCATAGGGCTGTGGAACTGGTACTTTGACTGGGTAAGGCACTGGACGGTCTACATTAACTGGGTAAGGACGGTCAACTGGGACTGGGACGTTCACGTTCACTTGTTTCTCGACCACTACTGGGTATGGCTTTTCGACGGTGACTGGGTAGGGTTGTGGTACATGGACGGGGTATGGACGGTCGACGGCAACCTTGACTGGGTATGGAACTCGCTTCTCTACTGGGTATGGTTGTGGCACTGGAACAGCAACCTTAACTGGGTATGGTACTGGCCTGTCGACGGTGTAGGGTTGTGGTACTGGCACCTTAACTGGGTATGGGACGTGCTTGATAACCTCGTAGGGTTGGGGCACTCCTACTTTGACGGGGTATGGGCGATCGACTGGAACATGGACGGCATATGGAACCTTCTTTTCAACTGGGTAGGGTTGTGGCACATGAACTGGCACTTTTACAATTTCCTTAACTGCGTATGGTACGTGCTTGATGACTTCATAGGGTTGTGGAACACCAACCTTAACTGGGTATGGCACTGGCCTTTCAACTGTCACTGGGTATGGTCTGTCTACGGCTACTGGCACTGGGACACCCTTAACCAAGGTAACTGTGCGAGTAACATCAGCGGATTGTCCCAAAAGGATTCCACCGCCAGTTCCTCCAATGAGGCCTCCGTGTCCGTATCCGCTTCCAATCAATCCATGACCACCACCAAGGTATCCGGTATCAAGACCAGCATGACCATAGCCATAGCCCAGGTTTAGAAGACCTCGTTTGTCGAGTTTCTTCTCTAGGGGAATGCCCTTCTTGGCATTGCCGGCATAAGCTGACGCCACTAAGAGGGCGACTAAACAAACCTGTAAATTAATTAATTAGACATGTTAATCGAAAGTTTGATGCAAAATAAATAAACATGTGAGCATAATGAAATGAGTCGATTGTAATGTGTATGAAATGGAATTGATGAACTGTGTGCGATTGAATTATTGTCTTGCAGCGAAAGTGATCACGTTTTTACATGGGGACCTATATATGGCTGGCAATGGTGCGTTGAAAGTGAAATTCTTAAGGTAATGGCAATAATCAGCGCGTCGTCGTAGTCGTCGCGATATATGGATATGAAATATCCGGGGAATGAGCTGTGTAGCTACTATATGAATTTTATTTTAAATTTTCTGATCACGTCGGATTACGAAATATTATATGAAATGTGAGTTTTTATTATTTTTATTTTTGTCTTTGACGGAGTTGGGCGATATTTCTGTTTTTCTTTGCGAAAAGTTTTGATTGGTATTGTTTTTGGAAATTATTTGTGTTATCAAAAGTTTTTGTCTGACTTTCATTTTGGAATCCAAATAATGCATCAGGCATTGAATTTATTTGAAAAGCAAACTTTTTCTGAAAAAAAGAAATGAGTGTACGACAGCTTCCTGTTTAACTAACCGATAGTTTTGCTTTTAATTTTTTTGATCAAAATGAGCATTTGCTTAAAATAACAACTTTTTGTGTAAAAATAAGACGAATTAAAAATATTTTATTACCTATATTTAATGATTGAAAAAAATACAGTGATCAACATTCTAAAAAAAAATTGTTATCTGTATTATTCGTATCCGATCATATTTCTTAGTATAGGATAAGGAATTTTGAATGATTTCTAGTAAATACATTTTCCATGTAAGCTAAATGCTATATTTCAGCTCCGTTTTATAAGTTTAAATTTCCGAAAGGATTATTTTAATAAGTAAAAAAAGTGACCTAAGCTTGAAGCAATATTGAAGAATTGAAAAATTAACTTTAAGGGTTGTTAAAGTTCAACAGTCCTTTTTGAAAACATTTTTACTTAAAGTAAATTAGTTTTGTTTTATAGGTATATGTAAATAGATATTTCAATATGTATTGGGAAATTAATTCTAATTATTAATTTATAGATTTCGTGTTTCGAATAAGAATGGATAATAGTAAGGGATCGATTCGGATATTATCAACAGAAAAGAAAATCTAGTAACTATAAGTGCTTTGAATCTTTGTTGATTTATCCAAATGTTGCGTTATGTGTACTACAAAATTAATTCTGGAATTCTGGAGAAAAATCTCAAACAAAACCAATTTTTATTTGGAAGAATTGTATCAATGTGCGTTATTCATCAATATTATCCATTGGGAAAGAGAAAAGCTTAATTGGATACATTTTGTAAATGGTGCTCCCATACAAAAACTAAGTCAACATCAACTTAAAGAATAGTTTGTGATAGTTTGCAGAAGATAAGAAGATTTCATAAATTATCCATTGAAGACATTTCTTGTAAATTGTATCTGTTTTTAACGTGATATGCGAAAAAACCGGATAAGTTGTATGTTGTCACTTTTGCTCTTTGTATTGAGTTTTTATTCTAAAATAAGCTTTTATCCAATTTATCCATAATGATAAGGTTCTAATAATCCATTTTAAGAATACACTTTCAAAACATCCAATATTTTCTTTAACTTTACGAAATCACTTTTCGCTTATGAATTAATGAATGTTCTTGTTTGTTTTTGCTAAAATCTTATCACTTTTAACCGGATACTCACAAATACTTTCATATTTATTTAAGTTCTCCTGATGATTTTTTAGGGAAAATTATTTATGAAACGAGAAAAAAAGAATTGAAAATAATTAATATCAAGAAACACAAAATTTTTAAAAATTCTTAATTTTGAAGCACACCTTTTTTTAATTTCCCGAATTAAGGATAAGAACCGTTTTGATTCCAAACCTTTGACTGGATGCTGAGTGTGGTCAGTTCTTTGCTTTTATACTATTTTATCTGTGAGCAATACAAAATACTTGACTTAAATTTTTCCTACTTAAACTCAGCTTTAGTCGCAGTGATATAGTTGTTTGGTATAGTATGCTTGTATTGATTAGCTCCTCTAGGCCCAAATTAACGTTCCAAATACACACACACACGTTTATACACCCACTTGTAAGTATCTGTAGATATTCACTGTGCTTGCAAGAAGCTTTATAGTATAAAAACAATAATAATCCGTCTTTTCTGTTTTAGAAGCTTGCTTCTATGAAATGCCACTGTTTTATCACTCTGCTTAACCGGTAACTTCTTGTTGCTCAAATACCACCGTCGTCGAAGTCCCCCTAATGACGACAAATGCTCCAAGACAACAACAACACAAAACAACAATTACTTAACAATATAAACAGAGTCACACAAGAGTCAATGGAACTGAAAACGAATCTAGAGCTCCCTCCTTCAATCATAATATGGTCGGCGGGTGAAGAGTGGTGGCGGTGGTGTGGCTCGCTGAGTGGTAGACGGAGTCGCAGTTGGAGAGGAGACGCGTTCCGCGTAAGAGAGTGAGAGTAAAACACTCAATTGGAGATTAGACAGACAAGCTTCTCAAGTATTGGCGCAAAAAGTACTCGTATATATGCTGTAATACTCTCAATCAGGCTTAGCAGCAGTGCAGCGTTTGGCCATACAAACATAAGAAAGACGAAGACAGGCAAAAGTGGTAAGTGGACTTAGCCATCGATGGAAACGATGGTGGTTGGCTCTTGGCTGCTTGATAAAAAGCTTTAGTTTTACTTTCGTTTGAATGTGGTCGGTTTCTGCTATAGTTGCTGATTGTTTGAGTGTAGAGGCTCAAGACCGCAAGCGAAGTCACAAACAAGCTGCTTTTGGGATGTCTTATTTTTTGTATGTTTCTCTTATTCCAGGTTTCCTGACCATTTTTTGTGGAAAGATATGATTGCCGGTTAGGCTGTTTTCTGTCATCTATCGGGTGTTGGAGCAACTTTCATTGTATGGGCGAGCAATGCAGTTCGTTTGCATCGCCGAGAAATGGGGGTATCAATTTTTTTTATTATTCAATCAGTTCCATCAAACTGGTCGTAATAAAAGAGTTGTTCTTTCCTTAAAGGATTTTTTTTTTAATTTTATTTTTACTTTTATCTCAGAGTTATTGGCTTCCAAAAAAATATTAAAATTTAAAATTGACATTAAGTACAATTTAGGAAAAAAAATGTGTTTTAATTGTTTGTGGGTCTTTCCGTATGTTTTTTTGTTTATGGTGTCATTGTGTTTAATTTGTTTTGTTTAAAAACCAACTCACTGATGGTATGTGTAAGAAAAATGTAAAAACTAATATTTGTTTTTATAGAAAAATGCATGTGATTTTTAGGTATATAAATAATATAAAAATATGTATGTATGTAAATGTAGAACCCATGGCGTGATGGTTAGTGCGTAGGACTGTCATACTAGAGGTCTTGGTTCATTCCTTACATTACTTATGTACGTTAAAACTAATCAATAAACGAATTTAAGTCTTGCTTGCAATTTGTTGTGACAATTGATATTCAAACAAAAGAGCTGTGCATCGAACTTGACGGAATATAATTTATAGAGAGAAGAAGACTTTTGTGTGTATACTTTTATGTATGCATGTATTTAAAAGTACATATATGCGTTGTTTTCAGTGGTAGCTTTGTATTGGATACAGTTGAGTAACAATGTTACTCTCAAAATTTCGAGGTAATATTTTGTTTCAATTGTTTGTTCTGTACTTAAACAGTTTGAATCAAAAATTGTGTAATGCGTAGTTTCAATCATTAATGCTTATAACATAAAAAGGTTTATGTCCTAAGTTTTGTATCTTAAACTATCTTAAAATATTTATTCATGGTTATTTTTATGTGTAAAAATAACTGTTTGATTACTTATTAATATGGATTAATATGGAAGGACAGACATAATTTTGGATAGCAGTGATTTGTATTTTTTGTTGTTAATAATAATAATAATAATAATAATAATAATAATAATAATAATAATAATAATAATAATAATAATAATAATAATAATAATAATAATAATAATAATAATAATAATAATAATAATAATAATAATAATAATAATAATAATAATAATAATAATAATAATAATAATAATAATAATAATAATAATAATAATAATAATAATAATAATAATAATAATAATAATAATAATAATAATAATAATAATAATAATAATAATAATAATAATAATAATAATAATAATAATAATAATAATAATAATAATAATAATAATAAAAATAATAATAATAATAATAATAATAATAATAATAATAATATTAATAATAATAATAATAATAATAATAATAATAATAATAATAATAATAATAATAATAATAATAATAATAATAATAATAATAATAATAATAATAATAATAATAATAATAATAATAATAATAATAATAATAATAATAATAATAATAATAATAATAATAATAATAATAATAATAATAATAATAATAATAATAATAATAATAATAATAATAATAATAATAATAATAATAATAATAATAATAATAATAATAATAATAATAATAATAATAATAATAATAATAATAATAATAATAATAATAATAATAATAATAATAATAATAATAATAATAATAATAATAATAATAATAATAATAATAATAATAATAATAATAATAATAATAATAATAATAATAATAATAATAATAATAATAATAATAATAATAATAATAATAATAATAATAATAATAATAATAATAATAATAATAATAATAATAATAATAATAATAATAATAATAATAATAATAATAATAATAATAATAATAATAATAATAATAATAATAATAATAATAATAATAATAATAATAATAATAATAATAATAATAATAATAATAATAATAATAATAATAATAATAATAATAATAATAATAATAATAATAATAATAATAATAATAATAATAATAATAATAATAATAATAATAATAATAATAATAATAATAATAATAATAATAATAATAATAATAATAATAATAATAATAATAATAATAATAATAATAATAATAATAATAATAATAATAATAATAATAATAATAATAATAATAATAATAATAATAATAATAATAATAATAATAATAATAATAATAATAATAATAATAATAATAATAATAATAATAATAATAATAATAATAATAATAATAATAATAATAATAATAATAATAATAATAATAATAATAATAATAATAATAATAATAATAATAATAATAATAATAATAATAATAATAATAATAATAATAATAATAATAATAATAATAATAATAATAATAATAATAATAATAATAATAATAATAATAATAATAATAATAATAATAATAATAATAATAATAATAATAATAATAATAATAATAATAATAATAATAATAATAATAATAATAATAATAATAATAATAATAATAATAATAATAATAATGTATTTTATTTTTCAAAAAATATATACAAAAACAATAAAATAATCTTAATGATATAATAAATCTCAAAATTTTTAAAAGTTGATATTGATAAGATAAAAGTAATACGATATATAATTAGCAAAATAATATGACATTAACAATATTGTTGTCTGTCAGATTGGCAAATGCGATTTAATTTTTGATTTTTTAGTTTATTACAATGTTCATTTCTTTTTTATTTTGTTTTGTTTATGTTGATATTTATATTTAACATTATATTTCATTTACATATATTTCAAATTGTTTCTTTATTAGAAATACTCATTAATAATTAAGTTTCTATATTTTAAAACCTCCAAAAGATATAAATAAAGAGTTGTGTAGTTTTGGCCATTCATTTTTATGTAAAATTCATCTTTCGTTAAACTTTCTTTCCCGAAGTAGAAAAATCTAATTCTTTTATAAATTGGACAAATTGCCACAAGGTGGAAAGTATTTTCAGCTAGATCCAAGTTACAAATTGAGCATATTCCATTGGTGTTATCTTTAAATGCTCGAGCATTAATATTAAGAAGCCCGCCTATTGCCTTAAAAATCAATGATATGACTTTAGCTTGCAACACGTCATTAAAATAGAACTCGTTTTTCGTATATTCAAGACGACAATATTCGTCATGAAACTGTGACATTCGTGCCATTTCTACATTTTTTTCCCAAGCCTTTCTTATTAAAGTTTCAATAACGTTTTTATGTTTCAAACTCCAATCAATATTTTGAGAATAAAAATTCAATTCTATTCCAGCATCACCAAAAACTTTAACCCAATCATTAACCCAGAATGTTGACTTTTGAATTATTTCCTCTGCTAATACTTTTGGGAGTCGGTTTCTTGGATAACTAAAAACTTTCCGTATGTACTCAAAATGTAAGTTGAGAGTGAATATAAACATTTTGTTGATACCAGTTTCGAGGTGCAACATATAGTTGGGAGTGTTTTTTGGAAGAAATAGCATTTTTTTCAGGAAAAAACATAAAAGTTTTTCAACGTCTTCATGTTCACACTGTCCCCAAATAGATGCCGCATAACACATGATAGATCTCGAAGCTGCCTCAAAAATGTTCAACTTATTGCTTTGGGAAATATTCTGATTACTAATAAAAGAAGACCACGAGAAATTGATTGCATTTTTTGAGCTTGTTAATTTGTTTGCCAGATGTTTCTTGTATTTGAGATTGTAAGTTAATAGTACCCCGAGGTATTGGTATTCATTCACTTCATCAATTTCGGAACCATTAAGGAACCATTTTGTTCAAGCGGACGTCTTGCACCTTTTCGGAAAATCAAACATTTTGATTTTGACAGATTAATAATTAACTTCCATTGTTCGCAGTACTCTGCAAGTTTATTAATCATGCTTTGAATTTCTTGAGGGGATTCTGCCAATAGAACCAAATCATCAGCGTAAAGTAACACCTTTATTCTAATACCACATATTTCAACCCCCCCAGGCAATTCGCTACTTAAATCATTTAAATAGATTGCTAACAAAGTTGGGCTTAGCTTACAGCCTTGCTTTACACCTTGGCGGACATTAAAAAAGTTAGAACATGAGGTACCATCTCATACTGCTGAATCAGTATGACAATAAAGAATTTTCAAAAGCCTTACAATTTTGTTTGACATACTAATGGATCTCAGTTTAAACAAAAGAGCATTTCTTGGAATCGTGTCAAAAGCCGATTTAAAATCAACAAAAAAAGTAAAAACCTTCTTGTTTTGTTTAAATTTTAAGTGAACAATGCTATTTAGGTTGAAAACATTGTCAACTGTCGAGTAACCTTTACGAAAACCGGCTTGATACTCATTTAACACATGATTTTCTTCCAGCAATTCATTGATGCGATTTAGAAGCAAGCTAGTAAACAACTTATAAAGAGTACCCGACAGAGATAAACCAAGATAATTAACAACTTCATTTAGGTCACCTTTTTTAAAAATAGGAACAATAACCGACTGACGAAACGAAGTTGGAATCTGTTCAGTTTCAAAAATATTATTAAAAAATAGCAAAATCTCATTAATAAAACTAAGGGGTGCGTTTTTATAAAACTCGAAAGGTATTCGGTCTAAACGTGGTGCTTTGTTGTCTTTTAAACCGGATAACACTGTACACAATTCTGTTAATAAAAACTTTGAATCAAGAGCTGCATTTATCACGCCTGGAAAATGTTGCGTGTGCAGATCTGCATTGTTTTCCGTTAACAAAAGGCTACAAAAATAATCTTTGAAACAGTCTACGGATAAGTTAGTACCAACAATAATTGTTTTCTTTTTAAGTGAATTTGCCAAGGCCCACCAGTCCTTAGAGTTTCTTATATTAATAAGCTTATTAAGCAGAGTGTTTTGATATATAAGTTTTTTTTCCTTACATATTCTCTTAAAATGTATGGCACTTTCATTATATCTTACCCTCAACGAATCAATTTTTTATTTCTGGTACACTCTTAAGCAAGTAAACATTTTCCGCCTAGCGTTTGAGCACTGTGCATCAAACCATTCATTTTTTGGATCGTATTGGTAAGATACGTTTCTAAGATTACTAGAACTCAAGATTTTATGTTTTATATTGTCAGTTTGAATATTTATATTTATTTTATTTATTTATTTTCGTCTTTCAAGTAACATGACTTTATGGAGACTACAATTAAATCAAATAATAATAAGATTTATAACATATGAGTTCAATATAATTAACTTAAAATAATACAGTTTATAACAAATTTAATAAATTTCTCTTAATATCTAACCTACTATTATTAAAATCAATTAAAAAATCAAATTCATTAAAAGCAATACAGGAATCAGTAATTGGATTGTGTTTGGCATAATTTGTACTATGAAAAGGAACATGTAAAAAATTTCCATCTCTAGGTCGCAAACTACGAGAAGGTACGTAAATATTAAACATTGATAGCAAAGTAGAACAATCTATGTTAGAATTCAAAACATCGAAAGCAAAGAGTATCGAATATAGCTTTCTTCTCTGCACTAAACGTTTTAAATTAATTAATATACACCTGGTCTCATAAGATGGAATATCTGAGTTTCGAAAAATCTTACGTAAGGCGAATTTAGTAAATCTTTTCAGAACTTTTTCAATCCTAAAGATACTTGATTGAGTAAAGGGATTCCATATAATGCAACAATATTCCAGCAAAGGTCTGACAAGGGATTAATAAAGGGTTTTTAGAGTATATGGATCTTCAAAAGACTTAGAACTTCTAGATATAAAACCCAACATCGCGTTAGCTCTAGAAATAACGTGGTCAATATGAAGCGAAAAACTCATTTTATAGTCAAAGATAACTCCAAGATCTTTTTGTCTTGTTAACCTTTTTAATGGATAATTATCAATTTTGTAATTGAAAATTAATGGATCTAGTATCTTAAAAAATGTAACAACAGCATTTTTTAATATTGAAATATCGGGTGATTTTTTAAGAGCTTGAGAACTTTTTTTAAAAAAAAAAAACGCATAAAATTTGCAAAATCTCTCGATTCTTTATTTGAAACGTTAGATTGGTCCATGACATTTACTTTTTAAAGATAATTTCATTTAAATGTTGACCGCGGCTGCGTCTTAGGTGGTCCATTCGGAAAGTCCAATTTTGGGTAACTTTTTCGAGCATTTCGGCCGGAATAGCCCGAATTTCTTCGGAAATGTTGTCTTCCAAAGCTGGAATAGTTGCTGGCTTATTTGTGTAGACTTTAGACTTGACGTAGCCCCACAAAAAATAGTCTAAAGGCGTCAAATCGCATGATCTTGGTGGCCAACTTACCGGTCCATTCCTTGAGATGAATTGTTCTCCGAAGTTTTCCCTCAAAATGGCCATAGAATCGCGAGCTGTGTGGCATGTAGCGCCATCTTGTTGAAACCACATGTCAACCAAGTTCAGTTCTTCCATTTTTGGCAACAAAAAGTTTGTTAGCATTGAACGATAGCGATCGCCATTCACCGTAACGTTGCGTCCAACAGCATCTTTGAAAAAATACGGTCCAATGATTCCACCAGCGTACAAACCACACCAAACAGTGCATTTTTCGGGATGCATGGGCAGTTCTTGAACGGCTTCTGGTTGCTCTTCACTCCAAATGTGGCAATTTTGCTTATTTACGTAGCCATTCAACCAGAAATGAGCCTCATCACTGAACAAAATTTGTCGATAAAAAAGCGGATTACCGAACACTGATTTTGGTAATAAAATTCAATGATTTGCAAGCGTTGCTCGTTAGTAAGTCTATTGATGATGAAATGTCAAAGCATACTGAGCATCTTTCTCTTTGACACCATGTCTGAAATCCCGCGTGATCTGTCAAATACTAATGCATGAAAATCCTAACCTCAAAAAAATCACCCATTATAAACCATTCATAGGACACCAGTTAACAATGCAGTCAATATCAGCTTGAATTTTACTGGCATCTAATGGAGATCTTACACAGCTAAAAATCTTGAGATCATCGGCATATAAGAGACACTTTGCATAAGAAATATAATTTGGCAAATCATTAGTAAAAAGAATAAAAAGGAGTGGCCAAGGTGACTGCCTTGAGGAACACCTGAAAAGTTTATTATTTTATTTGATAAAACATCACCAATTTTAACATATTGACTACGTCCAAGCAAATAACTTTTAATCCAGTCAAGGAGAGCAGAGTGAAACCCTAGCAGCTCAAGTTTTTTCAACAGAATATTGTGTTGCACACGATCAAATGCCTTTGAAAAATCGGTGTAAACAACGTCGACTTGCAAGCGATTTTCTAAACAACCAAGACAATAATTCGTAAATATTGATAAATTGGTTGCTGTCGATCTACCACTCAAAAAGCCATGCTGATGATGAGAAATATGATTACGAACTAAATTATACAGTTTATTTTTAACAATTGCTTCAAATACTTTTGGAATTAATGAAGTTTAGCAATAGGTCTATAATTAGTACCCTTAGATCCAGATTTATGCAGAGGAGTAATCAGAGAATGTTTCCATGTATCTAAAAATATATCTTGTCGCAAAGACATGTTGAAAATATAACACAGTGGGGCTGCTAAATTGTATTTACAGAATTTTAAAAGAAGTGGAGGAATATTATCTGGTGCAGCGGAGAAACTATTGTCCAGAGATGATAAAGCTGACAACACATCATCTAAAGATAAACAAAGGCTACCAGCATTTATATTACAGTTGAAATTATTAAAATCTTGATCATAATTTATTCCCAAATCAACAAAATTTGTTTGGAAAAATAAGGCAAAATTATTACAAATATCATTTAAGTTCTCTGAAAAAGCCCCATTTTCTTTTAGTATTCAAAAATGACCAAAAAACTTTAGAATTACTCTTTATTTTCGACTCCAGAGACCAAATGTATTGTTTATAAGTAAATCTTTTTAAAAATTCATACTCTTTCCTTGTTCTATTAAATTGTTCGCAAATAGAGACAGAAATTTTACTTTTTTTATGAAGTTTAATCATAACATTTTTAAGTCTTGATAAACTTTTATTAAACCAAATCGGTCTTTTTGAATTTTTAAATTTCTTTATGGGAACAAAATTAAAAACAGCCTGATCCAATATATTCCGAAACATAGTAAAAGCTATCATTAAGTTATTACAATTTAAAATTATTTCCCAATTTACTGATTCAAAATATCTATTTATAGAAACAAAATCAGCATTTTTAAAATCATGTTTAATAACTACATTAGAATCAAATTGGGATTCAATTAAAACAGAAAAATTCAATTTAATCTCAAGTGCTTTATGATGTATGCTGTCATCTGCTAACTTAAAACTAGCTGCATCTAATTGAGCTTCAAGATTTTTATCAATAAAAACTAGATCCAAAATATGTCCAATAGAATTACAAATTATATTAATTTGATGCAAATTCAAAGGCGTTAAACTATCTATTAAATTACATATACTCAAAATCTTTAGACAAGTTATAAGAAAAAATTTGTTTTTCATCATTTGAAAATAACCATTTTACATTAGGTAAATTAAAATCTCCAAGAATTACAATTTAACAATTTTTATCTACATTTTTTGCAATATCATTAATATTTTTTATGTGAGCATCATAAACTGAACATTGAGATAATGGAGGAATGTAAGAAACAAAAAAATAAATATGAATATTTTTATAAGATAAAATAGATAAATCTACACATAGATACACATACATTTGTTCAATATTAGTATCAGATAAAATAATTTCTCTACTTCTATATTCAGATCGAATAGCAAATAATACACCTCCTCCTCTATTTAAACCCGTCTGTACGGAGCAGCGATCTTTTCGAAAAACATTATAATCAGATGTGAAAAATTCGGTTGAAAGAAAACTATCGTTTAACCATGTCTCGGTTAGAGCGATAATATGATAACAACAATCAGCAACAGAAATAAAAAAATCATTCGATTTTGTTCTCATACCTCCAATATTATGGTAAAAAATCCTAAAGCATTCATCAAAAGGAGCAGCAATACACCTTTTGTTTACGTCTGAGAATTTTGTTGATTCGGGTGCAATTCGTTTTTTGGACGACTTGTAAACTGCTTAATCTGGACTCCAATAGGCCAGATAGATGTATTGAGAGCATCATTAAGTGATCCAGCAGGAACACCCAGTTTAAAATTAATAAAATGGAGAGATGAAATGTCTGCATCTTTTTTCACTAATTTAGAGCAAACAAAACTTGTCTTAGGCAGGTTCAGTCGACGCGCAGTGTAATTTATAACACACTCTTCGGTAACCGTCTTATTTAATCGAGAGATGTGAATAAAACGCCGCGCCGCCGTCGGGGTACAGATGGAAGAGCATTTATAGCATCAGGATCACTGCCAAACCGCTGTTTATGTTTACTCTTCTTGTTATGAACGTGAGAAAATGGAATTTGTTTATCCAAATTATGAGCATCCAAAGAATCCTGAGGAGGAACAGCTGTTGTTTTTGACAGTTCATAAACAATTTGAGAAGAAAAACCAGCAACATCAACATTGATGCCAGCATCTTTAGTAGTTTGGGAAGAAGAACCAGCAACATTATCGCTATTGGAATCAACAGCAGCAAAATTGTCAGCAACCTCAACAACAACACCAGCAGCAACGTCATCAAAGTTACCAGCAGCAGCAACATTTTTAGCAAATTCAACATGATGGGCATCAACAGCATAACATCATTAGAGCCAGTAGCGACAGCTTCGATGGTGTCAACATTAGAAATGATCACAACATCAGCGCTTTTACTAGAATTAGCTTCAGAGTCATCGCCACATCCATCCAACGAGAGTAAAGGAGACACCATGTTAATGGAAGCATTGGGATTACCATCAACCTTGATAGAAGAAGATGATGATGCTTTTGTCTGTTTTGCGATGTCATTTGAATTTTCGGAAGAAAGACAATCGGTTATAGAAACTCTTCTATGCTTTAAAGAGACACGATCAAGAGGAGTTGATGATCCCTTCAATGCAACTCTTCTATCAACAGAGGTGGATAGCCGTTTTTTATCATCATTAACTATCGGTATTCTCTGTGCCCGAGTAGTGCCACGAATATTGCGACTTGCATTTAAATTAGATGTATTAGTGATGGATGTTGTTGCAAGTGCACTCAGAGAATTATTGGGAGAGTTATATAATAGAATTGAAAGTTCTCTTACTTTTTTTATACAATTTTGCAATTGAATATGCGCGCATATTTCACATTTAAAAAATAAATTCTTATAAGAGTTTATAACATTAAAGTCTTTTTTGCTGATTTTAGAACATTCTAAATGTGAATCCACTCCACATATTTCACACGATACAAAAGTCAATTCAGTAATTACTTTTAAACACTTATAGCATTTGGAATTATTCATTTTCAGAAAGAGAAAGAAAAAACGCAACCGTATTGTAAGAAATTAGTCGTGACTATATTTGTAAGACTGTTATATTCATTCAAATTTACAAGTTGGTCCAGTTTAATTTGATACTCATGAAACATGCTTGGATGCCAGATAAGCTTTTTCGGCAAAATTAAATTTTGCACAGTGCTTGTTTTCTCTACTGAGATGTCAATGCGTAGCGGCATATGATCAGAGTATGGTTTGGATAAGACAGAGAACATTTTTATACAATTTAGAAAATCCACCGAACAACAACAATAATCATTTACTGACTTACCCATAGCACCCAAAAAGGTTAGTTCACCATTTTCATCTCCCACCGTTCTACCATTTAAAATCACTCCACCGCAGTCATCAAGCAATTCGAGAAGTTTTTTCCCATTACCATCAACATATTTATCACAAGAATTACGCGCTGTCGCCATATTTGTACAATTCCCTAAAATCTCTTTATCCAAAACTCGCAATTCACCAGTTCTGGCATTCAAATCCCCCAAAATACAAAAGTCAACATTCTTTGCATTTACATCTACCATAATGTTTCTTAATTCATTAAAGTCGGATAGCCAACTCGTGCAGTTTAGGTACCTTGGAATAAAAAATACACTTTTACTATCAAATAAAAAAATGGAATTTACTTTCAATAGATTTCTTGTAACCAAAAATACATCCACCCTTAGCTCGACCATAGTTAGAGGTTTTGATTGCATCTATCCATCTTACAACATAATCTTTAAAATAAATGCCAAAACTACTACGCTTATCGTGCAACAAATGAGTTTCATACAAAAATATTATATCAAATTCATTAATAAAATTATAAAAATTACCATAAACTCCCTTGTTCCCTATATTACCTACGTTATAAGAAATAATCTGACAGACATCTATTTGTTATTGTTGGGATGAGTTTCTTAGATTTTGATGCTGACGCTGCTGCTGCTGCTGGACTTGCCGAGATTTCTTCACAAGCACAGTGTAGTTGTTGTTGGACTTCCGGAACAGGTTATCAAGTTGTTGTTTACCTTCTTCAGTGCTTGCAATGATTGCAGATTCAGTCCATTTGAAAGAGGTGTTGTTGACATATAATGTAGTGTCTTTGAACATACATTTTGCTTGTGCATTGTCTTTTTTAATAATTTTTTTTATTTGTCGTAGATTGAAACGTTGATTCCTTTCGATTTCAGTGTAGTCACGTTGGAAAAATATACCTGTGCCTCTCAGTTTAGCGCTGCTGTACAATAGGCTGTTAACTTGACTTGCAGAGTCAAGCTCGAATAAATATTCCAAGCCAGGTTTTATTTCGATGACTCTCACTATGCCTGCATTGATATTAAGAATTGATGTACACGTCTCCAACATGCTACGCTTTGCTACTTGGGAAGTTGAATCGAGGCTTTTAGTCCACAGACAACGATATTGCTTCGGCGTGATTTTTGATCTAGTTGATGAAGTTTATTTTTGACTGAGACCAATTCATTTTGAAGTTGCAGATTTTGGCTTTTTAGACTATGAACTTCTTCGTTTAGGGCACTGATGTCTTCTTTGCGTGCAACGTCCTGGAGCATTGATTTCATTTTTGTTTCGAAGTTCCCATGAAAATGTATCACCCATTGCTATGGTATTATTTGATTTACCTAGACCAGATAGAGAAGAAATGAATTTCTTCTGTTCTTGTTGTCTGCTCCGGAGAAGTTTTTAGGTGTCCTCTCTTGTATTTAACTTTGCTTTCCATGAGGCAAAAAGGAAGTGAAATGAGGTTATGTTACAACCGCGAAATGCAAACCAATATAATTTTCGGAATTTTAATTTAAATCCATGAAATATATAATTGATGATATTGCAAGTTGTTTTTAAAAGTAACTTTTGATAAATTTACAATTAAAGAATTTAATTTTTAATTGAAAAAAACAAATAAAAAAGGAGGAGATAAATTTTGACATCTGTTGCCTACGAGCCAGTGTTGTTTTTGTTGTTTACCTTATTAAAATTTTGTCTTTGCTATTTATTTAAAATACATGCTTATTTTGTTTGTTTGTTTATTTTCTGCATCATGCTAAACATTTTTAATTGATTTTTACACTTCAGAATTTCAGAAAGTAGTAAGCTTATAGCAAGCGTCAAACTACGATCAGAGGCTCATCATAAGTGCATGTGTTAGTTGTTAGTAAGAAAATAATACAATTATAGCCTAACACACGCACAAAATACAAAACATAATAATTATTAACATTTAACATGAATTATTACAGAACATAAGAAAAAAATAAAATAAAGACGTTTACGATAGTGGAGCACTGGTTCTAAACAGAGATTTTAATCCCACCTTTTTTAAATTTAAATCAATCGATGAACAGTTTAAGTTATATAAAATGCTCATTCGACTTAAAGCTTCATTCTTTCCATAGTTAGTTCTATGGAAGTCAATATGTATAAAGTCAAAAGTACGCAGGTGATGAGTTCCGCCTCGATAATTTAAATGTATACAAGATAGCAAATAAGGTGCATCAATTTCACCATTAATGAGTTGATGAAAAAAAATTAAATCATTATTAACACGCCTTTGATGGAGAGTTTGCAATTGAAGAAGTTGAATACGATGTTCATAGGGAGGCAGATCATAAGGATCTTCCCACGGAAGATCCTTTAGGGCGAAGCGAATGAAATTATGTTGAATTGATTCAATACGTTTCTTATGAATTTCGTAATAGGGGTTCCATACCTGCGAAGCATATTCAAGATGAGGACGAACATGGCAATTATACAAAGAAAGAGTAACATATGGATCATTGAACTCCTTTGCCCAGCGTTTTATAAAACCAAGCATAGAACTTGCTTTATTAACAATCAAATTAATGTGATGTTTAAATTCTAAGTTGGAACAGAAATGAACACCTAAATCTTTAAATGTGGAGACGCGAAAGAGTTTTTGCTGTGATATACAATAATCAAATACACTACCGATTCGTTTTTTAGTAAAAGTTATCGTCTGGCATTTTAAAGGGTTGAGTGAAAGGCTATTTTTCCCACACTAAAATGTGAAACTATCAATGTCGGCTTGTAAAAGAATACGATCATGGGTTGACTTGATTATTTTAAAAATCTTCATGTCGTCAGCAAAAATGAGTACTTCACTTGAGCGTAGACATGACAATACATCGTTAATAGACAGGATAAACAGAAAAGGGCCAAGATGGCTTCCCTGGGGAACACCAGATTGAGCAACAAAAGGTTCAGAAAGACAATTTCTAAATTTTACCTCATAGGATCTGTTTTCAAGGTATGATTTGATCCAAGCTAAGAAAAATGGTGGAAAACCAAGAGCTTTAAGTTTAAATAAAATAATTCCGTGGCTAAATTGGTCAAAAGCTTTGGAAAAGTCAGTGTATATACAGTCAACTTCATAACCTTGTTCTAAAGCGTTTGAACATATGTTTGAGAATGTGAGGAGATTAGTAACGGTTGATCTTTTTTTCACAAAACAATGTTGCTGTTCGCAAATGAGATTCTTACTAAAAAATGCTACACTTTCACATACAACTTGTTCAAACACTTTAGGAATGCAAGAAAGCTTTGCAATGGGCCTGTAGTTGCTTATATCCGCCTTGTTACCTTTCTTGAAAATTGGTGTTAGAAATGACTCCTTCCATATATTGGGAAATTTGCCTGTTTTTAGAGAAAGTTTAAATAAGAACGTAAGGGGTTCAACTAAAGCATTACTACACTTTTTTAATACTATCGGGGGAATACCATCGGGGCCGGCTTAGCAGTCATCATTCAACGCGGCTAAAAGATCAAGGACCGTACTCTGTAGCACAGGGATGTGACTACAGCTAGTTTGTGAAAAGGAGTGAAGATTATGAAAATATACTTCATCAACTTCTTGAGGGCTATTAACAAATGACTCTCGGAAATTTGTCGCGAAAGCGTTACAGATATCAACAGTTTTATCTAACGAAAGGTTCTTGTAAGTGCAGTTAACTGGAAAGCCATCTGATTTTTTCTTTAAGTTTACAAAATTCCAAAATTTTTTAGGATTCTCTTTCAAAGAGGATCCCATATCAGTAACATAACAAGCATATACAAAATTAGAAAGAGACTTAAATTGGTTAAAGAGTTGGACATAAAAAGAGAAGTTGATTGGAGATACGTTTTCCATGCCTTATTTCTTTTGTTACGCAGTGAACGCAATTCTTTCGTGTACCAAGGATGGCTAAAGTTTGTATTTCTTGATTTCTTTAATATAACTAACAGTGTATTATAAATAGATTTATTCAAAAATCAACTTAAGAATAGAATAGTAGGAACTAACGTTAATACAAAATGGCAATGGGCTGAAAGCTTGACAATTCATATCAACAGTTCCTACAATCATAATATGGGAAACGACACATGTCAATAAAATGGCAGGAAATATTGTTTAACAATTATATTATGGAACAAATACAATTTATAAGGAACATTTCATGTCATCGTACACCAATCAAATTGCTTACAAATATATCTTGTGAATTTGGAACAAAACAATAACAACTTTCACACAAATTTGATTTAAAGGCAACTCTCGCAAAAAAATATCGTAATGTAAACGTCATGTAACATGAAGCTGTATCAGTAAAATCACTCAATACCAAAATGCGGTGACCAAAATGAAATAACACCAAATTTCAAATTTGGCCTTATTTCGTTGTTCAAAATGAAATAAAACCAATTTGGCTTTATTTCGATTTATAAAAAGAAATAAGGCCAAAAAAATAATGGAAACAACGCCGAATATTTTAAAATTCAAAAGTTGGCAATATTTCGTTTGCAAAATGGAAATAAAGCCGAATTGTTCATAAATTTGGCATTATTTCGGTTTAAAAATAGAAATAAAGCCGAATTATGTAAAAATGTGTATACCTTATCGAATTCTTGGTTTCTTCAAACATGCACTAACGGGAAAATTGATAACACAACTGTTTTTGTGAGATTTTGTTCCAACCAGCCACTCATAAATAGTTCGCGGTTCTTTCTGTTAAGTTAGTGGTAAAAGTTTCTATAAAAATATAAAAATGAATGATGGAAAAAATTTAGTTTTTGAATATGAAATGTGTGAAGGGCTAAGAAAAGACAGTAAATTAATTTATGTTCCCAAAATCAAACAATTGTACAGATTCAAATCAAACTCTGGCGGCGGCGTTAAAAGATACGTTTGCTACAAGAAAACGTGCAGTGCAAGCCTTGTCATTGATTTTGAGGGTACGAAATTTTGTCGCATTCCCAAAGGCACTCCTCATTTGCACTCTAACCAAGAGGATTTAAGAGCGAAACTAAGTTTGGCGAGTAGAATTAAAAGGAAATGTGCAGATTCTAATTTAAGAAGGAGTGGTGTGCGGGAAGTTTTTAATGAAGAATGTGCTATGCACAAGGAAAGTGCATTACAATTGCAATTTAGAAAAATGCAAAGACAACTGATTAACATACGAAATAGTGCCTTTCCGAAATTTCCAAAAAACAGCAAGGCCATAATTGAAATTTTTAAGGAAGAAAATGTTATCAAACGATTTTCATATTCAAGATATGAAAATGATATGATGTTCTATAGAGGAACAATAATTGAAGATAATTTTTCGTATACGTTATTCATTTCGCCAACAGTTGCGAAAACTATAAATGAATTACCCCGTTCAACTCCAAGGAGCTATCTTTTAGATGGAACATTTTACAGCGTGCAGCTACTTATTATTCATTTTGCATACAACGATCATGTAAGTAAATATTAATTATTTTGTTGCTGTTTTTTTTAGTATTATTATTTTCTGAAAGCAATTGTAGACTTTCCCGTTCATTTACGTTTTGATGAGTAACAAATCGGAAGCAATTTATACTCATTTGTTTCAATTTATTGAATCAAATTTTTTCAAATTTCAACCTTATGAGTTCACGACAGATTTTGAAACTGCTATGCGAAACGGGTTAAGGAATGTTTTTCCTTTGGCTTCATTTAACACCTGCTGGTTTCATTACACCCAGGCGTTGAGAAGAAAAGCTTGCAAAATTAAAATTTTGTTCAATTAATGAGGAAAAACAACGTTGTTCATAGAATATTTCAAAAAATATTAACGCTTCCATTGCTGAGTCCATTAAATATTCTCACTGGATTTAATTTGATAAAATCAGAAATTGACAACCATATTTTCAAAAACAATGGATTGAAAAGGTAATTAGCTATGTTTTTATGTTTTTGTCTTTCTTTGATACACATAAAGAATGTGTCTTTAAATAATTGACTTTAAATTGTTTGATTTTGGTTGCATGGTAGTTCAGAGTTTAAAATCGGACCGGAAGGATAAACATAAACTAAGATTTCGATTTAACATAAGGAAAAATTGTATGAAGAAAGTAATAAAAGGATATACATATATAAACTAAAAGGAAATCCATGTTGACGATCAGATATGAAGACTGAAAAAAAATTTTAAGCCATTTGGAAGGGGTCAATTTTGACCCTTCGACCAGTGGTTTGAATTAGTGTTGTCACTGAGAAATTTGAAAAGGTCGCACAAAAAGAAAAAAGTAACATTTTAATTTTTTTTAAATCACAGCAAACCTTTTAGCAAAAGAAATAAATTTTCAGTATTAAAAATAAAACACAATTTTATTTTGATATAAAATAAATAGCATCTATTTGTCTACACTTACTATATGATTTGTTGAATTTTAGTGTTACAATTTGTCGTTAAAAAAAGCTCAATTAAGTGGTGAATAAGTTAACTATAAAGCTAAAGCAAGGAGAACAGTGTTGTCTACATCAGACCATAGACAATTGATTAAGTAAATATAATAAATAAATAACATTTATTTGTATATTTTAATTATGGTTTCCAGAATTTCAGTATCACAAGTTTTTTTTTAACAAATTGAGGGGTAAATATTAACTAAACTATAGGAACAAAGAAATCAGTGTTCATTTGTTCAACAAATTAATATCAAATAGAATAAAATCGCTCTTTTAAATTAACTCAAAAATAATAAAGGGTGATTTGTTTTAAAGC
Organism: Eupeodes latifasciatus; assembly: GCA_920104205.1. Classification (NCBI taxonomy): domain Eukaryota; kingdom Metazoa; phylum Arthropoda; class Insecta; order Diptera; family Syrphidae; genus Eupeodes; species Eupeodes latifasciatus. The sequence goes on from OV049924.1 coordinate 157,688,869, forward strand.
TATAAAAGAGTTTAAAAAAAAACACATACAATTCAGAAAAATGCATGAAATCTTTATTTGAATCTATAGTACGGTCCATATAATTTAATGTTTGAAGATTATTTCATGCAAATGTTGACCTTGACTGCGCCTCAAGTGGTCCATCCGCTTAGTACAATTTTGGCAAACTCTTGCCAACATTTCGGCCGGTATCTCACGAATAAATGCTTCAAAGTTGTCTTTCAATGCGTCAATTGAAGCGAGCTTGTCTGTATAGACATGAGCTTTATTATAGCCCCACAGAAAATAGTCTAGAGGCGTTAAATCGCACGATCTAGGCCGCCAATTGACCGATCCCGAAAGTGAAATAAAATGTTCACCGAATTCGCCTCTCAGTAAGTCCATTCTTGCGCGAGCTGTGTGGCATATGGCACCGTCTTGTTGAAACCACATATCATGCAAGTCAAGCTCTTGCATTTTGGGGAAACAAAAGTTGAATATCATCTCACGGTAGCGCTCACCATTCACAGTTACGTTACGATTCGCATCATCTTTGAAGAAGTACGGTCCAATGATGCCACCAGCCCATATATCGCACCAAACTGTGACTTTTTATGGATGCATTGGTAGCTCTTGCAATGCTTCTGGCTGATATTCATTCCAAAATCGATAATTCTGCTTATTTACATACCCATTGCGCCAAAAAGGAGCTTCGTCGCTGAACACAAGATTTTTGATAATAAAATTCAATAATTTGCAAGCGTAGTTCGTTTGTAAGACAATTCATAGTTAAATTATAGACCAAATTGAAGATGTTTGACAGTGAAACAAAACACGAAAAGTGCGTCAGCTGTTTAAACCAGTGTTATCAAAAAGATAATAGCTAAAAAATCACCCTTTATTTATATCTACATAAATATTTATATATGTCTGTATCTTTATGTAAGATATTCAGCAGTGTATTAAGTTTACTCTAAAAAAAATTCCACTAGGAAAATTTGTAGTTCCATTTTTCACCTGTTGTTCGATTCACACAAAATTTAATTTTCGAAAAATACTTTTTATTGGAATGTTTACGTGCAATATTTTTCTAGTGAAATTCACAATAAGGCTGATAAAGGTAATTTTTAAGAATTATTGCACATTATGTAATGCTTTTATGCTTTTTGATTTTTCTAAAGTAGAAAGACATTATTTATTTGTATAAGCTCCTCTGAATGCCCAAGTATCTAGGGCTTGTATTTCTAAAAATTTTTACTGCAGAGAGTATTGTACAATGTACATAGGGGTTTTCTATTTTTGAAAATTGATAGTTTAGAAAATACCCACTTGGCACACGCACTGCTTTGTAGAAGTGTACATTTTTTTAACGAATAAGTATAAATGAGAATAAATATTTTTATCCTCTAAGTGGGTTTTAAATAGACCCAGTCTTAAGCCAACATTTTTCAAGATTTAATATTTGAAGTATATGTTCAAAACTTTGTTCATGAATTTTGAATTTTAAAAAATTTTATTCTTCAATGACTTTTTTGGATTAAGTAAAAAGGTGTTGATACTCTGATCATATATCGATATAATTGAAGTCTCTTCTGAGTTTAATTACTATAGAGGATCTAAGAACCTCAAAACAGAAAACTTGGTTTCATTCATATCAAACCTTTAAATAATTTGCTTTCAAAGCATTTGGTAATAAAAAAGTATATTCTTCTCGTTGGATTGTATATCCGACATTAAAACATTTTCATTTTTTATAAAAGTTTCGGCTTCATTTATAAATAAAATTAATATCTTCAATTTTAAAACACAGAAAATATTCTTACTTTACAAAATTCTTAAAAGTCATCAATAAAATATCTTTAAATGAAATCGTAACATGGATATTTTTGAGAAGATTCACTCTGAAAAAGTTTATTTAAATTATTCAATGTGGGCAAAGAAAACTTTAAAAACTTACTAAAGCCGCATAGCTAGTGGAAGTCGGTCTTACAGAGATACGAAATTCGGAGAGGTCATTAAGTGTCACTTAAGCACACCCAAAGAACTCGCTGAAATCCCACCGCTTCACATTGAAAACGATCGCTCAATAGTTTTAACTTTAATAACGAGTTATCTATTTTGCGTTTTCAAAAGTATAGGGCTGAAATTTGACATCTGTCAAACTAAGTTTTTTACCATTGAAAGTCTGATATTTACGAAAGTAGATCGCTTAACTATCGCACAACGCATACAAATTGTTAAAACCTACTACAAAAATGGTGATTCTGCCACAGCCAAATATCGTGCTTTAAGAGCACAGTATAGTTTACATAATCGTCCAACTACGCAAGCAATTGGCAAAATTGTGAATAAATTTGAAGATTGGATCTGGATTGGTTACAGATATTGTAAGGCCATTGCATCACCGTTTCGCTCGTACCACAAAATATCGCTGCTGGAAGTGAAAGTGTTGCCGAAGACCCGAATGTGTCGATTCCTCGTCGTTCTCAGGAATTAGAACTGTTATACGGCATGTTATGGCGCAAGACAGTTCCCACAACAACTGAAGCCAGCTGACCATTCACAACGTGTCGGTCGTAGATACGTCTAATAGGTGGTTGGACAACAAGCAGTGGACGGTGAATTTTCGAACAAAGTTTTCTTCAGCGACGATGCACAGTTCTCACTCGTCGGATATGTTAATGAACAATATTGTCGTATTTGAGGTTCTGAGAATCCTCAAGTAATTGAAGAAACAAAGTGAAGTTGTGTTTATCTTTTTATTCAACAAAAACATAAGAAATTAATACTATCTATGTTTTTCAATTGACGTTTTTCACCGCTGCTTAGTTTCACAATTGTGGTAGGTAACAACATCTATCATTTCCGATTGTAGAACAAAATTCCCAATCCGTGTGTCCCAATGTCTATTTTTTCCAAAATGTAATATCTCAATTTTTGTCATTCCCCAAGGTAATGGTTTCCAATCATTATTTATCCCAATGCCAAGCTTTTCCAATAATAATGTTTTGAATTGATAGTACGGTGCGGCGAATTTTATCTTTTATCCTCCGGGATAACTTTTTAAAAAAATTGAAATAAAACACACAATTTACATTTGTATGATTTTATTATTATTTTAAAATTTCGCAGCTTCAGATCCCTTACCACTCGTTCAATGTTCAGATTCAACTGAATACTTCATACTATTCTTGTTATGCAAGCCCTTTTTATAGTAAATTTGTCTTTGCAGTGATGCTGCATGAATGCACATGAAAAATATTGGATCGTTGTCGATCTTTGTTTATATTAATTTTTATAGCATTCTCGATGTGATTAAATTTTATGGTGATGGAAAAATATTTGATCGTTGGCGATCTTTGTTTATAATATTTTATGGAGATACTTTGTTGATAGTTTATTATACTCAAGCAAATATGCTTGGTAGATTTTTATTATTGTTTGTGTTGGGAAGTAATTCTATAACTGGCGCGGACTAACAGCTAGGTATGTAAGGGAGGGGCATGCTGCCGCCCTGTAACCCCCCTGCTTAGAATCACTATAGAATTTGGGGTGGGTGCGAGTTTGGGTATATGCAAAGTACTTTTTGCATTTGAGCACTAAAATCAAAGAAATGGAAACACTGAACAAAAAACAGGCAAGAAATGTCAAAATCAACCATTTTTGCGTGTGTTGTATGTGAAAAAGTAAATTTTGAAAATTAATTTGAAATAGAAATAAATGTTTTCTCTCTCTAAAATTGCTATAATTATTATTTATTTGCACATATCTATCAAAAAAAAAAACGCGTGTTGAAATTCGTGCTGCGCTGTATTTTGTGTGCGAGGAAAATAATTTTTTAGACAATCGGCAACTGACTTAAACTCGGGTTCATGTTTTCTTTTTGATGCATCCAGAAAATTGGGTTTTGAACCAGAAGTTCACTCAAATGATGAAAACCAACATGTCTATATCTATGGTGGTCATTTAAATGATGTAGTATTTCACACATAATGTCAACGTTCATACTTAATAATAAAATAGAAATATCATAAAAAAAAAATATTGTATATGTGTTTTATTTACGTTTACTTTTGAAACTTTCTGACTATATAATATGTATGTTATATTTATGAGTTTATTGGAGATATTTATCAAATCATTGATTAAATTAAATTTTGCATTCATTGACTTTAATTGTGGACTGGAACAAAAATAATTTATTGCAGTAAAATGATCGAGAAAAGACGATTGGATTTTTTTAATGCCAACTGATTGGTTATTATAAAATGTTCCCTAAACCTTAACTCAGAAATTTCTGAACGATACATACCCCTTGAAAAATCTGTTGAAGCATACATTCCCGGACTTTGTTGAATTTTGTGGGATTTATATAATTATACAAATCTGAAATAAGAGATGTTAGATTCACCTGCGAGAAGAATTCAAAATGTGTAAAAGTACACCACTAAAATGTCATTCTCTCATTGTTTATGAGATTAAAGCAATGCTCAATTACTCTTGATTTATTTATATCCTATTATACGAGAACACTATTTTTGGCTTTAAATTATTCAACTTAGTTTCAAATTTAATAAATTCTTCCAAGACTTTTTTCGTACTAATTAATGTATTTTATGGTTTAAAAAAACTCTTAAAAACTAAAAATTAAAACCCTAAGAAAAAAAAAAACAAAATGAAACCCACACGCCACACGTTTTGAATAATTTAGACCAAACTGAAATTTTCTGAATAAATTTAACAATATTTATACGTACATACTCGTATATTGTGAAGGAATATTAGTTTTTCCCAAAACCTTGAAAATTTTCAATTTAAAACAGAGCAAGGTTATCGAAATGACAAACATTTCACACATATAAATTGTATTGTATGCCTGTAATTAGGTTATAAAAGTAAAAATATCGAACAATTAAAGAAGAATAACAATAGTGTTGATACAAATTTAAATATTTATTCAAATTTTCTGTAAAAAGTAAATAATTTCCAGCTAATGTATGTAAATGTAGGTTTACTAATTTAAATCCATTAACTGCGAGGAAGCAATTTGTGGTCAAGTTAATTTTTGTTAATATTGTTTGGAATAAAAAATCCAGTTTTGGAGAATAATTGAAACTCCCTTTTTGAGCTTTCACTTTAGATGAATATACTTACAATTTCATCCATACATTTATATTTTGGTCCATGTTCAAGGAAATAAAACTTTATCCAAGAAAATAAGGAAGCAACATGAAATTCAGTCAAACTAAATTAGTTTTGTATTAAAAAATGCGTTTAATATCCTTAATTTATAATCATAAATAAAATTTCGTATTCATTATTTATAAAAACAAACTTCAAACCAATACGTTATAGTAATATTAATATTTCATATCTATTATCTCAAAAAATTGCAGATTCGTCCAACGTTAACGACTTTGAGGTCAATAACAATAAAATTTATTTTATATTCAATGAACTATATCGACCATTTATAAAAAATATAATATTTCCATAATTATTATTAAACTATATCATAGAGATAGGAACCCTTACCAATGAATGTATTGATATAAAATGAAAATAAAAACAACTTAATAACTAATAACTTGAATCATTATTGATCAAATATGACCAAGCCATGTTAATATTTTAATAACAGGTGTCTGTTTTTTTTTTGTATTGAAAACAACAACAACGAAGAAAAAAGAAAATTGTGGCCAAGTCAATAAAACCGCAATGGCTTATAAAATCTGTTACCTGATTATGGTATCTTTTATTTGTGGCTGATGGCTGATGAAGTGTTTATATGCTAATAGTTGTTAGGTAGGTACGTACATGTTTATCTTTTTTAAGAGAGGAAAGAAATAATTGAGGGACTTGATATGGATTGTTAAACTTGTTTGACATTTGGCCATACTTTGATGAGCTTATAGAAGAAATTTTGAAAAAAGGCAACAATTGTTATAAGAATGCTATAACACTCAATGTTATCAGGGAGAGATATTAATTTTTGCTTTGGCATTAGATTTGATTTACAATTTTAGAAATAAAAATTATTCACCTAAGGTACCTATTACATGCTTGGGTAAGAACCAATATTGAGTATAACATTATTATTGTTAACATTCAACTTAAGTACTCATCAATCACGTTTCTCAAAACTTCTGAAGATGCGTCCTCTAGACAACGGTCAGATCAGAGGGGGAGACAAATAACGTGTTTCGCTTCAGGAAAACCCAACAGCTATTGGCATTTGTGGCAACATCGCGTATGTGATCCTTCCATAATAGGTGGTTGGACGTTGGAGATACACATATTGAACATTTTAAGGTTTTCTGTTTCCTTGATCCAAGTGCCAATTATGCATAGTGACAAGAAAGGTAAATTATTCTTTAGTCATAGAAGGCAGCATTGAGTTTTCTACACAATAAATTCTACTTGATTATCAATTTCCCATTTAATAATGCTATTTTGTCTAGGTCAGATTTTAATGAGCTTATCAACATCTGAAGAGCAGGGTTGTAAATCTTAAAAGGAATATGAAAAGCTGAGGCTTCTATCGTCAAAGAGACAGGTAAATGAATTAGAAGTTTCAGACATTCAGACAATTATTGAATTATTAATACAAATGAAAAAGAGTGTCGCAGACAGAACAGAGTCCTAGGCACACCAGCATTCGTTTTGTTTGTTTTCAGATTTGAACAAATGCAATACCTTACCAATTGCAAAGCTTGTATTGAACGGTGTGAAAGGTAATTTTTAATCTAGCGAAGGAGAGATCCATTAAATGCACGCATTTTCGATAAGAGTGCTTCATATATCAAACTCTATAAAATGCTTTTGAAATATCAAATAAATTGAATACACAAACCATTTTTTTGGTAATTTTCCTGGTATTTCAAATTTTGTATTCTATAGTTCATTCCCGACTATAACAACTTATTAAAACAAGGTTTGTTTATGGGTTTCATCTTTGTTAAAAAGGGTTTGGGCGTACCCAATCATACATCTTTGCATGCCTTCATTCGGAATAGATTGGTTGAAAAAAAAAATTCACTGAAGAGAGTTGATATGGATTCTACGACTAATCTTTTTCATTGAAAGTCTGATCATTTACATACAAAAGTCTTTTCTTGAAGTACCTACAATCCTGTTATATATAGGGGTTTAAAATTGGTGCGGGTAGATTTTGGCGCCCCGGCCAATTTTGTTTTGGCGACATCTTTCAAATCTTTTGTTTATTATTCAGTTGTTTATGCCAAATCACCATGGCAAGCTACACGATTGAAGAGCACGTTCAAATGATAAAACTTTATTATCAATATGAATGGTCGTTAACGCAAACGTTGCACGCATTGCGCCCAATTTACGGTAGACGTGGTGGCCCTTCAGAGTATACTCTTCAACGTTTGGTGGCCAAATTTGAGACGACCGGTTCAATTAACAATCAGCCAACACCCGTACGTTCAAGGAACGCAAGATCGGCTGAGAACCCGTGAAAGTGTACAGCAGAACCCGAGGCAGTCTTTTCCTTGCCGTGCACAGAACTCGGCCTTTCGCAGACTTCAACTTGACGAATTTTGCATCAGGACTTGGGCATACACCCGTTAAAAATCCAACTGACCCAGGAGCTCAAAGTTCATGACTAGGGCTAGGATTTCCATGCAAATGCATATTTTTTTTGACAAACTTTAGAAGCAAGCGAACAAATTATCTTTAAGAATCATTAATTTTCCTTTAAAATGGAATTCAATCGTTAGTGCATATTTTTGCATATTTGACTATAAATGCATATTTTTATAATAAATGCATATTGTTCGTTTATATTAAAAAATATTGACATAAAATTAAAAAAAACATCGGTTTCAAAAAAATGCAAACGCACCATTAAAATTAGAATCAATAAACTAGCTGAAAATACAAACAAATTCTTCTCTTTTTAACCGATTCCGCGCCATACATATTTAAAGCAGCTAGAGGCAAAGGGGTAAAATCTTTTTATCCGAAGTTCATACATGTAACATGTTTAGCTCATGCACTGCATCGAGTTGCAGAGGAAATACGAAGTAATTTTAAAAATGTTGATTTATTGGTAGCAAACCGAAAACAAATATTTTTAAAGGCACCATCTCGAGTGGAACTTTTTAGAGAAAAGTATACCCTTTAACACCTCTTCCACCACAGCCTATTGTTACCAGGTGGGGAACTTGGCTACAAGCAGTTTCCTATTACGCAAAGCACTATGAGGAGTTTTGAGAAGTGGTTAATAATTTCGATGATCTGATGCTGTTGCAATTAATGTTGCAAAAGAGATATTGAACCAGCTTTTACTTAAAAGCCAAATAATATTCATTAACTCTAACTACAGTTTTCCTTGTGATACCATAACAAAGCTTGAGGGAAGGGATTCATTAAAAAATCAAATTGATTAAGTTGAAGATGCTTTTGTAAAAATAACTGCTGTTAAGGATCTCTTGCTCCAGCCATACAAAAGAAGCTTGAGAATGTTCTAGTAAAAAATGAAGGTTTTCAACAATGAAAAATATATGCAAGGCATTTACATTGAGTAATGAAAATTATTTGAGAAACTTTACAACCGATGAAATGTCTTCCTTTAAGAATGCACGACTTACGTCAATTGACGTAAACTTTAAGAAGAATTTCATCATTTATGTCAATTTTTCTATTGTCTGTGTTATTTTGAAAAAAAAAAAATGTTATTCAAAGGGATATCTTTTTCTTATGTTGATGTAATTTTTTTTATTGTTTATGTTTTGTGTATTTTTTAATTTTTGAATGTACCTACTTGTTTTTTAGTTCCTTTAAAAGATAAAATAAAAGACTAATTTTTTTTTGTAAAAACTGTATACCTACTAAGTCTTTTTTTGTGTTCAAATATATAATTTTAAATGCATATTTTAAGTGCATATTTCCCATTTTTAAGAGCATATTTTAAGCGCATATTTTGCGTTTTTAAGTGCATGGAAATCCTAGCCCTATTCATGACCATAAACAACGCCGTTTGTTCGTTGCCTGGGCTTCGAATCGTTTGGAAGAGGGCTCCAATTTTGGCCGTCTTTAGTGACGATGCGCATTTTTGGATGAATGATGTGTTAACAAGCAAAATTGCCGTATATGCAGCGAGCGCTACATAACAATGATAACTAATTTCTTATGGCCCAAATTGAACCATATGGACCTAGACGACATTATGGTTCCAGCAGGACGGCGCTACGTGCCACACAGCAAACGCTACGACATCTAGACACAAAATCTACCCGCCCTTATTGAAAAACCCTTTATAATAATGTTCTAGTCGTACCTTAAAAACAAAAAAGTATATGAAAATAATACCTGTGGCCGTTTTGGCATTGTTTCAAAATGAATGCAAACGTCATTCAAGCATTTGTATATCTAACAAACTTGTATTTCGTAAAATATTGACAGGTGACAAATTTTTCATAAAAATACAATGACAATTTTGTCATATGCTGACAATGTGGTGTCGTGAAAATTTCATTGTATAATCTTGAAATGTGTCACGATCGAAAAACGACAAAATATTTGCATTTTGTTTCAATTTTTAAGGTTCTCGACCAACTCTATCGATGTTATATGTAACAGAAATCGTGTTCTAATATTAAAAAGTGAAGTGCGTAAAACATAATTTAAATCGAGATCTTTAAAATGAATATAATTTCCAAAATAAGTATACTAAAATTGCTTTTCGAAAATAAGGATATTTTATTCACGAAATCACTGTCAACATTTGACCGTAACCGAGTTTAATGTCGCAATTGTCAATTAAATACTGACAAATTTTTAAATTGTCATTTTTTTCGTTTCATAGTTGTCAGTACAAATTTGTTGTAATATTCCTGACAACTGTAGAAAAACACTTCACAATTTCTTTATGAAACGGAAAAATGACAATTGCTCGGTATTTTGCTACAATTCTATAAAATTTTCAAATTATTTATGGAACAGATTTTGACAATTGTTAAGTTCTAAATTAACAAATTGTCACTTCTAGTAATTGTCAATTTTTATGAAAAAGGTCCCAGGAGCTATTGATTCTTTAAAGTACATAGCTCATCAAAGGTGTTCTAAATTTAATTGGGAGGAAAATCGAGCTCTCTGACTATTTTCTTAAGTTTAATCAAGAATTAATATACAAGCTGCATTTTAATTTAACAAATTGTTCGTGTTTTTTCTTTAAATGTTGTTCCAAATCGTTGTTTGTATTTTACAACCTCGCATGAAATTGTCAAGTCTTGCTTTTTTTTATTTGAAACCGATAAGTATATGATATAATCGAGATCGTCCTTTATTAAAAAATTATATTTAAAAACAAATTATTAATGTACAAATATTTAATAATATTACAATTCACATAACATTTGTAAGAATTTCTTTAATGTGAGACTTTGAAATTTGGGACTTATTAAAAAAATTATTAAATTTGAAGTTTGTTGATATACTCTCACCTTTTCTTTTAAAAGCTATAACCTTACATGCAGAATAATTGATTTGCATGACGGGGCTTTTTTGACTTTTGTTTCTCCTATGTAGTTCTTGAATTCTTTTAATCACAACTTAGATAGATAGATAGATCTTTATTGTAACTGAAATTCTTATAATCTTTTTTTTTTTCATTTAAAACTAGATTGCACAATTTACAGAGATATGGTGTCTACTACTGAAAATATTATAACAAGCATTTAATTTATATCACAGATTTATTACATTTTGAAGGAACGGTTACTAAAAAAACCTTCATTAGATATTAGAAATGTTTTCATAAGAAGAGAGAAGTGGGGAGCAGAATACTGTCTTAAGATGTTGTTTACATTTATGTATCATAGAAAAAAAATATATTAATAAATAAATAAATAATAAATAAATTAAAAAATAAATAAATAAATAAATAAATAAAAAAAAATAAATAAATCAACAAGTTAATAAAAAATAATTAAATACAAACGAGAAAGTAAATAAACTTATGAAAAAAATGGACAAATAAATAATAAATTAATTAATAAATAAATAAAAATATATAAAGAAATAAATAACAAATAATTAAACACGAATGAACAATTTTAATAAATAAATGAACAAGTGAAGTGAACAGAGATTAATAAATAAATATTTTAATAAATTAAAACCAATAAATAAATTAGCAAAAAATATACCTAAACAAATAAATAAATAACAAGAAACAAATAGAGAAAAAAAATCAGTATACAAATAAATAATAATTAATTAGATAAATGTAACATTCATTTATTAATAAATAAATCAAGAGAAAAAAAATTACTAACACCTTAAGCAGCTAAGTTTGAGAATAAATTATTATCCGAACAATTACACGATAAAATATAACGGTCTTGTAACTTTGAAATTCTTACAGGAACCTTATCAATATTTGCTAATCTATGAAGCTCTTCTGTAGAAAAGTACCAGGGCAGATTAAGCATAATTTTTAATATTTTATTTTGCATTATTTGTAATTTTTGTATATATATACAACTTATTCCGTGTGTTTGGCAAGTTTATTTACAGAGTTAAACAATAATGAAACTCAAAAGATGCTGCCAATATGAAAAAACCGTTATGGCTTAGTAATTTACAGCACTTCTAAGATACAGTTTTTCAAGACAAAATATTTTTAACAATAAGGTATTATAACAATTTTTTGTTACCATTATTTTACACTAAATTTCATTTAAACAAACTTGCATTGAATTTTCCTAATAAAAAGAAGTAAGTTTTCAAGTTTTGAGTGACTTTTTCATGAACATATTTGGATTTTTGTTATTCTTTGAGATAGTATTTTTGTAAATTTATATCAAATTTCTTTCACGCATTCAATGATAAATAGTATTTTTTATCTTATACATGATTTTTGATTGAATTCAACATTTTGATTCATACAACATTTGTTCTGTTCTGTTCTTTTCTGTTGTTCAAAATAATAAAAATATTAATTATTTACCCAAACACACTTTGTTGGAATACAGTTTTCAAAGAGGCAGTATTATGACATAAAATGCTGTGTTCATAAAGATTTTTCATATACAGTATTTTGAAATGCAGAATTTAAGACATACAGAATTCTGAATAACAATATTTCGACCCGCTCCCACTTTAGTTTTGTGACTACAATAAATTAAATTATTTTAAAAGTAAATAAAGTTTCCACAGTCACGTTACTGACTTATTTTATAATTTAAAATTTCAATTACATAAGCCGCGTTTTATTATCACCATGATCTGATCCGGATCAGATCGTGATAATAAAACAGCATTGGATCATCATATTTTTTGTTATTTAAAGTTTGGTAGCAGTGTCAAATTCGTTCTTTCAAAAGTGACAATACGAAGCAAAAAAAAAACAAACACATATCAAAAATGGAAGCTCCACAACTTTTGAAAATGTTTCTGCAAATCACCATTGCACTCTCAAACTCAAAGCATCCAGGAACGCTTTGTTCTCACATGTAGTCCAGATTCTTTTTGACATTTTAATAAATGTGACACTTAAATAATTTAATTAAGAGATTACTTATAATTTGTTTGAACATCTTTTCTCCCATTTGTGCTGCAGCTTTCTCGATTTTATTTATATTTTTTGACATTTAAAGCAGGGTTGCCCAAAGAACATTTTGCTAATGATTTTTGTTGTTCCTTTTTTTTGGGGAAAATAATACCCATAAATTATGTCAAATATACATTTTTTTGGACTTAATTATTTTAATTTCACCAATTAATATCTAGTTTTGTAAAAATATCTAATTATTTCATGGATTATATACCTAATAAATAAATATAAAGCTTCTCGCTTTCTATTTAAAAAATATTTTATTTCAGTCAAATGGAAATGTTTATACCTATGGCAATACAGGTTTTATTTAATTTGTTTGCAATGATATCAACATTTACATGTGAAATAACAATGATAAAGCGCTCCTTGTTGTGAAAAAAAGAATTAAATTTTGGATCTCAAATTGAGATCCAAACACAAAGCAGGATCTTGTGTTGTTGTTGTAATGCATGTAAATTCAAGATCCGGATCAGATCATGGTGATAATAAAACGCGGCTATAGATGCCAATAAAATTAATTTAATTCAAGTTTATTTCAATTTTGAATTAATTTTGTGAAAACTTAAAACCCTTGCGAGGACAATCTATACACAACTACATATACTTCCACTTTGCCAAATTCTTTGACATTGAAGTCAAGGGCATATAGCAGACAATTCAAAAATTCAGTTTTCTTTATGGATTGGTGTGTTATCATAATTATCCTCGTTAAAGTTCTGAAATGCTGATTCAGTTTCGACATTTTCGTGATATGAACCCTTATGTAGCTAAATTTCATCATGTTAAATCTTGATTAACTAATACTAAGTGTGTCATTTTTTGTATTGTTTTATTATAATGAGCTAGTAAGCCGACTTAAATGCAAAGTTTATAAATTAAACGTTTGCATTTTGTCTTCACTGCAAAAAAACATTAACTATAACGCTAAAAACGAGAACACAAATACGTACTTCAAAACTTTATAACTTTTTAGAAAAAATTATCTAAATATTAGATTAATTGAATCATACACTCCATGCACAATTCCGACTGACGGTTTTAATTTGGCACCACTAAAAGATTAATAATATTAATATTAACGTATAAAAAATATTAATTTTGTTCACTATTATCCACATTAATTATTAAAATGGTATCTGCCTGTGTGAGGATTAATTTTATTAATGCCAAAAAGAATTGTTTTAAATATCTATATTCGTCACTTAATTTTTAATTTATGTATGCATATTGATATTTGAATACTTTTGAATATGAATAAATTTTGCGTTTTTTTAAATTAATTTATTCTTAAAATCATAATATTGACGCCGCCGTTGTTGTTTTTGATCTAATGTGTATTTTAATTTTTTGAATTTATAAGTTGTAGACTTTTGATCTTTATTCATGTATGTTAACATGTTTCAGTCGAGTAACAGGCAAATTTGAAAATTGATTTTAAATATTCTAATTAAAAGTAAAAAGGCAGAAAATGGCAAAAACAATTTTTAGCCCTGATTTAGTGCATGCTTATGAATCAATTGAAAGTTCAAATAGCTTTTAAATGGAATTGTGTTTGTTTCAAAAGTTGTTTCATATATTATAAGCTTGTAATAAGCAATATTTTTCTTATGTTAGGTACATGAGTCTTCTTTATACTTCTTCTGGATAATTAAATTTCACAGAATATTCATGTTACGAATTTTGTATACCACTCAATAAACATTGAAAAATATTTTGGAGTCTTTTAAGGTACGATACATCTAATCTATTAGTATACTGATGAGGCCAATGTCGTACCTGGGGCAAATTGCATTTTGTAGTATTTGAGGTCACTTGAACTTTAAATTGAATTAAAACTGAAAGTTGTTGACTTTGGCGGATATCCGCTGACGAATAAAGTTAATCAGAGCATCATAAAGCAAATTATGCAGAAATATTTCATTTATCACAGAAGAAGACATCAAGACATCACAACTGATCTAGTTTTGTATTAATCAGTATCAGTAGTTTATTTATGTATGTAAACATTTATAAATCAATTTATGCCAATGCTAAAAAATTCATTAATAAATTTTGGTATACGGTAATATTAAGCTGAACCATTTATGTTGATTAGATGATAGATGCTAATCAGCTTGATTATGTTTTAAGTTTTAATACAAATTTTGATTAATTATCTTTTGTCAATCTTTTTATTTATGTTCTATTTTAATGGGTTTAACTTATTTCTTACATCTCAGGTGGTCAAACCTGATGAACAATAAATAAGTTTTTTTCACTTGTCCCATTAAAGTCTTGGCCAAAGAACAGGCTAGTATGCGACCCACACAGGTAACTTCGCGTCAGTACCCTTTAAAAAATATATTTGTTTGCAATAAGCTTAATTGTCATTTAGATATTTGCGGAGCTAAACCAAATTATTGTGCAGCTTTGTTAGAAATTAATAAAAAGTCAATCAATTTTTATTACAAATTTTAAAGAACGTTAACAATATTTCGTACAAGATGAAATAAATTTACTGTCAATACTTTTTGTTTTCAAAGCATTTGATTCGAAAATCAATTTTTAACAATTTTTAGTGTAGTGTCTATGGATTTATATTCTACGAACGTTGTAACGTCGATAAATCCGAATACAAAAACTACCAATGGGAAGATGAAGTTTTAACTCATGCTTCTAATTTTGTTTTAAATTATGCAGATTATATTACAATCTTTATTTTGATTTTAATTAGAACCAGCATTAATAAGCAAATTCGACTCTTCATCCTGTTCGCATGGCTTTATATCGGGTGATTTTTTAAGAGCTTGAGAACTTTTTTAAAAAAAAACGCATAAAATTTGCAAAATCTCATCGATTCTGTATTTGAAACGTTAGATTGGTCCATGACATTTACTTTTTGAAGATAATTTCATTTAAATGTTGACCGCGGCTGCGTCTTAGGTGGTCCATTCGGAAAGTCCAATTTTGGGTAACTTTTTCGAGCATTTCGGCCGGAACAGCCCGAATTTCTTCGGAAATGTTGTCTTCCAAAGCTGGAATAGTTGCTGGCTTATTTGTGTAGACTTTAGACTTGACGTAGCCCCACAAAAAATAGTCTAAAGGCGTCAAATCGCATGATCTTGGTGGCCAACTTACCGGTCCATTCCTTGAGATGAATTGTTCTCCGAAGTTTTCCCTCAAAATGGCCATAGAATCGCGAGCTGTGTGGCATGTAGCGCCATCTTGTTGAAACCACATGTCAACCAAGTTCAGTTCTTCCATTTTTGGCAACAAAAAGTTTGTTAGCATTGAACGATAGCGATCGCCATTCACCGTAACGTTGCGTCCAACAGCATCTTTGAAAAAATACGGTCCAATGATTCCACCAGCGTACAAACCACACCAAACAGTGCATTTTTCGGGATGCATGGGCAGTTCTTGAACGGCTTTTGGTTGCTCTTCACTCCAAATGCGGCAATTTTGCTTATTTACGTAGCCATTCAACCAGAAATGAGCCTCATCGCTGAACAAAATTTGTTGTTTGTAAAGCGCGAAACACATTTCGAACCGAACACTGATTTTGGTAATAAAATTCAATGATTTGCAAGCGTTGCTCGTTAGTAAGTATATTCATGATGAAATGTCAAAGCATACTGAGCATCTTTCTCTTTGACACCATGTCTGAAATCCCGCGTGATCTGTCAAATACTAATGCATGAAAATCCTAACCTCAAAAAAATCACCCGTTAATTGCGCTAACATGAACTTAAGAACTTTAAATTATTAAAAGCAAAAAACCCCATTATCTCATTTCCATTTACTTAATGCTATTTCTTTATCAAACTAAATGTTTTGATGATAAACATTTTGAATGAATTAATTCAACTTTTGTGGTTAAGAGTTATCTTATGCCTATAACGGTATTATAAAGTTCTAAGTTGGTAATACTGAGATGTTGGAAATGAAACTAGTTTAATTTCACCAATAACTATGATAATGGGATGTAATAGAACTTGTTGAGATACTAATGAGGCAATGTTCTTAAAAATCATTTTTAAGGGTTGAGTTTTTACTAAGTTTTATGAGTTTTGTTTTGAATAATTTTGGTTTCTTTTTCAAGTTTGTTGAAAATGCATATAGGAGCAAAAATATCTTTTATTTTAGAAATAAGAAGACATTTTTTTTTAATTTCGTCCCCTTCAAACAAAAATGATATAATTTTAAATTTGTTTTTAATCTAAAATTGGTTCTTTTGCTATAAAACTAGACCTAAAGTTATTAAGAAATAATATGCTTTATGAAAACTCTTTCGAGGAATTGATTCTACAAACAATAATTTTGTTTTGATTTTAACTTTATCTGACCCAAATTTTAATACTCATTTTAAAAAATTGACATTCTGCATCACGAACAAATTATTATTAATTTATCATTCCTCAAGTTTTGTTATTTTAAGACGTTAAGGCAATATTTAAGAAAAAAACTGAGCCAGCATAAATTTGACAAATTTTGAACAAGGTTCAAATGTGCATTACCGTTTTATTCCTATAATATGTTTGCTATAACAAAATAGTGCATGACTGGATCACACTCCTGCATCCAAAGACTCTGTTTGCAAATATAACTTATACTTTAAAAAATTTAAAAAAAATTGCCAATAAAATAAGTTTGTCTTCAAAATTTTAAATGACAGTTATTTATTAAAAAAAAAAACCTGTAAAGTTTTTCAATTTTAGTTAAAACAATATTTTAAGTACACAGTTTCCTAGGACTTATTTATCTTCATTTTACATTTAATTTTCGTAAAAATATTGACACGTTTTTGAGATGTCGAATTTGAAAAAAATATATTATTTAAAAAAAAAACAAAAATTAAAAATTGCATTTTTAATAATCAAGTATTATTAAGACAGTACAAAAACTTGTGGAGAAAAAAAAAATATTGAAATCGGTTCATCAGTTCTTGAGAAAACCTAAAAACAAAATAACGGCTCTGTGGGGTACCCTTCTGAAGCAATACCAAAATAGATTTTTATTGAAAGGAGTCAAGTTAAGAAATAACATTTTAGGGTAAATTTAGTTCGTTTTGTAGAAATTTCGAACTTTCGATTTTTAACCAACAAATTTGTATGGAGACTACTGCTACTTTTAGTCTTAAAAAATGGAAAAACTCCTTACGCGAATCTGCTTAAAACCCTTACTTCAAAGTTTGAACTCAGTCGACCCTATAGTTTGAGCTGTAGGGCCGACGAGAGGAGAGGAGACAAACAGACAGATGGAAGGAATTGGTCGTAATTTAATGTTTGATGAAAATCTGGAGTTAGACATTTTTAATAATTTTTCCAAAAATACAACGTTTTTAATTTAAACAGATATAATCGACCCTAAAGCTTATGAAAGTTTGTATAAGTGTAATTTGGTTTTATTTTAAACAACATATTTTTGGATTTTTATTTCTTCCGAAAACTGATGAGACCCATGGACAAATTTCAGTTTCGCCTCGGTGTCGTATGACTGAGTCTCATCTCGGCAGCTTAAAAATTAGTATATTCTCGTCTCGTGGAACCGAGAGCAAAACTATTCTCGTTTCGTTGCCACTCTTAATCAAAACTTAAATTTTATTCAAACGAGTTCTAAAATATATTGAAACTCAAAATAGATTTGAGATGGGTTCCTTAAATTTTCAAAATTGAGATATAAATATAAATACAAAGTCAAGGGAGTTTTAAATTTATTTTATAATTTATAAAACTCTATAAAAAATATTTTCATATGAAAATTTTGTGCCTACCTTCATTTTATTTTATGTGTAAACATTTTATTTTTTCTCCTTCTGTCCCACTGTTTATCTCTAGTCACCATGGGAGTCAATAATCCGTGAATCCCCGCATCATAAAAAGCGCGCAAAGTGGAGAGAGACAAGCAAAAATCCCACAAACAAGTTAGCAACAAATGTCGCGATCAATAAATCATGGTACACTGCTGTATTTGAAACTCATTTCATTGACCACAAATCGACTCTGCATACACTTTACAGAGACGTCGAGGTTCTTTAGCTTAGTTAAGCCATGCCGTTGGCCGCCACCGTCTTTTTAACCACAAAACCCTGCCTAGTATACGAAGAAAGAACTATCGGCTTCACCCCCACTGCGCCGCGCCGTTTGCTACCTTCGCCGAGCCGCTTCGGCTTCCACCATCCGCCATCCATCGTGTGGAAGAGTTTCGAGTGCCGACAAAATGCTATAATTACCTCAAAACAACTTGCAAAAAGATACACAGTAATTGTGCAATTGATTGCAATGTGGTTGTGCGATGGTAACTATAACTCCTCTCTATATCGAATCCATGGCTTACCAGAGAACCTATGTCTATGTATATACCTATAGAAGGAAAAGACAGTTCGGTTTGGTGTTTGGTGCATGTAGTATATAAGACTTGAGGATATGTAACCACGATTGCGAGCAAAGGTTCAAAACATCCATCGTGATATACGAGAACATCTGGTGCAATATCGCACTGAATTGGAACTGGCGATGGCGATGGTAAATGCGAACGTCTCGCGTCGTTGTCGATGTTTACTTGCGTGTATTGTGCACTAGGTATAGAGTATCTGCGGTATGATGTAAACGGTCCCAACCGACCAGAAAGTTGACACATTTACCTACAACTTGCCTTGGCGTATACCACCAAAAGCTTCAATGTATCTTGTGGATACGAGAATCACTAATGGATATAGTATCGTTTGTTTTTTGCGAAGACACAGACATTTATTGAGGCAACTAGTAGTATCCGAAGTTGTCGTCGTCGTAGTCGTCGCGTTCGCCCCAGTGTACCACCGTCTACATACTTCTACGTGGTAATGGTCGAGAGACTTCCATGACATGAGAGCGGAAAATTCACATTGATTTTCCGGGAATTGTTTCTTGGGCGTAATATGTACCTAACCTACCTCCTACCAATTGAATTGTGATTGTGGAAGAGTTCGTTGTATCTATGTTTGCAACAGAGTATCAATATCTCGCTGCCATCATTAATGGTCAGTCAGACTGAGAGCGATCTCAACGAACCCGGATATATTTATTTGATGGCAATAAATTATTTAAACTGATAAAATCGATCAAAGCTTGAACGTTTATTTTGTTTTAAGTTCAAATATAAGCATTGGAGAACATCAGCACATCAACAGGCCTTCAACTCAACACGTTTTATCATCATCGGTTGATGATAGAGTGTCGGACTGTCGGTCGATGTGTGACTTTGCTTTTCAGACAGATGTTAAATTCAAGAATAAAAGTCAAACAAAAAACCCAAAGCTAGATCACTTTCAAATCACTGAATAATTAATTAGGGTGGTGTTAAATATGATAAGCAGCCAGAGAGACAGTTCTTAATTTAGATATATATGTAGTTCTTGTTGCAATGAATATGGATGCTTGTGTCAATAATTAAATATTCTATTAATTTAGTTTTGAAAATAAATAGTGATAACATTCTGAGTAAACTTGACTGAGCTAGAACATATTTTTTGTTTAAATTGGTATATTTTAGAAAGATGATGGTTTTAAGTTAAAAAAAAATTATAGTAAGGCGGAAGTGTTATTTTCAAGGACTTAAGAACGAGTTGTTAATTTAATTAATAAAATGTATAAGACATAATTCACTAAAGTGGGTGACACACTCACCTTCCTGCATGGACGGGTTCCGTTGCTTGAATCGCCGCCGCCCGCCGCCGTTTGTCGGTTGCTTTAACTGCAACGTAATTTTTAATTTGCTGAAGCGTTTTGATTGTAACTGCCAAATTGCGGACCCAAGGAGGGATCGGTCCAGAGCGTTATGACCACTCTCACCTGCGTCATAAAATTCGTAGAGATCAATACCTTCAAACATAGATTTATTTGTATTTATAAAATTTAAACTATAGAAAAGAACAATTCCTAGTTAATTAAGTTAATTAAACTTTTTTTCTGTTACACATTATTTTTTTTAAGGATTAAGATGCCTCGAATTCGAACATGGCTTTCAATTTTTCTATCACATCAGGTTTATAAAATAATAGCGGCCCGTCCCGGCTTCACACGGGTAGACATAAATAGGTACAGATATTTAAGTTATAAGCATGCTAATTAAAACGACCATGAATCACTAAATTAGAAAACATTTTTTTGTCCTATCATTAATACTCTTCGCCGCGTATGCGGTAAAAGACATTTTATGGCTAATTTTTTTACACCTTCGGTTGGTTTTAATAGGAATTTCTAAAGATTTCTACAGTAATCTAGTACTAAATATAGCCTATGTTACTCAGTGATAATGTAGCTTTCTAATGAAAAAAGAATTATTAAAAATGTCCAGTACTTTTTGAGTTTATTCGTTACATACAAAAATTCAAATCTTTCCTTTTTATAATATCAGTGTAGATATCTATATATAAAAAAAAATAGGTGGCGCAACAGTCCATTGAGAACTAGGGCCTAGTGTCTTAAAACTATCAACCATTCCTGTGTGCGAGTACTGTTGTCAGGGATGGAGGGTACCTACAGTTTTAAGCCGAATCCGAACGGCTTATTTTGAGAAAGCACTTTTCATGAAAAGAATTATTCTTGTCTTGATATACATATACCCCTTAAAAATGCAAAAGACAAAAAAGGAGGGTTTTTAAGGCTAATTTAAAACTTAACATATTTCTTTACAATTATTTTGATGATGATGATTTTGCAAAAGTACTTACATTTCTTTGTCTTCTAGGTACAATTTAAATCATTGTAGTATCCTACTTAGTTTCTGGATACCTCATAAGTTATGAGTCTTTATTTGACTCTACATGAAATTTTGAGCAAACCTTGAATTTAATACTTTTACGGCCAATTCGTTTACGTTACGGTAATTCTCGATTTATTTTTGGAACGCCATTTTAAAAATATTTAGAACTCGAGCATTTCTTCACATCTTATCATGTCTGTAGAACTCGGTTTAAAATCATTTTTAAGTTTTAGGAATTTAAGATCTCTGTTGTGTGGAACTGAGTTCTTATGTGTTTTTACTATTTTTGTAGCACCCCGTAGTTGGTTCTGACCCAAAATTCTGACATTTTACAAACAAAATTAAAAGGATTTGTGAGTTTTTGTTAGATTTAGGATTTGGTTTTGATATTCTCACTTTTTTCGAAATAAAAATTGTGTTTTCGTATTTTATTGGATTTCGTTTATTTAAAATGATTATGTACATAATATATTCGTGCTGCAATAAATATCTTACTCTAATAACTATCAAAATAATATTGGTTCGAGTCCTTCAATCTCTAAAATATCATATGATATTGATAGAAAGTGTAATAAATTTTCAAGAAACCGTGTGTTCATTAGATTTAGCCAAAAGATTTGTGTCGAGACGAAAAATACAACAATATTGCTAAAGTAATAATTTAAATAGCTCGTATGTCTATTTGTGCAGACTAGATAGTCGTGGTCATTATAAACGCTAATATGTGTATGTATGTATAATGTCCATCCAACCCTTTGATGCCATAAAGTTAAGTTAATAGGTTTAAGTTAATAGGTTTAAATACTCATACATATGTAAATTTTACACTTGAAACTGTTATCGTCCCCAACATTTCAGCTTCTATTTATGGCTTCTTGCCAAACAGTCCATGTTTATGTATTTTCTAAAAATATTTAGTTATTGCACATAAAATGTCCTTTTGGTCTGACATTTAATTCAAACAAAAACATTGCTGAGCCGAGTTCTAATTCTTGTACCCCAAATTTGGGGTCTAATAAATCGAAGTTCTATTTCAAACTGAGATCTAAATCAGAGTTCTTATGCTAGAGAACGTGATGAAGAAATGAGTTAGAACTCAATTCACTTCTAATTTATCAATAAACCGAGTTTTAGCTTTTAGACTAGAACTGTGTCAAGAAATTGTCCGTTATAGTTTTAAAAATCGTTTTGGGGTTAAGTTGTAATGCTGATTTCGATTTTAAATACTTGCTCAAGTTTTAAATATGCCCGTTTTTGATAAATAATAGAAACGATCTTAGCTTGCAAATTTTATTGCAATTAAAAGTTCATTGGGAAAAGTATAAACAAATTTAAAAAATATCTATCTACTCTCCATATTTTGAGGAAAAAATATCATATTAAATAGTTAAACTTAAACAAAAAGAAATGTTTTTAAAAAATCTCTGAATATTCCTACTAAATTTGCCCAGGAAAAAAAATGGAAACGATTAAATAATGGAACTGTATATTTGTAATAGAATTATTTAATGGTTAAAATTGTTCTCAATCCTTAAATACATGGTCGTTACTCCCTTGTTTTTTATAGCATAATCTCATCTTTCATCAATATGGCATTAACAATTAATTTAATGGGACTTCCATTAAGTGTATTGTATTATGGAGATTATATTTTTTCTAAAACTTTTATTAGAACTTTGGTTCCTTATCTTGCGTTAATTCTCATTCATTGGCAAGTCCTCTTCGGCAAAATTTTTTATTTCCATGCTTAGATACCGAATTTAGTCCACAGCACAGGTTTTTCCTTACATTCAAAAAATTGTCACAGCTTCGGAAAGTGAAGAAACTAGCCAAAAACTATAGTGCTTCAAAAATGTTTGACTAGCATCCCCATGTATTTTTGATTTAAGCGAATATTTTGAATTTGCTTTACTGGAACTCATAATTGGGTTTGAAAAAACATTTATTTTAGCTTCAACAAATATGGAATACCCTTTTCACATAAAAAAATGCATGGCTTTTGAAGTTTTTATTTTACAAGCTTTGAATTTCAGGGAGTTTCAATTCTATGAGTTTCAGACGATATTTTTGCCTTGAATCACAATCAAAATAATATATAAATGTTCTTGAGTCATTTCTTATCAAAATATGTTTAAAAGATTCACGGAAGAAATTAAATTTTTTCTAACATATGCACTTTTAAATTACACACTCAAATTTGTTGTCCAAACTCCTAACTTATCTTAAACCAAATAATATCAATGAACAAAATAGTCCTAAATCCTAATAAAACTTCGATTTCTCTTTGCTGTATTCGTAAGGCATGGCCTACATACAATTTTTTGGATCATATGTACAACATTTTGGTTTTATGTTAAGTGTGTGACGCCCCCTCTTGGATCCGCAGATTTTGCAAATAAAATTGTTTAAGTTTCCATACTCAAAACGTGTTCGAGTTAGATATTGGACAATAATTATTTTAATGTACTCGTAGTTTCAACTCCATTCTTGTTACAAAAGGACTTAACTCTTTTTGGACTAGAAATAAATAAGTTGATAAATTGTAATTTTTAATACTAGTTTAAAGGAACTCAACTTGGTCGGCCTAAGTAATTGAAATTGTATCTGTTTTGATATTTTTCATCAAATTTTGAATTTAGAAAAATGTAAAATAATTAATTTTCTCCAAACATGGCTACTCTAAAGAATAGAAGTATTACTAAACTCCACGAAGTTTCAAAATGGCCTTTATCCCTTTAAAAGAAACAATTCAGAGTCAATTCGTAACAATAAAACAGAATTGGATTTTGTTGCAACGACACGAGGCAACAAGTATGCAAACAATATTATTATATTTCTTATAATGGCTTTATCAATGTATTAGAATTTTCCTGGTCGCGTTTTAGCGACGTTATTGGTCATGCCTATTGATACCATTCATTTTTGTTCTGTATGCGATTAATTTCCGAACCTTAGACTTAAGATAAGTCCACACAAATTAACCCTATCAAATAATCTTGGAACAAAAACACAATTTTTGAAAGCTGGACCCGCAGAAATTCGAGTTCCCAGATGGAAGAAAAGCTTTAGGTAAATAGGTTGCTTTAAAATATAGTTTACAAATTTGGTTAATTCATAATTGTGAGGTTATAAAACTCAAAATGAATGTACTTATGAAGGAAGGATTGAGACCGTCAATTGTTGTATCACCTTAAAGATTTATAGCTTCTTCCTTCTTCTAATTTTTTTAATTGCAACTAAAAATGTAATAACAAACTATCGGACCGTATCTTTAACCTTGTGAGAATTGAATTCTAATACAATTTAATTAAACACATAAATAATTAAGAACAAACCATTGTTAGAAATCTTTTTGTTTCATTTAAAAAATGAAAAGACTATTTATTCGACAAAAATTCCATTCAATATATGTATACGCGTATGCATATTCCAAACTCAAACTTATGAGAGTGTAAAAAGTTCGATAAGACTATATATTATCTTATCTAATCACACCGACCTTTAAGGTCGTTTTGCGAATAAAAAATAAAACTTCACAGTTCACACCGGCCGACACACCTCATTTAACATTGTTATATGAGTTAAAACCAATGTTCAAGGACGTTCCATTAAAATAAGAAAACAAAAACAACAACTTTACTATTTGTATTTCTTATTTTAATTACGCAGCTAAATTAAGCGTATACAAGTCGGTCAGCAAGCTAAAAAACAGAATCAAAGTGATTGTGTTGTATACGCTTTTGTACCGTCCAACCATGGCTTGCAGAAGCCATGACTGTCATAATATAATATAGTGGGGCAGAACAACATTAAAATGGAAATTTAATGTAAAATGACAGAGTAATCTTAACAAAGTAATTATTTTCATATATTATGCTAAATGTCAATGTGGCTATCGACTGTCAGCTATTTTAGTCAAATAAATTATTCATATTCAAACTATATTTTAAGAGTTATGAATAGAAAATGATTGCTGAGTTTAATGAACAAGCTTTCTCATTAAAAAAATGTATCTAAACTAATAAGTAATATAACCAAGTTTGTTCCCTGCTACACGAACAGACAATATTTTTTTAAATTAATTGATTGTCCTAAATTGAATTCTCACCTCATTTTTTTTATTAGGTCACGTTTTTAAAAAATATATATCTCTGGAAATGCAGAAAATACTTAATACGCTGTTTTTAAGGGTAGGGTAAGACACAACGTAGTTGTTTACAAAATATTTTCTGAAGATATTACAAAGTACAAATCTTTATCATCTAGGTACAGTTTAATTGATTTTAGTAACTCACTAAGTTTTGGTGAATTCTAATTACTTATGGTTCTTATTTCTATATACAAAGTTTTAAAAAACTTTGAATATTTAAGTCTTTTATTGTTTTTAATAATTTGTCTTAGAGTAAATTGTTGGTGCTAATTCGGACTCCGAATTACTGTGATAGTGATGCTTAAATTTAAATATACCCCTTTTAAAATATGTTTGTATATACACATATTTTTTTAATAGATTCCAAAAATTTGATGTTATAACGTTAAGATTCGAGTTCTCAATAAGAACAAAAACTGGATTTTTCAGAAAATAATTAATGCAATACAAAAATTAAATTATATATTTTGTAAAAGTACATATCTCGTACAAAGTGCATTTAATTACTAATTTTATCGATTATAGGAGTAATTGAGAGTTATTTATTGTGCCACTAAATTAAACTTAATTGTAGACAAGCATTCATAACAACTTAATTATTAAAATTTGTTAGTAACACTTAGAGTCTTGAAGGCTATTGTCATATCTTAACTTAAGCATAATAATAATTTCGGATACTGACTATGGGTACAAGTCCTTTATCTGAGCGTCGAACTTGTCGAGTTGTAGAGGCTGAGTAGGGAATTAAATGAACTTTTTAAAAACAAAACAAAACCAAAAGACCGAACCGGCCAGCAGTACGACGGCAAAGTTGTCTGCTGCTCATCCCTCTTCCACTGGTGCTGACATGGCTGTGAACACTCACAGCCCTGTTGTCGCCAGTGGAATATCGGATAATCTGGTAATATTACCTTCTTCCTGTAGTGAGGCAGTTGTGAAGAACGGCTCCTCTACTACCACAGAGAGTTAACCTCTCAACTCTTCAACACCGCGAGTCGGAGGTAGTAGAGCTGTGGTGCCAGGTCCTTTTACCACCAAAGACAAGAATCCTAAAGAAGGTCCTGGGGGAGATGGACGCAAGCTCAGATCCTCCAAGGCCTACTACAGGGACATGCACAATGCTAAGAGGATTCTCCAGACGTTTGGTGAACAACTAGGCGCTGGAGGAAACTCTCAGCACGACGCCAAAATAAAATGAGCCAAGAGCTTCCTGGCCAAAACTAATTTAAAGAGCAGCCAAGACTCAACGTCGAAGCGACAAAGGTCTATGGAGGGTAGTGTTTCACTACCTAAACGACCCAAAGTGCTAAACACCAGCACTTCTCTTGACCCTCGCAAGGCAAAAATGTCCTTCAGTGACGTTCTGAAGGACAAAATTGTAGTCGCGATTATAAACAGAAGTGACGTAGATGGCACGATCTCTGCCGAGAACTGGACATTGGCCAAAGGACAGCTGGCCTTCAGTTTTGTCGAGATCATGTCTGACAATCCGGGACCACCGCCCATCACAAAAGATGGCGGTTGGCATCAGGGACACATCAAATTGATGGTCTGTGATGATCGGAGGTCGTGCGACCTACTGACGCTGGCGGTTAGCCGACTTGGGGAGGTCTGGCCTGGTGCTAAGCTTGAGGTTGTCGCAAAGGAGGACATTCCTTGCAGACCAAGGGCTCGCATCACGGTTCCGGCTATATTCAAGGAAGCTGACCACGTTCTAAAGGTAATCAGGCTCTCCAATCCAACCCTTCCTACGCACAACTGGAAGGTTGCGAAATTGGAGGATCCAAAGGGACCCTACAAGGGTGCAATTGTAATCATCAATGCAGAGTCCCTTTCTCCTCTGGCGCAATCAAAAGGTGTGATTAGGTTCGGGTTTGATGAAATACCGCTGAGGGTCTACAAAAAAGATGGGGCCGAGGCACAATAATTCGTGCTATATGCATCAGGTGAGGATGAACCCAGATCTTGCATATTAGTAAAACGAAGCCTAAATGTATATTTACTCCCTAATTTCAGCGATCGAGATATCACCGCCGCAAGTCTGGAAACAGCCAGAGGAACATTCTGGCTGGCGTCGGCGTATCTCGGCCACGACCATCTTGGTCCTCTCCCGGGTGACACTCTGGAGAGATTAATAGCTGAAGCGCAAAGGCTCAACATCGGCCTCATCATCGGAAGTGAAGCTAACGCCCACCATACAGTGTGGGGTAGCACGGATATAAACGACAGGGGTGAGTCTCTTTTCGACTATATTCTAAACACTAACCTACTCATAAGTAACGTTGGCAAAGAGCCAACCTTTATTACTAAAAATCGACAAGAAGTTTTAGATTTAACTCTTGTCTCCGACTTCATTAATAATAATATTTTAAACTGGAAGGTATCTAAAGATCACTCTTTTTCTGATCATAGATACATCCAATTTAACTTTATAAATTAACCAACTTGCCAACCGATCTTTCGAAATCTAAAAAGAACAAATTGGCCAAAATACAAGAGAACGTTAAACAGTTTAGTAAAACCTTAACTCTTTAATACCCCCTTAAACACTAAAGATCTTGACGACAAAGTCAATAATCTAACATTAGCCCTAAACAAAGCTCTAGATACTGCATGCCCTCTTATACAAGTAAGAGGTAAAAAGAAACCATACTGCTGGAACTCAGGGCTAGATCCACTTAGAAAAGAATGCAGAAAACTCTTTAACAGAGCGAAAGTTTCTAGAGAGCGAAAGCTTCCTACCAATAGTAACGTATGGGTGTGAGATATTTGCAGATCCTGACTCCAACTCGCTTCGTAAGGTAAAGGTACCATTCGATGCCATTGCTCGGTTTGTTTTCAACCTCCGAAGATACGATCACGTTTCGTCTCAGGCTCGTCAACTTTTAAATTGCAACTTGGAAGCTTTTTTTAAATATCGGTGTTGCTTGCTTGTCTTTAAACTAATTTTTAACAAGACTCCAAATTACCTATTTGTTTAATAAGCTTGATTTTTGCTCTTCAAATCGTTTTACCTTGTTGCGCTCCCCCAGGTTTACCTGTTTGACTTCACGGAGGCAATTTTTCGTTTATGCTGTCAGACTGTGGAATAATCTTCCCAGTCACATGAGGACTGGAATCGAACATAGAAGGTTTCATCAATTTTGTTTTGAATATTTCTCAAATTTGAACTGAGGTAACTTTTTTGTAATTAGGTAACTTTTTTGGAATTATTGTAATTTTTTCTTCTTGCGACTTTAGTTTTTAATTTTAGTTTTTTAATTGATTGTTATTTAATAAATTATTAATAGTTTGCTACAATTGTTTTAAACATAGTGTTTGCATACTTGCATTGTCCTTAATAAATATTGTATTATATCCTGTACTAATTATAAGTCAATCTTGATGTACAGCTGTTTTTTTAATCAATAAATATCAAATAACATGTCTGACTGGGATTCATATCAGGGAAGATATATAAAAAAGAACTGAGGAAAACCAAACGATCGTCCTGGAGAAACTTCTGCAGCAACGTGGAAGATTGCTCTGAAGCATCCAGGTTGCGCAAAATCCTCTCCAAAAATCCAATCATGGCAAGCTGCTTGAAAAACGCCTCTGGCTTCTGGACCAATTCAAGCAAAGAATCGCTCAACTTGCTACTAGACGTTCACTTTCCTGGTAGCTCTAATATTATTAATCTAACATTGTACCAAATAGTTGTGACAATATATTATATCCCCCACAAGGTCTAGTCACTAGGGAAAAACTCAAATCGGCTATTAACAGCTTTTAGCCATATATCCGGATGGTATAATTCCAGCTGAACTGCAAGAAAATGCAAGTTTTCTAATACCCATCCTAGAAAAAAATCTTCAAGGGATGCCTTAAATTGGCATACATCCCGATGTCTTGGAGACAGGTTAAAGTCGTTTTTATTCCAAAAGCTGGAAAATCCAGCCACGTTCATTCTAAAGACCTAAGACCTATCAGCTTATCATCATTCATTCTCAAAACTTTTGAACGTTTGATCGATATCCACTTAAGGGCAAGTATTGATAAGTCTCTCCTTTCAAAGGCTCAACACGCCTACAACAAAGGGAAATCAGTTGAAACGGCTCTACACAGTATAGTACGTACAATCGAATATTCCCTCCATCATAAAGAGTACACCTTAGTTGCCTTCTTAGATATAGAAGGTGCATTTAACAATGTCGACACATTGCAATTGCACGTGTATTGACATCTCTGAAGGTAGATAAGTCGATCAGCGAATTGATTAATCAGATGCTGATAAGCAGGATTATCAATTCAAAACTGGGCGATTTTACTGCACAAAGGGGTGTCAGCAGAGGTACGCCACAAGGTGGTGTCCTATCCCCTCTCCTCTGGAACTTAGTAATAAATGAATTACTAATTACTCTAGAAAGAGAGGGATACAAAGTGTTTGCTTATGCGGACGATGTTGCTATTGCAGTAACGGGAAAACGTCCCAATATACTAAAAGAACTCTTAAAAAACGCTTTAAATAAGTTCACCAGATGGGCAAATCGGTGTGGACTAGGCGTTAACCCACAAAAAACTGACCTTGTCCTCTTCACAAGGAAATACAAAGTCCCACTCATTGACCCTCCCCTCATAAACGGTGTACCACTTAAATTCTCTGAAGAAGCAAAATACTTGGGTCTCATTTTGGATAAGAAATTAAGTTGGAAACCTAATATTCAAGAGAGAATAAACAAGGCCACAGTAGCCCTGTTCTCCTGTAAAAAGGCCATTGGTAATAAATGGGGCCTACAGCCCCGCATTACACACTGGCTATATACCTCGGTCATAAGGCCGATCCTTACTTATGGAGTAGCGGTATGGTGGACGGCGCTAGATACAGCGACAAATCGCGATAAACTCAGCAAAGTCCAACGAACAGCCTCCCTGTGTATGGGAGGAGCACTTCGCTCTACCCCCTTCGCCTCACTTGATGTTCTGTTCCATCTAATACCGCTGGACATTTTCAGCAAGCAAACGGCCGCTAATACTGCCATACGGCTTCAAGCCTCCTCTCTGTGGATCAATAATGGAATTGGCCACACCACTATTTTGAACTCGTTCAGAACTGTAAACAGTAATATTGACTACACCATACCCCATCCTCAGTTTAATAACTATAGCTTCAAAGTGACTATACTTCCCAGGTCTTCTTGGGAGAATACATCATTTTTGAACGATGGTCCTATAAACTTTTATACAGACGGATCAAAAACGGAGGATGGGGTTGGTGGAGGCGTATACTCAGATAGACTAAACTTAAGTCTCTCCTTTCGTCTACCCGATCATTGTAGCGTGTTCCAAGCTGAAATCCTGGCTATAAAAGAAGTCCTATCCTGGCTTAGAGAAAACGTTATATCACCTAATGATATACGCATCTTCTCAGATAGCCAAGCTGCGTTAAAGTCCCTAGACTCTGTCTCCACAAATTCACTAAATTGTCGATCATCTCTTACGGAGATGGCTACACAGTTCAACATTCACCTTTTCTGGGTGCCGGGCCATAGAGACATTCCAGGAAATTGCAAAGCTGACGAACTTGCAAAAAGCGGAACAACTTTACCTCTGCTGGCTCACAATGCTAGCATAGGTATCCCCTTAGCTACATGTAAACTCATGCTAAAGCAAGACACCATAGAGAAAACAAACTTCAGGTGGAATAACACCACCACCTGTGTAGCGACTAAACTAATTTGGCCTAATCTTAGTGCCAGGCGCTCAAAACAATTAATCTCTCTGAGTAGATTGCACATTAGCTACGTTATAGGGGTCCTGACTGGGCACTGCTTAATAGGAAGGCATGCTATTCGACTTGGACCCCCTGCAAATGATTTTTGTAGGAGTTGCATGGACGAAGAAGAAGAAGAGATAATCTCTCATCTTCTGTGCACATGCCCTGCCCAATGCTGTCGAACGTACTGCAAAAGCAATATTTGTATTGCCTTAGCTTGGTACGTACTGCATGCCGTACTGCTCACTTTTCTTTTGTACTGCATTTTCATTTTTGTATTGCCATTTGTATTGCCTTTTCAAATTCGTTGTTCATAAAACTAAATACGAAAAAAAAGTTTAGATAAATAAATATTTTTGAATATTTTCCATAAAAGTGCAAAACGAATTTATCGATGACGCCTCTCTGAACTCAATAGATTTTTGCAATAAATATTGCTTTTAAGACTCAAAAGAAATCTACCTTGGCGCACAAGCTAACATTTTAGTTTGCTCTGGGGGCTTAAGAGGTGAGGTTATACAAAATATTCAAAAAAGTGGAGAATTATGCACCCAAATAAGAAAAAGAATTAAGTTCCAAGAAAAAGTTTTAGAAGCCGTGCAAACAATTGATCCAAAAAAATAAATCTCCAAGCCTTACCCCGCTTATACAATTGTTTCCAAATTTAATTCAAGAAGAACTAGTCAATGACCTTGATGATGAATGGAGGGCTCTTTTACATCAAAGTATGATAAGTGTAGATTTGAAATTCGAAGACTATTGGAGCGCTATCTTTAATTTAAAAAACACATTAAATGCCCCAATATTTCCCCTTTTAAAAACATTTGTTGGGTCCATTTTATTCTTTCCGCATAGCAGTGCAAGTCCAGAGCGCATATTTTCGCAAGTAGCTTTGATAAAATATAAAAAAAAAACTTTTTACTGACATCCACAGTCAATTCAATTTTAATGGAAAAGGAATTAATAAGGCATAGCTGCGCTATGTAAAATTTAATAAACATTGTTTGCCTTCCAAAATTATTACTAGTTACTTGTATTTGATTTGTATTCATTTATTTTTGTATAATAGTTATATAGCTATACCTAATATATATTTGTTTTTATTATACAAAAGTTCCTATTTTATTAAAAGTGAAATTAATAAAAATATTAATGTTAAAATAAGACTAAGCAATTGAACTAAAAGGCTTATAGATATATAAAGTAGATTTATGTATTTAAGTTTATTTTTTGTTATAAAGAAAAATAAATATGAATTTAAAAAAAAATATATATGCGTATTGCTTTTGTGCAAAAATTATGCAACATTTTTTGGAATGCACTGCTTTGGACTTTTCCAAAACGACAGCACTGGCCCTGCCTTATCACAAAGACGTAGAATCCACTTTGGAGACTACTCCTTTAACGATACCAGCGATCTAAAAAATTCAGACATTATTTGTCTCTTACGCTTCATTCGAAGCTCCAATTGGTTCAACGAGTTAAGCTGGTTAACTGATCCATGTGGTATCACAGCGGGCCATATTTTGGTCTAAGTGTGTTGGACGTCCCAACCAACAGCCACTTTAACCTAACCTATGGGCACAAGTTGTTTAAAGGGCCAGCAGTAAGCTTTTGATTTGTCGTTAACGATCAAATTTATTTTGGAGCTTATGATAAATTGACGGGAAGGGCTCGATAAAACGTTATAAAGACAGAGCTTTTGCAGAAATAAAATATTGATTATTGATTTATTAAGTAAACTTGAAAATAAAATAACGGTTCTAAGAGGGATACACTTTTAGAGCAATACACAATTTTTTTTTCTTATAACGAAAGAAAGAAAATTAAGTAAAAAAAATGTATCGAAAATTTGAAAAAAAAATCTATAGGTTCGTTTTTGAGAAATTCCTAATTTTTGGTTTTTGACCAAAAAAATTCATAGGGACTACTGTTATTTTTAATCTTTAAAAAATGCCTGGTGGCTCAAAACATAAATTTTCAAATTTGAAGTCAATAAACTCAATTGTTTGGGCTGTAGCGGCCAGGACAGACAGACAAACAGATAGACAGACGGACGGAAACGGGGGACCTACTTTTTTTGACGTACTACCATCGTAATTTCATGTTTGATTAAAATCACGAAATTTAAACTTTTTTACGAACGCAAAATTTGTCAAATAGTCCCTATAAGTCGCAAGTAATTAAGGGAGTAAAAATACTAACAGTCCAGTGTTTACCTCTGAATCAAAGACATTAAAGTGGAAATTTGTTAATGGTTTCCTTTTGGTATTCTAAATAACGTGTCTCATGGGCCAAAAGATAAAATGGAAGTTATTTGAAAAAAAAAACATTAACTAATGCAATTGTATATAAAAAAGGAGTGTATAATAATCCATAAATTATTTTAATTTATAAACTTTAATCAAAATCTAGTGTTGGCCCGATTTGAAAATATTGAATTTCTTTTTTTTTTAAATATAGAGCAAACCGATTTTAATTTTAAGATAAAACTGAATTATAACTTTTTAAATCATCATCGTTGAAACGGTTCCAAAGATACGTTGTTTTTAAATATGAAATGTATTAAATATCAAGAAAGAGTTATATATAGGTATACATATATTTAGTTCAAAATAATCAATTGTTCATATGTCGTTCATTCAAAGAATTGTTCTTTTGAATCTTTAATTTTTGCAATCATTAAGGTTTCGTTTTCATTTTGGTTATTAGTGAAATAAGAAAAAATGTATTCGTTGTTTAATTGGTTTTAATTTTAAGTAAAAAGAATTAAATTTTAATTTTAGTACAGTAGATTGTCGAAATAAGAATGCTTTCTTAAATTCCCAGGGGCGTAAAAATACTCTAAAGGGAAATATATCCGACACTAAAAATTCTGCATCATCTTCTGTCAAGCATTACCATCGAGTTCTCACGCACCTCTTATCGCAATACAAGTTATTCCCAAAGCTTTATACAATTTAACCTGTTCTATTGGGTTTTCTTCTGGATGGATTTCTTCTTATCTTCAAAATAAGTCATACCAAGTTAAATTTAGAAGTTCTTTCTCCAACCCCTTCATTGCCAAATCAAGAGTACACCAAGGTAGTCATTTAGGACCACTGCCTTTTTTCTTTACTATTAATGATTTAAGGATCCTTATGTTACTCTCGCTCTAAATAATGACTATGATAAGCGTTCCATTGAGTATATTTTATTACTGAGAAAATATTATTTCAACAACCTTAATGAGGTCTTCGGTTCATTAAATTACGTAAACTCTGTTGGTACAGTTGGTATATATGCTCTTCAGCAAAAGTCATAATTACGATACTTAGAGTTCGGATTTAGTCCACAGCATATGACTTTCCCTTTATTTCAAAAATGAAAAAACTAACCAAAAAAAAAATTGTACTACAAATGGCTGAAAATCAATATTTGTAGATCTCCAAATTGGAAAACGGCAACGAAACCTGTAGTTTCGAAAAAACTTTGAAACGTAATATTTTGTGTATGGTTCAATTTTTGTATACTTACACTTTTTGCCTCCTTGCTTCGACTATATCTTCCAAGATGGTTATGTCTTCAATAATTGAATCTTGTGAACACTTCAAAGCTTAATTTTGTAAAATAAATGCTTTCTGTTTTGTTCACTTTTACACTATTACTAATTATACTTTAATGCTGTATTTTTGACAGCGAATGTAATATAAGTTTAATCAGTAAAAACTTTTGTTTTGATTGATGGTATACACGCCAATAAACTTGCTGTTAAAATTCAACTTGGCGATGCTTAAACCTGTGTTTAGCGATTTATCATTGTTAAGACCCAATAAGGTACGACATTTTTTGCACGAATAAGCTCTGTTGTGAAAAAGCTAGAAAACTAATTATGTAAATTGTATAACTTTTTAAAAGGCATACCGGGAATAATTTTAATTTTTACACATTGGTCTTTCAGATAATATTAAATGTTTTAAATGATTACCAAATAACCAAAATAAAAATTTTTAGATATAAAATGTAAACGCTCCCACTGTATGTCGGTGGCGCTTTATTCCACGCGCAAAGGTAAACCATGCACCATGCTTGTTCTTATGACTAACAACGAATATATACTCATACTCACTTATTGGCAATTATTATTATTATTTTATTATTGTTTTAAACAAATTAACTAGATTTATATGTTCCACTATCTACGAACATACTATATAATGCGAAATTGCATTTTGCAACAAATTTATGCAATAATAACACTTTGAAGTTTAATTATGATGAAAATGCAGTAATTAGCGTGAAATAATTGGACTCCCATTCCATTCCGCTACAAGTTTAACTAGATACCTGGGAGCAGGAGGTATTGAGTGAAGTATCGTTAGCCGGATGAAAATATTAGAAAATTATTCTTATTTTTTTTTTTTTTTTGTTTTGTTCTGCAGTTAAAGCTATTCGAATTCCAAGAACAAGAAAACCATGAAGAACTTAACTGCGGCAACTTACACGGTGATCAAGGATCAGTAATTGTATATAATATATTTTTGTGTGTGTCATGTGGATCATGGTACCGTCTTTCACTTTCTATTTTATTACTACATGTATGGAAGAGCGTGTGTTGATCGATGATCGTGAATGACGCTGTCGCGTCGTTTTTCTAACACGACACCTGTAATCGAATCGAGTTTGTTTAGATTTTTATACACGCTTATCGATCTAAACTTCTAACTAACTAATGACAACATATGGTTCCATTTATGTCGGAATGGAAAAAAATGTATGCCTAAGAAGTCAAGGCCTTCCGGGGCCGACCTTTGTAATGTATGCAATTTTGCATGCTCGAGAACAAGTTTCAGTTCAACGAGCTTGTAGGTAAATTTTGTTTACTTGGTTCTCTATTCAAGCTCAAAGTGTAAATTTATGATTTA
The DNA here is from genome assembly GCA_920104205.1 of Eupeodes latifasciatus. NCBI lineage: Eukaryota > Metazoa > Arthropoda > Insecta > Diptera > Syrphidae > Eupeodes > Eupeodes latifasciatus. The sequence continues at coordinate 157,724,961 of OV049924.1, forward strand.
ATGCAGGTTTCTATGTAGGTACATACATACATAGATTCCGAAATCTGGGACGGAAAAATACAGATAAAATGCGGATTTAAAATCCTGCTTTGTGATTCATTTCCAACGGCGCGGTGGCGGCTGGCAGGGATTGTGACGTAGGTGTAATTGGATTATTAGTTTAATAAAACGAAACATTGACATAAAGAGACGAAGGTGATACGGAACCGGATTATGATATGACGAACAAATTGTTAATATTTCTTAATGCACAAACTATATAACGGGTGTTTCGTCAGGGGTATTGAATTTTAACTGCGGCAGTCTTTTTGTCGATTCTCAAGTAATTTATTTTTACTATGGTTTAGCTTTACCATTTCAACATTAATTACTCAAGTCTGAACAACATTTCCAGATTCTGTAAATAGATTTTGAAAATCATGATTCAGTTCGAAATACGTGTAACGCGAATTTTGTTTAGTGATGAAGCTTACTTTTGGTTGATTACGCCTGCAAAGAAAACTGCATCGTTAAAACTGCAGTAATGAAATACCTTATATTGTGAGACCAGATGCAAACTGCTTGGTCTAAAACTGCTTGATAATTACCGTCGGTATATTTCTTTTTTATATATGCGGAATGTTATTACTAGGGCTAGGATTTCCATGCCCTTAAAAACGCAAAATATGCGCTTAAAATATGCTCTTAAAAATGGGAAATATGCACTTTAAATATGCATTTAAAATTATATATTTGAACACAAAAAAAGACTTAGTAGGTATACAGTTTTTATAAAAAAAAATTAGTCTTTTATTTTATCTTTTAAAGGAACTAAAAACAAGTAGGTGCATTCAAAAATAATACAAAAATAAAAATACACAAAACATAAACAATAAATATATATAAAGATATCCCTTTGAATAACATTTTTTTTCAAAACAACACAGACAATAGAAAAATTGACATAAATGATGAAATTCTTCTTAAAGTTTACGTCAATTGACGTAAGTCGTGCATTCTTAAAGGAAGACATTTCATCGGTTGTAAAGTTTCTCAAATAATTTTCATTACTCAATGTAAATGCCTTGCATATATTTTTCATTGTTGAAAACCTTCATTTTTTACTAGAACATTCTCAAGCTTCTTTTGTATGGCTGGAGCAAGAGATCCTTAACAGCAGTTATTTTTACAAAAGCATCTTCAACTTAATCAATTTGATTTTTTAATGAATCCCTTCCCTCAAGCTTTGTTATGGTATCACAAGGAAAACTGTAGTTAGAGTTAATGAATATTATTTGGCTTTTAAGTAAAAGCTGGTTCAATATCTCTTTTGCAACATTAATTGCAACAGCATCAGATCATCGAAATTATTAACCACTTCTCAAAACTCCTCATAGTGCTTTGCGTAATAGGAAACTGCTTGTAGCCAAGTTCCCCACCTGGTAACAATAGGCTGTGGTGGAAGAGGTGTTAAAGGGTACTTTTCTCTAAAAAGTTCCACTCGAGATGGTGTCTTTAAAAATATTTGTTTTCGGTTTGCTACCAATAAATCAACATTTTTAAAATTACTTCGTATTTCCTCTGCAACTCGATGCAGTGCATGAGCTAAACATGTTACATGTATGAACTTCGGATAAAAAGATTTTAACCCTCTAGCTGCTTTAAATATGTATGGCGCCGCGTCGGTTAAAAAGAGAAGAATTTGTTTGTATTTTCAGCTAGTTTATTGATTCTAATTTTAATGGTGCGTTTGCATTTTTTTGAAACCGATGTTCTTTTAATTTTATGTCAATATTTTTTAATATAAACGAACAATATGCATTTATTATAAAAATATGCAAAAATATGCATTTATAGTCAAATATGCAAAAATATGCACTAACGATTGAATGCCATTTTAAAGGAAAATTAATGATTCTTAAAGATAATTTGTTCGCTTGCTTCTAAAGTTTGTCAAAAAAAATATGCATTTGCATAGAAATCCTAGCCCTAGTTATTACATTATATCAATCGGCTTGATGAAAAAATATTTATGTAATAAGGTTTGACATGTAATGGTTTTAGTTTCTTAACACTTATGTAAGTATAAGAAATATGTTATGCTTAATGAAAGCCATGTGTCCACGGTCACTTTGAACCTATGTCCAGAATCCTACGACTTTCTAATGAGGCAATGTAGTCCTTCCTAGGTTACATACATTAATTTCTTCCTTCATTGTCAACAATTTATTTTTATATAGGTAAGAAAACTGTCCCATCTTTTTTAATATTTTATTTTTTATTTTTTTATTTTATAATAAAAATAAAAAATTAGGTGGCGCAACAGTCCGTAGAGAACCAGGGCCTAGTGACTTACAACTCTCAACCATTCCTGTGTGCGAGTAATGTTGTCAGGGATGGAGGGGACCTACAATTTATATGCCGATTCCGAACGGCTAATTTTGAGAAAGCACTTTTTCATGACAAGAATTACTCTTGGAGAATTTGTCAATTCCTCGCAAGAGGCAGTACCCGTGAAAACTCTTTTTTTTTTAATTAAGGTGGCACAGGCAGGGATTGAACCCAAGACCTCTCGCATGACAGTCCAACGCACTAACCATCATGCCACGGGTACATGAACAAGCCCTTTTCATTTTATAATAAAAGGGTTAAGATTATCTCGTAAGTTGTAAGGTTAAGTTAAGTTAGCTTCGTTATAGGAGTCCTTATAGAACACTGTTTAATGGGTAGGCACGCTTTTCGACTTCGAGCTTCTGCAAACGATTTTTACAGAAGCTGCATGGAGAGAAGACAAACTTTTACTGTCTATGTTCATGTCCTGCCTTGTTACAAAGACGAAGACTCCACCTTGGAAACATTTACTAAAAAAATCAAGTGATCTAAGAAATTCCGACATATATTTTCTCACTTCAAAGCTAGCTCTAACTGGTTCAACGAGTAATCTAGATCTTAAGGTCCAGTTGGTATGACGATGGGCTAACTATTGGTCTAAGGGTGTTGGTTTTCAACAGCAACCTTTACCTAACCTAACCTAAGATTAGGTTACAAGCTTTTGCCTAACTTTACTTAAGGTTAGGTTAGGTAAAAGCTTGTAGACGAGCTTGTACTAAGGTTATAAATAAATGAAAAAGAGGCTGTGATGCGACCCACACTGATAACTTCCCATCCCGCCTTTCGTTTTGTGTTGCTTAAAACTTTAACAAAATGTTCATAACAATATTTTGTGTGAGATAAATCAATAAGAAATCAATATCTTTACGTTCTATTAATACTTGAGTCAAAAACCATTTCTTATCAGATTTTGCTGTTTTTGTAGGTTTTCGTGTTTTGTTAAATTGATTTTTTTTTTAAATTGGCTTAAGATTATCAACAATATTTTACATATGATGAAGTAGTTTGATTTCAAAATCTAGTTTTTTAACGAGATTTTTAGTCGAACACCTAATTTTACTAATTTTAGCAGCATTTCTTGAAAGTTTTCATTCCTTTTACATAAAAACTTATGCAGATTGGAGTTTTAAAAAAAAAATTAGAACACAATGAAATCATTTTGAAGTCAATATCTCCATTTATTCACGAGATATCGTGAATCGAACATACATTTTTACCAAAAACGTTAATTTCTGTTGTATTAAATTATTTTGGAGAAAAAAACATTTTTCGTTAATAAAATATTCGAGGTGGCAATTATTTTTTTTCAGTGTTTTTGATTTATAAAAAAAACGTTTAGTTGAATTTGTTCACTTTTTTTAAATTTAATATGGTAAAAAAAACATCCAATCAATTTTTTTTAAAGTAATACAATTTATTTGAAGTCGATATCTCTGCTGGTTCTTGAGATAAGGACGACAAAAAAAGCTTCCTGAACGTGAACGTTTCGACGTTTGAAAATACGTACACAGATATCTCTCTAAAAATCTTTTATTTATATTCTATTGATCTTGAACTGTCTAGAAATGTCAACATTTTCAATTCAACAAATTGGTCCGATTACAATAAATTCCTATGGAAAGTTCATAAAACGCCTTTTTTACAATTACCTTCTTCACAATGGATAAAGATATATGTATAATTTGTTTGACTTTACTTTGAAACGTCGAACCCTGGCTGCGAATTTCCGTTTAATTTGTTTAAGTCTTTATTCGTTGACAAGCTTTTTCAAATTTAAATTTATCATTATTTACGTCGTCGTATTTCTAAGCTTTTAAAGTACGTCACGCTTTGGAATGTTTTATTGGATTGATTTTCATAACATTCATAAAATATATTGGCAAACAAATCAAAATCAAAACAATGAAATGTTCATCATCTCCTCCTTTTGACTCTTCTCTTCTTTATTACGACACGCGCCGACGACGATAAATTTAGGAAAAAATATCTAAGTTATTGGGTCACAATGCGATATAAGCAATAGGCATGATGCCAAATTAGCACCCGGCACTCCTTAGCTGGGATTTAACTATATACTTATACAAAAGTTACAACCAACAAATCCTTAACTTGGCAAAAAACAAGCTACTATACTAGATAGATATTTATTGTAAATGTACATACATACTCCTTTTTCGCCGATTTTCAATTTAACAATCATCTCATCGCCTTCTACTTGGGTGATGGTTGAAGTTGGATTATTTCAACCCGTCTTAGCAAACTCCGTTAACGCTTAAAACAAAAAACCTACAAAGTTTGAAAAGATGGCACGAGAGTCTGACTCTAACGAGATGTTAAATAACCTATTGAAAATGGAAAACTGACAGGTTTGGTTGGGGCCTGAACTCTAGAGAGGGGAAGGATGGCAAAACTTAAAAATGGTACGTAGAAATGGAGCTGACGCTGAGACTGACCGATTGAGAGTCACCATGACAAGTGCTGGTGTAAGGCAGTGAACCGTGATCCGTGATCTGAGGTTATCTCTACCTCATAACCTTAGGAACTTACATAAATTTATTTAATATATCGATGGCAGATAAAAAACAACAACAAAATCATATGAAGCTGTACCTACTCAACTCAACTCATATCATTTCTGTCCCTGATCTCGTTACGCAAGAGGTCGTGGTAGAGTATCCGCAATAAAAAAAATCCGTGAAATACCTATCCCCTCATCTCTAGGTATAGTTTAGGTATAGGAGTATCTTTATACTCCTAGGTTTTCACAATGAAAAAATAAAATAAAATATTGTTGGAAAGAAAAAAATGTGTTTAATTACTTTCAATTGGCTGACTTTATGATTTATTTATTAAATAATACAAAACACATCACGCGAATGTAGTTCACTTGCCAATCTTCCAAAGTTCCAGTTCCAATGTTTGTTATAATGGCTGATGCAGCAAAGTGAGTGGTATGGTGTTGTTTTGATTGATCCAACTGCACAATGCAGCAGCCGCGGCAAGTCTTAGACAAGACGCCCCGGTGGCGGCGGCGGCGCGGCGCGGCCCGCTGAAGTTTTTAAATTCGTTGCATGCAACAAACTATAAACTCTGTAAACGCACAGCTGTATGGCATAATAATAATTATTTTGTCAAAGAGTCTCTGGTGTGTCCATTTTCTTGGCTCAATCTGAGGCATTTAAATTGAATTAATTGGTTTAACAATCGACATTCCGAATGCGAATATGCTGCCTAAAGAAAAGTTTAAACTAAAACATAATGTTTATACTTCTTCTACTTGATCTTACATAAGTATGTCACTAGGGGATTTTTTTTTGAAATTTGCATTAAAGAAATAAAAGTCCAAATAGGGTGGTTTAAAGACTGTGCCACTGCAGTAGTAGGTACCCGAAGAGTTTTCTTCCAAAACGTAATGAAATTTTGTTTGAGTTTGAGAATGGATGGTTGGCATGAATTAAATTCTAAACTCAAGCAGATGCTTTATTAGTTATTCGTAATTAAGTAAACGTTCGTGTTGTTACCATCGTTTTTAAGGTATTTGCATTCATTTTCTTTCTGCAATTGGATTGTTTTAGTTACATAATATTTCACTGCTTTTGAAATAATAGTGAGAAAGATTTTAATAAAAGAAATAATAAAGGTGATTTTCCTTTAAGTATTACACCATTTTTACTTTCGACATATTATAGGAACTATGTACATACATACATATGTATGTATATGGCAAGTTTTGCATTCGTGCAAAATTTCGAACTTGAGATTTTAATCAAACATGATATTACGATGGTAGAGAAGTCGAAAAAAGTGGGTCCCGCGATTCTGTCCGGTCAGTTTTGTCTGTCTGTCCACGCTCCTACAGCCTAAACCATTGGGTCGATTGAGTTTAAACTTGGAAGTTAAGGTTTTCAGCAGATTCGCGTTAGGCGTTTTTTTTTCATTTTTTTTTAAAGATCAAAACTAATAGTGGCCCCCATACAATTTTGTTGGTCAAAAAACGAAAATTCGAATTTTCTCAAAAACAAACCGATAGATTTTTTTTAAATTGTCTCTAAAATTTTATTTTTTAACTTGGATTCTTTTAATAAGAAAAACATATTTTTGTATTGCTCAGGAAAGGTACCGCTCATAGAACCGTTATTTTGTTTTTTAATTTTCTCAGCAATTTATGAACCGATTTCAATAATTTTTTTTGAATAAGCTCTTATATTTCCTTAACAATATTTGATTATCAAAAGTGAAATTTTTTATTGTTTGGATTTTTAAAAAAATATTGAATTTTTTTTTTTCAAAATTGTATATCTCAAAAACGGGTCAACATTTTTTTACGAAATTCAAATGTAGAGCGTATATTTACAATCACTAAACAACTGCATACCAAAAATATTTTTAAAACAAAATTGAAAAATTTTATATATAAAAAATTAATTAAAAAAAAAAACCGCTCTAACGATTTTCAAAAAAGAAAATTTAAAAACCAACGGTTTTTTGATTTATAAAATAGCATCTAAATTTTTGAAGACAAACTTATTTTTCAGGTAAAATTTTAAATCTTAAAATAGTTCTTTTTTAATTATTTTAACTGTATTAAATGTAACCCCCTCCCATCCCACCATATCAAATCAAGTTAAAGAAACGGACCAGAAAGAGTATATGTATTTTCTTTTAGAATCACTTTTTCAACGTACACCTATATATTGTATTACGTACAACCTCTACAACTACTGCTTATACGTTTCACTTCATAACTAAAATCCAAAACGCACAAGAGCCTGATTGTAAATAACACATGAATAGCAATTTCTTGTACCTCTTCCTCTTCGTATGCTTGTTTGTTTTAAACTTTAACGAAAAAAAAAAACTGAACGTAATAACTCCATGTTTGCGCTGAAAACCTGTAGGAAAGAAGGAATGTGATTGTATTGCAGTAAGTACCTTCTACCTACCAATAACATTCCTTCATTTTCATCATAAACATGTCTTTATCTACCTATTTGCATAAAGCTGAGCACGACAATGAACTATTCTTTATTCGTTTTAGACACCTACCTAACTACACAGCCAATAGGCGAACGCTTTACAATTTAAACACACATGTTCTTCCTCTTTCTTATTTACAGATAATTTATTTTCCATCCTGGTTCTTCTAATATGAAATTAAAATAAAGCTATCCAAAGGAAAAAGCTTTGAACGAACTAATTGAATACACAAACAATTGTTTTCGTTAAGTATGCTTACAAGTATTTTTCATTTCCCTGATGTGATGAGTTGTCCTAGGATGAGTTGTGTCTTGGAATGAATCACACGTTTTTTGACAAATCAAATGGCATTTATATCTTTGAAGACAAACTTATTTTACAGGTATATTTTTAAATCTTATATAGGTACTTTTTTAAACAGACTCTTTGCATACCGGAGCAAGTTCGTGCGACCCAGTCGTGCATTTTATTTTTTTAAATTTTATAAATAAGTCTAATATTTGTATGCTTCACGAAACTTTTATTGATAAGTTTACTTTATTAATTATAAACTGTTATGGATACCAGCAATTAGGACGTCTACATAAGGAAGAGCTAATGGAGGAAGCCTTTATGGAATTAAAAACGCTTTAGGCATTGATTTTAGTTATGTCCAAATACTTCAGAGATTTGATTAAAATAACCGTTGCACAGAGCAAAATATATAGAATATCAATATCAATACATAAACTGCAACAAATGGGAGCAAGATTTTAGCAGTTTATACAATTGTTTCTTAGAATTCATAAGAGATCAATAGGTCTGATCATTGGAAATTTTAAAGGGAGAGTTGGAAATTCACAAATATTGAATGAAGAACCTGAATTTCGTAAACAATCTAACCAAACGTTCATAATAAATTAACCGCTTGCCGAACAATCGATTATTGTCTTACGAATGTGGCTCAGATATATTTCTAACTTCATAGTAGATGAGCTTACCTATTTTTGTTCAAATTAATGTTAAGCTTCAGCAACAGTGCTTATTTCTAAAACTATGGTGGTACGAAAAAGATTTACAGAAGTATACAGCGATTCCAAATTACAATATTTACCTAATAAACGAAACTGATATTCAGTTCATAAGGGTGACAGATACTCTTACTTCTTGTATTATAGAAACAACGAACCCTTTGCAGAAAAAAGAAACCAACCATGGTATGATTTTAATGGGATTATGCAATTAAAAAGCATTTGCCTTTCTCCGCTTCTTAAGAAGATGCAGTTCTAATCACGCTAAGATCATGTGTTGGGAGGCAAACTAAAACTACAAGATTGTATGCGCTCATAAACAAAAACGATATTCACAAAATGTATCTTCAACTCTTGTTATCATCAAAGACAGCCGTTCTTATGGAGCCTCTTTCACACAGAGTTTCATAGTGGACGCTGAAGCATTATCAACACATTTTGAAAAACTTCTAAATCCGCAGCCAAACCCCAACTTCGTGGAATATGCACTTCCATATTAACAGGACATCTTCTTAGAACGATCTATATTATTCGATGAGGTTACAAATGTCATACACCGATGTAGAAGATCATGTCTCGTATAAAAAACTGCTTCCAAAGATTTAAAAAAAACGTCATAATGGTCAATGGGAAGAAAAATTTTACAAAAGGAGATTAAAAAAATCAGTGTAATCAAGAAAATCTTCACAGGGATCTTACCACAACGTTTAACCGACTGGATAACCGAAAATTACTTATTAAGCGTTTTTCAAGCTGGATTTCGCAAGAGGTACTCAGCAGTAGATAGTATATTTGTCCCTTACAAATATTGGTTGTACGTATTTGAATAAAGAAACAAAACTGTACACATTCTGTGTAGACTTTAGGGCGGTTTAAAATTGCAAAGATAGAAGATCCTTATTTTTCAAAGTAATCAACCTTAGAGTCTCAACAAAAATTTAAAGAATCTTTCAGAAGCTATACGAACAAAACAAGTTGGCTACTTGGAATGGAAATATTCTTTCAAATTGGATAGAACCAACTACTGATGTAAGGCAGGAATGTCTCTTGAGATAACTAATCTTCTCAATTAATTTAAATGAATTATTTTTGATAGAATCGTCCAACATTATAATAAATAAACTTCAAAGTTACTGAAAGCTGTGGAACCTACAAATAAATGCATAATATATGTACATACATTAAAAATAATGGTTTTTCGAAACTTTCTGGTCTTCACGTAATTATAATGAAAGTGGGACTTAGGACAATGAAAAACTTGAAATTGTAGAGGAATATAAGTACCTCGGTGTTTTTCTAACTCAAACGCTATAATTAAAAACTAATTTAATTAGTTTAGATTTAATCAATACTATTTTTAAAGCGAGATGTGAGCTCCTCAGACTTCATTAAGTACCCTACATAAGTAAACAAAACACGGAATGTACCTTTTGCACGAAAACTAGAGACGACATATGTCATTTGATTGGCATCTGTCCTATTTTCAACTCAATCAAAAGATGAATTTGGAAAAAATTACACTTTCTATAGATGAAAATTCAGAATATTCTGAATGGCGGTAGTTAAAAACTTCTTTACTTCTACACAAAACTGATTGTATATGTCGAAATCAAATGATAAACGAATAATAAAAAAAAACATTGCATACGAGTATTAGATTTTTCTAAAAATTTTAATAAAATTTTAAAAACAAAATTTAACATCTGATATTATAATGGGCCATGTTCATAGTTTTTTGATAAGTTTTGATTTTGTCTTTGCTAAACTAAACTTCATGTTATATTATTCATAGACAATTTAAACCCATTTTAAACGATAGCCTGGAGTTTAAAAATAAACACGACGCAGTCAGGGCCGGCCCAAGCCAAACTTGCGCCCTGTGCAAGATTTGTAGAAAGCGCCCCTTTTTTATATTTTTTTTACTCATAAACTGATACACAAGCATAAGCCTTTCCCAGATTACCCAGGAGGTAGACTTTCAATGCGTTTTTTTTTATTGAGGTATCCCCAGGAGGCCTAAACCATTAAACTAAAACGCAGCGAAGAAATGAGCAGAGGGGAAACTTTTAAACTTGGAAACTTACTTTTCTGGCCTTACATTTTGCAAATTCAGAAATAAGATCATCAAAGTCAAAAGAATTTAATAATTCCTTTTCAATGAACATTATAGATAAACCTACCAATCTCTCTTGAGTCATGGTTGTCCTAAGATAATTTTACATAATTTTAAGTTTAGAAAAACTACGTTCTCCTGAAGCTACCGTGACCGGGATTGTATTAAGGATTTGGAGAGCAGTTACTAAATTCGGAGCAAAATCTTCAAGGTTTGAACTAAAAATAAAATTTAACACATCTAAACTTGAGCTTTGTGGCGTAACAAGCTGGGATATTACGGTTAACTCTTGAAACAATTCTTCTCCATCTAAATATTTAAAACTACTTTATGTTAAAACATTCTGCAAATTAAGGCATGAAGCACGTACATTTTTATTTTTTAAACATTCGCTTATGTAACTCAAAAATGTAAAATTGATACTATATCTACGTATCAAACCTTTCAAGTATTTGAAAAAAAAATCAACTTTGAATCTTTGTTTCGGCTAATATAGTTTCAGGACATTCATCAGCATAAAGTATTTTTCTCCGTTGAGATCGCAATGATGAAGCTACAAGAAACATATTTGGTATTTCTAGGGAACTAGCAATACGCTCGGTTAATTCAACATACCTACTCATTAAATTTTTCATCGGAACTCATTAAAATCAAACTGTTTTTTGTATTTTCTAAAACTGTTATGCCAGTTGACAGATTAACGGACGGACTTTGCAAATATTTACTAGTTTAATTTATATTTTCTAAAATATCAAACCAAATTAGTAGGCAGCAAAAAAATGTAAAATCAAAAATTTTATTTCCTAACGATTCTGCAATGTTTTTTGCCTCTAGATTTCTTAATTCTATAAGGGCTTCATATATTTCTTCTTAATTTGTTTTTAAAGGCCTCAATGCATCTAACCTGCTCTCTCATCTAGTCTCAGAAGGGGGTTTCAAAGTACGACTTGGAATTTTTTTCTTATAAATATCCCACCTCGTTTTGGAACTTGAAAAAAAGTTATACAAACATTGAATTGTATCTAAAAATTTAACTGCATAAAATGAGCACCGAGCAGCATCATTAACCACTAAATTTAAGGAATGCGAGCAACATGGAAGGAAAAATGCTCTTGGTTCCATTGTTCGAATTCGATTCTTTTCCTTTCATATTCAAACCATTATCATAACTTTGGCTATGACAGTTACTTATTGAAATTTCATGTAATTCAAGCTTGTCTAAAATCAACTGAGTCAGTCATATTACGGTCTTGTCACAAAATATGTCACTTCTATTAAAAACTGATAGCTATTTATTTAGGTAATATTAATTAATCACCAAAGCGAAAAAACAATTGAAACAATCTCCATTCTGCACCAGACTAGATATACATTAAAAGTAGCCGTTACAACAGTCATTAACTTTCAAAAAAAAAACAAACTGCCTGTGCAAGAACAATTCGACTCCACATAGAATCATCCCTCTTTAACTTTTAAGCTCTATGCTCCTTTTCCATTCTATTAAAAAATTCATCTCCTGTAATCAGGCACTTAACTCTTACACAGTGTGCAAGTGCAATAAGAAAACCTGCACGCTCTGACCCATATGATTCCGTATGAATAAGTTTTTTTTAAATATCTCCCATGTTAGTTTCGATACTCAGTGTGCAAAAAAGAAAACTTGCACATCAATTGACCATACCTACCTACCTACATACCTAATTTCCAAATATTTCACCCTGTTCATACAAGAGAAAAAATCTCAACACAAAAAAGTTCCATGCAAGAGAAAAAATCTCAACACAAAAAAGTTCCATGCCACCTCATATGTGCAAGATATATTTCATGCACAACGAGTCCCAAAATTAACATAGAGAGTATGACGAAGCAAAATACTTATTCATATCGAATCGTATGGGCTAGTACGTGCAGGTTTTGTATCACGCACGTTCCTGAATGTGAGTTCTCATCTACAAAAAAAAAACAACAACAAAAATATATGGAGTGTCTTTGATTAGTATTTGTAGTAGAAAGTAGCACAGCAACCTACCTGCTCTCTTCTTTCGGAGACATTTTTTTGTTGTTTTCTTTGTAGATGAGAACTCACATTCAGGAACGTGCGTGATACAAAACCTGCACGTACTAGCCCATACGATTCGATATGAATAAGTATTTTGCTTCGTCATACTCTCTATGTTAATTTTGGGACTCGGTGTGCATGAAATATATCTTGCACATATGAGGTGGCATGGAACTTTTTTGTGTTGAGATTTTTTCGTTTTTTCTCTTGCATGGAACTTTTTTGTGTTGAGATTTTTTCTTTTTTTCTCTTGTATGAACAGGGTGAATGGTGAAATATTTGGAAATGAGGTAGGTAGGATTTTTAGTTCTGCGATATCTTGAGTTAAATTTTCATTGAATGCAACAATGAAATTGATGTTAGTTAGTGCGCAAGAGATAACTTAGGACAGTTGTGATGTGATGGATGTTTTTTTGAGATTATTTTAAGAATGTTTGTTGTTCAAAAAATTGCAAATAGTAGTACATATTTGTTTGCGCAAGATCAGATTACATTTTCTTGCTCCTGGCAATGCGCCCCCATAATTCTGCGCCCTGTGCATTTGCACATCTTGCACATATGCTTTGTCCGGCCCTGGAAGCAGTCACCGACTAATCTCTGAGCCGTCAACATCGTTCACTCGATTGTTCTTTTGCTCGCTTCGTAATCGGTTAATTTTCTCATTGCACTTCTCCTATTTCTCTCTCACATCCCTCCTTCTTTTTCGGTTTCCCTTTTTCCCATTATAAGTAGTTTTTTTGTATTTAATTTGTGTAAGAAGTGAATAATGGCCTCCAAGCCAAATGTGCTGAGAGGCAACAGGTTTCCTGAATTATTTCAGCCACCTGACCCGCATCACAAAAGAAAAAAAAAATAATACTCCCCACACAATAACAATTGAAGATATCCCATCTTACTCAAGCTTTAAAAACCCCAAAATCATAGTGATTACCCCTACCGACCCAAAAATCCCCCTTACTTCTAAGCCCCCTTACTTAAGCGTGTTTATACTAAAAAAATCAATAAATGCCATAAGCACTTCGTATGAGTATATAACACAACTCCGTGACGGAAATCTCCTTATCCTAGTGAAATCCCTGCATATTGCTAACCTTTTCTTATCCTAAAACAACCTTTCCGGCCACTGCCCAGTCTCGATCTCACTACACAATCAACTCAATTGTTCTAAAGGAACAGCGTACACCCCCTGCTTGATTAACTTTCCTGAAAATGAAATAATCGAGGAAATGAAAGACCAAGGTGTAACAGAAGTCTTTAAATTTAAAAAGAAATCTGACGGTAACGAAGAAAAAGCAACAGGCTTAATGTTATTTACATTCGACCTCTTCCGTCCTCCACAATCGATAAACGTAGGTTGGTACAATATCAAAGTAGAGGAGTATTTCCCCAATCCCATAAGGTGTAAAAAATGTCAATTACTCGGTCATACCATGAAGAGATGCACAGGCACGCTCACTTGCGTTACTTGTAACCTACCTTTACCCCACTCCCCTGAAATTTGCACCCGCACTTTATGTGCTAACTGCTCAAAAAGTCACCCAGCATCATCTAAGCATTGCAAACGGTTCTTAGAAGCAAAAGAGATTTTGAAAATAAAAACAATACACAAATGCAGCTTGGCAGAAGCCAAAAAATATATAACGATCAAATCGCTTCTATTCCTACAATCTCTTTCTCCTTCGTAGTGATAAACGGTACAGAGCCCCCTCCGAATAGTCATATAGAAACAGCTAATTCCTTAACGTCTCCTCTTTCCATAGCAAATACCTCCAAATCTAACCCACCAACAAACATTCCGTTTACAAAAACAGTAAAATCAACAAGCTACTCATCTAATCCTTCTAATACTCCAAATTCACTCAACTCAAACTCAAACCCAAACCCCCCAATTCCCGCTTCATCTTCTATAATTCAAACAACACAAAACTCTTATCAAAATAAAACTTCCCTACCAAAATCTATTATAAATGAACCAACAATCGATCAAACAAACTCTCTTAAAACCTAGAACACAACACCAAACACTCCCCTTACTCCCAAAACAGCAACAAACAAAAGCTCCTCTCTCCAAAACACCTCTCTAAAAACACACAATACAAACTCTACAACTAATAGCCAACAACAACCTAATTCACAACACCTTAATCTCCCCAAAAACTCTCTTAATTCCACCGCAATAACGTCACCTTCAAACCTTAATTCTAAGAGTAACCTAAAACAAACAACTGATTCATCTCACATAATAATGGAAACCGAAAACATCTCCCAAAGCGACGATGATGAAGACATCTAAGAATACAGTCGACTCCCTAAATAACGACTCTGTCGTCCGAAGGTCGAATCACTCAAACACCTCAAAGTGTTTCAATGATTCGACTTTGGGGCGACAGAGTCAACCAAATCACCATATAAATTCACACCGCAACTTTTCACAGTATAAAACCTTTTATACTGTACATAAGCCGCACCTAAACTCAGCTCGTACAATCCTTAAGATTCTGCAATGGAATCTAAACGGATTTCTGAATAACTTTCATGAACTCAAGCTATTGATAAAAGAAATAAGACCACAAATAATAGCACTGCAAGAAACCCACGTTTATGATAACCTTCCAATCAAGACTCCCAAGCAATATTCTGCCTATTTTCATAACTTGAATTCTATTGACACTGCAAAACAAGGAGTTGTCCTGCTTGTTCACAAGTCAATCCCACATAAATTTATACCAATTAACTCTAACATTTCAACAAAAGCCGTAGAAATAAATCTTAACTTTAAAATAACCATACTATCCCTCTACATTCATCCAAAACAAACTTTCTCTTCACCCGAATTAGAAGACATTTTAATTGTAACAACAATAAATTCTCCACTAATAGTTACTGGAGACTTTAATTCATGGAATACACTTTGGGGTTCGCCCTCGACAAATAACAGAGGTAAAATAGTTGAAAATTTTGTATTAAATACAAATCTTGCCGTACTAAACGACGGTACACCAACACATTTCTCAACATACAAAACTTACACCCAAGTTGACCTGACTCTGGCATCTCCAAACCTCCTTCCAAATATCACCTGGAATAGGTCCGACTTCCTGCACGGCAGCGACCATTTTCCTATCTTAACATGCATTAGTTTTAATGATCAATTAACACAACATACACCTTCTCCAAAGTTCTTAACAGACCGGGCAGATTGGAAGCTTTTCCAATCTAAATCACTAGAATATTTTGAAAATAAGCCTCGATCCACAAATGTGAATGGGGAAGCAGCATTATTTGGTAAAGGTGGAATCCTGAAATCGCTGCCCTCCGCGAAAAAAACAACACCTTTGGAAAATTTATCAAAAATATCCGAATGCATTAATTACCGTAAGTCCAACGCCATTTTTCGCAGAAATGCCAAAGCGGCAAAAATCGAAAGCTTTTAAAATTTTACCTCAAACCTAAATCCCAATACATCAAACAAATTTGGTCAGATATAAGAGCACTTACAGGCAACTACGTACCCCGTTCAATAAAAGTAATTGAAACTGACAATGAATCCCTAACGGATCCACACTTGATCGCCGAACTTTTTTCCAAACACTGTTCTGCTTATTGTAGTGATCCTAACTTTTCTACTCAGTTTCAAGAAGCCAAATTAGCATCATTCAACTTAAGACCGACCCAAAATAACCTATCACTACAAGCAAAACAATTAGAATCTCCATTTAATTTACTTGAATTGGAATGCTGTCTTAGCTCAGTCAAAGGCAAAACATCCGGATATGATCGCGTATCGTATCCGATGCTACAAAAACATGCCACTAAAAATCAAAAAGCGACTGTTGGAACTTTTCAATGAAATATACAACCAAGGGATACTCCCATATTCTTGGAAAATTGCCACTATAGTTCCGATCCCAAAGCCTAACAAACACCTTACTGATATAAACAGTTATCGACCTATTTCCCTTCTACCCTGCACAAGGTTCATTGAGAAAAACGAACTTACAAATCCAAATCAAGTAGCTTTTAAGCACACCCGCGGTACAATAGATTCACTTCTACATATAGACGAATATATGTATATCAAATAGCTTATCATGCAAGAATCACATCTCAATCGTTTCAATAGATTTCGAAAAGGCTTTCGAACGTATAGGTATACACATAATATTGAACAAACTTGTCAAATGGAATATTGGACCTAAAATGTTTCATTTTATTAAATCATTCTTGAACAAAAGATCTTTTAGATCCAAAGTTAATAATTGCTTTTCAAAAATCTATGCAATCGAAAACGGAATCCCACAAGGATCTCCGTTATCGGTCATCCTTTTTATTATAGCTTTTAATGACATCAGCGAAATAATATTAAACTTTAAAAATATCGATCATTCAATTTACGCTGATGACCTATATATAATGTCTAAATGTAATAATGTCATCCAATCTATTAATTTATTTAAAGAAGTCATAAACGAAACCTGTAACTGGTGTTTACATTCTGGTACGAAAATATCCTTAAATAAAAATAAACATCTACATATTATAAGTAGATATGTAGAAAGATTAAATGTTCTAATTTTAACATTGAAATGAATCATGTAAACATTGAGACTGTTAGTAGTTTAAGTATTTTAGGCATATTATTCGACAGCAAGTTTAAATTTAAAAAGCATTGTATTGAATTAGTTAAGAAATTAGCTCCTAGACTCAATATTATAAAATATCTAGCATCACGAAATAGCCTTGTTCATACGGCGCAGAGACATAAGGCTCAGGGACATAATGCCCAAATTTTTTTTTTGGGGCTTATGTCCCACCCGAGTGGGACATAAAGCCGAAATTTAATTAAGGCCCTAAGTCCCACCCAAGTAAGACCTAAGTCCCAAATTTGTTTCTTAAAAATGGGACATTGTCCCCAAATTTTTGCAGAGCCAAAAAAGAATATAAAGTTTTTGTATTTCAATACAATGAACAATAATTTTTTGATACGGCGGCGATAATACAAAAATTAGGAAAAACAAAAAAGTTTATTTTCAACATTATTTGCGGGATCTCAGGATTTTAACTCCCTTTTTCGGGGCACACCCGCTCACGCAACTCCGTTGCTCCGCTTAGGGTTTGTAAAGTCGCCAGGCAGGCACCTATATCAACAACTTCTTTCAATAAAAGCACCTGTGGGTGGCCCACTTCGCGGGTTCTCAGGATTTTAACTCCCTTTTTCGGGGTCACACCCGCTCACGCAACTCCGTTGCTCCGCTTAGGGTATGTAAATTCGCCAGGCAGGCGCCAATATCAACAGCTTCTTTCAATAAAAGCACCTGAGGGTGGGCCGCTTCGCAGGTTCTCAGGATTTTAACTCCCTTTTTCGGGGTCACACCCGCTCACGCAACTCCGTTGCTCCGCTTAGGGTACGTAAAGTCGCCAGGCAGGCGCCAATATCAACAGATTTTTTGAATAAAAGCACCTGTGGGTGGCCCGCTTCGCGGGATCTCAGGATTTAAACTCCACAAAACAAAGTCTTTGGTATTGAAGTGCTCCAAGTTGTGTCATTTGGTGATTCTTATTTAGTGGGACATTAGCCCCAACATTTTTATTTGGGGCTTCGGTCTTACTTGGGTGGGACTTAGGGCCCAAATAAGATTTCGGTTTTATGTCCCACGGAAGTGAGACATTAGCCCCAAAAAAAAAAGTTGGGCGTTATGTCCCTGGGCCCTATGTCCCTGCGCCTGTTCATACCAACACACTCATTACCACAGCAAAAACAATTTTGTTATCAAAAATTGAATATGGGCTTACAATTTATGGCAAGTGTGCTCCTTCTAACCTTAAAATCCTAAACCCAACCTACCACACAGCAATAAGAACAAGCGTCGGAGATTTCCGTACCACACCAATCAAAAATATGATGGCCGAAGGAGGGTTTAACAGTATCGCTGAAAGGAAGAACCTTCTTACCGCACGGTTGGTACCAAAACTCTTTGAAACGTATAGATCGCCAATAAACGCAGATTTAACTAAAATTCTAAGACGTAAGAAAATACCAAAACAGCCTTCAACCTTATATGCAGCTGTTTCTTCTGCAAGAAACCTCAATATCCATGCTAAAATAAAATGTATACCCATCGAAAAACAACCTCCGTGGTTACTACCACCCAGTACCATCGACACTTCTTTGGCAAAATATCCAAAAAACATAACACCAATTGACACATACACACAACTGTTTTTGGAACTCCTCAGCAAATATCCTGAAAACAAATGCAATATTTTCTACACGGATGGCTCCAAGTGTGACGAAGGCTGTGGTTTCGCAGTTGTCAACAAGCTTGTTGAAATTAAATCCGCTGCAAAAGTTCCGGACTATTTCTCAATCTTTACTTCAGAAGCTCTGGCCATATACGAAGCATCAAATAAAAAAACCGTTATTTTCACAGACAGTTTATCTACCTTACAAACTATCACTAACATCAAACACCGCACACCTCTGATAAATAATATCCGTGATAATATCATATCACACAAGGATAAACTAAAAATTATCTGGATCCTTGGTCATACAAACGCAACGAACGCTGATAGAAAGGCAAAGGAAATATCAACTAACCCCAACATCGAAATATCTCAATTTAGTCCCACAAAAAAGGACTTAACTAAATATATTAACCAACAATTTCGAACACACATCAAAGATAATTGGGGTTCATATATACACCACTATACCAGTTTCAACAAAGATTGCTCACCAATAAGCTACCCATCAAATACGCCAACCAATATGAACAGATGCTTCATTCGACTTCGTCTAGGACACACCTGGTTAAGCCACAGCTACATACTAAGAAGAGAACCCCAATCAACATGTCACATTTGCCAAACAAACAAATTACTAACCATAAACCATATTATAACAGAATGTACCACCATTAATCAAACTTGTAAACAATTAAATAAAGAAAATTTAAGTTTTCTGTTATCAAACTCATCCGGCAAAACATATCAAGGACATTTATGACATATTGAAACACCTAAAGGTAGAAAAATTTATTTGATATTTGTAAATAATTATTTCTAAAAAGGGGAGGAAGTAAGGAGTTTCAGTAGATCGTGTACAATAATTGCGCTTTCTCCTGACACCCTGACTCCCTCCCCACATATTTAATTTCATATTTAAGTATACATTATTTTTAAAAAAACATTTTGTTAAACTACATTTTCACCCCAGCCAAAAGCGTAGTACTAGTGTGGTAGTTTGTTTAAGATTAGTTTGTAACATTTATGTTGCGATTAATAAATAGTAATAATAATAATAATAATAAACACGACGGAACCTATGTTTAAGCTGCTTTTAAATCTATAAAACGTCAAATATAAACAAACTGATTGACAAAATTATGTTACCAGACATTTTATTTGAGAATTTAAAAACAAAAACTAAAATGTCAAAAGACATAGTATTTTGATGTTTAGCTGGATGTTGGACACTACCAACCAACAGAAAACGAAAGCTCTACTTAACCCGAATCGACTCCCTTGAAATAGATGAGGACGATTTGTATGGAAGGTATCAATTTGCGGAAAAAACTGTCAAGTTTATGATTGACCTTCTAAATATTGAAGAACGAAATTCAATGAAAGGTTTGCCAATATCTGTGAGCTACCAAGTCCGAACAGCCAGCACCAGCGTGACTTTCGTAACAACAACTCAACTAACAGCAATTAGATTAATTTAAAGGATTTCAAAGATTTTGGTTCTCCAGCTAACACAATTTATTTTGTTCCCCTCTACAAGCCATTTTGCATAGTTTTTAGTAAAATTTTACTAGAATTGTAGTAGAATATACCTTAAACCTGTTTCTAAGTAAACAGAGCTGCCAAATTCTTTATGAATAGCAGCTGTGTCTAACCTATATGTTAAATATACATAGACTCCAGTTCAAATAGAATCGGGTTTAAAATATAACTTGAGTAATTTTAATGCATTTTTTTGCTATAAATTTAAGATGAAAACAAATTTTTTATGATTGATTTTTTGAAATAATCTAATGGAAACAACACAAATTCTTATGCAATCATTTTGAAGTCTATAACGTTATTTTAACTCGAGATACTCGATTCCAAAATCAATTCTACCAACTTTAACTACAAAAATGTCTACTCGATTTTTTTTTTAATTTTACGATGGAGGTAATATAATTTTTTGTTCGTAAAATATTCGAGTTATCAAAATCTACTTATAAACATGTTGACATAAACGACTTTTAGTTGCCCTTTTTTCCAAACGATCGATGCATTATCGATTGTTTCAAGCAAATTTTTGAAGATTATGATTTCGAAAATCCTGAAATATATAAAAAGTGTTGTTTTTAGAGGTATGTAGGAAACTTGCAAACATTCAGTCATTTGGTTTAGTTTGGTTTGGAATTTCGAGAATTTAAACTACAGAATCACCGTTACATCCACAAAAACTAAGTGTTTGGAGTGCTTTTGGGGTTGGTGCAATAGGTGATCCTTTCCAAAACTTACAATAAATGGTGACCACTATAGAGTTATGATCATTGAGGTTTCTCTTCATCAATTGATATACCATAATATGCAGACATTATGGTTTCTACAAAACAGCACAACTTGTGCCACAATAATTGGTTTTTTGAAGAGTCGTTTGGTAACCGAACGGTTTCACGTTACAGACCCGTGATATCGCGATTTGACTATTTTCTATGGTGATATGTGGTGTCGCTAGTCTACGTCGATAAGACAGAAGATATTAATCCTTTTCAAAGTCTTACATCTCAAAAAAAAAACATTGTATATTCCTTCCATTCTTGCCAAATCTCTCATCATAGAAGTAATTTGTAGTTATTAGTACCGACGTAGGCCTTAAATCTAAACCAAAATCTACTTTATAAGTCTATTATCGTTTTTAAATGAGAATTTAAGTACCTAAGTAATTTCATAACATTTGATTAAGCAAATCAGTCCAATTGTATTTTAATAAAAGAAATGTAAAACATTGACAATTCAAAATATGGTCACGAAACACACAGAATAGAATAGTTTTTCAAACACTATTCCCAAAATAGTCACTGAATGAATATCATACAGAGTGTTTGTCCAATAGGGGGTTGCAGTTGTATAATTTGAGGAGAAGATTTCTGTAATCGTGGTATAAGTTCGCCCTTTTCTTTTCACGAACAGTATTGCAGTATATACGCCCAGATGTTTTAACAAACTTTGATTCCGTCCCTAATTGAGACGTTTAAGGTAAATTTCAGCACTTTTTCGGCAAGATAAAGTACAAATCCAGGCTAGTTCATTATAGACAATTTAATATTGTTGTCGATTCTCCGTTTCCCGTTTAGAACCTCTATGGTTCATAAAAACAACCCATCTTGGTGCCCAGTGCCAAAAGTTCTTGGTATATGAGTCATTCAAAACAGTTTATTTGGGATGACATTTTTAATTTATGATCCGAAACAGAAACAGTAACTTGATAGGTGCGTGTAAATATTTTTACTGTTGATTCTAAAACCAAAGAAATTATTTTGTATCTTTCTCTCATCAATCAAAAAAGGTCATTCAACAAGTTATCAACTACCCTTTTTTTAATCAAGAACTTTATCCTTGATCTTTTGACCTAACACCCTGTAAAGATACTATAGCTCTTTGAAGCAACAAAATTAATTTTCTAATTCTCTTCTTCTAATTCTTAAAGAAGTTCGAGACACAAATAAATAATGTCCGTGAGAAACTTTGTACAGAACTTGGGCTGATGAATTTAATCTAGAGGAACATTGTTGTTCTTATTATTTGAAAAATTAAAAGCGGAACTACGAACAAACCTCTGGACTAGACTAGAACACCACCACCTACCGTAGGTCATGTTTTTTACTCAACGAACAGCGCCGAATCGCCCCGCCCGCCACCGCCCGTCGCCGTCGTCATCGCCACTGCAACTCAGACAACGCCAACGTCGAAGCACGGAGAGCTATCTATGAATCATCTATACTTGAATTAAAGAGTGGCAATAAGTCGGTTTGTTGACGGAAAAGCTTTGCGGGAGTTTGATTTCTTGCTTATGCACTGCACATAGTAGGTTGGGTACGAGCATTGCTGGTTTGTATATTATGGTATCCTTTTGCATAATGAAACTTTAAGTATAGAAAGATATACATGGAAGTCGTGACTGCGCCAGTGGATAATCATGATTTGTTTGTCTCACTGGGTATAAACGAGTATGGAAGTCGAGGCATGGATGGAGATTTAAGGGGGCGGAGGTGGTGGGAATAGAAGTGGTTGGCGGACTTATCGAATTATAACCACTGGGTCGTGGCCGGCTTCGTCTCTTTCGTAAGTAGGTGAAGTATTGGGTGCATTCGAATCGAATTAGGCTAGTAGAATGGATTTAGGTACCTACATATAGAAAGCGAAAGTACCCGATAGCTTTGTTATTTAATGTATTTGCAAACAGAAAACGAAAACAAAAATAGACTAATGATATCCGTGTTGCGTTTTCATTGTTTTTAAAATCAAGGGTTTATTGAATTAATTGAAAAAAAAAACAGTTACTATTTGTTATCAATTACATATACATGTACATTCTCCTTATAAATAAATAAATTAGGTGGCGCAACAGTCCATGGAGAACCAGGGGCTAGTGACTTACAACTCTCAACCATCCCTGTGTGCGAGTAATGTTGTCAGAGATGGAAGGGACCTACAGTTTATATGCCGAATCCGAACGGCTAGTTTGAGAAAGCACTTTTCATGACAAGAATTACTCTTGGAGAATTTGTCAATTCCTCGCAAGAGGCAGTACCCGTGAAAAAAGTTAGGTGGCACAGGCAGGGATTGAACCCAAGACCCCTTGCATGACAGTCCAACGCACTAACCATCACGCTACGGGTACTACACATTCTCCTTATAGGGACTCATAAAAACAAAAATATAGGAAAAAAAAATCAAATTCAAAATCAATAATTGAAGAGAATAAATCAATTAAAAAAGCTTAAGATGCAGTCCACGACTTCAAAGAATAAAAAAATGCAAGTTACAGACAAACATAAAAACGGAATCTATCAAATTAAGAATTCAAAATTTCACGAGGTTTAAGGCAAAGAGATCCTCTCTTACCAGATCTCGAAGAGATCTTTAAGCAGCTAGATTGGGAGGAAAAAGGACTAAAAATTAATAGTAGAAATATCTTTCAAGCCTTCGATTTGCATTTCTATCATTATTATATCAACCACTAGTGGAGAAATTTAAACTATGATCAAGGAACTATGTTCTATGATAAGAAACAACTCGAATAAGCTAAGGACTACGAATACCTTGGTCAAATTATTATATATAATTCAAAACATAAATGGGAATGGACGGGACATATCATGCGCCTCTCTGATGACGGAATGGTATACGGATGGTTACCACTAGATGCAATTAGAAATGTAGGAGAACAAGTCCTCGAGAAGCACTCGACCGAAAAAGATGAAAGATCTTGGGGAGGCTTATGCTCATACATCCTCATGTTATGGTTTATAAGTTTATAAGTTGAGAAATACATGAGAAAGGATTGGAAGGGATATTAAACAACAAAACAAATTAGTTAGTGCAACTGTCCGTTGAGGTCGAGTTACGTTGTCAGGGACAGAAGGGACCTCCGAATCCGAACGGTTAATTTGAGAAAGCACTTTTCATCACAAGAATTACTCTTGGAGGATTTGTCAACTCCTCGTAAGAATTAGAACAGGCAGGGATTGCATCCAAAATCTCTAGGTTGACAGTAAGATTTGACAGTGTTTTTCACATAAATTAAAGTTCTACAAAAAAATATTACTAAATTGATTTAAAGTCTAGTATTGTTTGAGGTTAAGGATGGTTAATTTGAAGTAAACTTTTAAACCTTATGTCATAGGGTACCAGTGCTCAAGCATAAAACTAGAACCAAGCAGAAGAAAAATATGTCTATAGGGTTTAAAATAGTCACATTGTGTTGGCACCCATTTTTTGCACAAGTTGTGTTTACGACCAAGACTTATGTAAGTAGATTTTGTTTCTGAAATAGACACAGCCAGTTGAATATTTATTCACGGCAAATCTTTTACAAGGCAGATTTAAATTATGGAGAAGTGAGTACTTTTGGTATTCGGGTATGGTAGGAAAATGCGTTGTGAGAAGAAAGGAGACCACAATTAGTTCTGTCTTTAATGAGGGTTGAAATATAAATTTCGAATAAAATCAGTCTTTAATTATGTAAATATACATGTTTTTTTTAAATTGCTTTAATTCTAATAAATTTTAACTGTTTTAAGTTTTTGTTAATACGTGAGGTTTTTTAACTTCCCATAGGAAGTTATTATTGTAATCGGTCCGATTTGTTCGAATTGAAAAATTTTGACATTTCTCGACGTTTCAAGGCCCCTCGAGTCGAAATAAAAGATTTTTAGAGAGATATCTGTGCTAACTAAAAAAATATTTGTCATCTCGAATATTTTGCAAAGCAAAAATGATTTTATCTCTAAAATAATTTTGTGCAGTAAAGAATAATATTCTTACATCTGGTGAAATTTCGATTTTTTTTTATAAAAAATAAAAACCTGAAAAAGAACAATACTAAAACTTGGTACAAATTTACTTTCGACTCATATATCTTTTTAAAATATAAAAATAGTGGCTTCAAACTAATTTAATCTCACAGAAATAATAATAATATCGTCAGACGGGGTGGGAAGTGATCAGTGTGGGTCGCATCCCAACCTCTTTTTTTGTTTTATGATTTAGTTCATATAGATCCATTTCTCAAATTGCGAAGATATCCAGCGTTAAAGTTGAGGTTATTTGGTAAGTTATTTGTGGTTTAATGACAATCTTATACTGAAAAACTCGGCTTTAGTGAATTTTCTTTATTACCTAAAAGCTCAAGTTAATGTTTATGACCAGAAACTATCTTTACACATCTGAATTCTGAAATCTTTTTCATCTTAATGAACTTTAATAATATATAAGCTTCAACTAAAACCAACGTCATTATAAACCATGTTTCCAGCTCTTAGCGTGACTCATTTTCCTCGTATTGAACCACCACAGACCGCACTCTTTACACACAAGAAAAAAACGAACTTTAAAATGAAGTTTTTCACACCATTATGCTAAATTCATAGATAGTTATTATTGGTCACCCCGAGCTCTAAAACCACATACCTACCTACCTATACCTATACCTTTACCTTACCTGTGCCTGACAACGCCTGAGATCAAATTGAATGAAAATCTGATTCTCCTTTGGAAAATCTAGATCAAGTTGTGGAAACTATACCAATTGTATCTGTTTTTATTTTTTGTTTAATTTATCTTTGTGTTCTATAAAAGAAAACAAATATCACACATCAACCTACAGACCGATTAACTTGTGGTTTGTGCACCTGTTACAAGGACGACCAGTTCTATAATTAAACAAAGTTAAAATGAAATAAAGGGGGGAGATCTATCGCAACTACTCGTATCTCAGAAACTGAAAAACAATAAAATAAAAACAAGAAAAAAAATACAATAAATGATTATAAACCTACCCTGACATTTATGTAAATTAGAAAAGTTCAGATAGAGTGAAGCTTGTTTCTTCAATTTTTGTGTGTGTTGAGTTTTGATTTTTGTTTTTAATATCGATGCACTTCCTTAAAAGCCGTCTCCAATTAGGCTTTTAAAAACATTGCTTGCATTGCTTGTTTTACAAGCAACATAGCAGATGGGCATATCACAAAGGCGTAGTCAGAAAGGGGATATGTATATTTTCCAATTTTTTTCTCAAGAAATATCTTATGTGTTAAGAAATATCTTATGTGTTATTACAGGGTCTTTTAATAAGCACAATTTGTTGAAAAATAAAATGGACCGCTTTGAAATTGAAGATTTAAATAATATTTAGAAACCTAATTGACATTGGCTATTTTTTTTTTAATTTTGACGAATTGACCATGAACATGCATTTTGAATTTTTTCATTAACGCGTTGATTATTATTCTCAAATTTCAAAAATGTTTGATTTTGTGAAGGTAGCAAAAAAATCCTTCTTTTGAAAAGTTATTGTAACATATGTAATTTATCCAAAAATAATTTTTTTGAAGAATATTTTGAAAACGAAGTAATGAATAATAATGACGAAAGAGTAGTGAAACTAAGATATCGGATATGATATTTCAACAAAGGAGAGTTTTCGATTAATGAAGAGTACCATCGAAATTTTGTTTTCAAAAATTTGGAATAAACTACAATTATTCAATAGTCAAAGGACTTTTGTGTTTAAGTCTCTTGCAGCAACTTTTGTGTACACTACCATAGCTTTAAATGGAGCCCAATATCACAGTGTTGCATCTATGCTCTGAACTTAAAACGAGAAATATCTGATATCATCAAACTTAGGAAAAAAGCTAGTTACAGTGAAGGCCTGACCAACATTCGTACTCAAAGAAATATGGGCCGATGGGCTTTAGGTCTTTTCACCCAAAAACCATAACGCAATAATTCTAAAATAACATAAAGCCTTAAATTGGTCTAAAGCCCAAAAAGTTAAAAAATAAACCGCGAACAAACCCATATCGAATGTCGTAAACCCCAAATAAATTTTTAAAAAATCCAAATTGTTAGTTCTTATTTTGCCCAAAATAATTTTTAATTTGGGTTTTGTGTATGGGTTTTCCTTTGTGACATTTATTTTGGGCATTATTTCACTGCTTCTACGCGATACTGCTGAATGCTTACACTGTGAGTAAGCGAACCATTTCGTTTTATTCCATTTTGAAGTGAACTAAAGCCAAACATATTTCTTACGCTTTCTTGACGTTTCAAGTTCTTGAGCGTTCTGACATTTAGTTTCGATTAATGTTTGCGTTGGGGCGATAAAATTTAAAACTCGAAATGCCCTAGTAACCAAAATAAAAAAAAAAACATTTTGTCAGAATGGCCAAATGTTGAAACCCATGACATTTTTTGGGTTATATGTCAATTGATTATTGGGGCGTTATGATACTTTACAATTGATTTGGGGAATATGACATTGATTTTGGGCTTTGTGGCATTTTCTTCTGGAAAAGTTTTTGGGCGATATGACATTTTTAATATCTTGGCTTTGTTCTATGGGGCAATAAAACTTAAAATCGTTTTAACTCCCAAGAGTTCGGTAATATTGCCTAAATCCTACAACAAACAAAATGTTAGTTAAATTTTGTTGGGTACTATGATGTTTTTTATTTGGGCGAAAAGACCTAACTTCCCCTCATAACATACTATTTTCCTACTACGGTCTTGAAGTTACCTAATACCAACTGGCTTCTGTTGATGATGATCCTCGATTCATTCAGCTAAGTTACAGTAGTTGACCTTTTTTCTGAGCTCTGGGAAAATCGGTTACCATGTAGACGAGAACCAAACACAAACAATCCCCTTCGAAGTTATTTTAATTTTGTTTTCTTCTTTTTATTTGTAAAATTACAATGACACAACACAAATCTCTTTGGCATTTTGAAGCCGAGTGCGAGCATCGCGTCGGTCGTGTAGATAGACCTTCTAAAAAAAATACACAAATCGTCGAAGAAGTAGATAATTGATGACCTTTTAGCATTTTACCATTCGAGTACGAGTTATACATTTTATGGAAGTTAGGGTCCGTCTAACTTGCATTTTCTTTCAAAAAGGAAGCGGGAAGGGGGGGAGAGATACATATACCTAGTTTTGGCTTGTTGGTTTTAAATATCTAGATATAAAGTTATAGAAACATTTCAATGGTGGTCTTTAAATTCAATGGACGAAGTCTTGATTCTGCTTCTCCAGGTTTCATCTATCGAGTATCTCTGTGTATGAAATGTATGCATATGACGACATGTATGTAGGTCGCTTCGCTTAACTCAATCTTTATTCTTGATTGTGCTTGGTGTTGTTGTTTATATTTTTTAATGTAAGGTAATTTTATTTTAATTTTATTTCAAATCGATTTCAGGGGGTGTGTCCATATACGTGGTTTAAGGTGGATAAAATGGGTGTTAAGAGACCACTGGGTTATAGGCAAGGAAATTCAATTTAAAATGAGAAACAATCGAAGGTGTAGTGAGTTGTTGTGTTATAACATGCGACTTGACTACATAGCTCTCAAGGTGTTATTTGCATGTTGAACTTCACGACATTATAGGTGAATATCACGTGTGGGTATGGTTTTTGGTTGTGAATGGTGATGATGGTTGAGATTATTATAATAAATAAACACGCGGACAGCCGATTGAAAATGCACGGCAAAAAAGTATAATTGAGGTAAATGGTTTTAAGTGGAAAGGGCGTAAATTTAAGGTCTTTTTAACATTACCTGTGGGAATCACATATGGTGAGTTCATTACAAAACAGTTCTGAAAAAAACTTCTAAGAAAACAATACCAAATAAAGTGTGTAGCGCTTAAATTACACTACTTAACATTTTTCATCAGTTAGTATTGAAATATTCTTCTCAGGTTTGATGTTTGTGTTTAAAAGAATTTTATATAGTTAATCGAGTACCTATTGGTCAAACAATCAAAGTAGTGGAACATGAATTTGAAGTAATGTAATTCTTCAAATACCTTGGGTCAATGGTAGCAGCCAATAAAAATACAGAAGGAAAAATACGCGGGCGGTTGCTCAAAGCCAAAACAGCCTACTTGAGTCAGTCAAAGCTTATTAAATCCAGAAACTTTACCATACTGCCCATACTGCGGAGAATTGAAGGACAATTCCGGAGACGCTACAATCAAGAACTGTATGCAATCTACCTTGAAACTGATATTGTGACAAAAAATAAGCTCGATAG
Organism: Eupeodes latifasciatus; assembly: GCA_920104205.1. NCBI lineage: Eukaryota > Metazoa > Arthropoda > Insecta > Diptera > Syrphidae > Eupeodes > Eupeodes latifasciatus. Next base: position 157,754,312 of record OV049924.1, read on the forward strand.
ACCCCACCGGGATGGACACCTAGCTGGTATGAGTGAAGAGGAACCAGCTCGGAAAGGCGACGGCTTGGCAGACCATGTTTACGCTAGATGTATGAGGTCAGGACCAGATCCCGGTTGTTAAGCCGATCATGATGACTTGAATCTTTTGTTTAAGAAGGGTGATTAATAACAATATTTTATGTGAGATTAATTATTTTAAAGTCAACGTCTTTCTTTGTTCTCGTAATACTTGATTTAAAATATTTGTTATCCGTTATTTGTCTTGTTTTTTGTAGATTATCGTGTTTTGTAAACAATATTGATTTTTTTTTTGAAAATTAACTAAAAGGTAGCAACAATATTGTCGAAAACCAATTTTTAGCAACTTTAGCACCATTTTTAGAAAGTTTGTATTTCTTATAAAAAAAAATAAGGATGGATTTTTCTAAGAGCATTACCTTTCGTTATCAACAAAATTTTGCAAAGAATGAAATAATTATAAAGTCAAAATCTTAACATTTTCTTAAAATATTCGAACCGAGCATCAGTTTTTACCAATTTTGCGTAGTATTCTTTGTAGATTCATATTTTTGTAAACAATATTTTGTATTAGATAAAATTAGTTTGAAGGCAATATCTATACTTTTGCCAAGATATTCGAGTAGAAAATCAAATTTTATCAACTTTTAGGGTTTTTTGTTGGGCTTTTCATAATTTTTGTAAAACAAAACCGTTACTTTAATTTTTCTCAAGATTTTACCAAATATCAAAAACGTTATTCTTCGTTGCAGGCATTTATTTTATTTTTGGGATAATATAATGTTTTGTACATTAAATATTCGAGGTGACTAATATTTACTCATTTGTTATCACGTCACATTATATAATAAATATATACCATTTGATTGAATTCGCTAGAGTTATTGGTCCGTCAGATATTTGGGGTCAACCAAAATTTGGAAAAATGGTATGGTATGGTATCCCGAACGTATGAAAGTAAGTATTTGATTTAAATTCTAGGGACCTTGAAGTGTCGAGGATTGTCAGTATTTCAATTCTGAATTGTATTGTTCAGAATGCTACTTTTAATTTTTCCTGTTACTAAGGCTTCCCCAAACAAACGACGAAACAACAATATTAAATAAAACAACATGTGATAGTTAACCAAACACGTTCGGAATATCATTTCTCATATTCGGAACATACCTAATTCATACATACATATGTACATACAAATATTGCTTTTTAATTTTCTGCAGAAAAATAGAATATGGAAGATCAAAGCGTCATATCAGTGGAGCGTTCCAGTTCTCAAATTGCGAAGATATCCAGCGTTAAAGTTGAGGTTATTTGGTGAGTTATTTGTGGTTTAATAACAATCTTACACTGAAAAACTCGGCTTTAGTGAATTTTCTTTATTACCTAAAAGAAAAATAGAATATGGAAGATCAAAGCGTCATATCAGTGGAGCGTTTTTGATCATTGCGATCGAAGCGAAGAAGATGGGTTTAGTGGTCAATGAGGGCAAGATCAAGTATATGCTGTCATCAAAAAAATACATTATTGAACAACGACGTCTTGGACAAAACGTCACCATGGACTACTATAACTTTGAGGTAGTTGAGAATTATGTCTAACTAGGCACCGCTATAAATTTAGACAACGAAACCAGCGCTGAAATCAAACTAAGAATAACTCTTGCAAATCGCTGGTTTTTTGGACTTAGAAGGCAATTGAGTAGAAAAGTCCTCCCTCGACCAACTAAAATCACCATCTATAAAACACTCATCATCCCGGTTCTCATTTATGGCGCTGAGGCCTGGACCCTGTCAAAGAAAGATTAGAGCGTCTTAGGATGCTTCGAGAGAAAAATTCTTCTTGTGATTTTTGGTCCCGTATGCATAGATGGAGAATGGAGAGAAGATATAACGACGAACTGTACGGGCTGTACAGCGCCACTGACCTAGTTAACAGAATTAAAGTCCATTAAAGTTCAACGACTTAGATGGCTGGGTCATGTAGAGCGAATGGACATCAACGCTCCAGCCCGGAAGGTCTTCGAATCCAATCACGAGGGACGGCGCAGTAGAGGAAGACCGCGATTAAGGTGGCGCACGCAGGTGGGTGAAGACAGCTAGCTAGGGACCGAGCTGGATGGAGACGCATGTTGGTTGAGGCCCAGGTCCGCCCGGACTGTAGCGTCACCTTAAGTAAGTAAGTAAGTTACATTGTTTGGAATTAAACCATCGACAGGATTACGTAGAGAACGAACTGAGGCTAGTGTTAGTGATTACCGTGAATTTTCGATTCATTGCCGTTCACAGCAATTGGGCCTCTGTTACTCAACTACTTATACAATTTTGCGGAATTATTTATAAAGGTGTGAAGTCTTTTAAAATACAGCTGGTGCACGAATCAAAGCAGAACGACCTAACACAACACCGAATTTTGGGTGAATGGGATCTTGAAAAGTTGGCGGATCCACTTTTATGAAAATATTGTGTTCAACAACGAAGCTCATTTCTTGTTGAATGGATACGTGAAAAAGCAAAATATTTCATTTTAATTTGGATTTTTCGTAGTTCGTACAGTAAGATTACATAATATAGTGTTAAAAAATTGGTGCTTTACTTTTTGGTACTTTTTCTTAAAGAATATAAAATTATTTGGATTGTTTCTTAAGAAATATATATCAAATTTAAGTTGAATCATTCAATATGGTTTAAACTTCTAAAATTCATTGCAATATTACAAAATCATTATTTCAAAAAAAAAAAAAACAAATTTGCCGCAATCAGAGCTTAATATAAATATCACGTATAAAAGACAATCTCCAATTACATATATATTAAGACTCCAAAAGTAACATAAACAGATAAACATAAATCGCATAGGAATAAAAACAACTAAAACTAACAGCTTGTACAATGTACATGGAGCCATCTAAAGCTGTTTCATTTAAAATAAAATTAAAAAAGATGATTAAAATAAAACAAACCACAACCAATATTGGAACTCGTCTGTGCCCAATCTCTCTCTATAATGAAATGATTGACTTATATCAATCACCAGCCAACTGCATGCATCTCCAGCCCATACCCATAAAAATATCGCTATAAGCTTCAAAACCTATCTAAAAGCTATAACTCCACCGTCGCATAGCTTCAAAAAAATTGTACCTATAAGCTGAATTCTTATTTGGATAACTGAGCCAAAATGCTGAAATGACGTAACCATCAGCAAACCGTCAACAATTCACAACCAGTCATCGTACGTCTCACGTCACATCAGAATGTGTGCATGTGATGGTTTGCAAAATATCGGTCATCTTATGCAATGGAATTCTTGCCTCCGTTCAAAAGACCGATTGGAGTTTTCAATACCAAAACAAAAAAAGCCACCACTAAAAATCGGAAGTACCTACATAAAACACCACAACAATACGATTAACTTATGATCATGATGGAAAGTGAGAGTGTGAAATCATAACCTTCTTTCCATATCCGATAGAGTAAGTGTCACATATCCACATATCAAAAGCCTTCAATTGGTGGCCGTTGGCCGTACGTGCACATTACCTTAACTTACCTTGCCCTCTAAAATAGGCAGCGAGTATTGTAAAAACCTAGTTATTCGTTGTGAATTTTAAAGTCTTTGCACCATTAGCAACCTAAAAGATTTGCTGCACGTCATTCACAAACACAACAACAATATATTTATTTTGTTTTACTTATTCCCAACACAGTCTTAATTTTTTTATTTTTTGACTAGTAATTGGCAACAGTCCAGACCATGCCCACCATCTTTGACTCAAAGTCGGAACTGGCTAGCAACATTGTCTCATGATCATGGCTATGGTCAAGATCCAATTGATGCTTCGTACATTGTAGTGTCCGAAGTTTAATCGTTAGTTTTCAGCAACATTGTAATCAACCAGATTTATTTGTTTGAAAATAAATGTCACTATCATCGTAGGATTTTTTTTACACTACCGATGCATGAAAAGAAAACCGCTTGACCATATTTAGGTTACCTTGATAATTTTTAAAGTTGCGGATAAAAAACTGTACCAGTCTATAAAGTATCCATTGACAATTGGTTAATATAGATTTAACAGTTGGACAGTGTTTATCTAAGGAGCTTGATTTTTTTTGAAAGGCACAACTATTTTGATTGGTTGTTTGTGCAATTGATTGCTTCATTTATTTATCTTAATATAATTTTTAATTTTTCTTAAATGGCAACATTCAAGGAAGTGAAACAATAGATCAAAAAATTTCCAATAGGAAAATTGTTATCCTTTTAGAAATCCGCCAATAATGCATCGAAACTATCGCATATCGATACACTGCGCTGTACGACTTCCACTTTTGGAAGTTGATATAAATAAGAAATAACAATTTAAACATTTCCCTAAAACATTTTAAAGAAGGCCGCTAAAACTTTTTACTTGTTATGGAAAAGCTTTTGGTCGGTAAGGTGGCGTATGACATCCAAAAAAGAGCATTCTCTGAATGTATAAAGCTATTGTAAGGTCAATATTGGCATTTGTTGGTATGGTATAGTGGCCAGCCCTTGAAAGCATAACCCATCTTAAAACTATGACAAAAAATCAGAGAAAATTCATTATAGGTACTACTAGTGCAATAAAGACTAGACTAACTGCAGTCCTACATTCCTCTCGCTAGCTCCCACACTTGCCAAATTCTGCCAAAAGCGAATTACGTCTAATACTCGTATAGTGTAATAACTGCAAAATGATTCTTTCGGTCACAGCAATATAAAGAACACTATAACCTAGAATTGTCACTCAAACAGGGTCATACAAAAATACAATAATCGGTATTTTCGGACGGTTCCAAGACGGAGAAGTGGGTAGGTTCTAGTATCTTTTCAATAAAGCCCCCAGACTTGCAAGCTGAACGACTTGCGGATTTTTATGCCGCTAAAGATATTTATTCTCACAATTTTGCAAACAAAAACAAAGACATATTTATCGACAAAGAAGCAGCAATCACGACCATATTCGCTACTATCACAAATTGAAAACTTTAAGCCAATAATTGCGTAAGGAGCATCGTTTACTCAGTGAAGACAACACTATTACCTTTCGTTGAGTCCCAGGGCACTGCCATACCGTAGCAAGCCTCTGGAGAAAGTACATGGTTTTATAAAAATTGCAAAGAACAGATGGTCGGCTCTTGAAACTTGAAGGGCTTCAAGGAATCTATGGCTGAATATTTCCAAGGAAAAAACAAAATACCTTTTACGACTAGGCAGTCCACAATTGTCCTTATTGATAACTGGTACGTATTCTAACTGGTCAAAACTCATTGGGCAACCACATGAATAGATATATAGAATAGCTCATCTGATTTATGTAGAAGATGTGATAACGGGAAGACGGAGGATGATACCTTTCACTTATTCTCTTCAAATGCTCAAAGGTAAAAGAAAAATGACAATATTATGAAAATAATTTATGAATAACCTATGTGACGTCTCGTCTTTGCCTGATAAGGACATTCTGAAACAAACAAAATCCTCACCAACCTTGCTACACCTTACTTAATGTTTCTATTTTCCTGAGGAGCACAATGGATCCACAGAGATTCGAGGAAGATATGATGCATTTTCCACTAATACATTTTTATTAAAAAAGTTCCACTTAGCCCCAACTTATCTTTTTAGATCGATTAAATTTTGCAGTATTATCTCACATATGTACAATGTACATCTGAAGTGCTTTAAAGAATCTTTTTACATTACCTTAAGAGTTTCTACCATTCCTTAATGAATCACTGAAATCATTTGAATATTTTAACTACTTATTTAATCTCACTCATAAATTCTAAACCTAATTAAGAAAAACTGAAAATAATAATTAGAATAAATTTAATTTTTTTCAACAAAAACTTTTGTTGCAAATAAATTGATCATTAACACCTTAAAGCTTCGAAACTTTACCCTTGACTATAAGTACAACTAAGCAACATAAAATGTTGCCTCATGTTATGGCCTCATATTTGAAATGCTTTTTCCTTTACTAATTTCTCTAGACCTCTTGAAAACTTTAACCAAATTTGTCTTTATTTAAAACCAACAGCCAAGAAATTTGGTATTTCCATTGCAAGCCCACAATAATCATACTAAATTGTTTCGTTCTTTCTTTTTTATTTTTAGATATTTCGTATCAACAGTTCTTCAATTTCAAATCTATCGAGCCATGTGCAAAGTATCCAAACAATATGATCCGTCAGATCCAAATAAACCCTTGCATAAATGTGATATCTACAGACAGCCGGAAGCAGGAAATCTTCTAAAGTATGGACTTTAAACTGATGGAATCTTTGAAATCTCTTATTTTAACTTCCTTTTATTTAACTTAATTTTATTTTTTTAATTTCTTTGCTTGTTTTTAAAATTAAAGACGCTTAATGGAAAAAGGCTCCTCCCAACCCTGGCAACAAGTTTTAGATGAAGTACTCGGAGAAGGTCGTTTAGATGGTTCAGCTCTGCGTGAGTACTTCCAACCTCTCAGCGAATGGTTGCGTTTGGAAAATATTCGCAATCAGGAATACGTTGGTTGGACTTATGATGGTGACTATTGCAAGCGAAGCATCGAAACAGCCAATTTGCAGATATTTGGAGGCTTCTACAACAACTCCCCACCAAGAACTGAACTAGGCGGCTTGATTCTTCTAGCCATTGTTATTCTTAAACACTTTTTCTGAATAAAATAAAAATACACCACCTTAGCGCACGCATTATGAAACGTTCTTCTATTTTTAATCTAAAACCCGCAATTTAATTAAATCTAGTTATAAGTTGCATTATGATCGAATCGACGCGGTGCCTCGTTTTGATTAGATCTCTAAAATTGAAATGATGAACAAGCATCGTCCGTCGTGGAGTCGTGTCGGCTGTATGAGTGGAAGCGAAGTAGGTGGAACATCATCAGACCCAACGAGCAGAGCATGAAAGAACTCTAGTCTATTTTGCCTGTCATAAACGATTTAATTCGATTAAATTCAATTTGGGTCTAAGTATGCAACTGGGTCTTAATGGAGAACACAAACTCACATAAGGAGACTTTAAGTTGTTTTGTTAATTTTTCATTCAGAAAGTGTTTCTTTGGTGTACGAGTATCTATACATACAATACATACCTACCTCGATTCCCCAACGACGACACCGAAGACGCCTAGACCGACGGATCGACGGACGCGACGCACGCATGACGTTTGAAGCTTTATGGTAAGGAAGAATGCGCGGGAACATGACACATTACACGTTTTAGTTTATTAAATGTTATGGTGGGTATATCGGTATCAATGTGAGACGTTACAACAACAACACGTAAGACAGTTTTTATTCGTGAAAGTGAATTTGTTTGTTTTCAAATGAACTTGAAGGAACTGAAAAACACAGTGACGTGCTTTGAGTTGGGTCGAGAACAGTTACTGTGAATTACAGAAGCAATTTGTAAGTAGGTTTTTAATTTATTTGACGATGTTAAAAACGTTGGTTTTAGAACAGAAAAAACGAAAAATTTAAGCAGATAGTTAATATCAAAATTTGAATTTAAAATTAAAACTAAAAATTAACATCGAAAAGTATTTTTAAGAAATAAAGGAAACATTAAATTCAAGATTTTTCAAAACTTGAAATAGAGTCAAATGTAGACTCGTTACTAATAAGAAACTAAAATAATTTAAATTGAGTCTTAAAGACGAAGATTTATACTTTGCAAAAACCATCATATGATTTATTTTTAAGGGATATAATGTGCATAATAAACGTAGGTTTAAAAACAAAGCATTTTGGCTTTTTTGATTTTTAAAGTGTCATATTTTTGAAACCTAATCTAATTGATATTAAAATGTTTAAAATGATTAAAATGTATCGCTTAAGACTAAATGTTTTTACCGAACACTCAGGCGTACTTACTTACTTAAGGTGGCGCTACAGTCCTGTGTGAACTAGGGCCTCACCCAACAAACTTCTCCATCTAGCTCGGTCCCTAGCTAGATGTCTCCAGTTTCGCGCTCTAAGTTGGGTGAGGTCACTTTCCACTTGTGCGCGCCACCTGATCCGCGGCCTTCCTCTACTGCGCTGTCCTGTGGGTGTGGATTCCAAGACTTTCCGGGCCGGAGCATTGGTTTCCATGCGCTCTACGTGACCCAGCCATCTTAGTCGTTGGATTTTTACCCTTTTGGCTAAGTCTACGTCGCTGTACAGCCCGTACAGCTCGTCGTTCCATCTTCTCCTCCACTCCCCTTCGATGCATACGGGACCGTAGATCGCACGAAGGACTTTTCTTTCGAAACGACCCAATGTGCTTTCATCCTGCTTTTGTACCGTATAGCAGGACGGGGATGATGAGGGTCTTTTATAGCGACACTTTGGTCCTTCGAGAAAGGACTTTGCTACTCAATTACTTTCTTAGCCCAAAGAAACAGCGGTTACTAAGTGTTATTCTTCGTTTGATCTCAGCGCTGGTGTTGTTTTCTGTGTTTATAGCGGTAGACGAAGTCGTTGACTACATCAAAGTTATGTCTGTCGATGGTGACGTTTTGACCGAGCCTTCGGTATTGTAAGTCCTTTCTTGATGACAGCATGTACTTTGTTTTGCCCTCATTAACCGTTAATCCCAATACCTCTGCCTGAATACACACAAAAGCCCCATTGACATCACGCTGAGTTCTTCCGATTATATCAATGTCATCAGCATATGCTAGTAATTGGACAGACTTTTGAAAGATAGTGCCTCTAGTGTTGACGTGTGAGCTCTGCACTATTCTTTCAAGTACGATGTTAAAAAAATCGCATGACAGCGCATCACCTTGTCTAAAACCTTTTTTTACATCGAAAGGTTCTGTTAAGTTGTTTAAAACCTTTATTGAGCAGCGTGAATTATCCATGGTCATCCTGCACAAACGGACGAGTTTGGCAGGGATGCCAAAACTAGACATGGCTCTATACAGTTCGTCCCTGTAGATACTGTCATATGCGGCCTTGAAATCGATGAAAAGATGGTGGGTGTCGATTTGGTGTTCTTGGGTTTTTTCCAGGATCTGCCGTAATGTGAATATTTGATCGACTGTTGACTTTCCTGGTCTAAAACCACACTGATAAGGACCTATCAGGTTGTTGACGATGGGCTTTAGACGTTCTCATATTACGGCAGAGAAGATTTTGTAGGCGATGTTAAGTAGACTGATTCCTCTTTAATTGGTGCAGTTTAAAGGGTCTCCTTTTTTCAGTATCGGGCAAACAATACAGAGGTTCCATTCACCGGGCATGCTTTCTTCCGACCATATCTTACAGATAAGTTGGTGCATGCTCCTAACCAACTTATCTCCAGCTGCTTTAAAGAGCTCGGCATTCAAGCCATCCGCTCCAGCGGCTTTATTAGACTTCAGCTTAGATATGGCAATCTTTACTTCGTCTAAGTGGGGAGGACGGGATTGTTGGCTTTCGTCGTCTATGTTGAATGGATCATCCAGCCTGACAGCGGAATTCGGTTCGTCGTCGCCGTTATACAGTCTGCAGAAGTGGTCCTTCCATATCCTCAGCATTGACTGCGGTTCCACTATGATGTTTCCACTTTCGTCTTTGCAGCCTTCGGTTCTAGGTTTATGTACTTGTGAATTTCGTTTCACCTGTTCATAAAACTTTCGAACTTCATTCCTGCTTTTAAACCTCTCAACATCTTCGACCGCACGCTTCTCATGCCCTCTTTTTTTTCTCCTGAGAAGTCGGTGTTCCTCTCGCCTCTTCTGCTCATAGAGCTCATGAGCAGCTCTCGTCCTTTTATGAGTGCCTGTTGTTTGGCTGCATTTGCCTGCCTACATTCCTCATCAAACCAGGGGTTCCTTGTTGGTGGCTTCTTGAAACCCAGCACGTCAGAGGCACGTCTCTAATGGCATCTTGGCAATGTTGCCACTGGTTTTTGATACATTGTGTTGGCGGCAGAGAACTTCGAGAGAGGTTACTTGTAACTCGGTCGGAAAAGGATTTGGCGATCTCCTGCGGTTGTAGCCGTTTGACGTTGTACCTTCTCCCAGCATCTCCCTGTTTTGCCTTGGGTCTGGAAACCCGAAGTGCTACCTTGGCTACAACGAGGTAGTGGTCCGAGCCGATGTTAGCTCCTTGGAAAGTTCGGACATCCATGATGCTGGAAACGTGTCTGGCGTCGATCGCAATATGGTCAATCCGGTTGACGGTAGATTGATCTGGAGAACTCCAAGTTTCTTTGAGGATGTTGAGGTGTGGAAAACGCGTACTGGCTACCATGACGTTTCGCCCCGCAGCAAAATCTATGAGCCTCAATCCGTTGTCGGAAGTGTTCTCGTGTAGGCTGTTTTTACCGATTATTCCACCAAAGATGTCTTCCCTTCCTAGCTTGGCATTAAAATCGCCCAGGTCAATTTTAATATCGTAGCTAGGACACTGCTCATATGTTTTGTCTAAGAGCTCGAAGAACATATCTTTGGTGTTGTCATCCTTCTCTTCTGTGGGGGCGTGCGCGTGATCTGTTAGGGGACCTAACATTCCACGTGCATATCCGAAGTTCGTTGTCCTTAATTCGTTTGCGTAGGTTGTCAACAGTAAATCCGTTCGTATCCGAGGCTTGTTGGTGTTTCGCAACTATGACGTTTTTACGTGGCCGGGAAGTCACCCCGATGGCACAACCCCCAACCTGGAGGGCCAGGTCCTTAGTATAACTCCAAGGACGGTAAGCCGGATAAACCGCTCCTTATAGGCCTGGGCTCCGAATAAGTCGTAGAAGCCCTATAAGGTGTTCACTAAGTAGTTCAACCTTACTGGAACTGTAGACACCACCGTTGATTCCATCTCGAGAATTCGTCCGCTGCCGTCTGGATAAGGAGAGGTGCCTTAGTGGAAACACCTCTCCTCCCCTCTCTCGTTTGCTTCCCCCAACAACTTTCCACTGGGGTTGGAACCCAATCTCCAGTTGAGGTACTAGGCACCCGATATTCACCACGGGTAGGTGAGAGTAGGAGTTGATAGACAGAGGTGGGTTTTGAGAAAAACCTGTGGACACTTGTGTCCTCTTGAATGCACATATCTACCATTTGAACATAACTTAGGCGTACACGTACCTTTTTATTTATTAAATTGTATAGGTAAATTGTAATAACTGTACGCTCATAAGTGATAGCCACGAGATGGGACCTCTCAAGACTTTTGCTAGTCCGGTCTAGTTCTCGTCAAAATTAAAATAAACTTCATGTACTTCATACTATTTTTTAAAATTTTTGTACATATGACTTTTCAAAAAAATGTTTGTTTGCCAATTTAGATTGGACGCATTAGCACTACACATTTTGCATTTCTTGTTCTTCTATCTAGAAGAATTCGAAAAAAACTCGAATAGACCGACTAGACCTATGAGACTATCGAAATATGTCGGTACAAAATATAAAGTCTCGTCTCGGAAGCTTTAGATGTTGTATCGTCTCGTTGTCATTGTTCTTGCTTTGGCATTCTGAAACTGAATTTTTGCTTTTGCTGATCAATAGATTTACTTTAAAATACATGTTTAAATTAGCTCGAAATAAAATAAACAAACAAAAAGGGCCTCTCCATAAAGATTTTATCAAAAACTCATTTTCAGCTATCAGGTGCACAAATAAAATTGTAGAAATCATAGATTTCAATTATATAAAAATTAACTATGCGGATTTTATTACGCGACGGTAAAGTGCTTGCTTAATGCTCTCAATTTTATGGTGAATAATTTACTGCAGGGTCTGAACTATACATACATATGTAGATTGTTATTGCAAACTTTTGATTTGAAGTATCCTCATAAAAAGAAATCCTAAGGTGTGAGGTTTGGCTACCAAGTCGGTCATGGAATGTCTCCGTACTTTTTGATCAATTTATTCGGATAAACTATCTTAGCCTTTACATCGACACCCTAGCTGTGTGTGAAGTAGGTCCTGTTGAAAATTTGTTCGGTTGTTGTACCCTGAATACAGCTGCAATTGTGGTAACAGAAACTCATCAATCATACAGACACTGTGACTGTCTTTCCTTGGTCAAAAGAATATGGGCCAATTACCCCGCTTACTGAAATGGAACACAAAACTGTTGTTTTTAAGCAATATTAACGTTTTTGATGGCGTTCTCTAGGGTGATTAGGGCACTATTATCGCATGTTTTGTCATTGCATAAAATGCTTCCAACCGTAAGTGACATCGGCCACCGTTCCAGTTTTTGCGAAGGATTGATGCAAAAGATATTCACTGAGATACTGAATAATTTGCATTTTGTTTGGGTGGAGCTTTAATTTCTCTTTCAAAGGAAAATGCCCTGTGGATTTTTGTCATTACTGTGGAGGCCGCAAATTCCTTATTGATTTAGGTGGATTTGGAATAATTTTATTTCGAACTTGAGACACATTTTCAAGCGTTGTTGCTTTCGTTATTCGTCAAGGAATAGGTTTATTGACTTACTTAGTTGTAGAAAATATATTGAAACCTTTGTGTAGTACACCTGGCGTGATTGTTAGTGCGTAGTAATGTCATGCCATAAGTCTTGAGTTCAGTCCCTGCCTGTGCCACATAAAAAAATGTTTTTTCACGGATACTGCCTGTTGGCAAGAATTGACAAATCCTCCAATAGTAATTTTTGTCAAGAATGCTTTTCTCAATTTATCCGTTCGGATTCAGCATGAAAACCGTAGGTCCTTAAATCCACAAATAACTCACACAGAGAAATGGTTGAGAGTAGTAATAAACTAAGCCCTGGTTCTCTACGGACTATCACCTTTATTGAATTTGTTTGCAAAACTTTTATATCGCAACATTTATCAAATAAAGAAAGTTCTGCCCCAAAGCCCCCAAAGCATGGCATAATTCAACAGACGGGCTTCCCAAAAACTAAAATTATTAAAATTTTTAAATAGCCCCCATACAAAAAATAGTTAGCGCCGCCACTGTTATATATGGTGGTTGATCGTGTCACCGTATCATAATGAGGGTCAACCGACTGAACTCAAACATGTCGTCTCGTTTAATTTAACTATATAACGCAGTGCAGCCATTACGCCAACCCCGCTACTGCTACACTACCGTTTAGATTTCGAGTTTTTTTTTCTCCCAAGCGAGATACTTTCAAATGCAAACAAAACATTTACTGCGAGAGTAGTTTCATTTGTTGCAACAACAACACAAAATTAAAATGACAACTTCGAGTAAGGTCTTCCCACTAAGGACATCGTCATTGCAAATGAGATTAAACAGAATACCTTAGCTCGGCTCGGCTTGGCTCAGCTCAGACAGACAACAACAACAAAGAACAAAAATTGTAAAAACAAACAAACAAATTGTGAACAAATCCAAATGGGAGCGACTAACACAACGAACATGTATCTGACTTCTGCGTGCATACAAACATACAATATCAACTAATTTGTATCTGGGGAGTTTTGGGGGAGCAATCCCAGAATAATTCAGTTATCGTTGTTCCGCCTAACTGATCAAACTCGAATTTTTGCTAATAAAAAAGAAAAAGAAAAGAAAAATTCATTAAAGCTACGAATACCAACCAAAAGATACAAAGATAGTCTTAGTACGTCTCAATTCTCAGGTCTCACGCAACAAAACGATGTTGCAGATACAACACCTAGTTTCGATGATACTGCTATCGGAGGTGATACGTCATAATGCCATCACCTGTCTCGAATCGAATAGTGTGAATCACGCGAGTGTCACAACCTTAACCTCAGCCAATGGGGTGAACACCACCCTGACGATCAGTAATCACATTTGCACGCGGGAGGAGACCTACATCGAACAGAAACAGACGCCCAGCATGCAGCAGGTGAAGGTACGCGCATCAAATTGGTGCTTGGAAATCCCGCCAAGGTGTTCGAATTACAAGACTGAATTTCGGGAAGTCATTAAATTGGAGGTAAGTTGAAGTTTCTTGTTGTTGTGTTGTGTTGTGGAATGGTGCTGTGCAGGTCCAAATATTCGCCGCCATACACATCTGGAATATGTGCGTGTCTGATTGCTTATTGTCATTTCTAGTATCTCATTGCGTGTGGTAAACTGGAAACAATGAAAGAAAAAAAAGCAAATATTTGAGTGTAGATTGATAGCAAACTGAACGCAATGCGACGGCAACCACGAAGCTAAACGCAGTTGACATCTTGCTAAAGACGTCAATACATGCGTTTCGTTGAGTGGAAACCGGAAGTAGGTTAGCAAAAATGGTCAAAGCTGATTGTTTAAGCATAAATGGAAACGGTTTATTGATTTATGTGGACTATTAATTTACTGTGCCTCGCATCGTCGGAATACTTGAAACCGTTTTTACTGCACTTGATAGCATGACACTTACACATCACGTAGACTCTTTATTAACGGATACTACGAAAGAAATGTGGAAGTAGGAGTACTTATTGCAAAGATTTTGAATTCCAAAATTTAATTTCTTCGTTGAAACATCTTAATTGGTTTACTTATGATACGAGTACGCATTATTTTAAACTGTATATACTATTGTGATTGGGTGTTGCCAGCCCCCAGCACCGACTGCCTATTTTATTCATGTGCTGATTGCATTTCTCAGAAATTTGAAAATACCGTTCCTTGTTGGTGAGTTAAAGATGCAGATATGGTAAAGGAAGTTGGGTCAGGACACTACCAATGATGCATAAACCATTGGATAAAAAAATATTTCATTTGAACAGTAATTCAGATAATTTATCAAGGTTAAATCGATTCCGGTTAAATTTTAATTAAAACTCTAGTTTTCCGGATTTCCCTTTGAGACATTCAACTGTTTGTTTTTATTTTATTTCCTGTAGGTAAAGTTTAGATTTTAAAGTATTACTTTTGTTTCATTAATTTAGAGACTGTTAATAAAGTCATGCAGTTTTTAGTGTGTGTGCACTTTGCAACATTATGGCACGTGTGTGTAGACGTTTTAGAAGTTACTTTGTTCGTGTGCTCTTAGATGATGTAGACCATCACCGGCTTAAAGAAAACGTGATTTCAACATATCTGATTTACGGTTTTTTCTGGTTCTGTCTCTACAAACTCAATAAGTACTGCCACTTTCTTCTACGTTTGGTTCATGCTGTCATACCAATCGCTACATGCAAGCTTTAAAGAAAACTATAAACTTTTAAACACAATAATATAAATAGATTTTATGTTTTGTAAGGATCTTCAATTAGTTTCATTGAGGTCAGAAGAAATTCTCAAGATTCATGTGGTATCACAATGTTCCAACAACTGGTCTAAGTATGTTCTATTTCATTTCCTAAAGCCACTTTAATCTGACTTAACCTAGGGACCATCTCCTTTGGCGAAAGGAAGCCAAACAAAATGTTCGTGATATTTTCTCAACGTAGTCGTATGTCCCAATGTCATCAAGTAAGTAAGTCAATCCCGCAAAACAGCAAATCCAATATTTGCCTGGGTAGTATAAACTCGAGTACTCCATGCCATGAAAGTCGAATTCAGCCATAATTTTTTAAAAAGTACTATAGTCAAACGTTATAAGCACAATTATGTTATTTTCCTACAATTGGTGGCCTAATAGAAATTGTTCAATCCATTCATGTATCAATCAAATATAAAGTACGTATACGCCTAAGTGCGCTTATTGTGTATACGAAGTTTTTTTTTGAAAAACAAAGGAAATTAGAAGAAAATGTTCCATTATTTTTGGCAAACTTGTTTGTGTTTTTAGGGCAATCAAAAAAGCGTCCTCAATTTCTTCAATTCATTTAGCGATTATACTACACAACTCTTAACTAATTCGAAAAACAAAATTAAACAGATCTTATATAATTCTTTATAAATTAGATTAATTCGATCAAAAAAATAGGCTGGGATTCGACCCACACTGATAACTTTGCATCCCATCTTCCGATTTGTCTTGTTTAGAAGGTTTGTAAGTTTTCGTGTTTTGTTAAAAAAGTTGTCAGTTGAATTATTCTAAAAATTTAAAAATTACCAACAATATTTTGCATATGATAAAATAGTTTGGTTTCGAAATCTGTTTTTGTTAACGAGAATCTTAGTCGAAAACCAATTTTTACCAATTTTAGTAGCATTTCTTAAATTTTTTATTTCTTATATAAAGAAATACAAATTATATGAATGACCAATTTTTACTAATTTAGTAGCATTTGCGTACTACTTTTTGTAGATTTTAATTTGTTATGAAAAAATTGACTGTTGGATTTTTATAAACAATTTACTGAATATCGAAAACAATATTTTCTGTGAGATAAAATTAGTTTGAAGCTTATATTTTTTTTTGAAAAGATATTTGAGTAAAAAGTAAATGTTTACCAGGTTTTAGAATTGTTTTGTTTAAGTTTTTATTTGTTTTTAAAAAAACTATAACTTGGATTTTTCTCAAACTTTAACCGAACGTTGAAAATAATATTTCTTAAAAGATAAAATTAGTTTGAAGCAAATATCTCAAATTTTTGAAAAGATATTTAAGTCGAAAAACAATTTTTACCAACTTTTAGTAATTTTTTTTAGGTTTTTATTTTTAATAAAAAAACTGTCGATTAGATTTTTCTCAAAATTTTACCAGATGTCAAAAACGTTATTCTTCGTTGCATTGTATTGGAGATAAAATCATTTTTGTTCGTTAACTATTCGAGATGACATTTATTTTTTGTAAGTTTTTTTGATTAATAAAAAAACCGTTAATTGGATTTGTTTCCAAAAATATACTTGTTTGGTATCACGTTACAATTTATAATATAAAATTTAATTCAAGTGACTAGCGTTATTGGTTCGCGAGATATTTTGGGTTAACCAAAATGTCACCTTTTTTTTAAATTGCTATGGTAAAAAAAACACCCACTCAACTTTTTTGAGAGTCCTTTCTGCATCTTTCTGCATTATTATCTGTATAAAAAATGTACTTGAAGTCAATATCTGTACTGGTTCTTGAGCTACGGGCGACGAATAAAACTTTTTGGACGTACGGACGTACGAACGTACGTACACACGCACGCACAGACATCTTTCTAAAAATCTTTTATTCAGACACTAGGGACTAGAAAAAACAATTATTATTCCATGCTTCTAAGCTTTCCTGCCATTAAAACTGTTTTTAATATAAAATATATATTTTAAATCGCTTTTGTGTTATTTAAATAATTATTAAGAAATTAAAGCAAAGTAAAAAAATCGTTTTCAGCTTCTCAGTATTTTTTGCAACAACGATCAGTTTAATATTAGTTTTTTTCCAAATCGATGCCTTTTTCAAAGAAAGTCTATTCAATATTATATCTGAGTTTAAAAAAAATTAAATATTTTGCTTTAAGTCCATTCAAATGCTTTGTTAAGATTTTAAGCCTAAATTTGAACATACATCTTTATGTATTCATATATATTTATAGGTACAATTTTAAGATTGAAACTAATAACACAAGAACGGGTATGCCCACCTCTCTTAAAATAAAGCATTCTATGGTGTGACACAAATTTGTACCTGTAAGTGAAGTAGCTTTGAGGCTTACTCTAGTAATTTTAATCAAGACATTTTTCAAATTCAATGCGGGCGGGAGTGTACTGTACAACTTACATACTATTCAAAATGCTATTAAAAGTCTAACACTTCAACGAAGTGACAAGGCCGTATTTCCATAGAATTATTTTAGAAAAGTTAAGGATTTGAAAACCATACAAAATATCTTTTTTCGTTTATCGAAGCGATACAAAAAAGTTAATTAGATCCAGCCAAAAATTAACGATATTTCAATTTAAGTTTGTCAAGGTTTTATTGCTATATGTCTATTAAACAATTGTGTTGTATTTAATGAGAATGCTGGAATGTGTAGCCAAGTTCGGTGAAAAGCAAAACAAAAACTATAGTTTGATTTTCTAAAACGAAAGAAACTGTGCTAAACCTAGATATGAGATTCTATAACATGTGAAATTGAAGTTGTTTGTTTTTGAGTTACATATATGAAGGAAGTTGTTCGTACAAGCGAAAATATTCTTTCGATTTTTTCTTATAGAACAACGCCACTTGATCCTCAATTATGGAAAGCGATTCCGTTCATGCTCAAAAAACATTTTTCGATATTGTGGATGGAAACGGTGGTAAAAATGGCACACTTTAGTTTTTTGAGTTTAAAAGCAGTTATAGGGTTAATGCTGAAAAAAATAATATTAACTAAATTTAAATTAAATTAAATGAAAAATAAAAATGTTTTGGCAGCAATTTAGACAAACTGTTACGAATAACATACCAAATAATATATTTGTAACCGGCTAGCTTAGATATACATAAGTGCCATTTTTAGAACAACTATTAAGTCAATTTTTGTACTTGTCTGTCATCAATTTAGTTTGTGCAAAAGAAAACTGGGTGATATTAAACAATTTTCCTAACAAAATCCTACTTTTGAAATGTCTGTATTTTGTTAAAAATACAGTTTATTGTTGCAATTATGATCTGAGTAATATAAAATGTCACATATTTTCTGTTCTTAGGTAGCCAAATAGCAAAATATAAAAACAACAAGGATGGGCACTGGACAAAGAGTTCCATGACCATAAGGTAAAAATTAGTTATCAAATTAGTTCAATGTTTTACGGAACCTAAGGGCTAAGGCTAAGGGTATCAAAACGGAAAAGTATCTTTTTCTTGGGAACAAATATAATATAATAAAGTCGCAATAGCACGATATCTATAAATTGCTTCTGAATTGTATGAGACAATTGATAAATTTACATTTTAGTACCGGACAAAAATGAATAAAACGAAATAAATGGGAAAGTTGTTTTGAAAATTATTATTTAATTCAAAAACGTAACAAACGTTGGGAAGGGTTGACGGTAAATAAGTCATAGTGATAAGGTCTTTTAATGATCTTTGACTAATTTAGTGCTTTTTTGTCAAATCTTCTCTTTTTTTATCATGAATTTTTTAAATGAATCGAATCATGATTTTTCTACCTTCAATATTATCGATACAAATTGTGAAGAAATGTTCATTGATAAAACTTACTACTCAAACAAACTATTTGTTATTCATTAAAACATAAGAAGCTTAAGAGAAAACTTTTCGTGTTTAGTTTGACATCTCGATCCTTTTTTATCTACTCGGGATATTGTTTTTGTATCCGCAATTTGGAATTACAATTGTGAAAAAAGTAATTACGAGTTACTAGGTTATACATTTTATTTAATTTCAAATAAGAACTACGCTGCTGGTGGTGTTGGATTTTTCATCAAAGATACTTTTGATGTTGTTGATTTCTTGACTTTGAGTTTTCAAAGCGCTAATATTTTAATAATTAGTTTCAAAATCAGTCAAAAATATTTGTGATTTTGTGTATTTATAGTTTTTTTTTGAAGAATTTTCAATCTTCTTGGAAATTGAAAAATCAGAATGTCTTTGATTGTGGGAGACTTCAATACACATAGATATTTTGGAAAAGAAAGAACAAGTGGGAACCTGCTTTAACCAATTGTTCTCCTATGGTGTTTCTTTTGTCAGAGAAATTACCAAACCAAGTCAGATATAAGAACAATCTAAGAAAAAAGTGCTAAAAACACTTGTAGTAATCACTTAAAATATAAATATAAACAAATATTTACTGAATTGAAAAAAGAACTCACTATTTGTCGTGACAATTTCTATACTAATAAATTCGATCAATCTAAAGACAACGTTAAACCTGAAAAGCAAATTGTCAACAGTATTGTCTCCGATAGAATTGGAATAGCAAACACCTTTAATGAGTAGTTTTTATGATTGCAAATGATTTTTATGTGTCTCATATAAATGCACCAAGTTGTTTCATTTGTAATCCAGGTGAACCTACCCAAAGCCTTAGTTTTGTGTTTGAGCCTATAACAGTTCTTCAAATTTTAAAAATTATTGTCACCTTGAAAAAATCAAACTCTTCTGGGATCGACTGTATCTCCAATCTCTGTTTGAAAAATGTACCTTGTTTCTAAAAAGATGCCTTGGTACACCTTTTAAATAAAAGTATTTTTGGTGGGGTATTTTCGGTTGCCCTTAAATGTGCTAATGTCGTACCCTTTTTCAATAAAAAAAGTGTTATAAGTGATTAATCTAATTATAGGCCGATTTCAGTTTTACCATTTATAGGTTAGGCATTTGAAAAGCTGTTAAAAGTAGAATGGTAAGTTTTCTGAATAAAACAAAGTTTTTAAGTGATTTTCAATTTGGTTTCCAAACTGAATGATCAACTAAGGAAGTATTATTGCGTTTCTGCTCTCAAATATTTTCAAGCCTGGAAACAAAATCTGCGGCTGCTTTATTTATTGGTATTTCAAAAACCTTTTATACGGTAAATCAAAAAATACTACTAATTCAAAATGAGAATTCTGGGTTTTGAGGTTTTATTTGTGATTGTTTTGCATCATATTTAAAAAACAGACAAAAATGTAATAAGTGATTTAAAGTCAGTCGACTTAGGAGTTCCAAAGGGATCTGTTTTAGGGCTAATTCTCTTTTTGATTTATATTCATTAATTGTTAAGGTTGCCTTTCAAAAGCGTTTTGGCTGCTTTTGCTGACGATGTGGGTTATAGCAACCTCAGTCTTATTCCGTGATATGAACTGGAACTTATACTTCTTAAGGATTTGCTTTGCTGAGCATAACATGTTGATGCTGATCCCTTTTTTCTTTTAACTTTTAATCTGTATTTGTATGTCGCCCTCTAACACTTTTTCTAGTTCGTCCAGCTGCAATGATAGATGTTTTCGTTTAGAGGTTGTAAATGAATTTAAATACTTGGGACTGTCATTAATTAGTATGTGTTTCTCTACTCAAATATATAATCTGAGACATTAGTTTCGTAGCACTTTAAGGTTTGTTTATTATCAGAGGAATGTTTGCTTTTTTCAGGAACTTATGAAAATTTATAATGGTATCTTTCATTCAAAACTACAATATGGGATTTTTTTTACTAAAAAAGTGATTGAAATAAGTCCTTAGTTTTGAATTACATATGTATAAAACTTTCACTTTATATTATTTTGAAAACATTTGGTCGATTTTGTGGTTGTAGCTTATCCAGTGAGTAGTAGTTAAATGCTACGTATTAATTCTGATGATGTCTATTGTTAGACGACTTTTGAAAATCAAATTCAAATCAAATAATAATTTTAAATTGTTTGTTACTACCCGACAGTCTACAGCTAGACAAGATTTTAATGGCTTGTAATTTGTCATGTAAAACATTAATCGTTTTATTTATTTTTGAATCTTAAATTTCATATAATCTTTTTATGTTTGAATCTTTAATTTCATATAATCTCGAAAACTTTATATCAACGAAGCCTTAGACGGCCGAAGCCTCTGACGAATCGATTTCAACTTAAATTTTCATTTATTATTAATTCACCACGAAGTATACAAAGTGCATACTTTGCGATAATTAATTATGTCTTCGAACCTCAATAGAAACAAAATATGATCAACTCAGATTTTGTTTAATTTGCAGTTCATATCGATTGCTAACTTGCGATTGTGAAAAAAAAAAAAAAAAAAAAAAATTAAATTATATTGCTATGAGGGGTTGTGGTTAATACTATAACTTTTAAGCTCAAAGATTAACCCACAATAATGTGTAAATTGCAACTGAAATGCAATAAAGTATTTCCAATTTTCCCAACAAGAAAAAGACGTTCTTCCTAAAATGACGGCTATAAAACAAGGTGTCCTTAAAAGCACCCACAGCCAATATGGTTTATAGCTAATAATGTTTGCTTATCTGGCAAAAACAATCAATTAACACAATACACTTATAATTTTTAATAAAAACAATTTCAAAAATATTTAGGACTCGTGTAGGTACATAGAGGCTGTATGTTTTGATAATTTTTCTATTTAAAAATAATTTTCTAATCACCTCGTCCCCATTACGCCAAAAGACAACATTTTATATATGTATAAAAAACACAGCTACCTAAATAGAGCTCCAGTAAACGTGCTTATAATTTCACTAATCCAGTTTTTTGTTTACAATATTTGCGATAGTTATTTCCTTCTTAGCTTTTTCATACAAACCTCACAAACTTTTGCGATTTATATAATTTGAACACACATAAACTATAGAAACCGGAGCGTCAAAGTTGTAATAATGCATATATGTATGTTATATATGTATAAATAGTTTAGCTGATTCATTTACAAACGAGCTATATATACGACTGCATGGAAAATCCCAACAAATAAATGAATACAAAAAAGTGCTTCATACATTTGTTTCTTTTTAGTCGATAGACCCTAGGTTTAATATGTGCATATTACACATGACCTAGGGTATTTTATAAATCAAAGCAATAAGAATTCCCTAAGAGAAGTTATTGCAGGTCGACTTGAAATTTGGTTCACGTTGTTTTCTCAAAACGTCAGCTAAAACGTAATTCTAAACTTGTACAAAAGAACGTTGTGTAGAAAATGCATTTGATCTTCTTGGAATTATCCTGCAAGTTTCAAATTGAGGGATGTTGCTTCACGAACATGTCTGGACAAGCTAGAAAGACCTGTAACGGACATATTCGACGTTTCTTTGCATGAGCAGAAATAACACTACGTCATCGTCGTTTCCAAAGATCGTTTGCAATGACACTCCCTTTGTAAGCTTTATCGATTAAGCTAATTTTGCTCGTAGCGCAGTTTTCTTGTAATTCGTTGTTGCCAATGAGTGGCATGACTTCTCCTGTACTTGAAAGCGTAAACGATTCTATCAGACTTTGCACTCGTTTAGTTACTAGAGTACTTAAACCTTGACATTCACAAATCCGCTGGCCCGGATACTATTCCTCCTATTATTCTGCAGAGGTGTTCTTCAACGATGGCAAAACCACTACGTCAGCTTTTCCATCTTTTCTACTCTGCATATCTCTTTCCGAGCGGATGGAAAACAGCATTGTCCAGACTTCCCCCAAAAAAAGGCGAATCTTCATCCTTCTCAAACTATCATCCAATACCACTCACGTTACTTCTTTTTAAGGTAATTTAAAAGCTTAAGAAATATCTTGAAGAACGAAATCTTCTTACTGACCGGATCTCATGGTTTATCTCAGCGAACAATAGTATAAATATGGGTGTCCCAAAATTAACGCAAGATTTCTTGCGTTAATTTTGGGTGTCCCAAAATTAACGCAAGAAATCTTGCGTTAATTTCAAACAAGTTGATATAGGTACATATTTATTTAGAAACGAAATCTCATCAAATGGTAACCTTTTTGGATTGATTAAGTGTTTAAAAAAATACTTGTCTTTATAAAGGGTGTCCCAAAATTAACGCAAGAAATCTTGCGCTAATTTTGGGACACCTAAAATTAACGCAAGAAATCTTGCGTTTATTTTGGGACACCCTATATTTACATAGTTTGGAAGAAACAACAATTTTTGCACGTGCGTTTGACATGAAGATCTCTTATCGAAAATGCGTGCATTTTGTATTGATGCACCTCTTCTTCGTTGAGTTAAAAACTACTTTTCGGAACGTTTAATTCAACTAGTATTGGGCACGTTCTAAACTGACCTGACATCCACAAAGTAAACGAAACGCTGGTTTGCCCCAGGGCTCCGTTTTGTCTCCGACACTCATCCTTATTTTTATAAATGATATTTTGTCTGAAACTTTTAACCAGCGACATTACACTCAGCTTTTCATTTATGTTTTAAGATTTCCATTCTTATCCCTAGGATGTGTACTATAAACGGCAGCGTATGATAAGCTCATTAATGACAGCATTTTCCAATGGGGAATCAAAAACCGTGTAAATTTAATCCTCCCCCAATGCCACTGAAAGTGCAACCCAGGGATTTTTCAATGCCTTTGCTTTTAGTTTTATTAGTTTAACCTTAAAAACCTACCCTGGCTGTGCCAATATGAGTATTTCACTTAGTTTTATAAAAATCTCAATCCTATTATTCCCTATTTAAATACGATTTGAAAAAATAAAACCAATAAGGTGGTTTTGGAGGACTTCTGACGTTTTGCTTAGGATGATATCCGAGGTCAAAGTGGTAGTCGACAAACCTTCTTCCTTTTTCTTTAACCTGGTTCAGGTCTGTTCTCAAAAAGTAGAAGGAGTAATAGCGGCGGTAAGTCTCCATTTCTAGAAGTAAAAGTAGTCTTAGTGCATTTATTAAGTAACATTCCTTAAAACTGATTATTATAGAAGATATTTAAGCTATTTAATAAATTTAAACTCAGTTTGAAGTCAAAAAAATTAAGTTCAACTTAAATTATGAAGAGCTTGATGGGTTACTTTCAGATTATTTCAATGTTACAATATTAATTTCCTTAACCCTAGATCCGTATTCAGCTGACCATATTCGTGTATTGCAATTATTCGCATACATAGCGTCCGACCAACCGACCGACGCACGACGCGACGCGACGACGTGACGACGCCATGCATCACGCACCTAACTTAATTGGAAAACCCGACTTGATGCCTGTTGGTATTGCCCCGTGCTGCAGCAGCAACACTCACAACATTTTATCATCCCACTTGGAAACACCTTGCTTCATTTTTCCATCACCACCACCACCTTTTCGCCCCTCACTACGTCTCATCGCGCTGTACCGCCTTCGAATACCAAGAGATGACTTAACACTCTTAGTTTAAGCCCTAAATGAAAGTGAAACTGTCGATATACTGAGGTACGAGTATAATGTGTTGATGAGATGCTGCAACAAGAAAAAACGGTATCACTGCATCAGATGCAGTTTGTAGTCTCGGTGAAGGAACTTTACTACGCATTCATTTGTGTTATTGAGATTCGGCTTCGAATTTCAGGAAACCTTTTCTGGATTTGTAGTAACTATTACGGTCTTGATGTTCGTCGATATTTCTTTGGATATCAAATTCATCGCTGAAGAGCGGATGAGGAAATTCTTTGGGCTGCCTGTCTGGCTGATCTGGTTTGGTGTTAGTGGTTGGTGATGGTTTTGAGATGCAGTTTTTGATGAAGGGTGTAAAGTTATGTAAGTTTTCTGGGGCAACTGCTCTATCGGCTGATTATCTGGCTGGTTGGTGTGGTTTGGTTGAATATGTGAAAAGATGAAATTGTTTTTCAAAGGAAAATTGGTGTCAACTTAAAGCAAGATCATACATTATTTAAGCTTTTAATTTAGCCCGATATTCAAATATCAAAACAAGGCTTGGAAGTTTGGAGTTTTCCCAAAAAGATTGAAGGTAATTGGGCTTGGCATTCATCTTAATTTATGGTAACTGCCATTTGTTGGTGTTGCCGTGGTAACTTCTTGTTGTTGTATTGTTGTGAATTGTGAAGTCACAGCGTTCTACATGAGTTATTTTTGATTCTAAGCCACGAATTATGCACCAAATAGGGGGACATCTGGGCATAATTCTTTTAGAGTAAGGAAGTAATTATAATATTATTTACCATGATTTCTATAGAGTTTTTTTTATAAGCTTAACGAATTTTACCTAAATCGTTTAAATCGAATTGAATTACTTTTACAGAATTATCGCCAATATTCTGCGTAATTCATGAATACTTATTTTCTTGGTCAAACGAGTATCTGAATCTGAAGGAACACTACAGATACGGTCCGCTTGAAGCTTAAGGTGTTGGTAAAAAGTTTTGCAAGTCCTGTTTTGAAGTAAACTGCATTCTTAGGAGCTCTTTCTTGCAGGTTAAAAAGTTGTTCAACGGCATTTCTTTGGAGTTTTTCTACTACTTCAATTTCGTTCCTTCCCCAAGCTTCGGTTTTATAGCAAAGCATACAAATATTGTATATTTAACTGATAGTAATATATTTTGGTTTGAGATTATATTCCTCCACGTCTATTCAGGAAACTTTGGGAAGAATTCGCACATTTCATAAAGATGATTTTTGAAATTCAACGATTTGTTCAGCTTGACTTCTAGATACTTATAATCTTTAGTGAACAATGGGTCACTGTTACCATGATTTTGAATTTTCCCATATTAACAAAATAACAAAACAATTGACAAAGCACTCAGAAGGCATCTTTGTTTAATGACAGTAGCAATATCGAACTTTTGTGAGAATCGAGATCTATTCCAAACCGCTGGTTCTGTTTTAGAGCATTTACAACATTTTTAGAGATTTCGAGTTGAGATATTATATACATAAGTACGCTTTTGTTAACAATGTCGAAAGCTGCATATCAAAATGTTTTGAGTTTCAGGTTCATTAATGATATTCCCTGATATTTTACAACTTGGTCGTCAAGTTGTTTGGATCACCTTTCTTATAAATAGGGAAAAGAACTGATGTTTCGAACGAAGAGGGGATGATGTAGTTTGCTTAAATGTTTTTGAAAAGTTGTTTTAGATATTTACTTTTTGAAATACTCATACGGAATTCCGTCTTCTCCTGGTGATTTTACATCCTTAGAATTTTTAAAAACGATTTTTATTGCAATCGTATCTATTTCAGAGTAGTCCAAAGTTTCTTGAATAACCAGGGGTGCTGCCTAAGCAAATAACAAATTGAACTTATTGCACAGAAGGTTTGGTAAATGTTACAATATAGGGTTTTTCTTTTGGCGCGGGTAGATTTTGGAGCCCCGTGGCGACCATTTTGTTTAGGTGACATCTGTCAAATCTTTTGTTTATTATTCAGTTGTTTATGCCAAATCATCATGGCAAGTTACACGATTGAACAGCACGTTCAAATAATAAAACTTTATTATCAATATGAATGTTCGTTAAGGCAAACGTAGCACGCATTGCGCCCAGTTTACGGTAGACGTTCAAGGAACGCAAGATTGGCCTAGAACATTGCCGCGGTCCGTTAAAGTGTAGAGCAGAACCCGAGGCAGTCTTTTCCTCCCGTGCACAAGCACTCGACCTTTCGTAGAATTTAACTTGGCGAATTTTGCGTCGGGGCAAAACCCGTACAAGATCCAACCAGCCATATGGACCTAAACAACATGTGGTTCCAGCAGGACGGCACTACGTGCCACCCAGCAAACACCAAGACATCTAGCTTATTGAAAAACCCTATAGTTGGTCTGCGGATATATATTTTTTTATAATTAGCGCACCCTTGAGTGTGATATTACTACACTTATTATGTAAAGACACAGTGTGAGCACTAGGAAAGGGAGAGAGGGGTTGAAAGGAAATATCGGTATACATTCGTTTTGAATTCCTGAATACTGCAATGACTGTGAAAGACAGAGTGTGGTAAAACATTTCACATTCGCGTAGTACGGCTAAAGAAGGAATCTCTGTACTTGACAGTACGACCAAAGTTGGGCTCGAGGGACTACTGATGAGCATTCCTAGAAGCGTGAATCACGGTTGAACTATTTAAGGGGAGGAATGCAGCTGGCTGTTTCTCTAGAGCATAAACCGTTAAAATAACGGTTAAAAAGGGTGAGACAAAAAAAACTTGACGACGATGTTCAAGCGACGTAAATGATCCTATTATGGTATTATCACCTATCATTCTAAATGCTCTACTTTCAATGGTGTCCAAGAGGCTTAAGTAAGTTGCAGGAGCACCAGCCCAGATATGGGAGTTATACTCAATCTTCGGACGTATAAAAGTCTTGTAGATAACAGCCCAATTACAAAATTGGATTTATTTATTTTCTTGGCTAGATTCCAGAAGTTTTTTGATTTTTTCAATTGACTTAAAGGTAAGTTAGTAAGTAAGTTATTCATTTATTAACAGTTAAATACAATAGTTTGTTACAAAATTTGAATCTTAAGGCTATGGCTTAGCCGTCAGCCTGTCAATTGACTTAAAGGTATATGCTGCATATTTTTGAATTCTGCTTTTGCGTTAGTGCTTGTAGTTCGAGTTTACGTAAATGTACCATCTTCTTAGCTTGTCATATACTCGTATATATGTATTTTATATAAAACCATTTTTTTAATTTTTTAATATAACCAGAATGTGAAGAACTTGTGATGCACGATATTACTTCTTTTGAAAATAACTCTATAGATTCATTAAATGAAGAAGTCTCGGAGATACAGAAATCTAGGTTATTTTGATAAGTAGATAGACTTTTTATATATATTAATACTGAATTAAAGTTTATCAATTACTTTTAAAATGGTGTACAAAATAAAAATACCTAAAACCTAAATTTCCAAGATTTATTTTCATAGCAAACAAATTACGAAATTCCCTTCTTTCACTTTATTAATTTTTTAATATGGGAAACCTATTAACGCATATTTCACTTTTAAATGCACATTCCTCCATTCATCAATTTAGCGCGTATTTTTCCAGATGGCCAACATGAAAATATGGCACACTCTTGTGCCTCATGTGGTGGCTTCGATAGTGTTCGCTTGACCAGGAAGAAGAAGTCCATTCCTGTTAAACAAAATCTATTCAACCGAGAGCTCTCGAGAGATTAAATAAAAGAAATAATCAGCTAGATTTGTATCATCGCGTCCCGTCCCGTTGGCGACGCGTTGTTCGTTCGGTCGACTGTAGTCCAGCTAATGCACAATTAAATTTTACTCCGTAGGCATGGTCAGGGCAGGTCGTAGTGAAGTAGCACTCTTTTAACTAAACTAACATCTCATTGTGATGATTTTATTTTGTTGTTGCAATTGCAAGTCTCCATCACGAAGGCTGAAGCTAGGAAATATTTAAGACAATTACAGCTCAGCTCTAATCGACGCAAGTTGGTAATGCGGCATTAAAATAAAAGCGACATTATGCACTGCGCACAAAATGCGAATGCAGGCTAACCATTTGCAGCCAATCTGCGACTCAATTGTGCGAAGAACAAAAGGCGATTGCCTATAGGTTGTGTTGTCGTAAGGCGCACTGAGTTTAAATAAAATATAAATGGAACCAACAGGCAATGAACTAAAGTCCCATATCACAGCATGGCACCAAGATAAGTGAGGTGCTCCAATGAGGAAATTATAATTCAAATAGGAAGAGCAAGCATTTAAGGATAAGAAAACTTATTCCATTGAAATTTCTTTGTAAATTTGTTTGGGTCCCGGAAATCACGCCAGAATTAAAAAAAAAGGAAGTGTTGAAAATTGTGACAGACTGGAATGGAAGGAAAGCCAAAAACATCAATGGAGATTGGTGCAGAAAACCAAATATGTAATAGACAATCACATATTCTCACTAATCCAATTCTTTAGGAATAACTATTAGGACGTGAAAACAGTATTTTCAACATTTAAAGATTTCAACTTCACAATTTATTACTTACAAGCATTTTACGTAACAACACTTTGTTTTTAAAAACAACATTTTACTTTATAATGTCTTTTGTTAACCAATCATCATCATTAATTTATTATTTCGTTAATAAGTCTCTTTTTTGCAACTCTCACTCTAAACCAATTTTAATATATTAGGTATCAAAGGAAAGAGAATTTTCTGTAGAAGCGAGTTGTTGGCACGAGTACGATAACTTTGGCGCCAAGATATAATAACGGTTTTTGGTAGAGGGTCTTAATACAAGCATTTTTTACTATGGGAGGGGGGTCTTACTTCCCCCCGTTTAGGCGGGAGAGGCAATTTAAAAAACTTATTATTTAAAATGGAAAAAAATAATTAAAAAATAACGGTGACACATACAATTAAGTTGTATACATTTTTTTAAAGCCAACATTCTGTTCTATTAGCCAGTTTTTAAATCAAGTCAAAAGTATGCATAGTTTTTGAAAAATTTAATTTTAAACTCAAAATTTGAGTAAAAAAGTTAAAAAAAGGTTTAAAGTGTAACTTTTTCAATACTTCAAGATTATCTACCATTGTTTTTATTTCAGAATTGATTGCTCTTAATTGTTTTTGATCAAAAACTGAAAACTAGATGATTTTATGTCTTTTAGTTTTTGAGAAAATTGAAAATAAAAATTTAATTTTAAACTCAAAATTTGAGTAAAAAAAATTAAAAAAAGGTTTAAAGTGTAACTTTTTCAATACTTCAAGATTATCTACCATTGTTTTTATTTCAGAATTTATTGCTCTTATTTGTTTTTGATCAAAAACTGAAAACTAGATGATTTTATGTCTTTTAGTTTTTGAGAAAATTGAAAATAAAAATTTAATTTTAAACTCAAAATTTGAGTAAAAAAAGTTAAAAAAAGGTTTAAAGTGTAACTTTTTCAATACTTCAAGATTATCTACCATTGTTTTTATTTCAGAATTTATTGCTCTTATTTGTTTTTTATCAAAAACTGAAAACTAGATGATTTTATGTTTTTTAGTTTTTGAGAAAATTGAAAATAACCACAACTACTATTTTAATTTTTTTTGCTTGAGTGGTCTTATTTTGATAGTAGTAATGGTATTTGCGTATGCGTATTGCGTGTTTGGGTGTATGCAACAGTAAGGTGTGCGCGAGTTTGGGTGTATGCAACAGTGGCATCTGCAACCCCCCTGCTTGGGCGCACTATAGGATTTGGGGTGGGTGCAAGTTGGAGTGCGTGCAAGGTGGGGATGGTGCAAGGTGCGGTGGGTGCAAGATGGGGTGCATGCAAAGTTTCTTTTGCATTTAAATAAGCTGGATTTAAGAAAAATTAATTTACCCTAGGTATATCTTAATCCATATTCGATTATTACTATCAAAATAAGACTACGTTAATACTTAAGCAAGGAAAAAGTAATTTAATTAAAATATTTTGTTTTGGTAGTTTTCAATTTTCTCAAGAACTAGAAGACATCAAGTCATCTAGTTTTCAGTTTTTGATCAAAAACAAATAAGAGTAATGAATTATAAAAAAAAAATAGTAGATAATCTGAAAGTTTTGAAAAATTACACTTTAACCTTTTTTTTAACTTTTTTTTGCACAAATTTTGACTTTAAAACAATTTTTTTTAAAAACTATGCATAGTTTTGACTTGATTTAAAAACATGCTAATAGACAAAAGTGTTGGCTTTAAAAAAAGGTATAATACTTAATTATAAGTATTACCGTTATTTTTTAATTATTTTTTTTCCATTTAATGTACATATTTTTTAAACTGCCCCTACCGCCTAAACGGGGGGAGATAGACCCCCCCTCCTATGGTAAAAAATGCTTGTTTTTAACTGTTCTATACAAATCCGTCATTAAACTTTGTCGCCAAAGTTATCGTACTCTCCCCGAGTTGTTTTTAATCTTATATGTGTATATATAAAAATGAATTGCTGTTCGTTAGTCTCACTAAAACTCGAAAACGGCTGAATGGATTTATCTTATCTTAGTCTTGAAATGTTCGTGGAGATTTAGGGAAGGTTTAAAAGGCGAGAAAAAATCGAATAATTTCCGGGAAAACCCTAAAAACAGCCCTTTTCTATTTCCCATACAAACGTTTTATAGAGTCACTTTGAATTGCTATTCAATAAATTTCATATTAAATTATAATCACTCATTGTTGTCTAAGCAATTTAGGTATGTTCCTAACGTCAAAGAGTCAATTTGCAATTTATTACCGCTGCATAAAGTTCAAATTCAATCATATTTATGAAAATAGTCTTCACGTGCGCTTTGGAGGATCTAATGTCGCGTTCCGAAAATAAACAAAAGTGAATCGCGAACGCGGCAAAAAATGTAATAAACTATTATCAGATTATTTTTTTACGTTTGGTAAATCTTAAGTTTTGTCACAAATTAAGTTTCTGAACACAACCATAATATTTGACATTAGATTTGACAACCAACTAATATGTCAATCATTCTGTCGCACTTCAGAACACGGAGATCTATGGCTCAAAGGTAAACTCCAAAAAAAATAAAAAAGTATTACGATTGCTGATATTGTGTTACGATCACGGTTACGATATTTTATGCATCCTTCTATCTTCGCTACGTGCGCGAGAACTTTCTTTACTTTTGTGATCCTTTGTGATAGTGACATTCCAAGTAGTGTGCTCTTTTTTTGTTGATATTTTGTGATAGTGACACTTTACTGTTAAGTTACTGTTAAGTGAGCGAGAAATTTTCTTACTTTGATTAATTACGTTACGATGCCGAGGAGAAGTGTGCGAAGAGCTACCTCACGTGCTAACCGCACTGATGACCAGAGAGAGACAGATCAAGAAAATAGTCGTATTGCTATGTCAGAATTGCGTTATTTAGTGAGTGACAATGAAGTGGATAGGCTTAGAATGCAACGAGTTCGTGCACATGAAACACAACAACAGCGAGCACGACATAATGAAATTGAGCTAATCCGCAAACGCAGTGCTCCTGTGATTCTTGAACGAGCTGCATTCCACTATGACCCGGCAATTGATTATTGTGCAGACAAATTGGTAACAATTGGGGAAATGAAAATAATTTGTAAATACTGTAAGGCTATAAAATACACTGGTGAATCTACTGGATTATGTTGTGCTGGAGGCAAAGTAAAATTGTCACAATTGGTCCCACCACCAGATCCTTTACGCTCTTTAGTTTCTGGGATTGGAAATGATTCTAAGCACTTCTTGGCCAACAATCAGAAATATAACAACTGTTTCCAGATGACATCATTTGGCGCTACACATATTATACAGGACAATTTCATGCCCACTTTCAAGGTATTATACCAGAATATTCTATATTGTTTTAGTTTGCTGCAAAATTTGTTACCATATTTATTCCTCATACTATTAGAGAATGAAATGGTTGTTGTTGTTGTTATTGAATTGTTAGGTGGAATTCAAAATTACGGATTTCCGGATCCGTAATTTTGAATTCCGCATAACAATTCATTATACCAGAATATTTTTTTATAATATTCAAGTTTGTACTAAAATATATATACAGCGTGTAACGGAAGGGTGTATCAACTCTGAAGGAGGTGAATGTGCTCATGAAACTCAACAACTTTCCCCAAAGAACATAGGTCGAAATATGAAAAAAAAAAATTGGTCCTCCCATAGTAAATCAATCAGCTGGTAGTCAGTTTTGTAAGGGAGGGCCAAATTTTTTTTTCATATTTGGACCTATGTTCTTTGGGGAAAGTTGTTGAGTTTCATGAGCACATTCACCTCCTTCAGGGTTGATACCCCCCTTCCTTTAGACGTTGTATATATGAAATAATTAATGGACAAAATTTAAAATATTACAGATACAAGGACAAATTTATCACTTACTGGGGGCACTGTTACCACTACCTGATGCAGATCATCAATGTTTACAAATTTATTTTATGGATCCTACAGGTATGCAAATTAATTGTTTGGGATGAATGCACAAAGGCCCATAAGAGGTCACTGGAGGCGCTGGACAGAACATTGAAAGATCTTCGTGACAACCAAAATATTTTTGGTGGGGCCATGATTCTGTTGTCAGGTGATTTTCCTCAGGCTCTTCCAATTATTCCCCAATCAACTGTTGCTGATGAACTGCATGCCTAAAATCATCGAATTTGTGGCAGTACGTAAAGACACTCCAATTAACAACTAACATGCGAGTATTTTTGCAACATGATGAAACTGCAAATGTGTTTGCGAAGCAGTTGTTAGATATTGGAAATAATAAAATTGCAATGGACAGCTCGACCGGATTCATCACATTACCCACAGATTTCTGACACATCACAGATTCAAAAGAGGAGCTTATTCAGCGTGTTTTCCCAGATATAGCGCAAAAGTTCAATAACCATAATTGGCTGGGTGAACGAGCAATATTGGCAGCGAAAAATAAAGATGTCGAGGATCTCAATGCGACCATTCAGAATTTTCTTCCAGGACAGTTGGTTTCCTTCAAATCAGTCGACACCGTTATGAACCAGGATGACGTAGTCAACTATCACACGGAGTTTTTAAATTCACTAGAATTGCCTGGATTACCACCTCCAATTTGCAGTTAAAAGTAGGATCAGTTGTTATCATGCTGCGTAACATTAATCAACCTCAAGACTGGCTGTGAAAAAGCTGATGAACAACGTCATTGAGGCAACAATCATAAAAGGAAAATACAAAGGAGAGGATGTCTTGATCCCGCGAATACCGATGATTCCAACGGATTTACCATTCGATTTTAAACGCTTACAATTTCCAGTACGTCTGGCCTTTGCGATGACAATAAATAAATCGCAAGGACAGTCTTTAGAAGTTTGCCTTTGCCTTTGTCTTCTTTGTTTATTTACGCACCACAAAACAAAACAAAAATTATAGTTTATGAGAAAGCTTTAAATTGATTAACAAACTGTATCATAACATTGTGTGTCTGTTAGTAAAAATTTAAACCTTATAAATAACATAAATAAAACTTCATGCTTCATTAAAAAAAATGCGTTTTGTTTGTTTTGAAATTAATTTATACAAAAGTTTAGATCTTTTATTTATCAATTGAGGCAGTACGAAGTCTGCCGGGTCAGCTAGTTGAATATAAATTTATATTTTGTTAAATAACTAAACTTTTTATAATAATAAAAGTATGAAACACTTTGAAAATATATTATTAAAAGAAATGGTTTGTGTATTTGAACGAACTAATCGAAAACACAAACCATTTCTTCCGATTAGTTAATTTATCGATAACTTATGAGCGGTCCTAGGATGAGCTGAGCCAGGGGATGAACAGACATTTTTTGTGGTCGGTGTGAACGCAGGCCATGTCAGCCTTTTGTTCTTCGTACAATACCTCAGTGACAACTCCTACCGGAAACAAAAGTTAATGGCAAAAACGGCTAGTTTTTACATACTATAAGAACTAATTTTGCACCTGAAACAAAATTTGGTTGCGCGAGTTCCAGCACAGGAACGCTAAAATTCTAAAATGTATTACATTTTTGTTTTTCACAAATATTTAATGCGAGGAATTACATTTCTGGTTTAAGCTGGAACAATAATTGTTTGTCCTTTTAAGAAATTTTACCAGAATTTTCTACCTTTCCTATGATGCTGATCTCGTACGCCTACATCTTCACAATTTAATCCATAATAGCCTTAGACGGTAATATGTTCCTAAGTTGTGGGGCGAGGTAAGAGTAGTTTTTTTTACCTCACATTGTTTATTCTTAAAACATACTATAGTATACTAGACTTTCACATCCGCAGCAACCTTAGGCCTGAAACATGCCTATTCTAAAAGTTAAAATTTAGAAACATACTTACACAACATGGTGAGAACTATAGAAAAAACACTATATATACATTGGCTGCGTTTTTAGAAATTGAAGCAGCTTTCAACGTACAAAACAGTGTAGTCAAAAAAGCCCACACAGGGCACAGGTCTCGAAATAGTACATTCTACTATAAACTGGATCATGTGTATGGTAAAACATGGAAAAATCAATAGCGAACTAGGTGGTATAGAGATTTAAGTATCAATATTCAGAAGAGCGTCTCAAGAGGTGTACTCTCACCACTTTCTGGTAATGAACGAAATCCTTATCAAAATCGAAAATAGTGGTACCAAAGCAGTAGCCTATGCTGACTATGGTTTGACGACTAACAAATAAGAGGAAAATACTAGATTATATAATTCCTAAGATGGAATCCCCATCATATTATCAGATCAAGCAAAACACTTAGGAGTAATTCAATAGGGTATCACAAAGGATCTACATTGATCTAAGAATGGCGATAACGCCATCAATTCCCACCCTATCAACCTAACCTTACCTATAACCATTTCCTTATTTTAGAAACGATAAAAGAACAAAAATGTTCAAGGCAGACAAATCAAAAATAATTTTAAAATATTAAAATCAATTTACGAATACTTTTATATCGCTTATTGGCTTCTCATAGGAAGTTATTGTAATCAGTCTGATTTTTCGAATTGAAAATGTTGACATTTCTCAACATTTCAAAGTCCCTCAAATCTAAAGAATTGTCAGTGTGTGCGTTCGTACATCCGAATATTGGAGAATCCTTTTTTTGTCATCAGTATCTCAAGAATTATTAAAGATATAGACTTGAAAAAAATGTGTTGCGCAGATAAAAACATCATAACATGCTGAAAGAACATTCCAAAAAAATGAGCACTTTCAAAGGAAAAATTGGCAGTCCTCAAATATTTTATGAATAGGTTGCCTTCAGATAAATTCAGCGGAAGTCCAAGCAACTTTTTTTTTCTCAAAAATGCGGCTGATATGGTTTTTTCTTGAGGAAATGGAAAATTTCATTTCTAACACCTATATTTAAGGCGGGGTTAAGACAAAGTACATCGAATAACAGACCAATTTGAAAAATTGCGATTATTCCAAAGATATTTTCAACACGGTTTAATACCTGGCAGAGTAACTTAGGTATCTATTTTTGTGTACTATGTTCCATCGAATTTTGAAAACAATCTTCAAACTGACATTATTTTCACGGACTTTGTCAAAGCGTTTGATACGGTAAACCACAAGATTCTGTTTATTAATTGGGTTAGGTCAATTGGATTGCACCTTATTTGACAGGCCATGTACAGATAGTTAAAATTGATGGAATTTCCTCTGACACTATTCATATTCCCTCTGAAGTCCATCAGGGTAGCCAAATTGGACCATTTCTATTCCTTTAATTTATTAATGATATATTTCAAATTTTCAATAAATCGCAATGCATTCTTTATACTGACGATTTAAAGATTTATAAAAATAAGTTCCAATCATAATTGTTTCCCTCTTCAGAATGATCTTGAAATTGTAAGGCTCTCAAAATGATGCAAAACCAATTCTCTTCATCTAAATGCAGCTATGTTTATTAATTAACTGATATAACTTGAAAGATGTTATTTTAGAAAGAGTTTCCCAAATAAAAAACTTAGGTATTATACTTGATGACAAATTTATCGTTTAGCTTTCATATTGATCTAATCATAAGCAAAGCATATTCAATGTTAGGTTTATTAAAAGTAATGCTCGGGAGTTGACCGATATTTGTACGCTTAAAACGCTTTATTTTTCGCTACTTTTGATTGTTTGCTTTGGAGTACTGCTCTGTAGTCTGGAACACATTTTATACAACTACATCTGAAATAATTGAAAGAGTTCAAAGGCGAATTGTCAAGGCATTGGAATTTTGAGATTCCCTGTAATAATTCCAGGGTCTCAAATGTTCGTGTTCTGTTTTTCATGCGCTTTCATAGGACAAATTATAGTTGCAATGAATCAATATCACGATGCATCAAAGAGGTAAATTCAATTTGGAATCAAATAGATTTTATCAAAGATTGTTCGAGACAGCTGAACTTCAAAATTATTTCATTCTATACAAAGTTGTTGTTGTTAACAAAATGTAATTTTACAACAAAGATCCAATCGTTAATTTTGTATGTAAGAAATTAAAATCTTCAAAAAAAAGATTCTATAACTAAAATATCTGAGAAATAGAACAATTTGATATCAAACATATTTTCTCAGATGTCAAATGTGTTGTTAAAATTTAGTTATTTTTTCGAAAATTCCAATTAACAACAAGTGTTTTTAGAACAAAGACAGATATACACTTCAAACTTTGTTTATCTTACACAAAATGTTGACATTAATATTTTGTAAAAAGTTTTAAATATACCGTGAGAGACAATGGTTCGCATCCCAACGTCTTTTATTCTCATGTTATCGAGGTGGATATTAACAATATTATAAATGTTTTAAGGGTATTTTCTTACGTGGAAATCTTAAATAAATTAATTTAATTATTCTATTAGAGCAAGATTTTTGTATTGTTTTTAGTATCATTTTGTATGTACTATAAAAGGTCTAATTAATGTGTTGATTCAATACCTCTACCTAGCAACAATCTAGAATAAGGCAATCAAAGTAGATATCCACCGAATCGATTAAATCTATTTATAGAAACTTATTTGTTCTGATTGGTTTAGATGTTCATTCAATAAAATCTCACATCTTAATAAAACAAAAAATAGATACACGATATGCGCTGTATGCACCTCGAAAGATAATTACAATTTACTACGATTAGTTACGTACACACGTTCACTTACTACGTTACTACGAATACTATCTATCATAAGTGTTTCGAGATTCCTTATGCTACATTTACATTCTTGATACTTGACTGCCTTCAACGACTTTGTTTTGCTCCATATTGTGCTTATGCAGTCTACATACTCGTTTCTATAACGAATTCTCAAAAACAAAAATATTTATAACTAAGCTACATCCCTCACGACTTCAAATTCACATACGAGACTGTGCAGTTATGTGTGGAGACATACAAAACGGAAACCTTCCAAATCTCTTTAAAATTGACAGCCCATTACTTAAGTTACATTTTCCGGTTATGCAACTGGGTAAGGAGATCGTTAAAAATGACCGTTGATGTCAAATATGTGTGCTGCTGATCAAACTGCAACTGTCTCTGTCTGCATGTGTGCAATTCTGCAAAACGGAAGTTGCACTAAAAATTAACTTTGAGATGACGTTGATCTGAGTATATGCCGATACGAGCGCTACCTATGCAACTGCCACCGCCGCCGGCCGTGCGTCGTCGTCGTAGCACCGTGTTACACTGCCGTCGTAAGCCATTTTCTTTGCAGCGATTAAGACAAATGCAAAAAAGAACTGGTCCAACTGGAAGTTTTGACAGCTGAACGATCACCAATAGCATATAATTTCATGATTCCAATCTATGATTACCTTAATCCAAAGTCTGGGAAATAAAAGTGGAGCACTGCAGAGCACACACGTCTGAGCTCCGCTAACTGTGAATTGGTCAATATCCGGGGTGTGCGCAAATTAACTTTTGTACATAACAATCATCATGGGAGATTGTATGAATTTTGTTTTTGCTATCAAGACACTTGTGGTAACTACGCTGCGCTGCGATCAGTAGTAGAGCAGATTTAATAGTTTAAGCCTAACACCCACTTTAAGTACGGAAAGATGTGTCTATTTACGCCAAAGTGCCCCCACGATTACACTACACAAGGCGTAGCTAAAACACGTAATCGATCTTCATTGTGAGATCGTATATGACCCTTCAAGATAATCATCTTCGTTGAAGAGAGTCTCGCCAATCTTTCATAAATATCTTGCTCCCTCCTAAAGCCATGCACTGCAAGCTATGATCAGATCTGATCATTGTTTAATTTTCCTCGTGTATTCGTATCATCATCTTTTATCTTCTCAACAAATTATTAAATGTCGACACTTTCGCCCTCGGGAGTAAAACTTGCCACTGTAGGGTGTGTTTGCATATGATTAATCATTTTAGGTTTGTTACTTGAGCTTGGAAAAGTAAGAGTGAGTGAGTATGATCATGATGGAGGAATGATGACGATGATAGAAATAAAGATCAATTGAATTAAAATAATTTGTAGGTAATGAATTGTTAAGGGGATTTTGGAATCTTTGATACGAATACCTTGCAGCAACAATAGAAAAATTGTACGTACTTGCCCTTAGAGTTGGAATCGCCTAGAAGTTTTAAAGTACTTTCCATATACAAACAAAATATTTGTATCTGAATATTCTTGAAGTACCGTGAATTTAGTCAAAATGTTAAGAATACGCTTGTCTTAAAATAAGTTTTTAAATGAATGTATGTAGTCTTTTTTTATTCAATCAATTGAAGCTTGTATGTCATTTTGCGTTCCTATATTGAACACATTGAAAAAAACAACTTTGGTATGATCTTCGGAGAATGACGGTGAACATTTTTGAGAAAATATACCTATCAAGTTTTACTCTTCATTAGGTGAAATGAAAATCTTAAAATTGATTGT
The DNA here is from genome assembly GCA_920104205.1 of Eupeodes latifasciatus. Classification (NCBI taxonomy): domain Eukaryota; kingdom Metazoa; phylum Arthropoda; class Insecta; order Diptera; family Syrphidae; genus Eupeodes; species Eupeodes latifasciatus. The sequence goes on from OV049924.1 coordinate 157,793,902, forward strand.
TAATGGAAGATTTAGGATTGGAAGAACTGTAAAATTTAGTTGTAAGAAGGGTTAAATGGGGTAATATGAAAAAAGAACGGTTCGGTTTTAGAAAACAGACCACCAGCTCCGTGCGACTCGAGACAAAGTCATTTCCAGTTAGTGTTTGACCGATATTTGTAACCATGCTTTAATTGGGAAGACAGAAGCAAGTGGACCAATATAATTACCCAAGTCAAGTCATTTGCAAAAAATGTAGTCTACCAACATTCGTTTTAAGACATACCCACATGTCTGTCAAAAAAGAAAAATATGCTTATATTCATTGTCAAACCATTTTACAGATGCTCTTAATATTTTGGCCAAACTGTTCAAAATGAAATGAAAAAAGAGGCTGGGATGCGACCCACGCTGATAATTTTCCATCTGTCTGTCGATTTGTGTTGTTTAAAACTTTAACAAAAAATGCACAATAATATTTTGTGTAAATAAATAATTTGAAGTTAATATCATTCTGATGTAGTCTCCTAATTCTTGAGTCGAAAACCATTTCTAATCAATTTATTGATAAACCTATTTTTGTTAACGAGATTTTTTAGTCGAAAACCAATTTTTACCAATTATTTTAGTAGCATTTCTTGAATGTTTTTGTTTATTATATGAGGGGTATAATTTCAAAACTCTTCTATTCCACTTTTTTTCAAAAATGAGTTAAGTATGAGAAAGTGTTCTTTAGAAGAGCCCTCTTCTATGTATTTAGCTAAAATTTATCAAAACTTGTTACTTCCTATACTTTTGAGTACTCAAAAAATTAAGTTTTTTTTCAAAACTACACTATTCCACTCAGTCGTTTAATTCAAAACTCATTTATTCCCATAAAAACCAAAATCCGCACCAAAACTCTTCTTTTCCTATGCAAATTAAAGTAGCCGCTTTCAAAACTCGTGTATTCCAATGACATTAAAAAGGCGGGAATCTTTGTTGTTTTGAGAGCATTCATGGGTTAAACTATTTAGTGTTGCAATAATTCTTGTTAAGAAAACATCTTTGGTAAGTTCGCAGATAAAATAATGTTTTATAAGTAGATTTATATTTAATAATTAAATATATTGTATTTATAGATCATGAAAAAAAGTTTACTTTCTTTTCAAAACTCCTCTATTCCTAAAAAGGTTGAATGAAAAAGTTTACTTTCTTTTCAAAACTCATCTTTTCCTAAATAGGTTGAATCAAAACTCAACTATTCCAATCGTAATTTTCAAAACTCTTCTTTTCCAAATTACATTGAATTTTTATAATTTTTAGATTCATTTTATAGGTTCAAAACCAAAAGAAATAGATAAAGATCATTCCAAACTTCAAATTTAGCCTTTCGACCAATCGCTAATGTCATTTTAGCAGCTTTTAATAGTTTTTTTCGTTTTACTTAAAATTCTAAAAAGTGGAAAAGAAGAGTTTTGAAATTATACCCCTTATATAACCAAATAGAAATTGAGCCAAATTATTTGAATACAAGAGCTTATGTTCACTAAAGCTGGTTTCTTCTTATCAAAAAGGGGATTAAACGCTTTAAAAACACATGCAAATATTTTAGAATGTTCCAAACAAGATTTTCTAATGGAACTTCAAAACACTTCATTAGAAATTCTTTAATTTTCTGTGTCTCTTAAAGAAAGATTAAGATTTAAAATGATTTAGTCAATAATATGATTGTAAATATCTTCTAGCTTTCTACGTTTTTTTGATAAAACTAAAAAACAATCAATATTTTTTTTCATTTACTAGTTCAAACAACAATAAATTGACCCCAAAAAATTGTACCAGCGATGAATAGGGTACACCCGTTCCGTTATGTTTTTTGCTGCCACAATACTTTGAACTCTATAGCTGCGTGCGCTGCCCGTGCCGCCCGGGCTTATAAAGCTCCAAGAAGAGCCCACCTAGTCGCGTGGTCAGCCTCATGAATGCGTGCCAGATTTCAGGAGTAATCATTATCCGCATATTTATATTCCCCGATGATTTCGGGTAGTCTATTTTAATAACATATTATTATGTTAGCTGAGTTCGTAATTGCAGGCTTTGTTGATCATGCCCCGCATAAAATATGCGCACATACGCCTATAGCTGCATCATACTTCTTTTTAATGAGTTCATAATAGCAAAAGTAGACAAAAGAAAAAATATAAATTGTCTGTTAGAATCTTTTGATTTGATTCGATGTATTTGATATTTTCAAACTTATTGTTCTTAGCTTTGGGGAAGAACCCGTATTAAAAAAAAACATAGGATACAAATTTACAGAAATTAGTCAACTAAAAAACCGAAATATAATGTTTTTGAATATGAAAAACTTTAGACCGATATTTATAATTCATATTTCAAAAATTAAAAATGTCCTTAAAACGATCAAGGAATATCCGAAAGACATTTTTCAAAACCATTTCCGGATTATCATGTCTACAGTATAAGAAATCCCCTTTGTGTGCATTACTGTTTCTTACAGGAATTACTTACTTAACTCTAACAACAAGATTATTGTTTGAGCTAAGAAAACAGTATATTAAATGGCCAGGTTCAACAATTGATCAACTTAACCCAATGGATTGTTTTGCATGCTATGTAGACGGAACCCAAATTGCGATCATGATCCCAAATAACTTATTCTTCCTTTGTCATTTTACTGCAATTTTAGCAACATAATAGCAAATAATTAACTGACGTTTAACTTTTATAAACGCACAAGTGTAACAATACTCCCGCAGATCTTATGCTGTTTGTTTACATGTACGAACGCAATTAAAGCACTACTGCGGAAGTTTTACAATTACGAACTTAGCCGTTATCTCTTATTTAAGCTGTTTAGCGCATTACTACAAGTATCAATAGATTGTTATACTCCCTAATATAACTTTTTGTTCGGTATCACTGACATTATCAACAAAAAAATATGCTATCTCAAATGTCAGGGATGTGTTCAGAAGTTTTTTAAAACTGTTTAATATTAGTGACAAAACTGCGATTAATACTCTAAATAATTGAATGTTGAGCAAAAATGTTTACTATGTACATACATATGTAAGTATAAGTTCTTGAAATAATATGAAAAATAATAGACCGTTTAAGCTGTAAAGGTCCATAAAAAAAAGAGTTTCTAATCCTAGAATTGAAAAATAAACTTCAATGGGACGAACTGATGGTGAAACTTTGTTCTCTATTTGTTTTCAACATTTAATTAAACGTACTTGTTAAAAGATTAATGTTAAACCAAATTGAATCTAGAGCAGACGAAGTAATAAATAGAACAAATATCAACAAACTCTTAATATATGTATATTGCTTTTGGCACTTTTGGATTTGTCATCTTTGTTTCTTTTTCTTAGTGTTCAATATTTCTTTTAATAGTCTAATTCAAATAAAAAATCTTACTAGAAAAAAAATAATTTGGTAACACCCACGATCTAAGGAAGGGTGTTCTTTTAACTGCATGAGAAGTTTTGATTCGAGTTGTCTACCGTTTTACAGCTGAGAATGCCAACCTGTATTAAACACTTCTGTTCACAAGAGAACATAATTGTGTTAAGTGATGAAGCTCATTTCAGGTTAAATGGCTTCGTCAATAAGTAAAATTAACAAAAAAACATGCCTGATACATATAACCCTATCAATGCCCGAAAAATTCTGCAAATCTATTTTTTTTAAATCTTTCTATTCTATATTTTTTCGACTTTCATTTTATTTCTGTACCACAGTTCTTCCCTTTTGTATTCAAGCCGTCATCCAAAAAAGTTCTTAGAAAGCTCAATAAATTATATTTATGTATTTTTTTACACATATATATATTTTTGTCTTTCTTTTTTGAATACAAGTAAATTATTTATTTGAAAACAAAACTGTGCAAATATAATAAACAATATTTGTCAAACAAACTCCCAATTTCTTCTCATTAGTCCTATGATGTAATAGAACCCAATCTAGCTAGGCCAGGTAATAGATCTGATACTTAGTCTTTATTATTTGGAAAATTTATTGAACTTTATTTCTTATTAAATTTTAAATATAAATTTTGCTGTACGATAAAATACCCAGTTCTAACTAGTACTCGGTACCCATTTGACAGAACTATGAGTACTAAGAACTATTCTATTAACCAGGTCCTAGCTTTTTGCTTAGGAACGAGTCTTAACAAATACTCGTTTCCAAATTGATAGGACTAGGTCCCAGTACTTGTGTGAAGAAATTAGTTAATACCGATATGAGTATTAATTCTGGGACTAGTACTGGTCCTTACGTTAGGATTCTGTGAAGAAATTGGGAAAGGGAGTCACATAACATACCTTTTTCTTGAAGTTCCTTAAAATAAAAAATTATAAAAAAAAACCAACAGAACTTTTAATACTCTCGTAGAACAAAATAGTTGTACCAAACGTTTGAACAAAATAAAATACCTAACAATAATAAGAAACTGAATATTATGTTTTTATTCCCACTATCACTCTTTCAATAAATTATTGAACAGAAACATCTGTCAACTGATTTAATATATACAATCTCAAAATTACAAAGTGGCATCACTGTTTTCACCTTTCAAACAATTTACATTGTATACTTTTAGGAACTATGTGCACTCTCATCATCAATGTTTTCTTACCGTTAATTTGTTTGAAATTTAACATTTTCATTTATTTTTTTCTATTTCTAAAGAACGTCACAAAAACACGTACAATACGATACTGCTGCGATGGCTACGCTGGGATAACTTCAACCAATGAAACAATCTGCAAGCCAATTTGTCGTGGCGGATGTGGACGTGGTTATTGCCATTCGCCCAATGAGTGTCAATGTGACGCCGGTTATATGGGCAAGCATTGTACGCAGAGTAAGTAATTTGGTTTGCTATACTTTTTTTCTCATAACGCTTTTAATTTATGACGTCATTTCTATAGGATGTAGTCACGATCGTTGGGGGGAAGCCTGTAAGAATACTTGCCGGTGTCGCAATCAGTCGGTTTGTGATAATAGATCTGGAATTTGCCACTGTACTTCAGGCTGGACTGGGAGCTGGTATGATCTTTCAATTTTCATATGTAATAACTCAGACCAATATTCCTAACTAAAAATAGGTGTGAACTGCCCTGTCCACAAGGACTTCATGGTGTCATGTGCAAAAAAACATGCAACTGCAGCTCGAACCGTTGTAATCCCCAAACCGGCGATTGCCTCGTCGACGACAACATTCTCCCAGCTAACGTGACGTCATCCATGATAGAAAGTCTCAACTCGACAATTGTCAACATCACACAAAATCTCAATCGTCTTGCCAAAAACTTAGGCACAACTGAAACAGTTACCTATCTTGTTCCCGATACAATCATTGACGCAACAACTCTGAAAACCATCCAGGAGGTGATTCTCATCAAACCCCCAGATAACCCGACACCGTCAATCATTGTCCATCAACCAGGTGGAGGTGCCAAAACGCCAGAAGTTATTCATGTCATAACAAACTGGCAACAGGAACAGCTGACAGGTTCGGGAGACTCAAACGAAACTCGTGTTTTCGAAGCTGGCCTCCCAACATCATTAGATTCCGAATCGAAGATACTTACAATTCTTCTCATTGTTCTGCTGTGTATCATGGTATTTTTAGCTTTGGGATTTCTGATTATCTACAAGAAGTTCAACTTCAAACGTGATGTTGCAACAAGCCCATCAGTTATGGCGTCTGATCCAGAGATGGATCCGAATTCGAAAGCGTTTGCCAAGCCGTTGCCAGATCTTCCTGCTTTTACTCAGATTATACGAAATAAAGTCGACGGTGAGTTAGAAAATTCATACAGTTACATTTTTTCTTTTTATAAAATGTACCCTTCTTAAAGGTCCTGAATTCTACGACTGTCCGACCAACAATACCGTTGTCAAGCCACCGTATTGTTATGCTCGCAAGGAATCCCTATATTCGGTGATTCCAAAATCACGGAAAGGCAGTGTGGAGAGTCATTTGTATGACGAAATACGCTACCCTGGTGCACATCATAAAATATCTCACATGTAAAACATGGTTTTCTCTTCTTTTTTTTAACTTGTAATTTACTAGTTATTAAGAACTTAACAAAACAAATACACATATACAATGTATATTATACATAATTATTTCTAGAACAATAACAGAAAAAAGATCAAAATAATAAACTAAAAAGAATACAAATCACTAAAGTGTCTGCCAATTAAATTATTAAATTCCAATTTCAATTCCTGATTGTAAAATTCCCTTTGTTCAAAACTAGTTACCAGCAGCTCGATTCGATCGGGACTGACACATTTGTCAATGAATCGCACAAGTCCTTCCGCACATACGCACTTACCGAAGGCATCACAATTTCCGAAGGAACACATCTGATTCGAGAAACTACAGCCACAGATGTTTGGTGCAATACACTTGCCGTAGCGACCGCATCCACTGCAATATGAAAAGATTATTAAAAATGTTTAAGGATCAAAGGAAGGAACATTTCTCAATCGAATTCTACTTCGACTCCTTTCCATACTTAATTTTTTTTTTTAAAGGGCCTTATTTTTTGTCATTGAGCTCATAACTTATATCTAAACATTTTTGAGCTATTGACTTTCCAAACACCAACAGGTCTAATATTGATAATGCAACTTATTTGAATTAACATAAAGTTTGTATTTCCTTAAATAGTAAAAGAATTGTTTCAGGAATTTCGAAAATGAAATATGACGGTACGGAGGAGGTCGCCGATTTCGTGAGTCTTCCATATTCGGGACCAAAGAAAAAAAAAATCATAAAGATTGTCAATTCTAGTTTTGTAATTTACATAAATGTAAAAAAAAGAATAAAACACTATTTTTATAAACATCCATAAAAGGTGTAACGTTCCAAATCTCAATATGTTAATAGGTCATGATCTTTCAGAATTAGGTAACATGTTTCTCCCGAATCGTAACGGTTTTCGGGTAACGGTTATTTAATGAAATTTTTTTTTTAGTTTTCATTCAAATAAATAAATTAGGTGGCGCAACAGTCCGTAGAGAACCAGGGCCTAGTGACTTACAACTCTCAACCATTCCTGTGTGCGAGTACTGTTATCAGGGATGGATGGGACCTACAGTTTATATGCCGAATCCGAACGGCTAATTTGAGAAAGCACTTTTTCATGACAAGAATTACTCTTGGAGAATTTGTCAATTCCTCGCAAGAGGCAGTACCCGTGAAAAGAACTTAAGGTGGCACAGGCAGGGATCGAACCCAAGACCTCTCGCATGACAGTCCAACGCACTAACCATCATGCCACGGGTACTACTTAGTTTTCATTCACTCTTCCAAAAATTACTTCTTTTTTTTAATGCTATTTTACATCAACAATTTTAATTTTAGTACACAAATTAATAGGCATTGCCATTTCAATAGAAATTAATAAATAATTTGAGATTTAATTCAATCTTTATAGTTGTATGGAGAAAAAAAAATGTTGTACAAAGTGTGTGAAAACCGGCTAAAAGTAGGTGATTTTTAAAATATGTATCTTAAAAAAAGCCGTTATGATTTGAAATAGAGAAGTTACGAAATTCTGCAAATTCATGTTCTGGCCTATCACCATATCTAGTTTGGAACATCCTTTACCAAACACCCTGTATATGAAAAAACTGGAATGGAATAAAATGGAATAAAATATCAAATTTCCAGTATACAAAATTTCAAGGTTGAAAAATTAAAAAGGGTGATTTTTTTACTATTTTCCTTTTTGTGACGCTAGTTTTGACAACTTGCGTACGTTTTGCGTTTTATGTTGCTGTCAAACATCTTCAGTTTGATCTAAAATTTAAAGATAAATCGTCTTAAAAACGAACGACGTTTGCAAATTATTAACTTCCCATGGTAAGTTATTGTAATCGGTCCGATTTCTCAAATTGAAAATTTTGATATTACTCAACGTCCGTACGTTCGAGAAGTTTTTTTCGTCGTGTATATCTCAAGAACTAGTAATATTTCATAAAATAAAAACTTACAAAAAGTACTACTAAAAATTGGTAAAAATGATTTCAGCCTCAAATATCTTTCCAAAAAAATATTAGCTTCAAAATAGTTTTATCTAATAAAAAACATTATTGCCAATTCAGATTTGGTAAACTTGGAAAAAATCCAATGCATAGTTTTTTTATCAAAAATAAAAACCTACACAAATACTAAAAAATTGATTTCTGACATAGATAGCCGGGATTATATAATTTAACTTTTTTAAATTCCTCATATTTTACAAAATATTGTTATCGATATTATTGAATGATTTTAATAAAAACCTTCCAAAAATACTGCTAAAATTTGTAAAAAAATGATTTTCAACTCTAATATCTCGAACAAAAATGAGAGTATTAACTGCAGAATTATTTGATACTGCTCAAAATATTGATGTTGATATTTATATAATTTTTGAGAAAAACTTGATTGACAATTTTTTTTCAAAAAACGAAACTGTTAAAAAAAATGGTATTGAGTTCAAACTTTTTTCATCTTGTACAGAGTTTTATTATAAATATTTTGTTAAGTTACTACTAATTAAGAGAAAAATAAAAACCTGAAAAATATACTGACAATTAAACTTGGAGTTAACTATGTTGAGAATAAAATTTTGTAATATTTAATCCGAATACATCTCCAAAGAAAACACCTTATACTTTAATTTTTGACTGCATATCTCCTCTTTTGATCTCTCTTAATTGACTTTATACCATTTGCAAAATTTTAGCGGGTACCAATTGGAAGTTATCAGTGTGGGTCGCATTCCATTTTTTTAAATTTTGTTATCAAAAAGCGTTCTCTGTTAAAAAAGTTTTTTGGTCAGTTTAATCGACTAAATTTCTCATCAAATTTACATTGATAGACGCAACACGCTTACTTAGAATGCGAACTGAGGACAATATCGAAGCTATATCGGTCAGTGTAAGTTATGACCGTGAATTATCGATTCGCCCCTGTTACTCCTCTACGTACGTCGCGTCGTACAAAAAATATTTTGCGAAAGAATTAAGGTGTGGAGTATTTCAAATTACAGCAGGTGTATACATTAAAGCCGAACGACCTACCACAACCGAAGTTCCGTTGAATGGGATCTTGAAAAGTTGAAAGCCATGAAGCTCATTCCTGGTTGAATGGAAAAGTGAACAAGCACAATTGCCGTATTTGGAATGAAAAACCGACAGAAGCATTGCAAGAGCTATCGATACATAAAGAAGAAGTCACAATTTGGTGCTAGTTATGTGCTGGCGGAATAATTGGGCCGTATTTCTTCAGAGATGATGCGAATCGCAACGTTACTATAAATATTGGCTACCGTACGATTATAACAAGCTTTGTTTGTTGTGCAAAATGGAAGCACTGGAATTACATGACATCCGGTTTCAACAACGGTGCCACATGGAAAAATTGGGAGGTGAGTTCGGTGAACACTTTATTTCACGTTTGGGTCCGGTCAGTTGGCCGCCTAAATTTCAAATAGCTCTTTAGTAACACTTTTCTAAATTCAGGGACTGATTGACTGACTTTAATGATAAGTGTTATTTATTGGAGTGATCTTGGTACTGAATAGTAAAACCGCTAGATATAAAAAGATCGTTAAATATCACTGGTAAAAACTACATAGAACAATATTTTATATTCCTATGACATCTGATAATTTTCTAAGCCAGCTTGGGGGAGCAGGAGAATTAAATTTTAATAAATGTAATTCTTTCTTCCACTTTAAATTGTGCATTAGAGACAAATTCAGAAATCCAATCATACAAATTGTATACTCAGAATTTTAACAACAAAGACGATAAATTTCCATTAGACATTTTGTTGATATTTCTAGAAATACAGGTTAGATTAGGTAAAAGTGGCTATCCGTGATGGAGTAGGACACACTTAGGCCAGTTAATGACCCACTGTGACACCACATGAATCTTGAAGCGTTCTTCTAAGCTCAATGAAACCAGTTTGAGTACCTTACGAAACGTAAAAGACTCATTATGTTAATATGATTGAGATCGTTATAGAAGAATTCTCCTATGTAATTCTTTCGTTTTTGAGCTAGAGCAGGGCATGTACAGAGGAGGTGAAGAACTGTTTCCTCCTCTTCCTCATCCATACAGCTTCTGCAAAAGTAATTTAATAATACTCCTAGCCCGGTGGCGTGCTCCTCTTTTTGAGCTTGTACAATTTTAGAATATTGTTACCTATTTTAACTTAAATAAATTATTGTAGATAAATCAATTAAAATTTGTTCCTTTGTAATAGAAATACTTTGAAGCTTATCTTAGGGCACTTTGTTAAACCATCAATAGCATCACTCACAAAATAACTCACTTTTCACATTTCGGCACACAAGTATCGCCCTTAGATTCGAAGCCCTCGAAACAGTGACAGACACCCGGTTGTTTGCAAACACCGTTTTCGCACTTATCACCACAATCCGGCAGACAGTTGGTCGTGTTTTGATCGTACCTAAAGCCATCGTGACACTGACATCTATATCTCGATTCACAGAAACCATTTTCACAGATCCTTAAAGTAAATTTTGTTAAAATTGTTTCAAAAACACAAGTCTAGTCAAGTCAAGTTGGATACCCACATGTTATCACAAACGGCTTCACAAACTGTTCTCGGCGGTCTCATGTAAAATCCTGCAAAACATTCACATTTGTTCGGGGCAGCACACCTACCATGTCCACAATCTGGAGTGCAAATCGGTTGACAGCCAATCGGTGTCATCTGATAGCCGTCCTTACAATCACACTTATCCGTCTCCACACAAATTTGATTATGACCACAAGCTGGTATGCAGTTCGGGCGACAAAAGCTTCGAGTTGGATCCAATGTGTGATCTCTGTTACAGCGACAAGTCCCATTCAAATAGCATCGTCCATTCTCACAGCCCAGTGGACATGCAAATACACATTCACCACGATCATTCTTGGTGAACCCATCGAAGCACTCACAACGGCCCGGTGCTGTGCAGAAGCCGTTCTTGCACTTGGTGCCACAATCTGGCTCACAACGATTCCAATCATAGCGAGTTCGTTTGTATCCTTCACAACAGTCTTCGATTTCATGGAAATGAATGTTGCTTCCGTTGCCTTGAATGTACTCATTCCTCTCCGTTCTGAAGAGAACGACCCTATGATGGTTAAATGCTCACATGTTATTAAGGGATGATCTGTACCAAAATTTTCCCCACAAAACTTACGGTACTTGTTTCCAACATTTGTGTGTGTAGTTCTTTTTCATATAAGCCAAACTACGAGCTTCCGATATGAAGATATCACCGGAGATTTCGCGCTCACTTAAGACCAAACCGAAGCTGATAAAAGCAGCACCCACAAGGAATGCCCTTATCTGCGGAAACATTATAAAATTGGAATAAAGTTTTATTTTAGCTTTTAAGGCGAACTTTACTGGGCACGAGTTTAATTTGAAATGTTGCCTCGAGTCGTGAGAGCATCTTGAAAATAGACCCTATGTTAATATTTTCTTAAACGCTCTTATCATCTGGCAGAGTGACCCAGAATCTTACTTTCAGCTTTGCTTTTGATGTTGTTGCTGTCGTCAGAAAACTATACTCATGCTCAAGCGCAATAGGGCAAGAGTATAAAATGTTTTGATTTGTGAATTTGAGCTTAACACTGATAAGAATATAGCCCCATTGCGATAAGAAATACAAAAATATTAAACAATTTTACAGACCAATTTGTTTTGCGGATAATAGTGAATAGGAATTGATTGTGTTTTCGGCTGAAAGTGAAAGCTTGAAAACAAAGTTTGCTTTGAAACATTTTGAATTATGACATCACATCGTTAAAAAATTAAGTTAAAAAACAATCAATTTTTTTTAGGGGGCATTATTCTCCTGAATTTGAATCTGTAATCTCTCTATTGCGTCAGGTTTTTGAAATAAACGGTGTTCAGGAAGGATATATAAACTATAGACACAACAAGTAAAAATCTTTGTTTTCTAGAAAGATACAGTTTAAATCATTTCAGTATCTAATATCCCTTAGCTAACGGAAATTTTCATGAGTTATGAGATGACTTATGAGTCTTCTTTTGACTTTATACGAAGTGTTGAAAAACCTTACTTTTAAATGATGAATTTAAAAATGCGCGTTTTCAACATTGTTTATGCTTTGTCAGTACATTTCAAAAAATGTATGTGGTATTACTTTGTGAGTTTATAACGCTTTAAGTATTTCTGTTACAAACTATTTTAGTATAAATAGAATCGCCACGAATTTTATTCTTAAAAAACCTACTCCTAGAATTTTCACGGCCTTGAATGCCGAATATAAACCTTTTCTTTGAATTTTTAAAGGTTACGCATCAAAAATTTGAGGTGATAGAATGAATTTAAAGTCGAACTTGAACTAAGGCCATCAAAAACTTTAGAAAAAGTAAAATTTGACTGCCAAATGCAAGACCTTGTTGAGCAGTGTAATAGGTCTATTGACTCTGGTATATTGAAGAACGCAATATAATGCTATAGCTCTGGAATATTCTTTAATGTTCAAATATTCGAACGTCCTCACATATTTTTATTTGTTCTCACGCATTTTTATAAAGGGTTAACTAATAAGGACTTTCAAATGGTCCATCGGCTTCAATTCTTGAGTCAGCTTAATCATTTATGGGTGGAAACTAAGATCCTTACGCACAATATGCCACAATGTGGTCTGAGTGATGCCGAATTCTTGAGAACGCAGTGGAAGTCACTGGTTTGGATCGTTTAATACAGACGCCTGAACGGCAATGATATTTTCGACACTTCGACCAATCCGTTATCTCAATGATCTTATTGAATGTTTACTACTATCGTAAATGTCAAAAGACAAAAAGAGTTCAATGATTAGTTAAAGGGTGCGTTCACAAATTGAAAGTTGTCAAATCCCTTTTAGAAACCCCGATACATCAAAGATAAAAACTTTTAACGATAAGCTTATACTTTTATTGAATTAAAAAACATCATCAATTTATCGATGGAACACAATTCTGTTTGCCCTTAATTCCACTCTTTCTAAATCCCTTATTGCATATGCAAAAGTTTGGTGAAGTACAAGTTCCATTAGGACATCCAGATGGACAATGGGCCTTACAGACATTTGGTTGAGTCGCGTCCAAAATATATCCAGGATTACAAGAACACACATTATAGCCATCACAGACTCCATTCAAACACGGTTTTTCACAATGAGGTACACAATAAGCTTTGCTACTGTCAAGAGTGAATCCTGGCTTACAAGTGCACGTTTCAGGAGCTGTGCAAGTGCCTTTAAAACATCCCCTAAAAAAAACAATGCAATTTAAAGAAACTATAAGCTTTTAAAATTAAAGAGCTCGTTACTTTGTACATATTGGCTCACAAATATTTCCTTTTCTAATGTATCCCCGATTACAGCTACAAACTCCTGGAGCTGTGCAAGTTCCATCGCAATTTTCACATTTCGGCTGGCATACTCCAGATGGAGATAATTCATAGTTGAATGGGCAACGACAAGTCTCAGGAGTAATACATGTCCCAACACCGCCGCATCCCTTACTACAATGTGGTCTACAGAATTGCCTTGAAGTAGGATCCAAAATGAAGCCAGATTTACAAACACAGGATCCATTTGGCTGGCAGATACCATTGCGGCAACCAATAGGACAGATTGGAACACAATTATCTTCATGATCTCGAATATTACCAGGTAGACAGACACAAGTGTTGGGGGCTGTGCAAATACCATTGGGACAGTCATCCTTACAAATTGGATCACATTTGCGGAAAACATGAGGATTACGTTGGTACCCATCACAGCATATTTGAATTCGAGTCATAGTCGGGTTCGAACCGTTGCCTCTTGGGATGGCAACGGTACTGAGTTTACCTGCCACAAGTGATGCAGTTCTGAAATAGAGGGCTTAGATAAAGAGATTACTGATTTTCCAAGAACTTACGGCACTTCAGTGAAACAAAATCCAGATGCAATATTCAACCGAGTGTGGTTCAAAAACTTATTAAATCCTGGAAATGCTTGAGCGTTTCCCAATTGTTGACTATGCACATTCATTAATGAATTCCACCCGTTTCCTGGCAATGCCGGTTGCGGATGAGCTCCACTTCCCAAATGATGATTTATGTTATTAGTTGAGTTCCAGCCATTACCAGAAGCGGTCTGGATTTGCATATTAGAATTCGAGGCTGGTAATGCTGCGAAAGGGGATACATTCTGCCCTGGAACAATTTGCGTGTTATAATTAAGTGCTGGCAATACTGTAGGAGGTGAAAAATAATTTCCATTTCCCGATTGATTATGTAAAGTTGATGAATTCCATCCATTTTGATTATTTGATGCTTGTAACGTCGTCGTAGGAGACGATAAATCATTTCTCGAAACTGCAGTATTATAAGGTTGAAAAGTTGGGTAAATTGTATTCGCAAATTGTTGCTGAGGGTAATTGATTGTTGTTGTAGAATAATTCCATGCATTTGCATTTATCGGCTGCGGTGGTGGCGAATAATAATTAGTAAAATTCGAAGATTGTTCAAAATTTCCTGAAACTGAGAGTCTGCCTTTGACCTGCGCCAAAACTAGATAAGGCAGTAGTATGCAAAAAAAGAATGAAATAAACTTAATTTTTGTAATTAACATATTTTTTTATAAGTATGTTAAGAAAATGTATTCACTCGACAAACACTTTAATCAAACTAAAAACCACCATCTAATACCTAAGTATTTTAAGCTCCAATGGCAATGTTATGAGCGGTCAGCAGGTATTATTTTTGTACTTGTTTGTGGAATAAATTAAATCTGCCCTCAGATAGAATTATTGATCAGATGGTTTTTTACTTCGACATTTTTCTTTCAATTCAAAAAGTGCATTACAGTAAGACCCAGATAAGTGCGAGGAATTATTCTGTTGATAGCAGAATTCTAAAAATTTAGATCAACTAGACCCACTGAAGTTTCGCGTTCGTTTTAAATATGAACTATGAAATTCGCTAGGTGAATTATATTTTATATATGTGAATTCCTAAGACTGAATTATCATTTATGAACTTGCCTATCGACGCTGAAATTAAAACGTCATATAATTATGTTATTTCTTAGGGACAATAACTTTGCCTCTTTTAAGGTCATTAAGATAAATTTCAAGGAATCGTACGTAGAGAATTCCAATAAAATGCATATACGGTCACAATGCCATTTTGGATTGTCTCCCATAACTCTTGTTGTTTGTTGAGAGAATTTTTTGTTAGATATGTCCCGTTGAGTATTCATCATTTGCACCATTTCTCTAAATAGCTCCATATTAGTTTTCCGTTTCCATAAAACAAATTTTAAAACATTAAACTTGCATTTTTTAACTTAAATACAAATTTACTTTAGATTTGTTTCGAAATTGACATGAATTACATATTATAGAGAGGGCGAAAGGGTTGCGATTTCAATAATACCAGATAAGTTCAACACAGTGTCGATGGTGCAAAACATGTTACCGAAATTCTTTAACTTTCTTTCATCGGATTTGGCATTAACAAAAGTTTAGAAAATAATAAAAACTGTCACTTTAGCACATTTGCCCGAATTCGAATTCTGTAATAGGGGTGATTGTTGTATAAAAGCAAATAATGCAAAATCTCAGATTACTGAAGCATTTTGTATTTGTAATGGGTGATTTTTTTGAGGTTAGGATTTTCATGCATTAGTATTTGACAGATCACGCGGGATTTCAGACATGGTGTCAAAGAGAAAGATGCTCAGTATGCCTTGACATTTCATCATGAATAGACTTACTAACGAGCAACGCTTGCAAATCATTGAATTTTATTACCAAAATCAGTGTTCGGTTCGAAATGTGTTTCGCGCTTTTTTATCGACAAATTTTGTTCAGCGATGAGGCTCATTTCTGGTTGAATGGCTACGTAAATAAGCAAAATTGCCGCATTTGGAGTGAAGAGCAACCAGAAGCCGTTCAAGAACTGCCCATGCATCCCGAAAAATGCACTGTTTGGTGTGGTTTGTACGCTAATGGAATCATTGGACCGTATTTTTTCAAAGATGCTGTTGGACGCAACGTTACGGTGAATGGCGATCGCTATCGTTCAATGCTAACAAACTTTTTGTTGCCAAAAATGGAAGAACTGAACTTGGTTGACATGTGGTTTCAACAAGATGGCGCTACATGCCACACAGCTCGCGATTCTATGGCCATTTTGAGGGAAAACTTCGGAGAACAATTCATCTCAAGGAATGGACCGGTAAGTTGGCCACCAAGATCATGCGATTTGACGCCTTTAGACTATTTTTTGTGGGGCTACGTCAAGTCTAAAGTCTACACAAATAAGCCAGCAACTATTCCAGCTTTGGAAGACAACATTTCCGAAGAAATTCGGGCTATTCCGGCCGAAATGCTCGAAAAAGTTACCCAAAATTGGACTATCCGAATGGACCACCTAAGACGCAGCCGCGGTCAACATTTAAATGAAATTATCTTCAAAAAGTAAATGTCATGGACCAATCTAACGTTTCAAATAAAGAATCGATGAGATTTTGCAAATTTTATGCGTTTTTTTTTTTTTTAAAGTTTTCAAGCTCTTAAAAAATCACCCGATATAAACAAATCTTTAATTTCTTGAAATTGCCCGTGGCAGTGAACCTTTTAATGTTGTGAAAAAAAGGTTTGATTCTCGTGTAGTTGTGCTTTCATGCCAAAAATAAAAGAGGTGTTCCAACAAATTGGTCATACTGTTGATATTATTACGACAATGCTGGTTTTCACACTCATTGGGGAGTTCTGATTCGGTTTACTCTGATCTAAGAGAGCTTTTGAGGTTCTAAAGAAAAAAAACCAGTACTTCTAGTATAATGATAAACCTAGTTATTTTTAATCTCGGAATTTTGAAGAGCTGCAGAGAAGATTAAATTTAGTGAAATTTTTTTGTTTTGAAAAGATTCTTTGATTTTCGAAGGGTCATGCTCTATGTGATTAAGTTGACAATAAAAATGATATTTTTTAACTTAACAATTTACTTTACAAATAATTATTCCAATAGACTTTCAACACAAGTGTTGAGGTAGTAAGTAATTATAAACAACTTACGTTGAATTATTTTAATAATTATTAAAATCTTAGAGATTCGCGTATATAGTCATTGATTGACTTCACATTAAATAAAATATGTTGTTACGATGAGGTAATTAAATGTTATTTATACTTTTGTACAATAAGACGTTATTTTGTTGTTATTTTTGTTTACAAATACAGAAACAAGTAAAATAAATATATAAATACTTGAAATCAAACGGACTGAAATTTAATCGTAAGGTGTCACTGATATAAGTTACTAGCCGACCCGTGCTCGCGTTGCTTCGCAAATTGTAACCACGAAACTTTTTGAATATTAGTATTAGCATATGAAAAAATTTCTCAATGGGACTGAGCATATTTTCTACAATAATATTAATTTTAGTTTATATGTATATATGGTTTCGCTTTTATATAATAGTATAGATATAGATATAGATTTGTGTTGAAGGGAGGCTATGGCTCCTAGGGTTTTCCAAAAAGGAAGTTCTACGATAACTTCATGAATTACTATCTTTAAGGTTTTGCATTGATTGTGAAGACCCTACCCTTAAGAACCCTTGCAAGAGGAATGCAAAAGATTTAGGTGGAGGCGTTCTCATAGCGGTAAAAAATACACATTTCTATTCTTCCATATATTTTCCATTTGAACTATTAATTGAACATGTCTGTTCAAAGATAATGGTATATTCCTCCAAAAAGTTTGGAGTCTGTTTATAGCGAACTCTCCTTGGCATTAGACTTTAGGTGGTCTATCCAAAGACGAATCGTGCCTTGAAGCATCTCCTTCTTCTTCAAAATTGGAACTATCTTTTCTCGGTAAAATTCTTCTTAATTTTTATAAGATCCTTAATAATTGTTTGAATAAAAACTAATCAAGAAGTATAAAATTTAGCCACCCTTGGTACACGACCTTTTCTGTTCATCCTGTCTATGAACGACGTATCGTCATGTCTAGGCTCAAGTGAAGTTCTCATTTTTGCTATTGGAAGCATGAAGCTTTAAGTCGATTCAGCATTTTATATAACTTAAACTGTTCATCGATAGATTTTATTCTAAATAAGGTGGGATTAAAATCATTGTTTAGAACCAGTGCTAAACTATCGTAAAGTCTTTTTTTTTTTTTTCTGTAATAGTTCTTATTAAATGTTAATTATATTTTGTATTTTGTGCGTGTGTTAGGCTATAATTGTATTATTTTCTTAATAACAACTAACACATGCACTTATGATGAGCCTCTGCTCGTAGTTTGAAGCTTGCTATAATCTGACTACTTTCTGAAAATTCTGAAGTGAAAAAAAGAGACGAGACGAGACGAAAAGTGCTAAATTACGAGATCTAGGTGACCAATTATAATCATCTCTTCGAGAAATTAGTTTAGGAACCTATTAACGCAATACTTAATACTTAGAATTGTGAGTAAAAATTTTCAAGGGAACAATTCTTTCTGCCTCCTCCTTGTTATTGAAACCTTAGATGCTGTGAGAGGCCTTGTACCCCTGTGGAGTTAAGTGGTAAGTGGGTTCTTCTTTTGTTAATTTCAAATGTGTTTTATTGCTTGCAAATGAGGTGCACGCCTTGTCTGGCAGATAGGTATGGAAAATTTTGAACGTTGTGCGTGATACCGTATGGTTATGAGTATGGGCTTGGGCAGTCTTCACTCGTTGCGAGATGCCATTTGAGTAACCATAGAGCCGTGGTCGATTGCCCGTTGTGCGTTCGTTTATAACACGTTCATTGAAACGGGCCGTTCGGTCATTGAAACACAGAAGCGATTCCGAAGTCATTTTAATATTGGCTGTAGTGTTTCAAATGTTGATACGATTACAAAGTAGGTGAATATCTTTCACAGAACTGATTCTTTGAAACCAGGAACTGACCGATGAGGTGGTCGAACGGTAAGGACTCCAGAAGATATTGAAGGAGTGCGCCAAGCAGTTGAAACCAGTCCTCGTCGATCGGCTGTATTTTGCACTTTGATTCGCATTTCTTTTCATACAAGATGATGTTTATCCAAAATTGCAGCAAACCGACACGGCATGCGGATGAACTTTGCAGAAACAATGTTGGAATTCTTTACGGATGACACTGTTTTGATTGTGAGCGACCAAGCCCACTTTCATTTATCAGGAATGGTTAATAAACAACATTTTTGTTATTGGGCCTCGCAAAACCCACAAGAGCTCCATGAATAATCTTTCCAAGGTCAGTGTTTGGTGTGGCATTGACGAAACTTTATTATTGGTCTGTACCTTTTTCGTGAAAATGGTCGAAGTGCCACTGTCAACACAGATTGTTACTTACAGATGTTTTCAAATCCACCATACCGCGTTGCCGGACCCTGTATATTTAAATTGGATTTTCTATTGTTCTTTTTTTTTATTTTTTGTTTTCGTTTTGTTTATTTATTATAGATAGCATCTTCCATCGAAGTTCCTAACTTTATTAAAATTAATGCAGTGCATTATATTCAAATTTTCAAATTCAAAATATTCATTTATTGTAATTTATGACCATTACATTACAAATTTTACAAAAGCTTTTATGAATTTTTTTAAGCATTGGCTTAGCCGTCAGCTCAACTGGTAACTTTAAAATATTTAAGTATACAATTGAACAAGTACATATACATATGTATTATGGTATAAAATTAAAAAAAGTAAAAAAGTATGATTTGATTGTATAAATAATTTCATTATATGATTTATGTATATTCCGTTATTATAAGCATTCTGTAGTGGTAGCTAGCTCTGACAAATTTGACAAGGTTCGCCCAATCTGATCCATTTAAAATTTCAATTGTTTCCTGTACTGTACTGATAGGGATGGTTTACCAAAGCATACTCTTCTTTGCTGGTTAAAAATTGGACACACACTGATGAAATGAAAGCAATCTTCTTTAGCTCTCAAGTTACATAAATTACAAAATTGGTCAAAATTTCCGTTGTATGGTTTTCCATTTAAATGTAGAAGTTCGCATCTTGATTTAAAAATTAGGGAAATATCTTTATAGGAGAAAGAATCTTGGAAGTAGTTCTTTTCACACAAGTTATAATTAAGCTGGCTATAGAGTAATCTGCTCTCCGATTGACGGGCATTTTGAATCATCTGATTTCGGTTAGATTCTTCAAGTTTTTGGATGATTTCGTAGAACTTCGTTTTCACCTGAACAATATTGTTCAGATTGATCTGCACAACTTCTCCACAGTAAGCAGCAATGTTTTCCCATGTCCTCATCCACCAGTCCTTATTCCGAATTTCGTAGAGCATCATTAACTTACATAACCGAATTTCCCGTAGACCAAGCACTTTAATTAAATAATCAGCCTGTAACTTTAGACTTAAAGTAAAAAGTTTTGGCAGGCCTGTTTCCAAATAAATAGCATAGTTTGGTGTGTTTAAGGGAATATTGAATATTTTCTTTAAGAAATTTCTTTGAAACTTTTCAATTTCTTCGTATTCTTGCATACCCCATATTTGTGCCGCATAGCAAAGCGAAGATTGGACGACTGCATTGAAAATATTATATTTTGTTGAAAGGTTTATGTGATCGTTAGAGAAAATCTTCTTCCAAGTACAATTAATTAAGCTTAAGTATCCATGTGTTCCTAACTTCACTCCGATTGGAACGCGAAAAGACCATTACTTTCGTTTTGTCTGTGTTGATGACTAGACCCCACTTGATACAATAGTCCGTAAGACGATTTACCATCAATTGCAGGGTGTCTGCTGATTCGGATAATAAAAGAAGGTCATCAGCGTAGAGTAATACATTTATTACAATACCCGCAATTCGGACACCTCCTGTAATGTGCGTAGCTATATCATTAATAAAAAGAGCAAAAAGAAGAGCGCTGAGTAGACATCCCTGCTTTACCCCAGTAAGTGTTTTAAATGGTTTTGAATATGTTTTGCCATCCCAGACTGCAACTTCAGTATCTGTGTACAAACAAAGTATTATTTGGATGAATTTTGTCTACACTCCAAGTTGGGAAAGTTTAAAAAATAAAGCATTTCGATTCACCAAATCAAATGCAGCTTTAAAATCAACAAACATAATGTGTATACTTTTTTGTTTCTGGCTTGAAATGCTTTTACTATTGATGTTAAAGTAGATAAATATGTGGTCAACCGTCGAATAGTTCTTTCTAAAGCCTGCTTGAACCTCTGTAAGAATGTTGTTTACATCCACCCAATTTTCAAGCCTGTTAATGAGAACACCACAAAATATCTTCGCAATGACATTCATGAAGGATATGCCTCGGTAGTTTTCAACTGCATTTAGATCATCTTTCTTATGGATTGGAAAAATTATCGATTTTTTAAAAGAGGACGGCACATCATCATTATCAAAAATCTTATTAAAAAGTGTATGTAGATGGTTATAAAAAGTAGGGGTTGCATTTTTAAAATATTCGTAGGGTATCCCACCTTCACCTGGGGCTTTTCCGTCCTTGGCTCTGTGGAGAACGAGTTGTATTTCATTGACTGATATAACTGCGTCCAATATATCATCACAAACGAGCGGCTGTGCGTATGAGAAAGTAGATGTTGGGTTCATTTGAAGAAGATTTTTGAAATATTCAGATAGATCATCTGCAGAAACACTTAACCCTATAAAGTTGTGTGAACCGTTAATTTCTTTTGCTATTTTCCAGAACTTTTTTGTGTTTTTGATTTGGCTGAGTGATTGGGCTTGCATGGATTCCAAATTGGTTTTCGTAATGAAGCAGATTTTCTTATACTTCTCATTCGCTTGTATGTACCATTTTCGAATTTGATCACAAGAACATCTGCGGAAGGCTTTCAATAGTGCGAATGATTTTTTTCTGGCTTTAAGACATTCTGTATCAAACCATTTTTGAGCAAAAGAATTCGTTGTTTTTGGAGTGGGGTTAATTGCAGAACATCTTATGGATTCTGTTAATTGAGTTGTGAGTGCGGATGTTGACAAATTAGTTGGAGGGGTGTGCGAAAGGTAATCATCTAAATAGTGTTGATATATTTCTAAATTTGGGGTTTTCTATTTTAATCAGGGCATCAGACTAAGGGATCTCTGTTGTGGTTCAAAGTAAGATTTCCATTCAATTAGTAATGGCATATGATCAGAAAATTGTTTACTCAAAACTTCAAATTTGTATATAAGAGGGATCCAATCGATATTTACCATGCAGTAATCAATCACCGATTTGCCTTGGCCACCAACAAAAGTGAAATGCCCTTCGGTGTCACCTTCCGTGCATCCATTTAAAATAATACTATCATACATTTGTAGCATTTCTAATAATCTCACTCCGTTTTGATAGTGCTGAGTTAGATATAGTCATTTAGGTTTCAACTTGGTTATTACTTATTCTAGCATTGAAATCACCAACCAACATTACGTTTTTGCTCGATAGATCACACATTAAATTGCTCAGTCTGTCAAAGTCTTCGGTCCATTTGTTGCAATTTATATAAAAAGGAACAATAAACATATTAGGTTTTTTTAAAAGCTTAACGACAATGTTATCTTGGATTTCCACAAAATTATAGAACTCCAGTTTTGATGTTTGTATTCCATACAGACATCCACCGCTTGCACGACCTCTTGATGATGTTTTGGTTGCCGGAATCCAAAAAAGTGTATATCTGTTAAAATATTTGGTAAATTTACTTAAATTTTCAATTAGAACATGTGTTTCAAAAATGAAGAATATTTCAAAGGTTTTAATAAAATTAAAGAAATCTATAAACATAATCTTATTATTAAGCCCTGATACATTATATGACAATATTTTACAAACATTAATACTAAATGAGCTGACGGCGGTTATATCTCAATTCCTCATTCTACTACTATTTTGCACAAGTGGCATCCTTGGTCGACGATTAGTTGTTATTGATCTAGTACTGTCGTTTTGATTCTGACGATCATTTGGCAGGTTGATTTTTTTGCAGCATTAAAGTTAATGTCACCTAACATTTTTTGTAGTTCGTGTTCTCCATCGGTTTCAGTATTATCAGTGTTATATATAAGATTGTTATTATTATTTAAATAAAATGATTTGTTTTCAAATAAAATGGAGTTGTTTTTTATTTGAACCAAACTAATTGGTTTAAATTTTTTTATTATTTTCCTGTAGTGTAAAAGAATACGTTGTTTTAGTTGCATTTTCTTGGAAAGATCGCGTTGCAGAAAGACACCTGTTTCTTTCAGCTTGTACGCATTTTTAAGCATTTTCAAAGTAATTTCACTTGAGCCGGTGTTTACCTTCATTTTGATTGTATTAATATTTTCACTTATTTTTACGGAATCTGAAAACTGTTATGTACAATCATTACCAAGTAGAAGCCGAGTGACAGTTCGAATTTTTCCTTCTGGATTTGTATGAGAGTCTTCTTTGGGAATTGAAATTATTAAGTTTTTGTTTCTTATTTCACGACTTTGTGATTCAAGTTCTTCTTCCAGAGAGCTACATCTCAGTTCAAATTGCTTAACTTTTGATGACAATTCATCATTTTGTTTTCGCAAGAAGCTTATTTCGTTGTTTAGCTTACCCAGGTCTTCTTTGGTAGCTAGGTTAGCAATTGCCAATGTCAGCTCAGTTTGTAGAGAAGATACAACAATTGATTTAATTTTTTGTAAATCCGAATCAGACATAGACATGTTGTGGGTGGTGCGTTTTAAGATTTTGTGGTAATTTGGTGTATTTTCTTGATAACAATTTTCTTCTGGTGAGGTTTTGACGATTTTTCGTTTGTCAGACATGTGACTTTAGATTTTAAGATAAATACTTATTTTATGCAGAAATATGCTTATATTACCTTGACAGTGGTCGATTATTGGAATAAGCTTTCTTTATAAATCAATTTAGGCACTTTTTAAATTTAAAAACTGGATATTAGGTTTTATTTTTAAATATTTCTCTTAATTCAACTTTACACTTTCACAGCAGCGTTGCCAGTCAGTGCATTATGTTTGATAACAAAAGTTTAAAAAAATAAAAATCTCTACTTCCTATCTGAATTTATAAAAGTTGTATTGTTTTTACCATTTTCTAAGTTACTCCATTCAGAACGAGACCCCTTAGAAATTGTTATACCTATTCATGGTTTGCTCTCAATTTCCGAATAATCCGGATACAATTAGTAACATTAGCAGGAAAAATATTTCCGCTGATAAGAAAAAAGGAATTATATTATAAAAGAGTATTATGGTATATTGCTGAGGTTGGAATGTCGTCAAAAACGAAAACGTTCTACTAAATAATATTAGTTAGTTTCCAACATTTCAAGATGAAGGTTCTTTGGAATTTATTTATCCTAATATTTCTCCTCAAATATGGATGTCCTGTCCAACTTCAATAACATTTCTTGGTAAGAAAAAACTTTTTACCAAATCAAAGTCTCTAAAAAGTTTTGAGACATGTTTTTTTTCGAAAAATTAAGTTA
Organism: Eupeodes latifasciatus; assembly: GCA_920104205.1. Lineage (NCBI taxonomy): Eukaryota > Metazoa > Arthropoda > Insecta > Diptera > Syrphidae > Eupeodes > Eupeodes latifasciatus. The sequence goes on from OV049924.1 coordinate 157,818,434, forward strand.
AAATATTATAACAATAAAGCCATTCAAATAACGATTAATAAAATGAAATTAAAACAAATATTTTAGAAATTTTGTACATATGTACATTGTACATATGTGTTTACTCGTAAATGGTTTTTTTTATAATATTTTCCGAAAAATAATTTATTTGTCTAAGTTTTCACTAAAGTAATGTCTAGTTTTAAGGAGGCAAATACCCACAGAATAACTACAGCTGCAGAGTTAACAAAAAGACTCTTTACAATTCCTGAGTCCACGAAGACAACTCAAGAACATATCACTGAATCATCTCAAATATCCACTACGATGTCTGCTTCCATGAAGACAACTTACGGAAAATTAACTGAAATAAATCAAGGATCCACTACAAATTCTAGCACTACGGTGGCAACAAACCAAGGATCAGCTACAACATATGACTTCACGAAGACAATTTACGGAAATATCACTGAATCAACTAGAGGAACACCTACAATTTCTGGCACAACAGTGGCTACTTACCAAGGGCTAGCAACAGCCTCTGAACCAACCAAAGGATTCACTCCTGATTCTGGTACTATGAAAACAACAAAGCAAGAACCTATTTTAACTTCTGACTCGACAGAGACAATTGCCGGAAATGATCGCAGTTTAGACGAAATTAGTCTTTCAGATTGGTCACAGTCCATCCAAAAAATGAGAACTGCCTTTATATGTCTTTCAGTTGGAGTTGTCATAATAACCGCTGTTATAATCATTACAATTCCTTGTCAACGTCGGGGGTCATGTACGTTTAAGTAGAATATTTAAGTTTTATAAAAGCCATAAGAAGAATATAACTGTTGTTTTTTTCTTTCAAGAATATTGGTATAGTCCAGTAAACTTTGTCAATTGAATATAAGGAAATATTGCGTTTATTTTTGTAGTTTTGAATTTTTTGATTTACGACCTCTTGCGCCGAACGCAACATGTCCAAAAATCATAAAAATAGCTTATTTCACTAATCGGTGTTTTTTACTCTGAATACGATTTTTTTCTGCGATTTTAAGGAAAATTAATTTACTAAAATTTGAGGCTACACTGTGTCTATAGTTCTAATGATTTACAAAATTCGGATTTTCAAAAATTAGGCAAATTACGTTAAAAAAAACCTACGATCCACCTATGAAACAACGAAAATAGACATTTTCACATAGCCAAACGTTAACTCTGGAGTTAGTATGGGATGGGGGTTCTTATCCCCCTCGTTAGGCGTGAGGAATAAAGTCTCAGAAAAGTGAGGTGACATAAAAAGGCAAAACAAGAAAATAACGTCAACACCTACATACATCAGTGTCTTATAATTTTTCTGAAAGCCTTTCGCCCAATACGGCGATCGCACCATTACCAAAACATTTGTTGTCCTTCTTTTGTTCTTTAGGCTTTACTAACTTCAGAGCTACCTTATGACAAATTATTTTTTGATTAATCTTTGAAAAATTGTATTTTGAAAGCCACAAGTTCTATTATAGAACCAAATTGTGTTAAAAAATTTATTTCAGGGCCAAAAGGTCTGATAAGTGAAAGAAGTTCAAAATTGTCACTATTTACACGTTTCGTTCGGCTTTCGATTTCATAAGCTTTTATTATTATTTAGGCCAACATCATAAACAATTAATCAAAAGAATCAGAACTACGAGATTTAATGCATGCAGGTGGACTAATGGCTTCGCCGATCGATCTAGACATTAGATTTAAAGAATGTTAGGAGATAGACTGAGTTATATTTATTTACTTAAAATATGAATTTTATTGTAATGACCAAAAAGTTTCGCAGAATTTCTGTTTTGCTAACTACGAGTATAATTGTTGAATTCCTGTGTTGCAATCCATTTCACGTCATTCATAATACTTCAGCATTTCACAATAAAAAAATTTAACTGAAAGTTATACCAATCCACGTGATCTACATATATGTACATCCCGAAAGGTCAATTTTTAACTTCCTATAGGAAGTTAATAAAAAATTTTAACATTTCTCGACGTTGCAAGGTCCATACAATCTACATAAAAGGTTTTAAGTCAGATGTTTGTGTGTCCGCGTGTACGTACTCTCGTGCATCCGTTTGTCCGTATGTACTTACATCGGCATATATCAAGACCCTTCGGTCATTGTACCAACTCCCTTTTTAATTTCATGTGGTTAAAACTTTCCGTGAATAAACACATCATTCACTATTGTTTTCTTTATCGGAGCCCAAACCTGGACAGAGTTTCAACTTCTCAAGAATTTGATGCTCTGTCTGACTCCATAAAAAGAATTGTCTCCCTGTATCCTCACACTGAAATCGTTATTACGGGTGATTTCAATGTTCACAATTCTTCGTGGCTTCGCCATTCGGGCCAGACAACGCCCGAAGGAATGTGTGCTGAGATTTTTGCTGAGTTTAACCATCTTACTCAGCTTGTCAATGAGCCTACTCGTATATCAGACGTTAACGGCCGAGCAGGAAATACACTTGACTTGTTTCTCACCTCTGATCCTGATAAATACACAATCAGTGTATTGACGCCTCTAGGCACATCGGACCACAGTGTCATATCTGCTAATTTCTCGTGTCAAACAAATCCAGTTAAAGAAAGAGCTCCAAAGAGAACCGTTTGGCAGTACGAGAAAGCCAACTGGGACGGTCTCAATAATGTCTTCAGGATCTTTAACTGGTCGCTATGCTTCCTCGGTAGCGACGTAGACTCCAGTGCAGATATGATTTCTAGTATGATTCATCTGGGAATGGAAACGTTTATCCCGAATAGGGTTAAAAGTATTAAACCCAAGGTTAAATCATGGTTCGATTCGAGCTGCAAAGAGGTTATCAAGGAGAAAGAGGTGAGCTTCCGATGTTTTAAAGCCAACCCAACTGAGGAAAACCGGAAAAAGTTTAAGCAAGCCAGGAAGGCTTGCAACGCCTATATTCGAAGGACCAAATTTTTACATGACCAAAAATTACGGCGAAAAATACTGCAATGTCCCAAAGGCAGTAAGAATTTTTGGTCATTTGTAAAAAATGTGAGGAATTCTTCCTCTTCCTCGGTTCCTACGCTTGTTGTCAATGACACTCCTTTAGTTAGCTCTATTGATAAAGCCAACTTATTTGCTAGGCAGTTCGCCGAAAACTCCACCTTACCAGATAGTGTCATGATTCCCCCAGTTCTTGAACGCGTAAATGATTCTATGGGACCAATCTTTTTTCGTACTCGAACTGTGGCGAGAGTTCTTAAAGATCTCAACATTCATAAATCCGCTGGCCCAGATGGTATCCCCGCTATTATTCTGAAGAGGTGTTCTTCCACGCTAGCAAAACCACTGCGTAAGCTTTTCCATCTATCCTATTCTTCTGGTCTCGTTCCGAGTAGTTGGAAAACTGCATTTGTTCAGCCAATCCCAAAAAAAGGCGAATCTTCTTCTCCCACGAATTACCGACCGATAGCACTAACGTCCCTTCTTTCTAAGGCCATGGAAACGCTGATTAATTATCAGCTTAAGAAATATCTTGAGGAACGGAAGCTTCTTAATGACCGGCAATACGGCTTTCGTAGCAATAGGTCCACTGGTGATCTCATGGTTCATCTTACCGAACAGTGGAACAAATCTTTACATCGTTTTGGAGAAAGTAAGATTATTGCACTTGATATTTCAAAGGCATTTGATAAAGTCTGGCATCTTGCTCTCTTATCGAAAATGCGTGCTTTCGGTATCGACGAATCTCTTCTTCGTTGGATTAGAAATTTTCTTTCGAACCGTTCAATACAAGTTGTTTTGGACGGATTCAAGTCTGAAACTCATAAAATAAATGCTGGTGTGCCCCAGGGCTCCGTTTTGTCTCCGACCCTCTTCCTCATTTTTATAAATGATCTCCTGTCTGCCACTTCTAATACAATACATTGTTTCGCTGACGATAGCACTCTTAGCTTTTCATATTCGTTTCCAGACTCACAACCCTCCTCTTCGGATGTGGAACTGCAACGGCAAAATATGATTAGCTCATTAAATTCCGACCTACACAGCATTGTACAATGGGGAATAAAAACTCGTGTGGAATTTAATGCTTCGAAAACGCAATGCTGTCTTGCATCGTTAAAGCGAGATAAACCCTCTTTGCCACTATCTATGAGTGGCACTTGCATCAACGAAACGGAAAATCTCGACATCCTCGGAATGTGCATCAGCAACCACCTTTTGTGGAGCGATCACATACGCGATGTTGCCAAAAATGCCGCAAGATGTCTAGGTTTTTTGAGACGTTGCAAGAAATTTGTCTCTCCGTCTGATCTGGCTACAATCTACAAAACCTATATACGTCCGAAACTTGAATATAACTCTCATCTCTGGGCTGGTGCTCCAGTAACTTATTTAAGCCTCTTGGACAGTATTCAAAAAAGAGCTTTTAAAATGATTGGTGACATTAACATCATCAACTCGTTTACGTCACTCGAACATCGACGCAAGGTTTCTTGCCTCACCCCTTTTACCGTTATTTTAACGGACTTTGCTCTAGTGAAATAGCCAGTTGCATTCCTCCCCTTAAACAATTTAACCGTAATACCCGCCCTTCTAGGAATGCCCATCAGTTTACCCTTGAGCCCAACTTCGGCCGTACTATGAAGTACAGAGATTCTTTTTTTCGCCGTACTACGCGAATGTGGAACGCCTTGCTACGCTCTATCTTTCCCTGTCATTGCAATGTTCAGAAATTTAAAATCAATGTACACCGACACCTCCTATCCAACCCTTCCCTCTTTTCCTAATGCTGTGTCTTTTCTTTGGCATATTAAAGGTATACAAAACTCTTTTAGTGTTCGCTAATTATAAAAAAAATTGAAATAAATTAAGTTTTACTTTAAAAAAAATTAGTGGGTGTTTTTTTACCATGGCAATACCGACAGCGACTTCAATTTTAAATTGTATATTATATATTTTGACATGATACCAAATTATAGTATACATTAAAATGTCTAAATAAAAAAAACTTAAAAGAAAATAATTGTCATCTCGAATATCTTATAAAAAAATTATGATAATAATAATAAAAATAGTTTTACGCATCAAAGGGTAACGTTTTCGATATTTGGTCTAATTTTTAGAAATCAAAATTGACAGATTAAAAAAAACAATTAAATTCTTAAAAATATGCTAGGTACTAAAAGTGGGTAAAAATTGATTTTCGACTCAGATATCTTGGGAAAAATTAAACATATTGCTTTCAAACTAATTGTATCTGCTAAAAAATATTGTTTTTTAGATTTATTAAAATCTTAAGACACATACTCATGTCCATTTGTTTTATAAAAAATAATAATCTACAAATAATACAAAACAAAATTGGTAAAACTGATGTTACACTTGAATATTTCGAGAACAAATGAAGAAATAAAAATATTGAAATATTGATGTGATAAATAAGATAATTTTCTTAGAAAAATCATCAAATTCAAATAAAAAATTCTACTAAAATGTGTAAAAGCAGGTTTTTGATTTAAAATCTAGTGAACAAGAATATATGTTTATTTAAATCAAACTTATTGCATCAAACGCAAAATACTATTGCCAATTCTCAGTTAATTTTTTGAAAAATCCAACAAACACCTTTTTTTACAAAACACGAACACTTGACTTGACTTAAAACTTCTTTAATCTTACATCTTCTTTAATCTTTTTTTAGAAAAAAAACTTAAAGAAATATCGACAGACCCTGGGCTGTGTCACGGATTACCCTGTTCTATCTGACGAACAACTGGAATGTTTTTGTTGGACTTACTCGTATCGGTTGATCGTTTACCAATCGGAAATTTTACTATTGAAACGCGTTGTTGTCAAATCTGGAAAATATCAGCCGATCCAAAATTCTAACGTCCCTATTAGAAGACATCTTGCCAGATGCAGTCATCAAAATAAAACCTTTCTTATCGGTATAAAATAATCTTGAAACACCACGATAAAATTCCACATTTTTTTGCAAAATAAACTACATATGGTAATTGTTATGAAAAGATAAACAAATATATTATTTTAACTAACGGAAGTCAAAGCCGCAGAATAATCACTGAAACGCAAAAAAAAATATTTTTGTTGATAAAACCTTTGCACATTTAACATTTGAATAATGTGTTCCAAACTCAGTTTAATATTTTAAGTCCTTCATTCCAAGATGAACGTGCCTTCGCAATTTTTCATATTCGTAATTTCAATAATTTTACTCAACGTTGCAGCAAGAAGTGATTCAAAAAAATATGTGAACAAAAATTTAATTTTTGTAAAGATTCAATTTGTAACTGCCCCGAAGGCTTAAAACCCAACAAGAATAAAACGTGTTGCGTGCATATTTGTGAAGATAAATGCATTGGTGGAAAGTGTGTTGGTAAAAATCTATGCAAGTGTCTACCTGGTTATACAGCTACGGAAACTCGTAACGTTTGTGAACCTTTTTGTTCGAATTGCACCGACGGATATTGTTATGGCTACGAAAAGTGTGCGAAGCGTCGTTTTAATGATAAGCCGAAACTGCAATTAGACGTGATCTCGTTACAAAGTATTCACAATGCTCAATGTTACGTTACTAACCCACCCTCAACTATTTCAACAGAAGACAAATTCACAACCACCACACATCAAGACCAATCAACTGGAAGAAGTATCAACAATTTGGACGTTTCCGAAGAAATTGTTTCATCTTTACCAGAAGAACAAAAAATAACGTTGGCCCCAACTGTTCAAAATAGTGTCATACAGATTTTGAAGGGGGATGCTCAACAATCTTCAACCCTTAAAACACCTGCAGAACCACATGATCTTGATACTACCACAACTAAATCAATACCGTTCCCGGATTATGTCAAATTCAAAGAGCTAATACAATTTTTGTCGGAAATATCAAACGATGTCTCAGAGGAAACAAGCACAAGAAAAGTTTGGGAACAACTCCGAAAACATTCAATCGAAAACTACGTCTATTCTATGGTTAATGAAGAACCATCAAAAACGTCACAACCTAGTGACGAATCCAATGAAAGTTCTATATTACTTAAAAATTCTGACAATTCCAACGAAATGCAATTTTTCGACCGAAATCAAATACACTTAGTTTCTGAAGTTCTGGCCGAGGAGGCGGATAAAATTTCAATGTTACCAGTAGAAAAACAGAGTCCAAGTGCTTTAACAGAAACTCGTTCGGAAAAATTACTTAATGGCACTGGAAGTGAAGACAGCCATAAGTATTTCTCTAAAGAATTGCGCATGACTGCTGTACCTCTTGGAGTAGGTATGTTTATCGGAATTGCTATTGTTGGCTTATTAGTTGGCAATCATTATCGTAAACGCCAACAGTCGTATGCAGTTTTGTAAAAATAAATTTAAAAATTAATAAAACTTATAAGTTTCGATTTGATTCAAACGAAAAACAGAATGTTGAATATTTTTGTTTAAAAGTTCGTAAGTGTTTATTACGTACGTAAAAACTTACAAATGAATAAAAATATGTTTGAAGAGCCTAGAAGCATTGTGTTTTATGTTTTATTTTTTGCTATATAACAATAACGAAAAATTGATGGATGGTGGAGTAATAACTTGCGAAGAATCAGAACTTTATGATTATGAAGTGATTTTCTTTTTTGCAAATGAAAAGATATAAATTAAATTTAAATTTATTCCTCATTATTACAGTTTCGTAAAATTTTTGTATACTCTAATGTGAATTCTATTTGTGTATCCGAAACATGGTTTAGAGAAGGAGAAACTGATGATAGTTATAATTTGAACGGCTAAACAATTTTCCGTGTTGATAGAAAATCCAAAGATGAAGACATTGCAATATTTGTCCAACAATATATAAACAGTCGAATAACGGTTGAATCACCTGAAAATTATCCCACAGAATTTTGTTTTACTGAAATGTTCAAAGCTATACTAATTTATCAAACTTTTATAATTTTTTAGAAGAGTACTCATCAGTGTATGGAGAAATTTTGTGTTTGGTGATTTCAATTGCAATTTGCTGTGTAATGAGACGTTAAGATCCTTCATTGTAAATAGATTTGTACCTATCCCTAGGACCAGTTAACAGACTAGAGCCAATCCATTTCACGAGCACCAACAATACTCTTCTTGATCTATTTTCCGTAAATAAATCAGAAAACGTTCTATTAATCAATCAATCCAGTATCAGAGTCATGCTTTTATCACCATGATTTAATTTTTGCTACATTAAAAAGGCAACCAGCTTTGACGAGATTCACTTTACTTTCATAAAATACATTTTAACTTATTTGTTGCCATTTCTAACTCATCTTTTCAACACTGTCATAACTACGTCTTCTTTTCTTGTGTTACGGAAAGAAGCAAAAGTGCTTCCACTCGTCAAGAAAAAATCAAATTGTAGTTTATCAGCATATGTATGTTGCACTTTCTCGAGTAGGATCTCCTAAAAATCAATACGTTTTGCTGCCACCTACAAATACCAAAGCTATCGTAGTGTACAGGGAGGCTTTAAGATAAGTAGATAAGCATACATTTTTTTTCTAATTTAGTGATTCATGCTCGTTTTTATTAGGATGCTTATAACTTAAATATCTGTACCTATTTATGTCTACCCGTGCGAAGCCGGGACGTGCCGCTAGTTCTGAAATATATAAGGATCAAGTAACTTCTGCATGCAATCTCATTTTCTCATACCTATGTGGAAGGTCCCGTGGCGTGATGGTTAGTGCGTTGGACTGTCATGCCAGAGGTTTTGGGTTCAAACCCTGACTGTGCCATCTAAAGTTTTTTTCACGGGTACTCAAAAGTGCTTTCTCAAATTAGCCGTTTGGAATCGGCTTGAAACCGTAGGTCTCCTCCATCCCTGGCAACAATACTCACACATAGGAATGGTTGAGAGCTGGAAATCACCTAGTTCTCAAAGGACTGTTGCATCACCTAATTTTTTTTTAAGTTCCAAACACTTTTATGCTGATGACTACCAGCTATATTTTATTTGGAAACTGATTTTGGGACTGATTGAAGATGTTATATGTGAAATAAACGAAGATCTTGGGAGTGTTTACAAGTGGTCTGCAGAAAATGAGTCCAAAATAAAGCCTTCAAAATCAAGCCAACAAAATATTGGCAACATTTATGGAGTTCTTAGGAATATTTCTTTTTCGATGTACATACATGCCACACTGAAATGCAATTTTAATCCATGCCATAAGATTGAAAATTGTTCAATTTTGTAGATCATTCTTCGAATTTCTTGGGAAGAAACATTGACAATTTGTTTAACTTCCTTCTTTGTATAAATATACAAAGCTTACTTTTTATATCAGTAACAATTGAGTTTCAAGTAGCTAGCCAGACAATATTCAAAAGTGGAAATGTTGTTCGTAGAAAGTTAGAAAAATAGAAAAATAGAAAAATTCTATGTTACGGTATTTATATCTAATTATTCACAAAGTTCTAATCTTTAAAATTCAATTGAGTTTTTACCCATTTCAGGGTTAAAATTATTAGAAGATTTTGGAATGAATATTAGACAAAAAGTACATTTTATTTGCAATAATATTAAATTTTTAGGATTGTATTTATACATAATATGTACATACAAGTCTGCAAAGCTCGATACAGCTTAACACGTAGGTATTAATGTTATTAATATAAACACAGTGGACTATTTACTTTTTGCCTCGTATGTATATAATATGTGTGTCATAAGAGGGGTGATATAAGGTTACCGGTCATAATAACTACGACCCTTCCTTCAGTGTGCGTAATAAGAAATATGGGCCATTGACTATAGACATTATGTTGAGAAATAACATCCATTCTCAAATGTTCAATATTTCCATAGACATAAGGACCAGATAAAGGTGTAAAAAGATCTTATGTATATTTCTTAAGGAAGGCAAGTTGTCTATTTGGACATTACGTCCTATTTGTCAGAGTTGTATTTAATAACACGTGCATTACAAAGAATATTACACAAAATATTATTTTCACAACAATCTCTTTAAAGACTTCACATTTAAAACAATAATAATTAAAATTGTTGCATCTTGGTGCATCTCACTGGGGCTGGTGATTTAAATTTTCAGGAGAAAGTAGCAAAACATCTAAATTGAAACAAAATCTTTTGACTTTTAGATCTTTATTTGAACATGCTATAAATAACATATTACAAAATATTTTACAAACATAAATTTTTAATTCGAAAACGCACAAAATATCAACACTGAACCAAATTTTTAAATAAATTGGCGCTCAAATTAAAACTAATAGACATTTTTCAAAAATTTTTAGTTAAAGTTGGAGCTACAAAAATATGAAAAAATACTTTAGACTTTGCTTCCATTCGACCTATATCTAAAGTTCCTAGAATTTAAGAATTATTTTAAACCGAGTTCTATAAAAATGATTACATGTGAATAAATACTCGAGTTCTATATATTTTTAAAAAGAAGTTCCAAAAATAAACCGATAATTTTAAGTTTATTTCTTATTCACAGTTTCTGAGCAAGTCTCTCTTATTCTCTGTGATAGCAATTTCAATGAGACGTGAAAAGTGTCATTCTCGTCTCGAGAACCCCATAAAGATCCTTTCTTTAAAGGATTTAAAAACAAAATTGCTAGTTAAATGTTCCTTAAATTATTTCATATAATTGTTAAGATTAAAAAAACTGTCAGTGAATTAAAAAGTTCAGAAAAATCTTACTTTAGTTTTTTTTCACGGCCGTAAAATGTACTTTCCAAAATTATTAATAATCCACCTGATGATTTATAAACTGTGGAATTTCATTTAAGAGTGGCTATACTAAGTCATAGCTAAGGTAAGAGTGAAATAATTCAAGCCAAAACTAATTTTCTTTCAAGTGAATCAAATTTATTTTCTGTCATAAAATCTTAGTCCAATTCCTTCTTAGATTCATTATACATACCGTTGCTAACATATTGTACCGAGAATTCTTGATTCACTGAAAGCAAAATAGAATAATTGGTGACTTATTAAAAAAAATATTATTGTTTGCACCTTCTTCATTTATATCGGGATTTCCAGGCAACCAATATTTTCGTATAAAAAGACCTATTCCTGTCAGTGTCACTATAAAAATGGCCGTAACCGGAATCCAATGCCACCAATCCTCATTTCGAACAACTAAAGAAGTGTTTCCCAGAACTCTACTGCATATGTATTCAGTTCCATTGCAATTTAGCTTCAAGACAACCTCTTCAATATGGCATCCTTCTTTATAGATTTCTGCCTCAGTTAAACAGTAAGTTTTACTCGAATTTTTTGACCAACAATTGCAAAGATCAAAAATTTTTGATTCGTTGCTATTTTCTGTGGACATTTTTGCGGTAGAAGTACTCAAATGTGTTGATAATTCTTCGAAAACTGTTGAACTCATTATGACAGCAGAAGTCGTTACCAGTTCAGACGATGAAAAAGTTTCTGAAAACGATGATGATGTGGTTTCGTATTCTTTTTTCGACGTTAACTCTGTGCTTATGATGGGAGTACTACTGATGGGCAAAATGCATGTTGCAGAATTCCGATCCATTTCATAACCTGGCCAGCAAAGACAATGTCCCGGTGAAATACAATCACCATAATTACAATTCTCACAAACTGGTGTACAAACATTGGGTTCATAATCATGTGCTTCGTAACCCTCAATACAAGAACAATTATTTGGCGTAGCACAATAACCATTCAAGCAGGATTTTTCACAATGAGGCAGACATGCAGTAGAATTGAATGGCGTGTAGCCTTGCCTACACAAGCACAATCCTGGGCCTACGCAATCTGAATTTTGGCATTTGGGCTCACAAATCGGTTCACATTTATTAATCGAGTCAGCTGGCATTTGAAACCCTTCAAGGCATCGACATATTTCTGGCTCAGCACATACACCATTTAGACATCCATCACTGCAAACTGGATCGCACTTATTATCTGGCCCCATTAGATAGCCCTGATTGCAAACACACATTTCAGGACGATAACAAAAGCCATTCGAACAACCCTCGGAGCATTTGGGTTCGCACCCAGATCCATTTGTGCTCAATGTGTACCCAGGTTGACACTCGCAAACATTTGGAGCAATACACTTGCCAAACGGACACCCATATGCACAAACTGGTACACAATTGTTGTTTGTTTCAAAAGTGTACCCTACTGAGCAATCACATTTGTTTGGAGCCACACAAACACCATTTTGACAACCATTTTCACAAACAGGTTCACACAAAATTCGATCTCTAAGCTCGTAGCCAAAGTCGCATGCACACTCATTTGGTGCGATGCATTTACCATTAATGCAGCCGCCGCCGTCACAAATTGGACTGCAGTGGTTTTCTTCGTCCAAAACAAATCCTTCATTGCATGAACATTCATCCGGAGCTTTGCAGACTCCATTCTCACAACCTTCCTCGCAAACAGGGTCGCAATGACCTTCAGAATTAATTTTATAGCCGTTATCACAAACGCACTTATTTGGTGCAACACACTTCCCATTGACACACTTGACCTCACAGACTGGCGAACAGTTATTAAGATCATCTATTTCAAACCCCTGTGAGCATACGCACTCTCCTGGAGTCGAGCAATGCCCATTCGGACATCCTCCAGGGCAAAAAGGTTCACAGGTGTTGGAAAGGGCGTTTAAAATGTATCCTGTCTGACATTCACATTTGTTGGGTGCAATGCACTTGCCAAATTTGCAACCACTATCACAAATCGGCGAGCACCTATTATTTTCGGCAATTTGATAGCCTCTGAAGCAGTCGCACTTCCCGGGAGCAATACAAGTCCCCTGTCCACAGCCTCCGTCGCAAATTGGCTCACAGGAGTTTGGGTTGAAAAGAATCTTTTGGTATCCTTTATTACAGGTGCAAACGCCCGGTTCAGTACACTTTGCGTTGATACATTTAACAGAGCAGTACGGAACACATGTTGATTGATCAGTCATTGTGAAACCAGGACAACATTTCGTTCTTGTACGAGTTTTCCGTACTATCTAAATAAATTATACAAAGTTTAAACATTCAACATTCATTCAAAATCTATGATGTATGATATACTTGAATTGCAGGAATTTTTTGCACTATCCATCGATACGTCGTTTGCCATGGAAAATAGCCTTTTTGAGATACGCGTCGATCTTGAAATCGATAATAAGACTCCTGAACAGTGTATAGCTCTGTTTCCTCACAATATGGCTTTAAGCCATGAGTAGTAGTTGTCATAGTTTGAAATACAAAAAACAAAAGAATTTTCCAGAGAACTTTCATCTTCGAGCTCAGTTTTTTAACTAAAAAATCTAGCTTAATTCTCTAACATAGTGTTTTATAATAGCCGACTTTGGGGGTTTGGAGTGGTTTAGTATAATTTTCCGGTGTAGATTGTAGCTTATCAAACAAATTCTTACTGAGGTTTTCCATACAAATAAAGTAAACCGTGGGATATCTTGAAGATATATCCAGAGCGCAGACTGATGACTAGTATGCTATTTTAGATTGGTTTATTTTATTCGCAATGCTTGCTCAAAAAACAGTGCTGTATTTGTCCATAAGTAATGTAAGTGCATCTTTTAAGTTTTCTTCACAATTTGTTTAATCCATTCAAGCTTAATTCTAAACGGTCTTTCTTGAAGCAGTTCCTTTCAGTAAATAAAACAGAACGTCATTAAACTTTTGTAATCCTTGAAAAGGTTTTATTGATGTCATTATGTGTCGAAAATAAAATACTTCTAATCTTCACTGCGGCTCCAACTCCATCCCAAGATTGTGACTCATAAATCATGCTAAATTTGAACGGTGGTATGAGTTGTGTTGTCCTTGGGGACGTCCTGTCGCCATTTTTTGGTAATTCTTATTGGCCTGTATAAATCAAAAAATCCCTTGAGAAGAAAGTCTAAGGATGTCAAATAGCGTGACCTCGGTGACCTCCACGCGTGATGTAAGATAATCATGCCTTTGAATAGCTCGGAGACAATTTTGTATGTGGTGTAAACGGTGTTGCTAGTATCGCTTTATTCATATCCCTCAGTTCAGGCCAAAAAAAAGTAAACTACTACCAATAACATTCGCAGTTGACGCGCACACAAAAGGGGATATTACTAACCTTATTATACAGAGTGTAATCACTTGGAAGGGGAGCAAGGGTTTGAAAGGAGAGGTTGGTGCACATTCGTTTTGAATTCCTGAATATTGCAATGACTGGGAAAGACAAAGTGTGGTAAGACATTCCACACTCGTACGACCGAAGTTCGGCTCGAGGGTATACTGAAGGCATTCCTAGAAGCGCGAGTATTACGATTGAACTGTTTATGGGGAGGAATGCAGCTGGCTTTTTCTCTTAACATAAACCGTTCAAATGACGGTAAAAAAGGTTATACAAGAAACTTTACGACGATATTCAAGCGACTTAAATTAATGTATAATGATATTATCACCAATTAATTTGAATGCTCTGCGTTCAATACTGTCCAAGAGGTTTAAGTAAGTGACAGGAGCACCAACACCAGAGTTGGAAGTTATTCTCAAACGTGGACGTATGAGTATTGTAGATAACAGCTATATCAGAAGGGGAGAAAAACTTCGTGCATCGCCTTCAAAAACTCAAACATCTTGGGGAATTTTTGGTGACATCGCGTATGTGATCGTTCCACAAGAGGTTATTAGTGATTTTTTATTCCCCATTATACAATGCTGTTAGGTCGGAATTTAATGAGCTTATCATATTTTTTCGTTGCAGTTCCACCTCCGAAGAAGAGCGATTTGAGTCTGGAAACGAATTTGAAAATCTAAGAGTACTATCGTCAGCGAAACAATTTAGTGAATTAGCAGTTGCAGACAGAAGATCATTAATAAAAATGAGAAAGAGTTACAAAGACAAAACAGAGCCCTGGGGCACACCATCTTTTATTTTATGTACTTCAGACTTAGAACCATCCAATGCTTCTTGTATTGAACGTTCAAAAATAATAAATAACATACAAATTCAACGCATGAAATCACATTAATTGAAAAAAACAAAACCCAGCCTTGATTATTTTAAAATATCAAAGTTCTTTTTTACAACTTAATGTGATTTTAGTTAGTACGAGTATATGTTTCTGCTCTGAAATTTCATCCAATCGCCATTAATTGACTTGCTTTCAGGATTCTTTTCTCTTAGACCAATCTCGTGATTAATTTGTGTGCACCATTTGGAGTTGGTAATAAAGTACTTGTGTTTTATTGAATATTGAACAGTGGCGCCCTCTACCACCAATAATGAACTGAAGACCCTGCATCAGCATTTTATCTTCTAATATTTAACGAGGCGCCACCCAGCGTCAATATTTCTATCAAGAATTTAATTTTCTTCCATTAACCTACATTATTACCATTTCGTTCCTTCCTGAAAAGATACAATTACATACATAAACAAAAACCGTTCGTAGGTC
The DNA here is from genome assembly GCA_920104205.1 of Eupeodes latifasciatus. Lineage (NCBI taxonomy): Eukaryota > Metazoa > Arthropoda > Insecta > Diptera > Syrphidae > Eupeodes > Eupeodes latifasciatus. The sequence continues at coordinate 157,833,869 of OV049924.1, forward strand.
TTCAATAGATTCTTTATGTCCTTGATTATTTTTTTTTTCTGTTTTGACCTTCAACTTTACACGAATCAAAAACAAACAAACTTTTGATAACAAATCGTCTTGTATTGTGTCATGTGCGTAGCTTAAAAATGTAGAATTGTGGTCGTGTAAAAATATGATGATGATAAGCTTGGGGGCTTATCGCTAAGCTTTGCAAAAAAAAGAACACAATCAAGAATTCTCTCGAAGAGAAAACGTATTTTCAATTTTGTTCGTATACAAATTTTGATAAGAAATAACTCTTATAATGTATATTTCTTAGCTTTAAAATAGAGCCAGTCTCTGGCAAGTATGTACATCGATTGGAAGTTTGTAGAATTATTGTCAATAGTCTTGGCTCTGGCCTTCATGGAAAGTCATGCAACTTTGGCGGAACCGCAGAAACGAGGAAGGCATCAGCATCAATCATATCCAACAACCACCATCGCCCCTCCTCCAGAAGAAGAGAATTTGAATAACAAATGTCACAAGGAAATCCCGTAAGTATAGAAAAATCACTCCGGCGGATGTTAAAAGTACCAACTGTTTAAATTTAAGGACCGTAGCCTTAAAGGCTTACCCGCATGCGAAGTTCATCCGATCCGGTTCCTCCATGCATATGGCATTTGTAGAAACATGTTGCGAAGGTTACCAGCCTCATGTGGTGAATAGTGTTTCGGATGAAATAGCTTGCAAGCCTATTTGCGAGAATTGTTTGAATGGATATTGTGTCGCACCTGGGGAATGTGAGTGTTATAACGGTTTTGTGAAGAATGACAATGGCGATTGTGTGTTTACATGTCCGATTAGCTGCCTCAACGGACAGTGCTACCTCGATGGAACTTGTAAATGCCACCAGGGCTATAAGTTAGATGAGACAAAAAAATTCTGTCGACCCATATGCTCTGAAGGATGCAACGGATGGATGCAGAACTGCACGGAACCCGAGAATTGCGGTTGCAGCACAGGATACACATTGAAAGAAAACGGCTGCACTCCTGTTTGCGAACCTGACTGTGGATTGGGAGGAGAGTGCGTCGAGCCTAACAAGTGCAGTTGCCATGAGGATTTTAATCTCAAAGATGGTGTTTGTCAAGCAGATTGTTATCAGTGAGTTTTCTTTGTTGTTTCTTGAAAGAGCGTAATATTTGTTCAGTGATTTCTAATCTTATCATTTGTTTTTATTGTTGTACAGGAAATGTGACAACGGAATATGTTTTTCAAAACATAGATGTATTTGCTATTCGGGATTTAAGTACCACGAGAAAACGTTAACTTGTATTCCGACTTAGTGATGGTTTAAGTAATTTATACATTTTTTTTAGTTTGTACAAATTTTAGAGTTTAAGTTAGTCTATATTCTTTGTGTTAAAAGTCAATATAATATGAAACAAAATTGAAATATTTGAATGCTTAATCAGTTTTGTTTAATATGAAGTTCAAGAGAAACGGATTTAATAATTTAATTACTTATCGCGCCTAAAATTGTATAACTGTGCGAATACAGTTTTCTCTGTGAAAATCTGCTCAATGTCTTTAGACTTGAAGCCGGTTCCTTCGCTCTTTTTTAACTTTAATCAACTTGACCAACTTTATCAAACTGAAAGTAGAGAATCAAGTTGGGGATAAGATATTTTTCTTAAATATTTTATTTAAAAATTTCTAATACATTGCTTTTAAATTCAAAAACAAATCATTGCACATGTGTTTTCAAAGAGTATTGCTTTCCAATTAATTAAAGAAATAAAACATGCGTCGGCGACCTCGTTCTAATGGCTTTAAAGTTAGATTCTCTTACCCCAATTTTCCAAGAACTTGTTGAAGGTTTTAAGATTGGATTGCATGGATGATATAAATTAAAAACAAAACGTAGAGAACCAAAGCTTAGTGATTTTTAACTTTTAACCATTTCTGTGTGCGAGTAATTTCAGGGATGGAAACACCTATAGTTGCGATTCCAAATCCAAACGGCTAGTTTAAGAAATAACTTTTCATGACAAGAATTATTCTTGGAGGATTTGTAAATTCCCCGTAAGAGACAGTACCTACAAAAACTTTATATGGCACAGGCAGGGATTGAACCCAAGACCTATGGCATGATAGTCCCTCGCACTAACCATCACGACAAGAGATTATATACCCCTTGCATTTTTCAGGGATGGTTAGAATAACATCGGTCCTTCACGTTTCTTCACAAAAAATTCCAAACGAACCCGAGGTGGTATGAAACGCCATCCAGCTTAATCGACAGATTTTCCAAATCCATGTGTCTAATTTCATTTCCAAAAGAAGAGTGGCTCTGTATCTCAAACCATTCAACGAAAATTTGTTTAAGAATCGTTTTAAAAAAAAATGGTAAAATGTTGCGAATACTAAAATTCTCTGAGGAGGCATTGCCTTCTCCATATTAACTTGGGGGTTTCATGAGACCCAAATACGGCAGTTTTGATTGTTTACGTACCAGCTGATCTTTCAGAAAAGTAAAATGATGTTGTGAATATGAATTTGCGAGTTAGGCTTCGGCCACGCAATGAGCAACAAAATTAAATCACATAAATTCGTATGAAGGTGGTCACATAAACCCTGAACGACTTAACGATTTTTGAAGTGACTAAAAGACATCATTTAATTTCATTTAAATTATTCGTGAATACTTAATAACTGTAAGATACAATATCTTATAAAATAGTTACAAGCTAATAATACAAATTGATAGAGCAAGCTAATAATTCAGTATCTAATATTATAATACACGATTGAAACTAAGTAAAATAAAATCTGTAATATTTTTTAAATCCATCGCTGAGCGACGAACTAATTAGATTGACAAAATAAAAACACAGAAAGTTTAATTAAAGCTGTGCGAATTTGTATTCAAGTTTCTTATTTGAAAAATATTAAAACCGAGTAGATCGGTCATTACTATTTACCTTCTTCGGATCTTAACTGTTTTTTTTATTACTAACTCTCCTTATTTAAATTATTTGATTTTAATAGCTTGTTATTAAAATTGAAACAAAATTTGCAAAATTGTATGAAGTCGTCAATATATAGACCAAGGCTTAAACAAAGACTAAAACAGAAATGAAAACAAAAACAGGTATCTAGGACTTTTTCGCTTACTTTCAAAAACCTCAATAAAACCAGTTTGATTCTCGAATAAGTTTTTTATTTATGGCTGCTTAAAATACGCTTTTCAAAACTATAGGAAATATCAATATTTCTGATATTTGTCATTAACATTTATTTTTACACTTTAACAATTAGTATATTCTCATTGAGCTGATTTGCATGTCCATCAAGGCCTGATCCATCCACTGCCGTGTTACACATTTTTTGAACACATAAATTATTATTTGTGTGAAAATATCGAATTTCCTGAAATTGGTGTCCTAAAAAAAATGTCCATATTGTAAGTGTTGATACAATTATAATGTGTACTTACTTTGAGCTTTTAAACGATTCGATTTGGCAGATCTCGAACGGTTGATGATAAAATAAAAGCTTATTATAACAATAATTACTGGAACCAATAACACCAATAGATACCATTTTGTTTCGATTTTTCTCTGGCCTAATTGGCTTGTCTCTTTGACATAACAACGAAATTTATCATCGGAAAACTTTTCCGTGCCATTAAAACAGCTACATTCATCATGTCCAACACAAGTTCCTTGAATACAGCCATCGAACACACCATTACACAATGGCTTACAACGAAATGAATCAAAGGCGTATCCTGCTGGACATTGACAATGGCTTCCAATTCGACATTGAGTGCAAAATTTGTCATCAATTAACTGATATCCCATTTGGCAAATACAAATGCCAAAAGAACAATTTGCAGACACATAAGATTGTACTTCAAAGTTCTTAGTTTGCGTAAAAGGTTTATTCCTGGATTTGATGTTATTGGGAAGTGATTCTCTATGTGGAATAAATTTCACCCTCGAAAAATCAGTTCCAGTCCCCAAAGAGGATTCAAAATCAATCTGATTTGTTGAGGATTCAATCTGCAAGTTTGGACGAGGAGTGCTTGTTGGATGTATGGTTCCTAAACCAAAATCTGAATATGTGACAAACTTAACTCTTGGAAAGTTAATCTGTCCCATTATTGGTACATCAAATCTTGTATTTTTCTCACTTGTTACCTCGGAAACAGCGATTTTATTCAAATCAAAAACGTCTTTCACATGAGTCGACTTGTCGAAAATATGCTGCCAAGTTGAAGGCTCAACTTTGTATGTTGCAGCCTCCGCAGTGGGGGAAACAGTTTTCGTTTCGACCACAATTCGTTTGCAAGTTCCATCAAGGTCCGAAATCTCATAACCATAATAACACGCGCAAGAATTAGGCCTATAGCAATAGCCATAACCACATGATTGCTTGCAAACAGGTTCACAATTCGGCATTTCCTTGATGCGACTCCTTTCACGATATCCATCACAGCAAACAAAAATAATTTTTTTTCTTATTTTCTCCTAAAAGAAAAAGAGAGACAGAGAGAAGAGATAGAAAAATCATAAAAACCGTATATCCACATATTTTCGAACAAACAAAAACTTACGTCTGAAACGACTCTTTGAGTATTCTTATCAAATCTGTGAATGTAAAACTTATTCAAAATCTGTTTGGTACATATGCGTTCATTTCGATAATTTAATGAAATACTCAAAGAAATCATCATCGATAGCAGGATTATCCTAAATAAGTCCGCTGCCATTTTAAATGTTATCCCAACCTCACTAAAGAACTCCAACAAACTGAATTTATATTTCCCCTTTTAACATAATTATAGAACTTTATCCTAGGGCTCAATTATCTGAAATATTATTACTCTCACATAACCGCAAATGCATTTATGAACAAAGAAAATCCCAGCTTATTATGATAAAAGATATCGCAACCCTCTTAGTCAGAAAAACCGTTCTGGTATTTTTTTATTATAGATAAAATAACAAACTGATAAAAACAAGAAAAGCAATATTTTTAAGCTTGTTCATTTTCCTGAATATTGGCCATGGGGTTGTAATTCCAAAGTCGATTAAGCCAGTTACGTCGATTATTCCACGTCCATAAACTTGCAACCACAACTAAGAAGAGTGAAGTTAATCCCAGTATTAAAAGAATCACTTCCGTAGACGTCTTTGAACTTGCGATATCAGCTTTGACTTGTTCTGCCATCTCGGGAATCGTTGTGCTCGAAGAACCCGTTGACAAATCGTTGCATTTGTACATTTGTGCATGGCAGATTGTGTATCCTTCGTAGAACTCGCATTCCTTAAAAGGTATACAATCGGAAGGTATGTCATCATCTTCGCATGAATTCAAACAACGACTTTCTGTCAGATTTTTCTGCCATAGGAATCGGGACCAACATATACAATAATCAGGTTCAGAGAAGATGTCATCGCCTGCCCAGAGGCAATTGGTGCCGTTGTTGTAAAAACCCTCAGCACAAATGCACACACCATTTTCATTGCATTTCCCAAACGTACATGATATTTCGGTGCACTTCATATGACAAGTTGAGCTGTCATTGGTTTTTTCGTAATGCGGCCAACAGGTGCAGGTGTTTGGTGATGTGCAGTCTGCGTTTTGACATTCATCATCACATTTAGGGACACAGTTCGAATTCGAAATGTCAGTCGAACGTTGGAAGCCATTTGGGCAAATACAAATGTCATTAGGCTGAGAACAAATCTCATTGAACTGGCACGTTCCGTTGCAAGGAATTTTCGTGATACCTGTCGTCCCAGTTAAGACAGCTCCTTCGGTTGATGTTTCAAGAAGTTTTCCGGAAGATAAGGTTTCATTGGAAAGACAATGTCCACTATCGGCATCCTTGTAGTAGCCATGATCGCAGGTACATTGATTTGGTGCCGTGCAATGAGCATCCATTTGACATCCACCATAACAAACTGGACGGCAACTATAGCTTGGAAATCCGACGTATGTATAGCCGAGGTCACAGCATCCGTATAAACGCTTAGAACGAATGCCAACCTTCAAAACATAATATATATAAAGTATCAAATCAAAGTCATTCGAAATATTTGTATATAAAGTTTTGATCTCACTTTGCTTATTTTGCGTGGGGAAACGTGTAAACTATGACTGAACCATGAATCAGAGAATTCCAATGGGGTAAATCTGTATTGAGTAGTTATGTAGGTTTCATATATAATGCAGGAAGAGATTTGCAATGCGGTCGTGATGGGGACAACTGGAACTAAACTCAAAACTGCAAGCAGCAACATATTGTTGTTGCGTTTTCAATTGAGAAGCTAAGACTAAACATGGATGTAAAACAGTGGACAATGCAAGCCCATAGTTTGAGGTTTTGATTTCTTTTTTCTTGGTTATCCAATAGTGATAAGAACTTTAATCTTTTATCCAGTATATAAAATGCACTAGGCCAGGGCGGATTTAGTTACAAGATAAGGGAGGCTCTTTGATGGTCAAATAAAAAGTGCTTAAAGATGTAGACAGAAAATCCCGATTTATGAAATTTTTGAATAAATCTGTTTGACTATTATTATTATTTGTTAACAAAATACAATTAACTATCAGTATCACGGCCTTTGGCTCTTTGGAATCAACTAAAATTGAATCTCTTCACTTGAAATTATTTCATTTTCATATTGGTTACTTGATTAGACTACAGATATAAGTTCCTTGAAAATCCTATTAAAAATACAATAAATTACGTGGCACAACAGTCTGTAAAGAACCAGAGCCAATTGGCTTACAACTTTTAACCACTCCTGTGTGCGAGTAATGTTGTTAGGGATGGAGGGGACCTACAATTTTTAGCCGAAACGGAACGGCTAAAATTTCCTCGCAAGAGGAAAAAAACTTAAGTTGACACAGGCATGTGATTAAACTTAAGGCCTCTGACATGACATTCCAACGCACTAACCATCACGCCACGGAGGATCCGTTACTGGAACAATAATAAACAATTCCAACGCTATCAAAGCTCCCTCGAAACCAAAATTGATTTTATATCTCGTATATGGACTTCGTAACAACCCCTGAAGATATAATTTCTCTTAAATTAGAAACGAATCCCACCATCTTCGATTCTATTTGCTTTATGTACTAATATTTGGCCCCCAGAGACTTTAGTCAAAGAATTTACGCAAAATCAAAAACAAGGTATTTCTTTTAAAACCTAGTCTAAAAACTTCTTAACTCGCAATCATTCCCACACGAAGTATTTTTTTTTTTTGACAAAAACTTGGCTTAGTCATGTTGATAATCTAAAGCATTTAAGTGAAGGTGTTCTCTTAGCGGTAAAAATACGCAAATCTATTTGCCCATATCTTTTCAATTTTAACTATAAATTGAACTTGTCCGCGTAAAGATAATAGAACAGACTAAGACTATTTTCAATCTAAACATTTACATTCATCCAAAAAGTTTAGGGTCTGTTTATAGCGCACTCTCCCTGGCATTAGACTTCGTTATCAATTTGTCTTGCCCAGACACCAATATTTTACTTTTAGGTGATTTTAATTTAAAACACATTGCCTGGATTTAATCAAAATATAAATCCAGCCTTCAACCCTCTCTCTCTTCCTCACAATTGGAACTATTTTTTCTGGATAAAACCCTTCTTACTAAGTTACAGCAAAGAAGCTGTATTAAAAACTCTAATAATCGAATTCTCGATTTAGTATTCTCTTCTGACGCGCTATTAGTACCCTTGTTCTAGAATCTAGATCAGGAATCAATAATTTTGTGTACACTTCAGAATTTTCAGAAAGTAGTTAGCTTATAGCAAGCTTCAAACTGCGATCAGTGGTTCATCATAAGTGCATGTGTTAGTTCTTAGTAAGAAAATAAAACAATTATAACCCAACACACGCACAAAATACAAAACATAATTAACATTTAACATACACTATTACAGAACAAAAAATACAATGAAGACGTTTACGATAGTGGAGCACTGGTTCTAAACAATGATTTTAATCCCATCTTATTTAGATTTAAATCTATCGATGAGCAGTTTTAGTTATATAAAATGATCATTCGACTTAAAGCTTCATTCTTAGTTAGTTCTATGGAAGTCAGTATGTATACAATCAAATGTACGCAGTTGATAAGATCCGCCTCGATAATTCAAATGTACACAAGAAAGCAAATAAGGTGCATCAATTTCACCATTAATGAGTTGATGAAAAAACACTAAGTCATTATTAACACGCCTTTGATTGAGAGATTGCATTTGAAGAAGCAGAATACGATGTTCATAGGGAGGCAGATCATAAGGATCATCCCAAGGAAGACCCTTTAGGCCAAAGCCAAAGCGAATGAAATTATGTTGAATTGATTAAATACGTTTTCCATAAATTTAGTAATAGGGAGTCCATACCTGCGAAGCATTTTCAAGATAAGGACGAACATGGCAATTGTTCAAAGAAAGAGTAAAATAGGGATCATTGAACTCCTTTGCCCAGCGTTTTATAAAACCAAGCATAGAATTTGCCTTATTGACAATAAAATTAATGTGATGTGTAAATTCTAAGTTGGAACAGAAATAAACACCTACATTTTTAAATGTGAAGACACGACAGAGAGAAAGCTTTGCAATAGGCCTGAGGAGTCATTCCGTAATTTTCGAAACGATAATCGTCAAAACGATTATCATTAACGATATCGTCAATAATTTGCTTCACGTAACTTTGTCACTATCGTCTCGTCTATCGTTTTTAGTATAAGATTACTGAAATGTCAAAATGAACTCAACGAAAGATAAAGCTTGTTCGATAACTTGAAAATGTTATTAAACTTTGTTTTTCTCTATGGGAAATTGTGAAAATTTGCAACAAATTGCTTTTTACCAAACTGATCAACTATTTTGTGGTGTTTATTCTTACAGTTACTGTTTTTAATTTTTGCCGCCGACGGCGACGATGTAACTATAATTTCAACATGTAAATTATTTATGTCTGAAACTATTTTGGATAATATGATTCGTGCAAGAGCATTGGTACCCCCCGCCACTCAAAGTTTTAATAGTTACAGCAAACCGTCTGGCAAATTTATTGTTTCCAATATCTTTATGAAGACCTCTTTTGAAAAACTTTGAGCAAAACTATAATGGTTTAAATGGTTTTACGACAAGTGAGAAAGAAAAAACAAATATGCTTACATATAGGTTGGAAGAGATGAGGGTCTGATTTATCTCTTAATTGTCTCCATAACAGTATTCATTTTATTTTTTTTTTCTGAGTTTTCATTTTTTTTTTTCATTTTATTTTAATTTGCTATTTGGAAATCAATGACAGACGATACCTATTTAGCTATCGTGCAAAAGCTATCGTTTTGACGATTATCGTCTTACGTGAAGTGAGACTATCGTCAAAACGCTATCGTTTGATGATAATCGTTTTACGGAATGACTCCCCTGTAGTTTGTTATATCCGCTTTGTTACCTTTCTTGAAAATTGGTGTTAGAAATTACTTTTTCCATATACTGGGAAATTTCCAGCACAACTTCATAGCAAAGTCTAATGCCAAGGAGAGTTCGTTACAAACAGACTCTAAACTTTTTGGAGGAATGTAAACGTTTAAAATGAAAATATTGATATATATCACCCCCTTTGGACATTTTTCTTCGCTCACATCGCTTTTCTGAACACAATAATTTCTTTGATTGTTGATATTATTTTCAGTTGTTGTCTGAAGGTTTACCCATATCTGGAAAACGAAGCAGTTTTAAATTTGTATTAGATCCTTAAAAATTATTCGAAAAAAATATATCTTTAAGGAAATGAAGAAATTCAATGATAAGCCATCCTTTGGTACACGAAAGAACTGCGTTCACTGCGAAATAAAAGAAATAAGGTACAGAAGACTTACCTCAAAACGCTTTCTAATTTCTTTTACTTTTGTAACATTACTGATATGGGCACCTCTTTTAGAGATAATCCTTAACAATTTTGGAAACTTTCATTTGATAAAACTGTTGATATCTGTAACGCTTTCGCAACCAATTTCAGTGAGTCTTTTCTTAATAGCTCTAAAGTTGTTGATCAAGTATAATTTCATAATCTTCGCTCCTTTTCGCAAAATAGCTGTAGTCATATCGCTGTACAGAAAACGGTCCTTGATCTTCTGTCAGTGTCAGCCGATCCAGATGGTATTCCCGCGATATTATTAAAAAAGTGTATAGAAATGCTTTAGTTGAATCCCTTACATTCATATTCAAACTTTACCTAAAAATATTAAAATTTCCCAGTATATGGAAGAAGTCATTTCATACATCAATATTCAAGAAACGCAAGTTATAATTACACAACAAACTACAGGCCCATTGCAAAATTTCCTTGCATTCCTAAACTTTTTGAACAAGTTGCTTGTCAGAATGTATTTCTTAGTAAAAAGCTTATTTGCGAAAAGCAACACTGTTTCTTGTTTTACAAATCTCCTGCCATTCTCAAACATATGTTCAAACGCTTTAGAACAAAGTTATGAAGTTGACTTTGTATACACTGACTTTCTAAACCTTTTGACTAACTTAGCCACGGAATTATTTTACTTGAACTTAACGCTCTTGATTTTCCACCATTTTTCTTAGCTTGGATCAAATGTTACCTTGAAAACAGATTTAAAAGTTGACATTCAGAACCTTTTGTTGCTCAATCTAGTGTTCCCTAGGGAAGCGATCTTGGCCCTTTTCTGTTCATCCTGGCTTTCAACGACTGCTCTCAAGTGAGGATCTCATCTTTGCTGCTGATATAAAGATTTTTTTAAATAATTAAGTTCACCCATGGTCGTATTCTTTGTGGGTTCCAATTCCAATATCGCAATTTGCTTTCAGATCTTTTGCTTTTTTATAGACTTTTCAATAATTCGCACAGCTCTTTTACTGTGACATACCATACTAAATGATTCAACAGGTGGCTTTTTTGTCCTTATTATAACTGCTGAAAATGTTCCTTTTTTCACCTCAGTTCTCAGTAAATTGAAATACGGACAATTTTTGAAAGTTGGCCTTTATTTCACGTTAGCCAACATTATATGCTTAAGAGCTTTTCGCTTATATTTTGTTTAGTTGTTTTTATTATTCTCTAGGAAAGACCTTTCACAATAGATTTTTAATTTGAGATGCCGAAGCAGATATTCAGACGGTACTTCTCTTGTTAACTTTATATTCTTTGGTAATAAGCAATTGTCCTTCACTCTGTTTCAAGCTACAAGATTCTTTATTTTACATTTTTACCCAACTCATGCAAGTTGACATAACCGAACGGACCGAGGTGTAAGACTTTCCTGCATTGAAAAGTTATCATTTTTTTCTTCAGCTTTCGATATCATTAAGAACCTGTAGTAACATAATGTACGTGATATGCTTCGAAAAAATATAAATAAATACAAATCTTCGCGTGATGACTAATAAGTATAAAAATATAAAATAAATCCCCTTTTATTCAATACTCATCATCATCAGTCATCATATTAGTCATTTTTGTATTCAAATAAGGAATACAAAACGAATGAAAGACAAAACAAATTCCAATTTCCGATAAGGAAGCATTACTCAAAAACATAGCGAAAGAAACCGCATACTTTTTATTCCAAGGTCTTGATAGTTTATCGTCTTGCTGGTGCGGTCAGACTCAGAATTGATTGCGCTCAATTCTTTTCTTATCTTTGCGCCACCACATGAAAAGAAAAATATTAAGAAAGTCCATTTCAATAGAAATAATTCCAATCAAAGCCTGGCGCCTAAATTCTTCCCGAGCAGACTATGTTTGCAATTGTAATTGTAATGCAGCTGCAAAAATCTGTATTCGTGATCCTCTTTAATCTTTCGAATGTTCTTATTTCAACTTACAATGGAAGGCTAATGGCGAAAGATTATTTTTCTAGCTGTATACAAAAATTATAAAAATAAAGTCTTAGAAAAAGTAACTTAAAAAAAATGGTCCTCACCATCAAAATCTAGAACGGATATTCTCACAGTGATATTATGTAGGTACGTACAATCATGTGTAGCTTAAGCACAGTTTGCAAAAACTAAATAGGAAGAAATAATATTAAAAAAACAGCAAATAATTAAAAAAAAAAACTGAAGATCTGTGCAATTTTATCGCGCCAAACCACACAGCACAGCACAGCAATGTTTATGTAGCACATGAGTTGAACAAATGGCGCTTTGCTAAGTTTCCTCAGTTATAGTTTAAACCTAGAATCATGAAAACGCAAAGAGGGCTTAGAAAATTCTACTTTCTGCTGGGACTGATACTGATTTCAGTTGTAGCAGTGGATTCGGAAGTGAAAAGTTGCTTCAAATATGGCAAAAAAAGAGTTAGAATAACCAAGTTAAATAACAAGGGAAAACAAGTGACAGCGGTGAGAAAGACATCTTCAGGATAGTCACCATTGTATTTTGTGTTATATTTAAGTTTTGTTTCTTAGATTGGGTACAGGCAAATTAAGACGGGTTGCTGTCCAGGTTATGCGTCGGAGCGATGTTTGCCTTTCTGTGAGGACGGATGTAAGAATTCTAAGTGCACGGCCCCAAATACGTGCACCTGTAATAAGGGCTACCGACAGTTCAGTCCTTCTCGGTAAATTAGATACTTCCTGATAAATTTTTGAAACAATTAAAGTAAAATGTGTTTTCTTAAAGTTGTGTTCCAGAATGTTCTAAATGTGATTACGGATATTGTTCGGCTCCAGGAGTGTGCGTTTGCTATTCGACAGGTGAAAGTGATGGGAAGGGAGGTTGCAGACCTAAATGTAAACAGGAGTGCAAGAATGGATATTGTGCCAAGCCTAATCAATGTGCCTGTAACGATGGCTATGAAATGGATGACAGTGTCAGTGAATGCAGGCCAGTCTGTAGGGAGAGCTGCAAGAATGGATATTGCTCGGCCCCTGGGGAATGCAGCTGTCTAGAAGGATATGTACAAAACAGTTCGGGGAAATGTGTTCCTGACTGTCCAGGAGGATGTGGAAATGGAATTTGTATAGCTCCAAAAACTTGTGAGTGTGAATTTGGCTATGAAGTGGGGAAAAATGGTAGCTGTGAACCCGTCTGTAAAAATGGTTGTCTCAATGGGCATTGCTCCTATCCAGAAGTTTGCACATGCATTCATGGATATATCAAGAATGTCGCAACCGGTTCCTGTGACCCAGTTTGTAAGAAAGATTGTACTAATGGGTTTTGTTCTCAGCCTGATGTATGTGAGTGCAATAAGGGATACATCATGAATTTAGCGACAGAGTCCTGTGAACCAGTTTGTGAGAATGGTTGCCCCAATGGATCTTGTTCTCATCCTGGAGTTTGCACCTGCAATGAAGGATATATCAAAAACTCAACAACAGAATCCTGTGAACCAGTTTGTGAAAATGGTTGCCCCAATGGATTTTGTTCTCATCCTGGAGTTTGCACCTGCAATGAAGGACATACAAAAAACTCAACAATAGAATCATGTGAACCAGTTTGTAAAAATGGCTGTCCCAATGGGTATTGTGTTCACCCTGAAATATGCGCATGCAATAATGGATATAACATGAATTCAACAACAGAATCCTGTGAACCAGTTTGTGAAAATGGTTGTCCTAATGGGGTTTGTTCTAGTCCCGAAGTATGTACATGCAATAAGGGATATATTATTAATTTAACGACAAAGTCCTGTGAACCAGTTTGTGAGAATGGTTGTCTCAATGGATTCTGTACTCTTCCTGATGCTTGCATCTGCAATGAAGGATATACCATGAATTCAACTATGGAATCCTGTGAACCAGTTTGTGAAAATGGGTGCCCCAATGGGTTTTGTATTCACCCTGAAATATGTGCGTGCAATAATGGATATATCATGAATTTAACAACAGAATCCTGTGAACCAGTTTGTGAAAACGGTTGTCCCAATGGGTTTTGTTCTAGTCCCGAAGTATGCACATGCAATAACGATTATATCATGAATTTAACGACAGAGTCCTGTGAACCAGTTTGTGAGAATGGTTGTCCCAATGGAATATGTACTATTCCTGATGTTTGCACCTGCAATGAAGGATATACTATGAATTCAACGATGAAATCCTGTGAACCAGTTTGTGAAAATGGGTGCCAGAATGGGTTTTGTGTTCACCCTGAAATATGTGCGTGCAATAATGGATATATCAAGAATTCGATAACAGAATCCTGTGAACCAGTTTGTAAAAATGGTTGTCCCAATGGGTACTGTGTTCACCCTGAAAAATGCGCATGCAATAATGGATATAACATGAATTCAACAGCAGAATCCTGTGAACCAGTTTGTGAAAAGGGTTGTCTCAATGGGTTTTGTTCTAGTCCCGAAGTATGCACATGCAATAACGGATATATCATGAATTTAACGACAGAGTCCTGTGAACCAGTTTGTGAGAATGGTTGTCCCAATGGATTCTGTACTCTTCCTGATGCTTGCACCTGCAATGAAGGATATACCATGAATTCAACTATGGAATCCTGTGAACCAGTTTGTGAAAATGGGTGCCCCAATGGGTTTTGTGTTCAACCTGAAATATGCGCATGCAATAATGGATATATCATGAATTTAAAAACAGAATCCTGTGAACCAGTTTGTGAAAGTGGTTGTCCTAATGGGGTTTGTTCTAGTCCCGAAGTATGTATATGCAATAAGGGATATATCATTAATTTAACGACAAAGTCCTGTGAACCAGTTTGTGAGAATGGTTGTCCCAATGGATTCTGTACTCTTCCTGATGCTTGCACCTGCAATGAAGGATATACCATGAATTCAACTATGGAATCCTGTGAACCAGTTTGTGAAAATGGGTGCCCCAATGGGTTTTGTGTTCATCCTGAAATATGCGCATGCAATAATGGATATAACATGAATTCAACAACAGAATCCTGTGAACCAGTTTGTGAAAATGGTTGTCCTAATGGGGTTTGTTCTAGTCCCGAAGTATGTACATGCAATAAGGGATATATCATTAATTTAACGACAAAGTCCTGTGAACCAGTTTGTGGGAATGGTTGTCCCAATGGATTCTGTACTCTTCCTGATGCTTGCACCTGCAATGAAGGATATACCATGAATTCAACTATGGAATCCTGTGAACCAGTTTGTGAAAATGGGTGCCCCAATGGGTTTTGTATTCACCCTGAAATATGTGCGTGCAATAATGGATATATCAAGAATTCAACAACAGAATCCTGTGAACCAGTTTGTGAAGAGGGTTGTTTCAATGGGTTTTGTTCTAGTCCCGAAGTATGCACATGCAATAACGGATATATCATGAATTTAACGACAGAGTCCTGTGAACCAGTTTGTGAGAATGGTTGTCCCAATGGATTCTGTACTCTTCCTGATGCTTGCACCTGCAATGAAGGATATACCATGAATTCAACTATGGAATCCTGTGAACCAGTTTGTGAAAATGGGTGCCCCAATGGGTTTTGTGTTCATCCTGAAATATGCGCATGCAATAATGGATATAACATGAATTCAACAACAGAATCCTGTGAACCAGTTTGTGAAAATGGTTGTCCTAATGGGGTTTGTTCTAGTCCCGAAGTATGTATATGCAATAAGGGATATATCATTAATTTAACGACAAAGTCCTGTGAACCAGTTTGTGAGAATGGTTGTCCCAATGGATTCTGTACTCTTCCTGATGCTTGCACCTGCAATGAAGGATATACCATGAATTCAACTATGGAATCCTGTGAACCAGTTTGTGAAAATGGGTGCCCCAATGGGTTTTGTATTCACCCTGAAATATGTGCGTGCAATAATGAATATATCAAGAATTCAACAACAGAATCCTGTGAACCAGTTTGTGAAGAGGGTTGTTTCAATGGGTTTTGTTCTAGTCCCGAAGTATGCACATGCAATAACGGATATATCATGAATTTAACAACAGAGTCCTGTGAACCAGTTTGTGAGAATGGTTGTCCCAATGGATTCTGTACTCATCCTGATGTTTGCACCTGCAATGAAGGATATACCATGAATTCAACTATGGAATCCTGTGAACCAGTTTGTAAAAATGGTTGTCCCAATGGGTACTGTGTTTACCCTGAAATGTGCGCATGCAATAATGGATATAACATGAATTCAACAACGGAATCCTGTGAACCAGTTTGTGAAAATGGTTGTCCCAATGGGGTTTGTTCTAGTCCCGAAGTATGTACATGCAATAATGGATATATTATGAACTTAACAACAGAATCCTGTGAACCACTTTGTGAAAGTGGTTGTCCCAATGGCTTCTGTTCTGATCCTGATGTTTGCACCTGCAATAATGGGTATACCATGAATTCAACGACAGAGTCCTGTGAACCAATTTGTGTAAATGGTTGTCCCAATGGATTTTGTTCGCATCCTGAAGTTTGTACCTGCAATGAAGGATATATTATGGACTCAAAATCAGAATCCTGTGAACCAGTTTGTGAAAATGGTTGTCCCAATGGATTTTGTTCTCATCCTAGAGTATGCCAGTGTAATAAAGGATACAACATTAATTTAATGGCAAACTCATGTGATCCAATTTGTGAAAATAAGTGCTTAAATGGATTTTGTTCTTCACCCGGTGTTTGTGCATGTGATAATGGATACATTAAAGATGCTTACAATGGATCATGTATAAGAGATACCACTAAATCTTTAATTCCCAAGAAGTATAGTTGTAGCAAAGGATACTATTTGAATAAAACTTTGTGTCAGCCATTGTGTGATCCAGCTTGTATCAATGCCGAATGCGTTCTACCAAACACCTGCCAGTGTTGGAGGAGTTTTAAGAAAACCTCTCAACAACACAAATGTGCACTTAGTCATCGAATGCCAAAAATGTTGGGTTGGAACAGTGACCTTTTATGTACACGAGATAACTGCAAAAATGGCACTTGTACTGAAGACAACATCTGTTCTTGTCCAGAGAATTTTACTCTCCAATACAGTTTCTGTATCCCAAATAAATCGTGTAACGCTGGCTTTACCGGGGTAGCCGGTAACTGTTATCCAATGTGTGATACTGATTGTGCCAATGGAACTTGCATAGCTCCCAATAAATGCGCCTGTTTGGATGGATTCTATTTAGATCTAACGTCTGATCTTCCAGAATTATGTAGGCCACTTTGCAAGAAAACATATGGAGCAAATGAACCCGGTTGCGTAAACGGTGATTGTATAGCTCCAAATCAATGTCGTTGCCATGAAGGAGCCGACCCGCGTCCCGAAGATCCCTTTGTATGCGATTTTAAAAACCTTACAAATCGCTTAGAATCAGCAGTGCATTGGAAAGTCTTATACGCAATTCCTTTACTGCTCGTCCCAGTGATAGTTTTGATGTTGGCGCTTATGCGGCCGACTACCTACAATGTCGGCAAAAAAGGTAAGTTTTTATGTTTTAAGAAATTTTCAATTTCAGAAATTCATAGTTATTGTTTTTATTGATTTTCAGAAAAACGTTTTGGAAATTATAATAATTATTCAGCAAGTCCATCAGATGAAAATATGGAATTATCAAGTGTATGAAACTTTATTGTTATTGGCACGGAATTAAACTAGTCTTTCAGAGTCTCCTCAAAATCTAGCTATTTAAGTTTACGCAAAATGTAATTATAGAAATCGTGATTTACCAATAAATTATTTTTTGAAAAGAAATGAATTATTGTTTTTCAGCAAGATTTTAAAGAACCATCAAAAAAAATTTTTAAATTTCTTGATTTAATTGTTTTTTTTTTTAAATTATTTTCAAAACATCAGGAACAAACCTATTGTTGATTCTTTTGTACCGTAAATTCTTTGTCGTGTGCATGAAAGATGGCGGTCGGCGTAAAAAGAGTATGAAAAAAGGCTCCGTGTAATGCATTGAAACATTTTCTAAAACAAACCACGATATACGTTATTCCAATTTAAAAACTACATTTACTTGATATTAAAATTTGTACAAGCATATCTGTCCTGTCCATATAAATCTTCTCCTATAGATCACTTATTTTCTTATACAAGTTAACAATATTACTGCAGGTCTACAGGGCCCTTGCAATCTTGTAAAGCGACAAGCTCATGCGGTCAATAAATTGATTCTTTATCAGCTGATCCGATTGTTGACTCTTTAGGTACTAACTGCTCCCTATCTTTTCTACAAGAAAAATAATAGAAAAACATCCTTATCGCTAGTTCTACAGCGTTGTTTTTTAGCATGGGTATGTATACAAAAGGACAGATAATGGAGACAAAATTAAGTAAATTCACACAGCTTCTGATTCAGATGAGCACATTTGCCAATCTTGTTTCAATTGCACAAGATTCAGTCTTCAGTTTTCAGTCTTCAGTGCAATATCATCAGCTAACCTAATTGGTCTTTCATTCAAATTTTAAACATCCACATTATGACATCTCGAGGGCTTGGAGTAATTCTAATAATTTTGGGACAAATCTGTCTCTACTATTGCTGTACTGAAATGGTTCCGTAAGTTTGAGTGAATAAAAATAATACTAAGATAAACTTGATCCAACTGAAATACTTTTATAGTCAAATGAGATACCGATACAGTTTGGTTACAATGAGAAAATATAGTCACAACCCGGTAAGGAATCCGCTGAAAGTGAAAGCCGTTCGAGAAGTAAGCACGTCTGGGTTACAAAATGTACATTTCAATCTAACGAACAATTTCTTGTATAGACATTTCAGGAAATGGAACTAGTTTGTTGTGCAGGCTATGCTAAGACCAATGGAACAGAGTATGCCTTATTTTTGAAACATATTTGTGCTCAATAAAAATTTTTAAATCATACAGAGAATGTGTACCACAGTGTGAAGATTGTGGCGCTGGAAAATGTCTTCATCCTGGAGTCTGCCTTTGTGACAAGGGATATACCAATGCCCAGAACCATAGCCGTTGCGTTCCAGTGTGTACCGAATCGTGTGTAAATGGAGAGTGTACAGCTCCGGATGTCTGCACATGCAATACAGGATACAGCTTTCGAGTTGGAAGTAATTCGGTGTGTGAGTCCGTTTGCGCGAACGATTGCGGTCCAAACAGCCATTGTGTTGCCCCAAACATGTGTGCGTGTAACTTAGGTTGGATGCGAAATACCAATGCGTCGGTATGTGAACCGATCTGCGAGGAACCGTGTCGAAATGGTGTGTGTACTGGTCCGGATGAATGCACCTGCTTACCGGGATACACACTTCGCATCGAGAGTGTCTCACAGTGTGATCCAACGTGTTCAAGTGGTTGTTTGAATGGGGTTTGTCGAGCACCAGAGGTTTGCGTTTGTAATTTAGGTTACACGAATTTAGCTCACAGTGCCTCGCAGAGTTGTGCTCCAATTTGTAAGGATACTTGTGTGAATGCCTTTTGTACGGCTCCAAACCAATGCACGTGTTTTGATGGGTTTGGCTTTAAAAATGGCAGTCAATCGATGTGTGAACCAACCTGCCCCAAGGGTTGTGAGAATGGATTTTGCCAGGAGCCCGGGCAATGTGAATGCCATAGTGGCTACATTAAGACAGATCTGCACAAATGCACACCGGAGTGTCAGAATGAGTGTGAAAATGGAACATGTATATCGCCGAACACCTGCGCTTGCAACAAGGGATACGTCTTCAGGAATGGAAGTTCGACTGTGTGTGAGCCGATTTGTCCAAACGGATGTTCAAATGGGTTTTGTTCCAGTCCGGGAATTTGTACCTGTTACAAGGGATACCAACAGCTTTTACCTCACCATTGTTTCCCAGAGTGCAGTAAACCTTGCTATAAGGGTATCTGTACTGCCCCGGATACCTGTCGCTGTTTTAGAGGCTATAAACCGAGTGAAACAGACAGTCATCATTGTGAACCCATTTGCGACTTTGATTGCGGAGTAGGCGAATGCATTGCCCATAACCTCTGCAAATGCCAGCCAGGATATCGGATGCGATATCTTACCGGAAAATGTGAACCTATTTGTAATCTCAAGTGCGTCAATGGCGTCTGTGATGCAGCATTTAACTGCCGGTGTTTTCAAGGCTACCAGCACCGCTTGAATGCCACTAATATCTGTGACCCAGTGTGTCAGCCAGGCTGCGTTAACGGAACTTGCGTTGAAGCCAATGTGTGCGAGTGCTGGCCAGGCTACGAAGACACCAAAATCTCAAATGTTTGCGTTCCAAAATGTCGGCCGAGCTGTTCAAACGCAAAATGTGTCGCTCCCGATCAATGCGTCTGCAACGATGGGTACCAGGCCCTCAATTCCTCGATGCCAAATATCTGCACTCCAGTTTGTTCGGATGTCTGCATAAATGCAGAATGCACTCAGCCAAATACTTGCACCTGTTTAGAAGGCTATGAGTTTCTAAAAGGCAGTCTCAACGAATGTCGCCCGATGTGTGAAAGGCTCTGCGAGAATGGCACTTGTGTGCTGCCCAATGTATGCCAGTGTAACGAAGGCTTCACCTGGGAGTCAATATTATCACCAGCAACCGATGAACCAATGATGAAATGTCAACCAGTATGCTGGGAAAATTGCGGCAATGGAACCTGTGTAGCTCCCAATAGATGCGGCTGTGCATCTGGATGGTTTTTCGATAAGGCCCAGAGGACCTGCTTAGCCAATTTAATTAACGATGGATCATTGCAAATGCCAAAGATGTAAGTTGAACTAAATTTATTTATAAATTAATTAGTTATTAACATTCAGTTAAAATTTGAACGCTGATAAGCTAATGATACGTTTTGAAGCAAAATCAACAACGGAGCTTATCAAAAAGTAAGCTATGCGGGTTAATGACCACAGATAAAAGAGTAGCCATACCTATAAATGTTCTTGAGAAGTTCATAGGACTTCCTTGATTGGGGTTAATGAGTTTTTGTTAAACCACAAACGAAGATATTTGAATTTGTTTGTATCTGTCGCTTTCAAGAGAATGTGACTATTCTTTTCCTTTGGTTTGACAACACTCGTTCTCGTTAATCCGGAATTTCACATTTTGGTATGCAGACTGATTTTTTGAGAAAGCTTTTTTTTGTCTAATTAGAACTTGTGGTAATATTTTCTTAGTTTTATAAATTGCTAGTTTTGATTTCAATTTGTATCTTACTAAACAATTTCAGTAAAATTTAGTAAAACGAGATTATTATTTCAATAAATAAATTTCTAAAACATCTAAAACTGGCGTCATTTTTGAAAAGTTTAAGTTTCTATTTATTATATGGAAAATGAAATTTTTATTTTGTTTAAGTTTTCAATATCAAAAAAGTTAAAGGGGAATTGGCAAATTCTTTCAAGACATTTAAAGAATATATTCAGCTTTTTGAATGAATGCATAATTATATGTACGTCCTTTAATGTTCAGTTGGCTTATCCTACCGACATTTTATAACATGTCAAATCATCACTGATCATTTATTTGATAATTTTGATTAATTTATAAACTTACTCGTTAATTCTTTTTATAAAAAGTTATTCATGACTATATAAATTTTAATTAGTATTTCTAAAAAATAATTTAAAGGTTGTTAAATGCAAAACTTACTTTATTGAATTGAAGTTATTGTAATCGGGCCAATGTGTCGTGTCGTTATACAAATTTTACTTCTTATCTACGTTTCAAGATTCCACGAATCTAAGTCAAAGATTCCGTATGTGCGTTTGAATACCTTTTTTCGTCAGCCATATCTCAAAAATCGGTGGAGATAAAAAATTCGAATACATTTTTTATAGAAAATAACATAAAAAGATGCAGAAACGACTTTCAAACAAATTTATTGGGTTTTTTTTCCATAACAATTTACAAAAAAAAAGAAACAAATTGATAATTTCGAAATATCTTTTTATTTAATAACGCTAGCGTCTTCAATCAAATTTTATAAATGTGACGTGATACCAAATTGGTATACGAAAAAAATATTTGCCACCTCAAATATTTTACAAATGATATTACCTCCAAAATAATTTTGACTTGATTTAAAAACTGGCTAATATAACAGAATGTTGGCTTTAAAAAAATGTATAAAACTTAATTGTAAGTAGTACCGTTGTTTTTAATAATTTTTTTCCATTTTAAATAATAATTTGTTTGAATTTCCACTACCACCTAAACGGGGGGAGCTAGACCCCCCTTCCATAGTAAAAAATGCTTGTTTTTAACTGTTCCTACAAAATCCGTTATAAAATCTGCTCTCCTGAGTTATCGTACTCTTGCTCCAAAAGACTTCAATTCCTATAGTACACTTTAGGCATTGTGACACATTTAAAAAAGCCATTTGGCCCAATGTTTCAAAGTCCATAAAAAAAGTAATCACAACGACTACAAAATAATTTTAAAAATGTCGAAAACCCCACTGGCGTTAAATTTTCAATTAGAATTGTCAAAATAAATAATTTCTTGGTAAACATTTTGAAAAAGGTCCAATGAAATTGCCGAATTCACTTTTTTGTTATTAAATTTTAAATTTGTCTTCTTTTTCCCAAAAGCGAAGATGTATGTATGTATCTCTAAAAAGAAATATTAAAGATGTATGTTCCATTGGAAATTTGAAAATTAAAAATTATAATAAATACATTCAAAAAACGTTATAACGAACTCCATGGGTATGAAGAATTTGTTCATTATATCCAGTGTTTCGATGATTTTAATGATTTTAATTTATTTGTGGTCGAGGTAAAACGTAAGCGGTGCCTTGAGTTCGAGCCTTGAAATAATTTTAGCTTGATCTTCTATAGTAAAAATGACTATATTTTTTCACCCGATCCTAAACACACACTTTACCTGCTGACGTGACATAAAATCGACTATTTAAGTAGCTTTCAAAAAACAAAATGCGAAGATCGCTAGGAAAAAATACTGCAAAAGGAAAATTTGCGTTGCGATTTTTTTGAATTTGTTAAAACGATAGATTTCAAATTTTCCATTTAAACTTGTTCGTTAGAACCAATTATTTGTTACAGGCGATATCGTTGAAAGTGATATTCGATCAGTACAATTTGTATGAATCTCTGAAGTGACTTTAAGATTTTGCTTATAACCGATTTTGACTGTATTTGCAAACATTATGCATGTCTTTGAGTTTGGACTGTATATGGTTACATAACATTCAACGCTTTTTGAAAGAGAATTTTATAGTATTTGGACTGCTCCAGCAATCAATTTTTATATTTTGGTCAATATTTCAACCATTTCATTGTTATAAACTCATTAAGGAGTTTGAAACTATTGACAAAATTTAAAAAGACTAAACTCTTTCATGCAAAACATATTAAGAGAAAAATTAAAATTAGGCATTTTATACTAATATCTAGTTAAGTTATGTTTTTTTGTTTAAAAGTTCTGCATACAACAAGAAAATAATATAGATGCACTAAATATTTGTAAATGTATAAAACTGGCATAAGATATTGTAAATTTTGTCCCTTACTTTCAGACACGTCATGAGTCATCGTACAATCACAACCATCATTCTTATTCTATTTTGTATCGGCTTGATAGCCATGGTCTTGGTATTTAGATGGTTTCTCAAAAGGTATAAAGACGAGAAAATACCCCAAGTTCGACTCATTGAAACTCCTGAAATAGTAACACAAGATCAGGACTACGATCAACTTCCGTTAGTGGAGACTAGTTGAACTAACAACGAAGAGCAAAGAAAAATACAAAACATGGCGGCTCATAAGTAAACTTAATATATAATTATTATTACTATAATTTGTATTTCTTATGTTTCATCTTCTTTTTATAAATATATAATATTATTACTACTTTTACTAATATTTTTAGTTTTCTTTTTTTATACATTTAAACATTAATAATATTAATTTTATAGCATTTACATGGGATGTTTCAAATAATTATATGTGTATAATGTTGTTTGTGTGTGTATTTATTGTGTTTTATTTTTACAAATAATATTAACTAATAGATATATCACGGTCATAAACGGTACTGCACATTTTAATGGCTTCCTGTTCGATTTTATACCATTCATGGTGGCCTTTCATTGGCCGGATATTTGGGACTAGAGATCATGGCTTTGGTTGTACCGGTCTGTTGTTCTAGAACGGTGTAAAAATTCGTTATACTTCCAGAATTCGACTGGATGGAATCTTCTTCGAGTGCAACACTACTATCGGCTGCTGACGGTATTGTTGGAAGAAATCGTACGCCTAGACGTGGTGGTGAAGAATCGTCTTCTTCTTGAACGGCTTCTTGACGAACAAGACGCGGTTTGGATGTAGTTGATGAAGTTTTACTGTTGTGAGCTAGAAGAATCAAACAAATTTTCAGAAACTGAAGAAATGAAGCGCAAAAGAAAAACTTACCAGTTATTGGAGGTAGTGGAGTGGTACTGCCCGCACTCGATCTTGACAACCTAAAGGTGGACGTACTTGCTGTTGTTGCAGATGCAGACGAATCATTCCTCGAGCTGGATAGATTCGAGTCCTGAGACGTCTTTCTCGTAATCAACCATGCTGAGTGACGTCGACGTCCACTTGGTTCCATCATTTTCAATGGAATGGCACATGTGTGCGCAGACGGAGGACCATTGCGCCAACTGCTTGATCTGGAAGAGCAGAAGTTCTCACTAGAAATTGAACTGGCTCTGGTTTGTTTCTTGCTCTTAATCTCGGAGAACTGATAGGTGTATGGGTCAGTATTTGCTGCCCGACGCCTGCTCTCCGATCTCCGTTTCTTCGTTTTAGTGCAAAGAAGCCTTTGCCACGCTCGTGACCATATACTCGAACCTTCGGCTTTGACAGGCATTTTATGCCATGTGGGCATTTCGTTGGGCAGCATACGCAGGCACCGACATCCAGGGGGGTGATGTGCCGTTGATAAGAGTGGTGGTAGTTCTTTTGGCGTTCGATCTGACCGACCAACTGTCCGCGAGACGCGAGTTTCTTCGAATGCCTTGCACAGCATTACGCAGTCTTTTTTGAATTGTTTCGTCATTATAGCATAGAGGAATGGATTACAGCATGAATTCAGTGGCAAAATAAATACGGTGAAGATCTTCGCCTGTTCCAAAGAAATCAGTTGAAGGCCGAAAATGGCCGTGATGGAGAAAAAAGCAATCGGAGACCAGCAGAGGAAATCGGTGAACACCAGCAATGCCATTCGTTTCGCTATTCTCGAGTCATTTGTATTCCATGCCTGCGAGCCCCGGATGGCCCAGTACATTTTTAGATAGCAACCCATCAAGGTTAGAAATGCACAACCATTGATGAACATAAGCCCAATAACATAACTCAGACTAGCTATGCCGGTTGTCGTTTCGAATGGTAGGCAAACGGCGAACTTTCTGTAGTCTGAGACTCCTATCAACGGAAGAGTGGCCATGACAAGTGAAAAAATCCAGCCAAATATCATGATGTATGTGGCCTGTTTCAATGAGAGCCTCTTGTTAAGATGGATTGCATGCGTAATAGCGTAGTTTCGTTCCAATGTGATCACTGCCAGGGTATAAACTGACAGTTCTGACGATAGAACAGCTAGAAATCCGGCAACTTGACACACAACACTCATTTGCCAGGGAATTGCAAACATTCGAAACTCGCCCAAAGTTGAAGCATCAACAATGGCCAGGATTCCGAGATAAATGCCCATGAAGAAGTCCGAAGCAGCTAAATTGCATACTAGAAATCTCGGAACATCCATTTTTGATCGGGAAAATATCAAAACAAAAACAACAGTTCCATTGCCAAGAAGTGCTAAAAGAAACACAATCCAAACTCCACATCTCAAGGTCCACCAGTCGAAAAGATCAGCACACGGGAGAAACGGTCCAGGCATCGGCAAACATTGTACTGATCCCGGAGTTATATCCGAACCGAATGGACGAATGGGACCAATGTTGTTTTGGTCTTCTTCAAAATATTCCTCAACATAAGCGGGCAGATTGCCGGGATAGTTAAAATCTTGCCCAAAGTTGTTCCACAAATCAGTCATTTGAGTGCCAAACTTTTTACTGAGATTGTCTGTAGTTTGAAGATATGAGAGGTGTCTAACGTAAAAGGTGACAAAATATGCAATATACTTACGTAGCTGTGGCCAAATTTCAGTCATGCTACTATTCCACAAACTCATATCAAACTCCGAGTCCGAAGGAAAAAGAACAGCTTCTTGTACCAAGGGAGGCTTTCGCGTAGCAGACATCGCTACCAATGGCAAAAAGGGGCAACAATGATAGGCGTAGGATAGCACCAGCGTTTGAATGCGGGGAAATGTTTCTGGATTTGGGAATTCCTTCAATTTCGGGTTATTAAAGGTTTTCAAATGCAGCAAGCGATGAAGGCCATTAGGTGGCAGATTGGGAAACATATTGTTTCCTAAATTTAGGTCCTCCAATTCTACAAACTGGGAGAAGGCATTCTCGTGAATCGAAGTTATTTCGTTTCCTTCCAAATCTCTTTTATTTTAAGAAGAAGTCTTTCGATAAAGTTTCTGAAATAAGGTTAGTTTTGATGAAAACTTACAAAAGCTGAAGCTTGGGGACTCCCAAAAAAGCATCTTGTGGTATCGCTTGGATTTTGTTATATGACAGCAAAAGATCATGCAGCTGTTTGAGGCCTTGAAATGGCCTGCCAGTAAGTGACTCAATTCGATTGCTCGATAAGTCCCTGTTGAATCAAGATATTATTTATTCGAAATTTTGATCTGCACCAAGAGTATTTTCTTCTATACTCACAACAGTCTTAGTTCTCTGCAATTCCCCAACAGAGGAATTCTCTCTAAAGTATTGGTTTTGAGTTCCCTAAAATGTAAAAATTTACATTATAGAACGTACCAAGAAAATAACAGAAAAACTTACAAACTCTTAAGCCTTGGAATTTGTTTACACAGATTCTCTGGAATCGCAGTTAAGCCAGCTCGATCCAATTTCAATACCTCCAATGTATAACAACCATCGAGATCGGGAAAATTTTGCAAAGCTCTAACATCCGATAAGATCCTTGAATGGAAATAATTTTGAGCAACTGCTCGAAATTTCTTATTGTTCTCCCAGTAGTTTAATTTAAAATACAAAAATGTGTGCGTTTTTTTTATACAAAATTATACAATATTGATAATTTTTGTATACCTACAGTTTACGCAGGCGTGGCATATAGGTGAACGCACCACGACGTATTCCTTTTAATGGATTGGCTCGGAAGTCTATTGTGTGCAGATTCTTGGGCAGATCCGTTTCGTTGATCCATTTGAGACGATTACTTGAAGCGGAACTGAAATAAAAAAGATTAAAAATAAATTATTATATATTTTCAACGGGCTAAACAAATATTAAACAGATAAAGGGTCTTCCAAAAGAGACTTTTTAACTTTGAAAGTTGCCGTTGATATTTCATTTTCATTTCATTTTCGAATAGCTACACAAACTCGCATTAATACATAGACTACGCGTAAAAATTAGAAACAAAATATTATTCAATTGTATACCATAAGTCCCAGATAAGCAAATTTTCGTTTCTGGCTTTGACCAGAACTTATTTAAAAAGTCGCGGTAAGCACACATTCAAAGTATTTTATACTCAATCAAAAAATGTGATTGCTTTATATTTTCTGCGGTGTAAAAAGAAGAATGAGAAAATAATATTTGATCGTATTTACTCGTACTAAAAAATAATAACTTGAAACAAAAACAAGACTTAGATCCTGAATCAAACTCCCCTGTGCTCTTATCTTCAACAATCATATGGACCGCCAAAAATCCGTAGCCAAGTATTTCAAATACTAAAATTTAGCAAACGTTTGTGATCAATACGTCATTTCAAGACGTTAAGGAAAATATCGAAATCTTCATTGATCAGAGTAATATTCGTAGAATACTTTGGGAAGACTACTGCAATAGTTCATATGTATATCAACTACATGGTAACACGTTTTCAATGTGTGATTTATTAATCAAATTGGATAAACCAACATTTGGACCTCATTTTAATTCTCAACCCATTGGGAAAGCGCTGCATAGTTATTAACACTTGATTTGATAATTATATTTCAAAAGTGCATTTAGTTTGGGTCACTATTAAAAAGAAACTTTTGGTCCAAATCATATATTTCAATTCTGAAACAATGAAAGAAATAGTTATTCAACTTTTGCACATCCAGAAAACAAATTATTTATTTTATTGCTATCCAACAAAAATTACATTTACATAGCTTATGAAGAAGACTCTTAGATGAAGGTTCAATCAGAACCTTGATATAGCCGAAACTTTAAACTTAATTTTATAGCAAGTGACTATCTTGACGTTGTAACCTGTAAAAATCTCATTGTTTGATAGAATGAATGATCAGGAATAAGAAGAACTTTTTATAAGAAATAGCTTTAATTGATAGCAAACCATTTGATAAATTTCATCGGCTTGAAGTACAATAAAAAATGTATGAATGTAAATCGACTTCGTTCATATGTCTACCACACACACGTTTGTAGCCCTCGTTGGACAAAATTTTCGATGGCTCGGTCAAACATTTCGCGTTCAATGTTCGTTTACAAAATTGTCAACAACCTGATAGGTTCTTATCAGTGTGGTGTTAGACTAAGAAAGTCCACAGTTGATCTAATATTCACATTACGGCTGATCCTGGAAAAAACCAAGAAAATCAAACCGACACCCAAAATCGCTTCATCGATTTCATGACAGCATCTACAGTTACGAACTGTCAAAACCATGTCTAGTTTTAGCATCTCTGCACAAACTCCTCCTATTCTGCAGGATAACCATGGAGAATTTGCACTGCATGAAGATTGGACACAACTTAATTAAACCGTTCGGTGTCAAAAAAAAAAAGCTTTTGACAAGTTGATGCGTTATCATGTGATTTCTTTAACAGTGTCCTTGTAAGAATAGTGCAGAGCTCCTACGTCAACACCAGACGAACTAAATTCCAAAAGTCTGTCCAATTACTCGCATATGCTAATGGCAGAGGCGGCAAAAATGGGTTTAGCGGTTAATGAGGGCAATATTGCTGTCATCAAGAAGGAACCTACAACACCGACGTCTCCGTCAAAACGTCACAATCGAAAGACGTAACTTTGAGTTAGTTAAGAAGTTTGTCTAGGCTCCGTCAACGCAGAAAATCACAGGAGCGCTGAGATCAAACAAAGAATTACTTTTGCTAACCGCTGTTTCTTTGGGCTAAGTAAGCAATTGAGTAGTAAATCCCTCTCTCGAGCTACCACGACCCTTATCATCCCTACCCTGTTATACAGTGCAGAAGCATGGACTATGCCCAAAATGGATGAAACAACCTTGGGTCGTTTCGATAGAAAATTTCTTCTCGTAATATACTGTCCCGTATGCATAGAACGTGAGTGGAGAAGAAGATATAATGATAAGTTGTACAGCAACGCAGATCTAGCCAGAAAGATAAAAGTCCAATGCTCCTTCCTCAAAAGTCTTCGAATCCACGCCGACAGGACAGTGCAGAAGAGGAAGATCAGGTGGCGCTCATAAGTGGAAAGTGACCTCATCTTTAGTATGTAAGTAAGTTATTTTCACAACACAAAAAAAAAATTTCAGATTTTAGAAAAAATGTTTGCTAAATTTTTGGCGATTCCCCGGTATCCCCACGCATAAGATCAACACACATTCCACCTATGCCTTTTGCAACTTTAAATCTTTCTTTTGAGTGGATAAGTATACTTACTAATTTTTTGTAAGCAAAGTCTTACATTAGAAATACCATTTGCAACAGGTTTCTAAAACTTGACCAAGTGTTAAAAAAGCAATCTTAAATTCCTTCCATAGAAAAAAAATAAAAGTTGATAATGAAAATTGATTAGAGCTCAATAAATATGGTTGAACGTTCTGAATTGCCTATCTTAATGTGATATCAATAAAAATCAATATTAAATGTTTAAGATATGAAGTCGAATTTCTCTTTATTCAAATTCAGGCGATTCTAGAAGGAAAAAGATGCTATTGTCAAAATTTCTATGTTAAAAGGGATAATAGACAAATCAAAAGTGTGAGGGGGGGATAAGATGCCATGAGATATTCGTGTTTCAAATTTCAATCAAAAAAACTTTGTCAGAAGTGGGATTCGAACCCACGCCCTCAGAGAGGACCAGAACGCTCAGTAACCCACTATTCCAGTAGAAGGTAAGATTGCTCTTGAGTCTGGCGCCTTAGACCGCTCGGCCATCCTGACATATGTTTGCCCTGTTGTCAAATTTTTATCGGACTTGGCAATTTATTTATGTTTATGTTTAGCTTCAATTAATAGAATAGTGTTTTATTTTATTAATTTAATGCAATGCAAATATAAGATGAAAAACCAGACTTGACTTTTCCATTTATAAAACGTTTATTTTTAGCATATTAAACATAAAAAGTTCGTTCTAGTGGGTTATATGTACGTATATACACTGCCGGTCATAAGGTTAGAAGCAGGCATTTTCGAGAAGTAAAATCGTCATTTCTCCCGTTACATGATGGATTAGAAAAAAAAAACAACTTTGGTAAATGAACGACTATTTTGTTAACAACAAAATATAAAATGTTGGTGAAGGAGAGATTTAGCTAACGGAACTTTGATGGCAAATTGTTAATTAAAATAAATCGGGTCATTAGTTTAGAAGCAGTGAATAAATCGACGTTGTTTTGTGAAGTGCGTACATTTTTTTTTCGGAAAAACGGTAAAATTTATAAATGAATTGTTCTTGTTTGAGTGTTAACAGAAATGGGCAACAAAAAAATGTTTGACAGTGGAGGAAAGGGCAAGAATAGATGTTTATTGCTTTAAAGGTCTTAAATGCTTTGCTATAGCCCGAACAAAAAGTCGAAGTAACCATTGTGTCAGCGATTATTTAAAAACCATCGTCTTATTCGAAAAATTATAAAAAAAACACTTCCTCTGCCTTAAGACTTCGCGACACGCGAAGTATCCTTAGAATAGCGTCAAATTCAGCTTTATCGGCAGCTAAAACTAGGGAGAAAGCTAATGTTAAGGCCAGCTTATCCACTGTTAAATACACGATTCGCCATGCTAAACAGTTAAAGCACCTGAAGCTTAAGAAAAAACCACCACTAAATGACGCAAGGAAGAAACAACGCTTCTGTTTCGAGAAAGATCACATGACCATGAGCTGGGAAGTGCAAAATGGAATGACCGCAAATGATTGGCGGAAGGTTATTTTTTTCCGACGAAAAATTTAACATAGATGGGCCAGATGGTTATAATTATTATTTTTATCACCTGAGGAAAGAGTAGTGATTTTTAAACCGTCACCATACCAAAAAAGAGGCGTTATCGTCTATAGACTTGGTAGTCCAAGATACCAAATGACTGGGAAAACATACAAAGCCTTCCTGGAATCAGCATTCCCCAATATTATTGAGCTTTTTGGACCAATTCCATGGATTGTTCAGCAGGAAAACGCTCCCATACACACAGACCGAGAGGTAAAATCCCTTATTGCAAACCAAAACTTCCACTTGCTGCCTTGGCCACCATATTCCTCGGACCTTAACATATTTGAAAATGTGTGGGGCTAGCTTACACGTAAGGTACATGAGGGAGGATAGCAATACGGTGACAAGGAAGCGCTAATTCATGGTATCAAATTGGCCTGGAGTGAGATTTCTTTGGTCTACTTGGAATCTCTTTATAAATCCTTAAAGGGTAGAATTTTTGAAGTTATTTTGAAGGCTGGTGGTAGCACACATTATTAAAAACCTAATGAATACTTAAAAACATAACAAAATACAAATACTTGCATTTTATTTCCATTTATTTCATGTGCTTCTAATCTAATGACCCGATTTATTTTCGCATATTTTTGACTCAATTAACAATTTGGCATGAAAGTTCCGTTAGCTAAAACTCTCCTTTACCCAAATTTTATATTTTGTTATTAACAAAATAGTCCTTCATTTACCAAAGTTGTTTTTTTCTAATCCATCATGTAACGGGAGAAATGACGATTTTACTTCTCGAAAATGCCTGCTTCTAACGTTATGACCGGCAGTGTATATATGTATGTACATATTATATTCTTGTATGTTCACCACCATTCATATAGGGATAGTCATTTGTACGCACAAACTTACGAATAGAACTTTATATACATATGTGCAGGTATACAGGGTGTCCTATAGAGGATGGTTCAAACTGATAATGGTGATATCCCAGGCCATTAAAATAAATAAATAAATCATTTTAAATCGAACCTAATTTTGCACTTCTTCAAAGTTGTATGTTGACAAACATTTAAAAGACTTAGTATTTGTTTCTTATCTCAAAAATTGTCTTTTTTCTTAAAATTTTCAAAAAGGTATGAATTTTAGAACAGATTTGAACCCCCACAGAAATAGTTGTAAACCAAATTAAAATAAAACACCATTTTTTACGGGGCACCCTGCATAATCGATATAATTACATCTTATATAGGGTTTTCCACTAAGGACTTGAAAATTTCTTTTGTGTGTAGATAAAAAGCGAGCCATTTGAGATGTTTCTAAAACTATGTTATCGGCTTGAAGTTTATTTAAACAATGCATGAAAAACTCGAATTCACATGCCACCGTATGCATGTTTACAAGGGTCGATTCGTTGGCTCACTGACTGTGAGAAAAGGGCTTACTACACTGAATTCGGTACAATTTTATTTTCTCAGTACGAGAGTACATCAATCAACGACAAAGTCAGAGTCATGGAAAATTGGACATTTCCGAAGTCGTTGAGAGGAGTTGTCATATTAGATGCACACACTTTTTGTATTTTATTATTATTATTATTATTAACAAGCCCTTTTCATTTGAGCTGAAACATGAGTTGTGAGATAAATTCTAAATCTAGGTATTTTAATTAAAAGATAAAAAGCACTTAACCCTCAAGCGGTCGCGCGGTCATTTGTAACGGGAGCGGGCGCGCGTAACCGAAAAAATCTATCGGATGAATAATAGAAATGAAGCACTAATTATTCCATAATTATTTATTGATTTGTACTCAGATACATTATCATTGTCTTTAAAGTCTAATTTGTCAAAAAAGTACTTAAAATTATGAAAAAGGCTACTAGAAATGAGAATTACAATGATGGGTAAAAATCATAATATGAACGAAAATGTACTAAGCGCGGTCGATTCGACTACGCGCGACCACTTGAAGGTTAATATGCAGGTTGATTTTGAAAATGTTCGGTCTTCCAAAAGATATGCAAAACCTAGTTCTTGGACATCTACCATCAATTTAAAAAATTGGGAACTTGGTAAATTACCTACATACTTGTATTACCTAATTGTACTTGTAGTTTTCCAGCAATCTATACAAAAACCTAAAGAAACTAAAACCACTAACGCACAAATTGCTTTTCTTCACAAAGCTCTGTTTTTAGTTCTAAATTGTATTTTTATTTCTTTATTTCAATACAAAGAAATCATAAAAAGAAACATTTTAGTTTACTTTACCGTTTTTAAATCTTTGTTCGCCAAGAAATCTCAAATTAAGTTCAACCTAGATCTTTAGGAATTTCATCCAATATCCTTTCAGGATATTTTCTGAATTTCTATTAACATCACCCATTTATGCAACGGATGGACGCACAAGTACATACATATGTATATTATATTTATGTGTTATCTATCCTTCTATTCTTGATGATAAGCAATATGCAGTATAGTACAGAAGTAAATACTGCTGAATGCTATAAGACAGGAACAAAAATAAGCATTTATATTTGTGGGTCATGTGGTACATTCGCAACGTTATTTTAAACGTATGTAGTCGTATAGTGCATGTCTGACTAGCTATGGGTAATGGGTATGCAGGGTGTATCTGTATACATATACAAAGTAAGAGTTGATTTTCGCTTTTTATTTTCAAAAACAAAAAAATAAAGAAACCATCTGCAAAAAGCTTCAAGTCGATGAAAACGCAATTTACAAATAAACGACAACCACACCCAACATGCATAACTACACTTATTGCTGCTGCTCCAACTCCTCCCTCCTGCTGAATGGTTTAAATGGTTTTGTGGTATGGATGTTGTACTTGCATCTCATACCAGCAGCGTCGTTTATACCTATAATGTCATCATAGCATAAACACAGTGATCACATCCGGAATACAAGGATATCACAGGATATGGAGCACTCTCTTGCCAAAGCTATTTTGAATGAGAGCAAAAGCGGAAAGTGTTTGCCCAGAAATAGTTTGTTTATATTAAAGTCTTTCTATGCATCGTACACAAACATTGTTCTGGTTTTTAGTGACTTGATTATGTATAGAAGTTTCATCTTTTTGAGGAAAGCGGTTTCCCTTATTTTTTCAAAGAAGTTGCAAGAAAAAAGGACATACTATATAAATGCACACTGTACAGTACATACTTGCATTTCCGCATTTTGATTGAGTCAAGTTTGAGTTCAAATTATGTAACGCATCATAGTTCCTTAAATAATTTGAAATACGAATATAATAAGCAAGTCCTGGTAAACAGGATAATTAAGGATCTCCATCCCCATCATTGAAATAAGTTAAGTTTGAAAGAAAGATATGCGATTCGAT
The DNA here is from genome assembly GCA_920104205.1 of Eupeodes latifasciatus. Lineage (NCBI taxonomy): Eukaryota > Metazoa > Arthropoda > Insecta > Diptera > Syrphidae > Eupeodes > Eupeodes latifasciatus. The sequence continues at coordinate 157,868,360 of OV049924.1, forward strand.
TATAGTGTCTGCTGAATTAATTTATTTTAAGGAAATTGATTAAATTTTATGTCCATATACACACAAATATACATATATACAAAAAATGTATATACAATAAAAGGATAAAAAGATCAACCATAATAAATTGTATTCTTTCTATTGTCGTAGATGTATACTTACAGCTCTTGGAGATGAGTCAATTTGTTAAGTCCTTCTGGTAGACTGGTTAATAGATTGTCATCCAATTCCCTGAAAATGACAAGTAACATTTAATACTTTAAAATATATATAGATATAAAGAATAAAGAAAGTAGCATGAGACAAACAATTCTCTTAGGACATTATATACATTTGAAGTTGTATTATACATTTTTATATTTTTGTTGCTATTGAATTATTTGTTTAATACAATTCGTACTAATATTATAATGCAATCACGCCTTAACAGTATATACTACATAGTCTAGATCTTGAGAAAATTCACAAGCTGTTTCTTATTGGGAAAAATGGGATGAAAAGGGATGAAATAAAAAATTAAAGTCTGTATGGAAATTTAGTATTTCTTAAAGCTAGAAGGTTGAAACTTATTTTTAAGTTTTTGATTAGATATAAATTAATATGAATCTAAAAGCTTTTAAGCATTGAAAAGTTAAAGAGACGAAAAAAAAACAGTCTTTGTGTAAAGTCTTTGGCAAAATCAGTTAACGGTCAAGAAATTGTACTTCTTAAAATAAATAGAAGACGGTGAGAGGTTATTAAATACTATACATATATTTAATTCTAGAAGGTAGAATTTTCAAAATGAGTAAGGTTTTTGTTTAGAATCATACGCAAAATACATTTGGTTTTGTAAATTTTGTAGTTGTATTAAGTGAGTTTTCATATTATTTGCGTTTTTTAATACTCTTAATCTAATATATATATAAATTACGTGTCACGATGTCTGTCCGCGATGGACTCTTAAACTACTTAACCGATTTTTATCAAATTTGTACACCGTGTGCAGTTTGATGCAACTTGGAAAATAGAATAGCTTGCAGCTCAATATTATTTTATTGCAAATTGTGTGTCTATTATTTGACAGTAACAATATTATTTGATGGCAAAATCTGTTGACTGGATTAATTAAGTATTCAATAGATGGTGCTTGGTCAATATTCCAAACGTTTCATAAAAGCTACAATTAAATAGTATAACTACAATGCACCCATCAGAACTATGCAAAATTTAAGCGGCAATGACAAACTTTTCGGTGGTGCTCTCTTACTTTTGTCTGGTGATTTCCGCCAGACCTTAAAAGTTATTCCGCGCTCTACTTTCGCGGATGAGATTAATGTATGTTAAAAATAATCATTCTTATGGCGAAGTGTCGATTGACCATAAACATGCGCGTACGACTAAAAAATAATCAATCAGCTCAAATATTTTCCGAACAATTACTAGATATTGGGAACGGTGAAATAGAACTGCAACCAAATACGCAATGCATTAAACTGCCAGACAATTTCTGCGCTGTTCTTCAGGAAAAAATTGATTGATTCAGAGTATTTTTCCGGATATACAGAGAATCATAACTGGGCCAGTCATTGGGCTATTTTGGCAGCCAATGATGTTGATATTGACGAAATTAACTTCCAGATACAACAGTTTTTACCAGGAGATCTGATGTCTTTTAAATCAATCGATACTGTTATTAATGAAAATGATAGTGTAAATTTTCCAATTGAATTTTTAAATTCTCTAGATATACCCGGAATGCCACCACATAATTTTCGATTAAAGATTGGTTCACATATTATTCTCCTGCGCAATTTTAATCCACCTCAATTATGCAACGGTACAACGGTACACGTTCGGTCATCAAAAAGATCACCGGATATATTCTCGAAGCAACAATTTTAACTGGAAAGTTTAAAGAGAAAGTAGTCCTGTTTCCACGTATTCCAATAATACCATCAGAAGGTTACAGTTTCCAATTCGATTAACTTTTGTCATGTCTATAAAATAAGTCTCAAGGCCAAGTCCATTTGTGGTTTAGATTTGGAAAATCCATATTTTTCTAATGGGAAGCTATATTTGTAGAAAAACCGTCGAACCTATTTGTTTTAGCGAAAGACATGTCGATCAAAAATATTGTGCACCGATAAGTGCTAAATTATTTGAAATTCAAATCATTTTTAATTCAAAATAATAAATCGTACTATTAAAAGAATCTAAATTATCCGCCCCACCAACCTCATTTATAAATTTAACTGTCACATGTTATTTACAAAAAAACTTTGTAATTTACTTATTTGTTACAATCTTGAATAAAAATAATAATACATTTTAAATTTAATTATTTTGTATTGATTTTTGCTTTACATCAACTGTATACGAATATTTTGATCAATTGTGTTCAATGTCCTTAACGTTTCCGTCTTCGTTCGTAAATAATAATTTTATTATATTATTATTATTTTACAGTAGAACATCATGAAGGTCGCCGTGTTTTTTTTACACATGACATCTATGCAAAAAAAAACATGGTGGTTGCCATGTCTGATGTTCTCCTACCGTTACTCTTAAATAGCTTACAAGAATTTGATATGGCAAAAACACGTTAGCAACAGCAACGCGTGGCCGGGTCAGCTAGTATAATAATAGTTTGTTTTAAATTAAATTAAGTGTAAAAAGTTGTAGAGGTGTTCCTTAATTGGGTCAGCAAAATTATGTAGTTTTATAATAATTTATATACTTTTTTAAGTAACTTATGTATGCCTTTGTGATGTTAATTTAAATCAATTTATTTTCGTTAAAGGAAGTAGTCAAAAATAATTCAAAGTAAGAGTATAAATAGTTATAGGTGCCTTGTTAGGTTGTTTTAGGCGTTTCAAATAAAAAGGTTAATATGTATTTTTATTCTTGTACCTAAGGTAGAAGATTTTATTTTAAATTAAGTTATTTGTATTATTTTTATAAATCTTTTATATAATTATTACGAGTTAAATACTCTTTTAAGATGGGCAAAACGTTAGACGTTTAATTCTATGAAATGAAGAACGCTGCACCAAACTGTTTTAGAACTTTTATGAAAAATTTGAACTATTACAAATGCATTTTCAGTGACAATCAAAATAGAACAATTTTTAATATAAAACTCCTGTAGTACAGCATTTTGGCGGATACCATCCATTTATTGAATGTTATCAAATATACGTCTAATTTATCCAGCATTTTACATAAACACAACAGATATAATTATTGAGCAAAGATAAAAGGAGAAAATAGATCTTTAGGAAAATACAAACAAATTTCAATCACAAATGGAGATTCATTATTTGTTTTGTAAAATCTAGCCTCAAAATATGCCACTAAGTTTTATGCAAAAAATTGTCAAAACCAATTGCATACTTATAGGGATTTACAACCTAATAAATAATATACATAATTATGTACATACATATGCATGTAAATGTTAATTAAACAATTTTTGTATTCGGTATACCCTAAAATGGTAGTTTTCGTGCTCCCAGAGGTCCCGTAGCGTGATGGTTAGTGCGTTAGGCTGTCATGCAAGGGGTCTTGGGTTCAATCCCTGCCTGTGCCACCTAACTTTTTTCACGGGTACTTGACAAATCCTCCAAGAGTAATTCTTGTCATGAAAAGTGCTTTCTCAAATTAGCCGTTCGGATTCGGCATATAAACTGTAGGTCCCTTCCATGTCTGACAACATTACTCGCACACAGGAATGGTTGAAAGTTGTAAGTCACTAGGCCCTGGTTCTTCATGGACTGTTGCGCCACCTAATTTATTTATTTATTTATTAGAGGTCTTGGGTTCAATTCCTGCCTGAGCCATCTAAAGTTTTTCTTTTTCTCAGGTATTGCCTCTTGAATTGACAAATCCTCCAAGAGTAGCTCTTGTTATGAAAAGTGTCAAAAGTCAAATTAGCAGTACCGGTTTAAAACTGTAGGTCCCCTCTAACCCTGACAACATAACTCCCACATAGGAATGGTTGAGAGTTGTAAGTCACTAGGCTCTAGTTCTCAATTTATTTATTTTTATACCCTAAAATTATATAAAATGTACAAAACCCTTCTGAATTTTTTCTTGCACTGTGTTGATATCTGCAGTTATACCGTTTTTAGAGCATACATAGAAAACATTTTATTATTATGTATTAGATGTGCTGTAGAGTGAGGACCGTTATTTGCAGAAAGAAGTTATCAAGACAAAAGGTTTAGGAAATTTTGGGCTCCTGAATAATAATAATTAATAATTAGTAATAAAACAAGAACACAAATATTGAAAAAGAGCCTGGGATGCAACCCACAATCATAACTTCCCAGTTAAAGTAACCCAAAAATGTTAAGTGAACATAAGAGGTTATTAAGGTTTTTTGTCGCAAATTTCCGTTTTTAGTTCATAACTTTTAAACGGTAAGTGGTACAAAAAAGACATTGTTAAAATGTACTACAAAATAACTCAAGTCACTTTTTTTTTAAGAACAAGTGTTTAGAAGCTACAGCGGTTTCAAAAACTGTCAAATGCCAAAAGCCTCGTTTTTTCGCATATAACTTCTCAATTGTTATCTTCATAGAAATGTTGTCTGCGGAGTTATGTAAGTAAATATTTTTTGCCACAAACCTACCTACTTTGCATTTTTTTCAGTTTTAATTTTCGAAATAAAATTAACATGTGTTTTATAGTTTAAACAATTTTTGGCAAGAGTACGATAACTAAGGCGACAAGATATTATAACTGATTTTTTAAGAACAGTTCAAAACAAACATTTTTTACTATGGAAGGGGGGGTCTATCTCCCCTGTTTAGGCAGGAGGGAATTTAAAAAAATTATTACTTAAAATAGAAAAAATACTTAAAAAATAACGGTAATACTAACAATTATTATTTTTTTGTATTATACATTTTTTTGTCCAAATTTTGAGTTTAAAACAATTTTTTTTTAAAACTATGCATAGTTTTGACTTGATTTAAAAACAAGCTAATAGACAAAAGTGTCGACTTTAAAAAAATGTATAATACTTATATTGTGAGTATTACCGTTATTTTTTAATTATTTTTTTTCCATTTAACGTACATACATATTTTTTTAAATTGCCCCAACCGCCTAAACGGGGGAGATAGACCCCCCCTCCCACAGTAAAAAATGCTTGTTTTTAACTATTCTATACAAATCCGCCATTAAACTTTGTCGGCTGAGTTATCGTACTCTCCCCCAATTTGTTTGTTTCATGCCATCAACACACTAAGAATACCAACTTTTCAAAAAATCACTTTTTTGCATTTGTTCATATTACCACTACTTGACCTTTGGTTCAAGCCCCAAGTTTTGATGTTAAAATATTAAATTTTAATACTTAATGAATTTTAAAGATTTTTATTGGTTTAAATTAGTGGTTTACAGCTTAAAAACGGAATCTTTTGATACAAAACTTAAATGACTTTTTATGTTCATTTTGGACTTTCGGGGGCTTTTGTCACTTGATGTCAATAACGATGTCCTCAGTATCTACCAATTTGCATCAATATGGAAATTATTCCTTGATTTGATGAATTGTATGTCTTTTTTGAACAGACTATTATTTACAAGTTTAGAAACAATACTTTGTACGTTTTCAATATTTGAATGGAAATATCAGACACTGAATTTAAAAACTTAAATTCAACAAATGTGTGTTACTTTATTACCATCTAAAGAACTCGAGAATATTTTTTATTTCACAATATTTTAACACTATACTGTCAGATTGGACATTTATTTAATGACCAATGTGTTACTGTTCACACAGTGTGAAAGACAAATCAAAAACAATCCATAAAAGATAGAATAATTAAGAAATACTCTTTCCCAACATACCGATATTCGATATAATTGTTGACAATACAAAACATCGTTCCTGAATTAAAATCCAGTAAAAACAACACAATCTCGACGTCTCCGCGGCAGAAAGCATATCGAATGTCCTTACAACATTTTTTATAATTTCTTTTATTTTATGTCAAGTGCTACTGTTGCAATCTATATCTATTACAATTTACTTTTACGTCTTTTCCTGTCCTTAAATTGGTCAACAAAAAACAATAAAGTGAACATTCTTCCTCAACAAATACTTTATTATGTCCCTCGTTATCTATTCTACAAGGATGCATTGAAGTACATATATCTGTATTTATTTTATACAAGGTGCAAGTATAGACATCCATAAAGCATAAAAATGTTGCAACAGAAGTTGCAAAACAAAAGATACATGCATAAGGTTGCCAACTAAATGGATTTTTATAAATGTATTTTAAATCAGAGTTTTCAAACTATCCATAATTTTTGTTTGTTTTATAATAAACGCACACTCAAAATAGGGAGGGACTTGAAAGGAGACTTCGGTGTACATTGGTGTTGAATTTTTGAACATTGCAATGACAGGTAAGGTAAGGTATTCCACATTCGCGTAGTACGGCTAAGGAACGAATATCTGTACTTCACAGTACGACCGAAGATAGACTCAAGGGTAAATTGATGGGAATTCTTAGAATAATTGAAAATTGTACTATCCAAAAAAAGACTCTTGTGTGATATTCTCAAATTAAAAACTAAGTGTGACACACAACATTCGTATTAATATATTATATAATATCTTTTTATAAAGATTTTACGAAGCCAAAATTGAATATAAAATTACCGAAAGAACGAGCTTGGTATGCGAACAATTCTAATGAAAAATTAAGTCTTTTAAACAGCAGTTGTTTGACAATTTTCCACTTTAAGACACCCATTTCGATTTGTTCACTTTGTGTTACTTTTAATTAGAAATTAATTTTTTTATCGGTTTTCATAAAATAATTACTAACGTCATTAAGCTACAATATCACAATTAAGTGTACAAATTGTAGTAACTTGTGTCTATCTTTCGTTAAAAAGATTCTGTTCAAAAAATTTAAAATAACTTTTAGGACAAAAGGTAAAATTTGTATCAACCATGAAGTGCTTTTTAACCATTCTGTTCTGTCTTTTATATTTCAGTCCGAGCAATTGGGACCCAGGTTCATAGTCAGGGCCCAACGCTTTTGACGAAACATACATTTAGTAAACCGCCTCTAAACCTGTACAACTCTATAAAATGTATTCCAAATCACATCAGCATATTTGATTATTGACCTAATCAGCGGAGTATAAGGGATTTATAAAACATTACGATCCATAAAATCCTTGCTATTCCTTTTAATGAAACCAACAAAATTATTCACCTCAGCAACAATATAATCAATTTCCTTATTATGCTGATTTAAAAATTGTTATAGCTTTACATTATAAGTTTTAAACTGTTTGAGGAACACCAATTTGAAATATGGTTTCAATCTTGTTGAACCACTACAGAGTCACAGGCCAAGAGGTACATTTTATATTTCTAGAGGATTTGTTATAAATCATTACACGTTGGATTCTGTTTTTTTAAATAAAACCAGAGATCCATTTAAGCATCTTAGAATGAAAGTTTCTTCAGTAAAATATTATGATGATCAAAAGCTTGGCATTTGTTATCCCTTGCGTTTAAATTACATGAAGAGAAAACCGCCAAATTAGACACATAAGAAGTTTATAATTATTATAATTAAATTATTTTTGTTTAATTTAATTTATTCATTACGTTAAATACTAACTCTCAGTTAACAAACTAAACTTATAACTTATTACACGAGTTTTTAATACATTTCAATTTATACATATCAAATACAAAGTCAAGAATTTAAATATTGTGAGAAAAACTACCAAAATTGATATTATGATTAACAGAATTCAAAAGAAAATTATTTTCTTTATTTTTGTTTATTAACATAGTTTAATCTGCTTAAATTAAATCGAATCTGCACTCGATTTCTCAAGTTATTTTGGCTAACATTAAAGTGGAACCGACACAAAAATAATAAAGATGTAATGGATTCACTCAGAATCTGAAAAGTTGCAGATACTTTCGGTGTGATTAGTTAGGGATGGTTAAGCCTATAAAGATAAGGACGCAAAGCTACTCCATTTGACCATGACAGAAAATGTAAAGTAAACCTTAGGAACCATCTTTGGACACCATCAAGTATAGGAATATGATCCAAGTAATTAGGGGCCAAATTATACAACCGTATTCAAGGACTGATCTGAAAAATGATACACATAGAATTTTAAGGACATAAGGATCTTGGTATTCCCTACCAAATCTTTTTATAAATTCTAGAAATATATTAGCTATTTATTTAATGGAGCTAATATGATCGGTTAAATTTAACTTTGACTTCAAAATGATGCCTAGGTCTGAGAAGTTAGAGAGTTGTGCCGTGTTTGTAGAGTTTAACATGTTTTCATAGTCAAGTACATTATATTTTGGTGTTAATCCTTAATGTTTTGCACTTGTCCATATTCAACATTTAACGATTTTTATTGCACCATTCTCATAGTCAAAGTAGATCATCTTGTAATAATTCGCAGTCCTTTAAGGAACTAACTGTTTGAAATATTTTCACGTCATCTGTGTATATATCTATTAATGTCGTTAAATTGTTTAAGATAGAGGAAAGGTCACTTATGAACCAACCGAACAATAAACAACTGACCAAAGTGGCTAACTTGAGGTACACCACAATTTACAATAAACGAATTGGAATAACAATATTTGAAGATAACACTTTAACGTCTAACAGTAAGGTAAGATGATGTCCAATATAGTAAAATTGGCTTAAAAGTACTTCATGGCAAAGTTTATAAATAGATATTTTATTTTATTGGCAAAGAGAAATTTACAGAGTTTTCAATATTTTTAAGTCATTGCACAGCACAGAGATATGATAGGAAATTGTATCTTACTACTGAAAAATAATAATTAGTTTTTATTTTAAACAGCATGTGTATATCTTATTATTTATAAGTTTGAAGGAAAACATTGCAAAGAAAAAACCTTCATTCGAATTTGTGGCAAAGTTATCAAATGTTTTGCTAAAGTCTGTAAATTCACAACAAACTTGTTGTTTTTGCTCGGAAAATATAGTAGGTTTTTAACAATAGATTTTCTTTTCAAATCCCAAACAAGAGACTCATACAGTTTTGGGGTAACAGATAATTTAGCTATAGGACGAAAGTTACAGATAAGAGGCTTGGACCGTTCTTCTTAGTTTTTTTAAGAAACGAATATTTCCGTAAAACTGGAAAATGAGAACATTTAAATGACTGGGTAACTGTATAAAAAATGGGAATAAAAGATGTTTCTCATATTTTGTAAGCATGACTGATGGCATGCCGTCAGGACCGGTAGATACCGGTACACATTGGTTCTGAATATCAAAATGAGAGGGAATAAACAGAATTCGCCAAAGAATTCCACATTCTTGATGTTCAGTTTAATAAAGAATCTCTATAGTTGACAGTACGCCCGCTCCTTCTTTTGTCAAATATAGAAGATTCAGTGATTCCAAGATTTATGTAAGATAAAGAAAATGGATCAGTATTTGTAATAAGTGTCGAACTAAGACTATAGTTTAAAAAGGGTTTTCATATACAATTTTAAAAATACATCCTTATGAAGAAACATTTCGGTCATTAATATTTTAAATCTACTCGTATTGTACATTCCAATGCAAAGTAGAGTTGTACTTGCCTTAAAAAACAACTATGAAAATAATGAAAGTCATGAAAATGTTGAGTTTGCATTCACATTCTTATTTAGCAAAACGAATAGCAATTGCAAAAACCTTTTATTCCTTGCCTCCTTCAAAACCAGCCACTATTTTGAGCTCAGTTGGCAATAATAAAAAACATCCATTTAATTCAATATATGTACATAACATCGCTGTATAATGCTGTTTGCCAACAATCGCACCAGATTATATCATAAGCTATTTGACAAGATGCACCGGATGCGATAAAGTCTCAGATACATAGGGATAAGGTAGCTTATAACCAGCTAAAAAAGGTGGTGGTGGGTGCAAAGTGACAAACTTCAGTATTGGTATTTTTAAGTTTATCATTTTGGTTATTCGTTCCTTATCCTTTCCCTTGGTTTTATTATCTCTTTAAATATTAAATAAAATATTTAAAAAATGTTGTGAACTGAATTTGAATATGTTACGGGAACCTACAGAAAAAAACATTCTCCTATCTTTGAAGCTTTTGATATTCAAAGTTTGTTTTATTTTTGTAGGGGTGAATGAGCGGGTAATGGATAGAAAACTAAATAAAATCAAAACTGACTGTCGATTTTATTGAAGAACTTTTGTCCAACAACAACTTATGAAATTTATGGAGCATACAATGATACTGATGGTCTTATAGCATCACAAACACACACACACTCACAAGCCAAACACCACAAATAGGTATACATCTTTTTAAGTTACTGATAGATTTATTGGATTTATGTCTTGGTTGTTTCAATTTTGTGGGAGAGAATATACTAATGGAATTATCTTTAAGAATATACATTTTGAAAATACTTACAAAACTTTTAATGCTGTTATATTGGTGAATGCTGCTGGAGATGTTTTCATAATTTGGTTTCGTTTTAAAAGTCTGTTGAAGATTGAAAAAGGATTACATTTTAAATTATTTAAAAATATGCCTTGGCCTTAGGTAAAGAATTGAAATTTACTTACAAAACAATAAGATTTGGCATCACTGGAAAATCTTCATCTGTTATTATTGTTAGAAGATTACTTCCAAGGTTTCTGCAATAAAACAATTATAGAAGGTTCAGGCTTTAGAAGAGATTTTAGCTTAAGGGGCCATTAGAGGAGGTGGTGAATTAAGTAGTTTTTGAAAGACATGGGATTTATAATTGTAATAATCTGTTGTCTAAAATATTTTGTAAAGTACAGCTCAAAATACGTTATAGCAAACAAGAAAGATATTAATTCGAAAACGAGATGCAAAAGTTTACTAGAATTTTGTTTGTACAATTTAATGAATAGCTACAAATATTTTACGAATAGTTTAGTAATAGCGTTGCCAAAGTTTTCATTTTGTATAAATATAAAATAAGTTAAACACCACCATTTTTATCTTAATATGCTTATTAAAGTGAAATGTTTATTATAAAAAGCATGAGGGATTAAAGTTTTTCTTAAATGTTTTGATTAAGCTGTTTTTTTCTATTAAATACATTTAAAATAATTAACATCTAAATAATTGTATCACCCAGAAATGTATCAACGCCTATTTCTATAGAAATTTATATTACAAAATTTATAAAATTACAATTATGTTTAAATTTAAATTAAATCAATCTCTAAATGTAAATCTAAATTTAGACTACACACATTTTTTATTTATTATAAGTTAATAAGCACATAATTTTGTTGTAACTAAATTTTTCCATGTTTTTCGATAAGCCTTTCGGGAACTTGAAAAGTAGCACAGTAAATTTTTAAAAAATCATGAAATAACTAAGGGAACTTTACTAATTTCAAACAATTTGTATTTATTATGTACAAATGTGTATATAATGGAGAACGAAATAGGTGATTTGTTTCCGAAAGTTATAACCAAATTGCAAAGGTCTTAAAAATCCTATTTCAGACATTTGCTTTTGCTATAAATATGGACAAATTAAGCGACTCACCACCTCCAGTATAATGTATTATATTTCCTATACTAAATAGCTAAATATATGCTTAAAAAAAAAACATAAAATTACCAAAACACCAATATTAATATTAGAAAGCGTTAGCAACAAATATAAAATAGTACACCTAGAATTTTATCGGTATGCTTGGAGTTGAGCAAAATTGACTCCTAGCAAACCTCATGTCAACTAATTAAAACAGTAAATTTTGTTGTGTCTCATTTTTATTCAATTCACAAGATTTTGAATTTTCAATTCCAAATTATATTTTTGTAAATAATAAATTAGTTTTGCATGCAATGTTTATTTTTCTTTTGTCTTTGATTTGAAATATTTTATTTTTGCTCACAGTGCTTCAAGTGATCTAAGTCCAGCGAAAGCATTTGTTGGAATCCTGTAGAAAAGATTTCCTTCTAAACGTAGAGTCCTTAGATTTTGTAGATGTTTTAAGCTATCTGTATCCATGCTTGCTAACGAGTTGCCATTTAGCTGTCTGTTTTTATTTTTTGAAATTTTATTTGATTTTTTTTTTAAATCAAAAGTGCGAATTGCCACAAAATGCGCGTGATTAAATTTTTGTTTTTAAATATTTTTTTGTGATTTCGTGATTTCGTTATTGGACATCAATATTTTGTGCATTTTACAGAAATAAAAGGAAATGTATATAAAATAAAAATTCAATTTATATCAATATTAGTATGTAATATTAATGATTATGAGAAACTTACAGTGAAATTAAGTTTGGAAGTCCTTGAAATGAATCACCAGGTATGACTTTAAGGCCACAATTTTGCAATGACAAACGTTTCAATTTAACTAAACCACTAAATGCATTCTGGTGAATGTCTGAAAGGCTATTATCAGATAGGGTTCTGCAGGAAGAGAAAAGAACAAAAGAAAAATGGAACACAATATAATTATTTTAACAAAACAACATTTTAATTCAATCATTTTAAAAATATCACTATCAGTTAGTTTTACTTGAAATCTTATGGAGAAGACATTTGACGTGCTAAAAAATAATTATTAGGTAATGCTTTATTTGTTTAATAAAACATTAAGTAGAAGCTGTAACTCCTCACGAATCAAATGAAATGAAAAAACTATAGGATTAAGGTTTATTTCCTTTAAGTGAAAATTCTTCTGTTTTCAACAATTTCCTCTTATCGAATTCAAATGACATTAACTTTAGTCGAATTCAAATAACTTGAAAATCGCGTACAAATTAAGTTCGAAAAAAAAATTAAATCGATTTCGATAAAAGCGAACTTTTGAAATAAAATTTATATTTTGAATCGGTTTCAAATCCATTTCAAGTGTGTTCCCGTAATATTATTTGTCTATTCGTCCCTCGAGCTTTTCCTTGATGTGTTTAGCCGTGGCACTGAGCGAGGTGCAGCAATTCGAAAACCTTTCATTATGTATCCAAATTATTTCCTTAATTGCCTAGAATCTCAATTTGAAAACCATAAGTGCAAGTACAATATCTGATATTGTACAGTTTTCACATTCATCGATCCCATTGAAATTCAATTCAATTCAATTTTGAATTCAATTTAATCAATGAGTAAGAAAACAGTACAGTATAAAATATCGAGCTATCGAAAGCTATAAAGTATTTATCTTAAGAGGATCTGAAATTTTACTACCATTGTCAGGGAAAATAGTGCCTGTGGCGTCATGAGTAGTGCGTAGGGCTGTCATGCCAGAGGTCTTGGGTTCAACCGCTGCTGTCTGTGCCATCTTATGTTTTTTTGACGGGTACTGCCACTTGCGAGGAATTGACAAATCCTCCAAGAGTAATTCTTGTTATGAAAATTTCTATCTCAAAATTGGCTGTTCAGATTTTGCTTAAAAACTTTTTAAGGTCACCCCTATGGTGACCTGATCTTTAGTATCCTTTGTATGCCAAATACACTGTGACATTAAGAAAATGAATAAAGGGTTTGAAAGGTGTCGCTGCAAATTGATTTTAGGAAAGACATAATGTAGTTAAGAATTCCACATTCGTGTAGTAGTGCTGAAAAACGAGTCTCTGTGCTGAACAGAACGATCGAAAGTGGAATACTGAGAAGCATCTCTAGAGTCGTGAGTATTGTGCATTAAATTGCAAAGAAAGAAATGAGCCGTTTATTTTGAAAGTGGCATAAGTCACTTTTTTTTTAAGTCGAGATATTTAAGATATTTGTTATACCGTTAATTACGAATACTTCTCTCGAAGAAATCTCAATAGTTCTCAACTTAATGAGTGCAAATTTTTTAAAAATGAAAAGATACCGTTCAATTGTATTTAGTGTTGCCATTAACTCGATTTTTTTGAAAAAGTGACTTATGCCATTTTCAAAATAAACGGCTCAAATGTAGCTGCCTATTTCGGTACAAAAGGTTTAGGAAATAATGAAATACGACGATGTTAAAGCGAAGAACAGAAATTAAAAAATGTTTTGTTTATCGATTTCTTTGAACACAGTCCAAGAGGTTTAAATAAATTATTATTATGAATTATTAAATAAATAAATAAGCCCCAGTCCATAAATAAGGTTCTTAAAATGTAGTTAGGATTTATTGTTCTATAGCGAAATTTAATAATTTCAACAATGCATTTGACAAACTAAGTCATATTTGTCACGTTTGGATAGAGTATATCCATTTTTTCTGATCTTGGTGTTGTACTAGACTCAAAAATAACGTTTACTGATAACTATAATTATATTGTAAAAAAAGATAACAAAACACTTGATTTCGTCAAATGTGTTTCCCGAGACTTTCGTGATCCAAACTTTATTAAAATTCTGTATGTTTTTTTTTTGTCAGGTCAATTCTTGAATACGCTTGCGTTGTATAGACGCCCTGCTATTCCGTTCCAATTGATAGAATAGAAAGTATTCAACGTCGATTTTTAAGATTTTGTCTTCGTTTTTTCCCCTGGCCTGATAGACTTTCATTACCTTCATACACTCAAAGGCTTCCCTTGATGAATCATCCATGTCTTTCTGGTTATAAATTATTTGCATTTTTGCTTTATGTCGTTCCATTCAAGTCCATCTATTCTTTGTCTATTGTATTTCAATCAGAGTCAGGCTAGCTTAAGAAGGAATTAACCCCTTAGAATTTTTGTAAGCAGATCGAACTATGGCGAACGAAAAACAAATTCTCTATACTCATTGACTTTACAAATGACAATCTCAAATCTGCAAGCTTTAAATTTATTTTGTATGCTATAAGTAGTTTTTTTTAGTTTTAGTTCCGAAACTTTGAGTTTTCTTGATGCAATTGCCACCCAAAACTCAAGTTTTCCCATACATTTTTGGTAAACCACAAGTTTTCGTAAGCCACAAGTTTTAAATAAAGTCTCTCGAAAACTAGTTGGAATTCAAACTTGAACAAAACAAACAAACCTTTCGGAACATTCAGCGCTCAAATTAATGTAAACAAAACAGCTGATGGCTGCTGTCAAAACAAATATTCCATTTTGAAATAAATTTGTTCGTGGTAAGTAATATTATTTATACAATTTCCTTACGAAATAAGAATTATTGCTTTTGTTTTTTATTTACAGAATATGGACAATTTGCCAACGTTGAGAATAAAAGCCTCGGTGACTATTTGCGGCACTGGCGATTCTTTTATGATCCTCCAGAGTTTCAAACGCTCTTTGTTCCAACTCGTCGCTACAAATATGTTCGACGCTTTCGCTTTCTACCTGGGGAAAGACTTTTCGGTAACTCCGTGTAATCACAAGGGTTTGAGAGATATGAGAAAGGTGATAAGTTCATTTGTGGAGGAGAATAAGTATGAAAGGAAATTTCACAATGTGGAATCGTTGTTCCAGTGAATAAAACCACAACAGTGGGCTATCGCACCTTGATTGACAGCGATGCCAACATCAAGAAGATCCTCAGTGCTTTGGACAATCCAGGCGAGTCCTCAGAGAAAAAAGCCAAAGAGATAGTCATGGGGAAAATGCAGCCCATCATTACAGCTTCAGTGATCGCTCTTGATGAATGTGGTTTTGGTAAGAATCTGGAACTAGGAATTGACGTTTTCTGCTCTGGCCATAAGGGCCTACACGAAATCGTTCAGAATCTTCACAACCCCGCCTATAAGTTGCTCGGACGGCCACAATATATGGCGATTCTGAAGGCACATTTGGCCAACAAAAGCAATAGTCATAAGCTTAGTATGCTCAGTTTGGATTGAATTTGTTGTGAAAGAAGAAGAAAATGTTTTAAATAAAATTAATTTTTGTTGTAACAGTTTTGTTTTTTATTGATTTGATCGTACATTTTCTACACAATTAGCTTCTCTTTGGTGTATTTTTCTGACCTGTTGAAGTGAACAAAGAGGATAGCTGCAGCCAAGCGAGCTTGTAGTTCTTGTTGGTTCATGTCGTGAGCCCATTCCACCCGTCCCCAGAACTTTAGTTGAAACTCTTCTTCGAGACGAGCTAGTGTTACGGCCTTGTCTGCGCTGATATGCTGCTCTATCACAGCACAGGAAAGGATTATCGACTTAAGGGTGTCGACAGCAAAGAAAAATCCTTAGGAGAATGTTTGCACTTCAAGAATTTTCAAAAAATTGAATCTTGAGAGAATACATACCATATAGAACATCTTCACTGTGTGAAAGAAAGTACTTGGATATTTTCATTTTATCCGCATCCGAGACGGTGGGTGGTGATATACTGGGAGTTTTTTGTATGTTCGTATCGAAACGCTTGTTAAACCACTCAATTTGTTCTTTTGGAGCTCGTATAGATCTTTGTCTTCCTGAAAATCATCTTGATAAGTACCTACATAAGGCTAAAGTTTGTATCTTGCATTTTCAGATCCTTTAGTTCATTGCAGAGTATATCGATAGTACTGCGGCTCGCTCTAAAGTGTTGTTTGAAATACTCATCATCGTTTACTTACATTTCACGTTCCCAAAAAGCGCTGTAACGTACCTGCATAAAATATTTAGATATATACATAGCTTCCTATTAATTGAATTGTTATAACAAGCTAACCTTTGTCCACATATTTCTTTGTCGATTACGATTTTCAATTGCATCAATTAAAGCTTTTCTTTTCTTTCGAAGTTCCAGGATTTGCAAAAGAAAACGACGCTTTTTTTATGATAGAGGCTTGAGATAATGAAAAAAAATTTAGAAAAATCTTCATATTTTGTTCAACTTTCTTTTTATGCATTAAAATCAATTTCACTTAGTTAGAATTCATTTTATTTTCACAAATAATTTGAGAAAAACAAAACTTTTTACTCACAAATGTCAAACAAATTTAAATGTCAAATGAAAACGTGTAAATGTTCGGTGTGAACGATTTTCGGGTTTTCGAAAACTTTTTGGCGAAAACCCGGTTTTGTGTTTGGTGTGAAAAGCCTATTACTTAGAGTACCCACATCAGGCCACTAACTTAGTTGTAAGTTATTGATAAGTAGGCTACTTGTATGTCTTAATTTAAGATACATAATTCTAAGTAAAATAAATAAAATAAAAATGAATTCGGAAAAAAGGTGGTAAGTTAGGAGCATTGAGTTTAAACGCATTTTGTTCCACAAGATTTTTTATTCCCTATATAGTAATGGTCAAATTACATAAGCTTATTATACATTCCCGTTAAATATCCAGAACCAAAGAAATGAATATGCAAATGGTACTGTATGTCGCCAGAAAAAAGGACAATTCACTAAGTCTCTTGTTTCATTGAGTCGTTAAAGTATAGAAATGTATTTTAGTTGATAATTTTATCAATAGAATGTAAAAAATTTACAAGTATAGTCATTTTTGGACTTAATATTCTTCATTTTACTGAAAATGTGCAAGTCCTTTATAAATTTCTTTAAAAAAGTTGAGAGATTTACCTTAAAACTGGGTACTACACACTGTGTGTGACAGATAAAGGTGAACCTAGATCTTGCATACTAGTGAAACGTAGCATTAATGTATTTTTAGTCCATCATTTCAGTGACAAAGATACCACCGACCATAGCTAGGCTGGAAACAACCAAAGGAAGTTTCTGGCTAGTGTCGGCGTATCTTGGCCATGACCACCTTGGTCCTCCCTGGAAAAACCCTGGAGAAAATCGTCGCTGAAGCGGAAAGGCAAAGGATCCGCCTAATTATTGGGAGCGATGTTAACGCTCATCACATGGTATGGGGAAGTACGAATATCAATGAGTTTCTTTTTGATTATATTCTTGGTACTAACCTCTTAGTAAGTAATGTTGGGAATGAGCCAACCTTCATAACTAAAACTCGACAAGAAGTCCTAGACATAACTCTTGTCTCAGATACTATACACCATATGATCTTGGACTGGAAAGTATCCAAAGAACACTCGTTCTCTGATCATAGATATATCCAGTTCAATATCAATGTGGATGATAACCCGAGTCCATTGACTTTTCGAAATTATCGGAAAGATGATTGGGCCTCATACAGGAACTCATTACAGAGTTTACTAAAACCTGGACTATCTTGTCCTTCCTCTAACGCTAATGAACTTGACAATAAAGTCAATGACCTTACCTCAGCTATGAACAGATCGCTAGAAATTGCTTGTCCACTTATACAAATAAGAGGAAACCACAATGGTGGGCCTCAGAGCTTGACTCGCTCAGGAAAGAATGCAGGAAACTTTTCAACTGAGCCAAAGCCGCAAGACTAGCCTCTCACTGGGATTCTTACAAAGAATCCCTAAGAATTTACAAGAAGGCACTAAGGAAATCTAAACGATCTTCTTGGCGATCCTTCTGTGGCACGATAGAAGAAACTTCTGAAGCCTCTAGGTTACAGAAAATTCTTTCAACTAATCCAGCGATGCCAAGCTGCTTGAAAAATGCAGACGGCTCCTGGACAAATTGAAGTAATGAATCGCTGAACTTACTACTGGATACTCATTTTCCTGGTAGTTCTCTTACCGAGACTTGCAACGGTTATATATGTACGTTCAAGTCCCAATACAACATATTCACAAGGTCTGATCACAAAGGACAAGCTACAATGGGCTCTCAACAGCTTCAAACCATTTAAATCTGCAGGACCAGATGGAATAATACCAGCCGAGCTACAAAAGACTTCTGACATAATTGCACCAATTCTTGATGCAATTTTTACCAGCTGTCTTTACCTGGTCCATGTTCCCTCGGCATGGCGAGAAGTTAAAGTTGTTTTTATACCCAAGGCAGGTAAATGCTCGCAAGTCAATCCTAAAGATCTACGACCTATAAGTCTATCATCATTCCTTCTTAAGACCTTGGAAAGATTGATTGATATCCATTTAAGGGCAAGTATTGATACAAGACTTCTGTCTTCGTCTCAATATGCCTACTGTAAAGGTAAATCGGTGGAAACAGCGTTACACACCTTAGTACGCACCGTCGAATATTCCCTCCATCATAAAGAGTTCACTATGGTTGCTTTCCTTGACATCGAATGTACCTTTAACAACGTGGACACATCTGCAATCACATCTGCACTAACATCTCTTAATTTAATTAATTTAATTTATTTAATGCTTACTTGAATAATTAACTCAAAACTGGGCAACTCTTCTGGCAGACGATTCGTTAGTAGAGGGACACCGCAAGGTGGTGTTCTATCCCCTCTCCTCTGGAACTAGTGGTGAATGAAATCCTAACTAGTCTGAATGCGGAGGGTTTCAGAGTGATAGCCTATGCGGACGACGTTGCTATAGCAGTTTCAGGAAAGCATCTCAACACGTTAAAAGAACTCTTACAAAATGCCTTAGAAAGACTAATACTTTGGGCTGATCGGTGTGGACTGGGCGTTAACCCACACAAAACTGATTTAGTCTTATTTTCAAGGAGATACAAAATTCCATTTGTCAACCCTCCCCATATTAAAGGAATCCAATTAAAATTCTCAGACGAGGCTAAATACCTGGTCTTGTCTTAGATAAAAAACTAAATTGGAAACGCAACGTAGAGGAAAGAGTCAAAAAAGCTACTGTAGCTCTCTTTTCTTGCAAAAAAGCCATCGGTAATAAATGGGGCTTACAACCCAGAATCACGCATTGACTATACACATCGGTAATCAGACTGATTTTAATGTACGGTGTGGCAGTATGGTGGAATGCTTTAGACCGGGTTAAATTAAATAAAGTCCAACGTTCAGCTTGCCTATGCATAAGCGGATCGCTTCGCACGACCCCATCTGCGGCACTGGACACCTTACTCTACCTAACACCTCTTGACATTTTTAGCAAACAAATAGCTGCAAGCTATGCTATTCGCCTCAAAGCTTTGTCGCAGTGGACTAACAACAACATTGGTCACTCCGTAATTACACACAGACTACACCATCCCCCAACTGCAATTCGACAGAAATGTCCAGATTTCTATACCTCCCAGATCTTTTTGGGAGGAAGATGAGTCAATCCATTTCTATACAGATGGGTCAAAAACAAAAGAAGGGGTTGGTGGAGGTGTGAACTCTGAACGACTGAAATTAAGTCTCTCATTCCGCCTTCCCAATCATTGTAGCGTGTTCCAGGCGGAACTTTTGGCGATAAAAGAAGTCTTGTCCTGGCTTAAAGAAAACGTGATATCAACATCTGATATCCATATTTTCTCAGATAGTCAGGCCGCTATCAAATCTCTGGATTCTGTCTCTACAAACTCTATAACAGTCCATAACTGTCGATCATCTCTAATGGAGATGGCACAACAGTTTAATATTCACCTTTGCTGGGTGCCGGGCCATAGAGACATTCCAGGTAACTGTAAGGCAGATGAACTCGCCAGGAACGGTACAGTACAGCCCATCCTACCACGTTTGGCACGTACTGGCATACCAATCGCTACTTGTAAACTGTTGCTAATACAAGACGCTGTGAGGAGGGCAGGCACCAGGTGGAACAACATCACCACGTGTCAAGCCACAAAAAACATCTGGCCAACACTGGATTTAAAACGTTCATGGTGCTTGCTCTCTCTGAGCAGATCGCATATAAGCTCGATAATAGGTGTCATAACCGGACATTGTCTAATAGGAAAGCACGCCACGAGATTAGGCGTATTCTCAAATGACTTTTGCAGAAGCTGTATGGACGAGGAAGAGGAAGAAACAGTTCTTTAGCTTCTCTGCACATGCTCTGCTCTGGCTCGAAAACGCAAGAATTACCTAGGAGAATTCTTCTTTAATGATCTAAACGATCTAAATCATATCAGCATAATCAGCCTCTCATGTTTCGTAAGGGACTCAAACTGGTTCCATTCAGCTTAGGAGGAAGCCTCAAGATTCATGTGGTATATCACAATGGGCCATTAAACTGGTCTAAGGCCGCGGCCACGCAGTAAGCGGCTAAGCGGCTGAGCGGAAAAAAAAATATAAAACATATGAAATCACATAGAAGCGGCCACGCTATAGGCGAGCGGCGAAACAAAATTCTGAGCGGCTAAGCGGCGCCGCTCAGCAACCAAACCTGTTTTAATTTTTAGTAATGTTCTGAGCGGCAAGAAGTAAAGATGGCTAAAGTAAACATTGAGTTGTTAATTTCGTGTGTGCAATCTCGACTTTAACTACTAATCGCTTAAAAGCAGTCGCTCAGTGCCTGGCCATACGTCGCTTAGAGCTGCTGCTTAGCCGCTTACTGCGTGGCCGAGGCCTAAGTGTGTCCGTTTCCATTTTGGACAGCCACTATAACCTAACCTACCTTAAAACTGCTTTTTTTTTTTTTTCTCAAAACTAAACGTAATGATTAATTTTTTTTTCACATTGCGAAATTGACTTATTTAAGATCCCCTGTACTATAAATTAGTATGCACTTTATGACAAATTTACTTTATTTTACCAACAAAACTTATATACTTACAATTCCTCTAGATTTGGTACCATATAAAAAGAATTGTCTCCTAAGTGTGTAAGATTATTATTTCCTAAGTCTCTGAAAATAAACAAAAGACAAGGTACATCAGAATTTAAAAATCAGAAAAAGTTTAAACATGCATAAATAGATAAATGTACATATGTATATTCGTATATAAATCAACCTCAAAATAGTTGCCCAAAAATGTTTTTATAAGCTTCTTAGATCAAAAAATATCCTTTTTGCTTCAAAAATAATATTTGATAAATTGTTTTTCGTGACACACATTTTTTGGGAGGGACAGTTGTTTTTTCTTCGTCGAATTTCTTGGAATTTTTAAATCTTATAAGGACACTTTCTTGAATCTGTCCTCGACATATATCAAAAATATAAAGGAGGCAAGTGTTTTTTTTTTTTGACGTCGTATAATTGAGTGGAAGAAAATATCCGAAGTGGAGTGGAGTCTGGAGTGGAGTGAGAGTTCTTTTGTAAATAGTTTAATGCTGAATAAATGATTAAAGTTTACGAGGAAAACTTTGTTTTACGAGAATTCCTTAAGAGATGAAGGATACATCTATTTTGTGGGAGCTTTATGTATATGTACGTACGTGCATAGTTCCAATGAAGACACTAAAAACGCTCAGATGATGACAATTTTTTTGCCACACTATAAAGACATAGCTCGCTACTCGTACCTATACTACTTATAGCTGGCAGGTTTTGATTTATTGTCCTAGATTGGTTTTTGATTGTTTTGCCTTGGTTGTATTGAGACATCTGGTTTTAATTTAAATTCCATTTATGCTTATGGGTGACTTGAGTTGAGATTCAGACGGTTTTTATGTGGGTTCCTGCATTAACATACATAAGCTGAACTAAATTTAACTTTCATACTATCATTCTAACTTAAAGAGACCTCTGCAAAAATATCATATGAGTCATGTAAGTTTCTGGCTGATTTGATTATAAATTATGAACATTTTTGAGGTTGCCAAAACTTAACCATTTCTTCGAAGTTTGATTGAAGTCTGCAACGCTCTATGAATGCAAAATTATATGTTTGTCTTAAAATGTTCAACTATTTGTTGGTATGTTATTGTCAGCTTTAATATACCTACCTATGAGTTATTTATAGATGTAAAATGTAGTAAGCGTTTGTTGATTCACTTGAAAACTAAAAAGGGTAGGTATGGATAATAGTTTGAAGAATTACTAGAGGTGTGCTTCTGCAGTGTGACTGAATTATGAATTTATAATCAACTTTTGTTAAAGTTTCTCCTTTCATTCATTCACTCTAGGTGGTCGTTCTTAGTTTTTGAAGAATATCAAAACGAACGCAGAATTTAATGAAGTTTCCTAAATACCTTTGATATATATTTTTGTGTTCTCTTTATTTTATATGTGTTTACATTTTCATCATTTATTGTTTATATCTTATTAACTTCCCATAGGAAGTTATTGTAATGGGTCCGATTTGTCAAATTGAAAATTTTGACATTACTCGACGTTTCGAAATAAAAGATTTTTAGAAAGATGTCTGTGCGTGCGTGTGTACGTACGTTCGTACGTCCGTACGTCTGTACGTTCGCGACCTTTTTTTTCGTCCTCCATAGCTCAAGAACCAGAAGAGATATCGACTTCAAATAAATTTTGTTATACAGATAATAAGGCAGAAAGATGCAGAAAGGGCTCTCAAGAAAATTGCGTGGATGGTTTTTTTACCATAGCAGTTTAAAAAAAGGTGAAAATTTTGGTTAAACCTAAATATCTCATGAACCAATGCTGCTAGAGACTTCAATTAAATTTTATAATATATATTGTAACGTAATACAAAACAATTATATTTTTGGAAATAAATCCAATAAACGGTTTTTTTTATAAATCAAAAAAACTGAAAAAAAAATTTGTCACCTCGAAAGTTTTACGACCAAAATATGATTTCATCTCCAAAACAATTTTGTGCAACGAAGAATAATGTTTTTGACATCTGATAAAATTTTGAGAAAAATCTAATTGACAGTTTTTTTATAAAAAATAAAATCCTAAAAAAAATGTACTCATAGTTGGTAAAAATTGAATTTCGACGCAAATATCTTTTCAAAAACTTGAGATTAAGGCTTCAAACTTTTTTTATCTTATAAGAAATATTGTTTTCAACATTCTCAAAAATGTTGAGAAAAATCGAATTGACAGTTTAAAAAAAATAAAAACCTAAAAAAAAATTAATAAAAGTTGGTAAAAATTGATTTTCGACTCAAATATCTTTTCAAAACTTTGAGATAATGGCTTCTAACTAATTTTATCTTATAAGAAATATTGTTTTCAACATTAGGAAACATTTTAAGAAAAACCGAACTGACAGTTTTTTCCAAAAAATAAAAACCTAAAAAAAATTATAAAAGGTGGTAAGAATTGATTTTCGACTCAAATTTCTTTTCAAAACTTGGAGATATTGGCTTTAAACTACTTTAATCTTTCAAAAAATATTGTTTTCAACATTCTGAAAAATGTTGAGAAAAATCGAATTGACAGTTTAAAAAAAAAAAATAAAAACCTAAAAAAAATTAATAAAAGTTGGTAAAAATTGATTTTCGACTCAAATATCTTTTCAAAACTTTGAGATAATGGCTTCTAACTAATTTTAACTTATAAAAAATATTGTTTTCAACATTAGGAAAAATTTTGAGAAAAATCGAATTGACAGTTTTTTTACAAAAAATAAAAACCTAAACAAAAATGTATAAAAGGTGGTAAAAATTGATTTTCGACTCAAATATCTTTCCAAAAATTTGACATAATGGCTTCTAACTAATTTTAACTTATAAGAAATATTGTTTTCAACATTCGATAAAATTTTGAGAAAAATCGAATTGACAGTTTTTTTACAAAAAATAAAAACCTAAAAAAAACAATACTAAAACTTGGTAAAAATTTACTTTCGACTCAAATAGCTTTTCAAAAATTACAAATATTGGCTTCAAGCTTATTTTATTTCACAGAAAATATTGTTTTCGATATTTATATATCATTCGATATAAAAATCCAACAGTCCGTTTTTTTATAAAAAAATAAAATCTACAAAAAATAGTACGCAAATTTGGTGAAAATTGATACATATAGACAAACTTTTAAGCAAGACAAATCGACAGACGGGATGGGAAGTTATCAGTGTGAGTCGCATCCCAGCCTCTTTTTTTTTTTAGTATCCTCTAAGAACTGTTCAAAAACAAAAACAACTTAAAAAATTAATAGTTAACCCTTAAATGGTAACAAACGATGAGGACCTGAAGTAAACCATCTAGTTTTCAATGTAAATATCGGGTGATTTATTAAGAGCTTGAGAACTTTAAAAAAAAAAAACGCATAAAATTTGCAAAATCTCATCGATTCTTTATTTGAAACGTTAGATTGGTCCATGACATTTACTTTTTGAAGATAATTTCATTTAAATGTTGACCGCGGCTGCGTCTTAGGTGGTCCATTCGGAAAGTCCAATTTTGGGTAACTTTTTCGAGCATTTCGGCCGGAACAGCCCGAATTTCTTCGGAAATGTTGTCTTCCAAAGCTGGAATAGTTGCTGGCTTATTTGTGTAGACTTTAGACTTGACGTAGCCCCACAAAAAATAGTCTAAAGGCGTCAAATCGCATGATCTTGGTGGCCAACTTATCGGTCCATTCCTTGAGATGAATTGTTCTCCGAAGTTTTCCCTCAAAATGGCCATAGAATCGCGAGCTGTGTGGCATGTAGCGCCATCTTGTTGAAACCACATGTCAACCAAGTTCAGTTCTTCCATTTTTGGCAACAAAAAGTTTGTTAGCATTGAACGATAGCGATCGCCATTCACCGTAACGTTGCGTCCAACAGCATCTTTGAAAAAATACGGTCCAATGATTCCACCAGCGTACAAACCACACCAAACAGTGCATTTTTCGGGATGCATGGGCAGTTCTTGAACGGCTTCTGGTTGCTCTTCACTCCAAATGCGGCAATTTTGCTTATTTACGTAGCCATTCAACCAGAAATGAGCCTCATCGCTGACTGACCATAAAATGGAAGAAGCGCGCGATGAACTTTTTTAACGGAGCACGCATTTTGATAATAAAATTCAATGATTTGCAAGCGTTGCTCGTTAGTAAGTCTATTCATGATGAAATGTCAAAGCATACTGAGCATCTTTCTCTTTGACACCATGTCTGAAATCCCGCGTGATCTGTCAAATACTAATGCATGAAAATCCTAACCTCAAAAAAATCACCCATTATTTAAATAAAATGATCTATGGATATCAGTTCTAGTGTGTATAATTCATATAATGATGAACACGGATAACAAATGTTAGGAATGGTCCTCTTTTATAATGTTCTCAATTCAAAAAGTTTTTTTTGGGGCCTTTCCCTTAGCAATTAATATTTTAAAAGTATTGAATTTATTCGAAACAGTAAAACTTTAATATATTTTTTACACCTACATAGAGCTATATATTTTGTTAGTGTGTGTTTGAAGGCGTTTGGTTCTTAAGAAGAAATGAAAAGATATGGCTTTGCTATTTTGTTTTAAAAATGATTTTGGGCAAGTGGCCGCCGCCGTGGCTGACTTGAATGAATTCCAACCGAGATGCTTATTTGTCGACCACTTTTTGCAATATAGGGCCATTTAAGACACGTATGTCAGCAACAACGTGCCGAATATCGAATTTATATAACCCCACAAAAAAAAGACCGGTGGTGTGAAATCGCACTATCGTGAAGGTCACGCCACAGGCTCAACACGCGAGATAATACATATTCACCAAAACTTTCCTTCAATAAATTAATACGTTACGCAAACCGAATTATTTTGGCTATTAATTTGCACAAATTTCAGTTTAATCAGGAGTAAGTCTATTTATTATAAAATGGCATAAATAATAAATCAAGTAACAGCTATTAAAAATGAAAAAAGTGCTTCCATATTGAAAGCCACCCCCTAAAAAAACACCCTTTATAATGAACATAAAATGTAACAAAACTCCTTAGAGACATTTTTTTCTTTTGACATATATATATATTTTTTTTTTTTTTTTTGACATATATATATATATATCTACCTAAGAAAAGTTAGGAAACTATTTGAATATAACCATACCGTACACAGAAGAAACCATCACTAAGAATTGAGAAAAAAAGAAGTGGCCCCAAAATACATAACTGCCTTAAGAAATCCGAAATTTAGAGAATTTTTTTTTTATTTACCAACATTTGATGCCTTCGCAATTTAAAATACAAATTTGTTGAACGCTTCTGTGTTAAAATTTAAATTTCAACTGAGTTACACCCAGGCGTATACTTACTTTTTGTTCTTCTTTAAGTTTATTTAGATGAAGCATACTTGAATTGGATATACTAAAGGGAAAGATTTTAATGTTCAAAAACAATAAAACTCCAGACTTGTATCAGATCTAGACCTGAATGATAGAGGGCCATCTAAAGGAATTTGGTAAATTGAGCCTTAAATTTTAATGGCTTAAAAGGAGTACCTGACTTAATTCCATTCCCTATGAAAAAGGAATTTTACTTCTGAGACTCATAATTTTTACCTAACACTAATTTTTATTTAACAGGTTTTTTATAAGTTTATAACTTATGAATCCCCATGGGTTCTAAAAAGTTGATAGTTATGAAAAGTCTAAATTAGACAATAATTTCTGTTTTTGAACATTGAAAAATCTCACTTGTTCTTCTGCCGTCAAATAAAACACTACGATGATTAGCATTATGTGGAAATCATAAAAGTGTCTCCTTAATTAAGTCCTGATATCTTTTGACTCAAACCAATATTCATAGATCAGTTTTATCACCAGATTTATTTTTCAAAACTCACATCAAAATCAGATTGAAATTAAAAGTTTTATAAATGAATTAAAAATAAAAAAAAACTCGATAATTTCCTCTAGTTAGTCAATCTAAACATGTGTCATCAAAAAAGATTAACTACCTCACAAAGCCCAATCCATCAAAGTGCATACATGGCTGTGGTTCTGACGTGTCGCGAGACAAGATTTTATTAATTATTCATTTTAAATGATTTATCGCACCCACCATGTTCTTCAAACCAAACAAAACAAGTGATATATCAACAAATTAAACCTCAAAATAAACTGAAACAAAAAAATCATAACATTAAGACACTTTTAATTGAAAATAAAATTTAATAATAAAAGCTGGCTACCTTCCAATCTTCAATGAGACACTCATGTGGGTAAAGGTATCATTTTTCTTACATCTTCGCATCAGCTGCCTTTGATATACGAGTATAGAAACTGCCTACCATTGCAATATAATTATTATTATTTTGTATTTTTCATTTGTTTATTTTTAACTAACTAGGTCACATCGACAAAAGTCAAATGTCATCCCTCTCATAACACCAAAAGCACGAAAAAACGACATCACAAAGTTACACACATCCTTTAAGCGAAATTCCAATTGTGCACTAAAATTCAATCAGATAAAAGTTTTATTTTTTTTTGGTTTTTATTTCAATGAACCAAAATGCCAGCACGAATTTTTGTCAAGAGTTGTGTTCGTCGCGTAGCCTGATGTCGTCCAATTAACACGCCGAGCATACTTTGTCGATTTTAATTTGTTGTATTTAATAAATTCATAATAAATGAAGTTGAATCGCCATTTTCTTGAAAACAAAAAGGAGCCAACTTTAAGACATTGCTGGTGGTGATGATGGTCTTATAGTCTGGGTTGAGAAGTTTTCATTACTCTCTAAAGTCTATCCAACAAAATGTATACAAGATTATTTTGATGGGTGAAATATCTGAAATCTAATATGGTCATCAAATATGTTTTTGGTCAGTATTATCTTTTATTTTTGATTTAGAAAAGATCATAGCTAAAATATATTTTAAATTTACCTTTTTAAAGGAAAATATATGATCGGGTTCCAGGTCTCAACACAACAATGAAAATCGTTCGAGATTGAAGTAGCATTAATCTGGCACACAATTTATACATTTCCTATGGTCTTGATGACCTCAGTTCGAACTCAAAATCAATCTATAGCATCAGGTTTTTGAGATATAATATTATAAAATTCTTAAGAAAAACCTTCAATAATTAAAAAGAAGATATGATTACCATATGACATGACGTAAATAAAAACTATTTCAATAAAATTGGTGATGTTCTTAATCCATAATTTGTTGGTGTTAGGTACAAATGTCTTGGTCTTAAGTCAAAAAATTGCATTTAAGGTTTTTGATTTGGTGTAATGACCTTTTTTGTATCTTTCTCATTTAGTACTAACAACTTGAACCTAGAACAACTGCTAAATATCTTAAAAATGTAGTCTTTAGAAAATAACTTATTAACTTTACACAAAATCCTCACAAGTTGTTAGGTTTCACTTGTATTATATAAGCCTTTAAATAATGCTGAAGAATTTATGCTAACACGGTTCTTAAAAGAAAAACGCAAAACCCTTTATGGCTGAAACACAAACACGCTTCAGCTTCGGCTTCGCCTGGCGTTTACGAGTTCAGCCATAGGAATTCAATACATGCTGCTATCACAATGAAGCTTTGACCTCACGTTTCGTTTGACAATCGTAAGGAAAAGAACGTAATATGACTCCAAACGGAAGCTCTAGTTCAAATTTGCTGAACATTTGCGTTGTCTGACAGCTCCACAGTTGTAAAAAAAAAACAACAAAATACATTTGCTTTTGGAGGGATTCCCATTGGTAATTATAGAAATGTCATTCAAAGCAAGCTCGAAGCAGTCTCATCGTAACGCAGACGAAGCCGAAGCTGAAGCGCGTTTGTGTTTCAGCCATTAAAATCAATTTTTGTTCTTATAACGAATTCGTAGACTTGGTTATAAAACCACGTTCTTGGAATATATTTAAAAAAATATATATGAAAATAATGTTGTTAACGGCATTTTTTTTTTGTGTTTGAAATCGGAGTTCGGATAAGGAATCAGAACTAAATCTTAACTTTATAAGAACATCGTAAAATTTTCTTCTAAGAACCTCGTTGCGTTTTACCGTAGCCATGAAAACAGCGCATTTACTGCTGTTGTTTTTAGACGTGTGGTTTTCCGTCTGGTTGATCTTTTTGACAGCTGTCATTTAATCTCTGTGTTCAGTTTGAGTTGCTACATTATAATGAAAGAAATTACTCCTTACCAAAATAAATATTTATGTCATAAGAACATCTCTCCTCATAACACAAATGTAATTTTAAGAACCGAAACGAAAACGATCTTTCATTTTTCAAAGGGGAATTTTGTCCTGTTTTATTTCTTTTGTTTTTCGACAAAAATGTGTCATTATAAAATAATTATTTAAAAAAAGGTCTTTGTCTAAGTTCGTGTTTATTTTTCAATACTTACAACTACGAACACTTAACTTGTTATGTTTATAAATATTTTGTTCAACCAGATATATTATCAATCAATTTTATAGTCTGTTCAGTGAAAAAAGATTCTCGAATTAAGCTCAATTGGTATGAGTATCGTTGATCGCTCTTTGTGCATAGCAGAACTTGGCATTTTAAAATTCCTTAAGGTTACACGTACTGAATGGGACTGCGTTTTCCTATTGCCATTATCCCTTTTTTAGAGGACACATATGATCAGTATTGAACAAAGTATTGTTTAAATTAAAATAAAGTGCACGACTGGATAGCACGAACTTGCACCTGTATACAAAACTCCTTTTACAAATAGAACGTACACATATATTTTAAAATTAAAAAAATTACCAATAAAATAAGTTTGTCTTCAAAAATTGAAATGCTTTTTAACTAATCAAAAAAACCTTGAATTATTAAAATGTTTGTTTTTCGAAAATCGTTGGAGCGGTTTTTTTAAATTAATGTTTTATATATAAAACTTTTTAATTTATGTTTAAAACTATTTTTGGTATGCAATTTATTAGATCTTATTAATATACGTCTTGGAATTAATTTTCTTTAATAAATATTGACCCGTTTTTGAGACATAGAATTTTGAAAAAAATGTAGTATATTTTTAAAAATCTTATAAACAAAACATGTTTTCATGTCGCCTAACGCGAATCTTCTTTAAACCTTAACTCCCAAGTTTGAATTCAATCTACCCAATAGGGCGCGGACAGATAGACAGACAGACAGACAGACGGGCCGAATTTGAAGACCCACATTTTTCTTCACTGGCAGCACGAATCTAAAATATAGTAATATGCTTATACTCATAACGTAATACAAAAACATCCTTCCCATTTTATGATTAAAACACAGTTTTTGACTATATGCACAGCACCGAAGTATTTTCGAATGTTTTACTAAAAATCTATCAAGTGCACGATAAATATTTTGCAAAAAATTAACTTAAAATGTATTGACCCAGTACTTATTATGGAGTGTCAAACACGTATAAATTAAGCTTTCCCTCAAAATTCAGTTTTGTAGGAATTTAGTTGAATTAAGTTAATTTCTGTATCTGATTCTCCTGCACTACTTACCATTTGTAACACAAAATAGCCATCTAAACGTCATAATAAAAATGAGTTTTGAGGTTCTTAAATCAATACAAATGTAGAAATCGGGATACCTAATGGTTAACATATGTTCATCATAAAACAACAAATCAAGGTTAATCAAAAGGTAAACCCTACCTTTTGAACTATAGTAACTATCGTACCTACTAGACGAAGTTAAGAAAGCATATTTGGTAAGAAACCATTTTACCTTAAGCTTCAAGCATTCTAATTAAGCGCGCAAAGCGAGTGCTAACTGAGTGTGAAAATAGAGGCCTCTCTTATTAGGAAGGACAGATTGAAATTGTAATTTTCCCACGGCACAAAAATTCACCTCGTCATCATCATCATCATCAACATCCATACATTTGCAATTTCCAAAGAGGACTTGACTATAGACCTTAAGCCCCCCCCCAGGTTGGTTGATTTGAAATCCAAGCCAACGAAACATGAATCGACACATTTGGCTAGAAAAGCTCATCATCTAAAACAAATAGCTGTAAGCGTGTACGCGCGTACTGACACAGTAGAGAAAGATAGTAGTTGGGTATGGGTATAGTGGCTATAGTTGCGAATTGAACGACACATGGAAACGGGTGTCGTTGATGGCCCGTTAGCTTGTTGCAAACGTCACATATTCTGCACGCTCTATCCGTCCGTGCTGGTTGGTCTTCGAATTTCCAGAGAGGAATATGGGCATAGTACAGCTATAAAATTATGTGTTTTTTTCTGTTTTTGATTTTTGATTGAGGTTTTTTCGTTTGTTGGCAAAATAGTCTTTACGAATCGCAATAAAAGAAGACAACCTTATTAAAAAGGCGCGCTGTTGATGGTTTGTGTTTTCGTATTCATGAGACACATTCGGAGGCTTTGGTTTGATGGTTTCTTCGAACAAAAGATTTTAAAACGTGATGTTAGTTTTTAAAATGGAGAAATTGATTTTTTTTTTCTTTGTTCTGTTGTAATAAAAATACTTCTTTTATGTTTGGGATTACGCGATTATCTTCAAAATAATTTTAGTTCAAAAAAGGCTTGAATTTACATCTATTTAAATTAAATGTTATTTTAATTCTCACTGGCGTATTCTATCGAGAAATCTTGGACTTTAAAAGAACACAAAGTTAACGGCTTAAACAAAACAAATAAATCGAATAGGTTTGAGAAAAAAATATAAATACTTTAGGTTATACTCGTAGAAGATGATAAATAAATTCAAAATCTTGTAAAAAAAAAACTGTTTGTTCTTTCTGCATCAATAACGACAAAATCCAATTATTTAAAAAGATCTACATATGTTGAGTTCTTTCTTTGTTCACACTCTTTTTTGGTGATAAATTTAATCCCTAATGGAAAACACTTCATTGTCAATAGCCATCTCCTTTCTTTCTCTGATTCTTCTTTTATTGTTGTTCTTTTTCTCTGGAAAAAGTTTCGGAGTGTTTTGGGATTAAAGGAGCAAATATACTGAAAAACTTCGAAAAATCTAACAAAATAATCAAAAAGCAATGCAGTTACGTTCACTTGGTTAGTGATAATAATATTATAAAAATTTAAAAGGTAAAATCATGCAAAAAAGTGTTGGGAAAATCTTTAAATATTACATTCTTTTGAGAAAAGGTTTCCTAAATGTTTCACTTTTAGTCAGATCTTTGTTCTAAAAATCGATCTTAAGCACAATAACAATAGCTTCCGCCAGATGTACCTACTCATATAACAATATTATGACTTTTGTTCAGGTGGGACATTGTGCACGGAACTTTTGGAGTGCACATTTATTATTATATTAAGGTGAAAACACATTTATTACAATGTTAGAAAAAAGAGCGTATGAGCCTGATTGTACCAAATGTGTTCTCGTGGGTGTAAGGCAGTAGAAAACTATATTGCAAACCTGGGTTTGATTTCTCAGCTTGTTGAATTTTTGAATAGCATTTGTGTAAATTATGGTATCAAAGTCAATTGATTTTTATTAAATTAGTTAGGATGTTGCCGGAGATATACAATACATATATTATCCTTAATTACATATAATTCATATGAAATGTACCTAGACAATGCCAAATTTCGCCACGAATCTACATCTTTAAAGCAACAAATGGGAATATGATTCTTAGGTTATTATATTTGACTAGCGGCCCGGTACGTGCTTCGCTACGTATAAGGCATAGTTATAAAAAAAAAATAATTATAAAGTTCATTGATTCCAACAAAAAAATATTTTAAATTGCTAGCTATTTAAAAGTCCAAATGACCCAAATGATATATTGTTTATATTACATTTATCAGCAAAGAGTAAAAACTAAAAAATAAAAAAGGATTGGGTACTCTTACTATAGTGGATCTATATGGGTTAGTCTAAAACAGTTGGATAAACAATATTTTTTTGTTTTTCCATTTTGTGCATGGATAAATAAACAGGGGTATCGACTCTGGAACAGGCAACATAAAGTTGGCGATGTGAAAACATGATTCCTCCAAATGTACACCACAAACTTGAAGTGTTTGCCCTTGGGCCTTATTTATGGACATCGCAAATGATAAACGCACAGGATATTGTAATCTTTTGAATTCAAATGGCATATCAGTTGGAATCATAGGAATACGCGGTATCAAACACACTTCTCCTTTTGATTTACCAGTTAATATCGTAGTTCAATCAAATTTGGCAATAACTTTTTCACTGCCAATCTGGTGCCATTACACAGTTTTGGTGGATTAATATTTCGCAATAATATAATCAAAGAACCAATTTTCAGATTCAAGCAATGCGGTGGTATACCAGCCGGTTCCAATGAATTTAAAAATTCAAGTGGATAATTCATTGCCTCATCTTGATTCATAACACTGTCAATTGATTTATATGTCGTGACTACACCTGGCAGTTTCGCTTGAATTTGAAAATTAATGGCATTGACATGAATGTTCTTCGGTGCTAAAATGGCGCGTTCTCTCAACCAATCATGATTTCTGTAATTCTGAAGAATATTCGGAAAAACACATTCAATCAACTCATCTATAAATTGCACAATTGTACAAACATTTTTCGGTAAAGTGATCAATCCGTTGGTACTGTCGATTGGTATTTTGCCATCACCAGATTCTAACAATTGTTTTGAAAACTCATGGGCAGTTGCATCATTATGTAGGTGAATACGCATATAAATGTTCAGTGTCAATTTTCGTACATATTTCCAAAGAACTGATGACTTCAAACAGGCGTTTATTTCATCAGCAGGAGTTGATCGAGACATGACAGGCAATGTTTGACGAAAGTCCCCTGACAGCAATATCAGAGCACCACCAAAAAGCTGTTGATTACCGGGTAAATCTAGCATTGTTCGATTAAATGCTTCTATTAATTTTTTATTCGCCATTGTGCACTCATCCCATAAAATAATTGACGTTAATCGCAGAACTTTTGCCATAGCAGAATTTCTTGAAATATTGCAAGTTGGAGTTTCAATCACCTGTACATTCAAGGGCAATTTTAATGCAGAGTGTGCGGTCCGACCACCTTCTAATAATGTAGCAGCAATTCCCGAAGATGCAGGTGCCAATGCAATTTTCTGTTCCGATCGAATAGTCGCTAAAATCAATGATACAACGAAAGTTTTGCCTGTACCACCAGGTGCATCCAAGAAATATAATCCACCTGCATTATTGGAAACGGCTTGCATGATTGTGTCATATACATGTTTTTGTTGAATATTCAATTTGGTGCTATTACAATTTTGTGATTATCAGATGGCATACGATCAAGAGCAATTTTAAACAATTGAACTAATGCGTTATGCTGATGGAAAAACCTTTATCAATCTGACTATTGCAATTAAAAGCAGCACGCAGCATTTCATCCAAAACAGCACGACGTATTCGTTATTAAGTACAGGTAGAGGGTCAACAGATCTATTCTGTGCAATACGTTCACGCTGCGATGCATTAGCTTGTGCGCGTTCATCTGTAATCTGAGATCGTCTTAATAATGCCACTTGATTTGTTTGGTCGTCTTGCTCGTGGCATTTTACCTTCACTCAACAACTCAACAATATTTTGGAAAATATAAACACAAAGCAATAACTCAACAATAGTTTGGAAAATATAAACACAACAAAGCAATAATTATCGCTGATAAAATGAAATGACATATGATGACATTAAATTTGTTTGACAGAACTAACGATACTTTTTTGTCTTCGATTGTTTTGTCAAAGGTTCAAATTGGCTTGTTTCTATATGGGAGTATAGAAAGATGTTGATTTTACACTTTTTCAAGATTTTTGTTTTAATTTTCTCTACGTACAAACCTTCTCTGGATTTCCACGAATAATTCAAGACCAAAATTAGCCAAATCGGTAAAGGCATTGTTGAGTTATAACATTACAACGAAAAGTGGCATTGATTTTTATATATACATATATATTATCTAACGAAAAAACTAAAACTAAAGAAGATTTAAAGAAATCCATTGGTAACTTTCAACAGAATGATGAAAAGGATTCTTAGGTATCTACGTCTTAACTTAATGTGAATAAGATAGAACCAAGCGCAGTCTGTAATCATAACTTAAATCAATGCATATGATAAAGAATGCATTATCTATTCAAAAGAAACGACGGAACCTCATACTTGTAGAGAATGCGGATGTGCACTTCACGAAATTTGCGATGTTGCAGTAGAAGTAACATAAAGGCCCTGGATCTGAATTGATTTGCCCATTATGCTCAAAAAATTAAGTAGTGCAAAAACTTGTAATCCTTCTAAGCAAAATCTACAACAACAGTCAGGCAAAATGTTAAAACAAGTTATAAAAAGTTTCCTCGTGTATCCTTATGAACTTTGGTAAGGTTTTCTGTACCAGAAGTCGACAAAGGTCGTGGTGATG
Organism: Eupeodes latifasciatus; assembly: GCA_920104205.1. Taxonomy (NCBI): domain Eukaryota; kingdom Metazoa; phylum Arthropoda; class Insecta; order Diptera; family Syrphidae; genus Eupeodes; species Eupeodes latifasciatus. The sequence continues at coordinate 157,904,167 of OV049924.1, forward strand.
CTCGAAATTTTATAGGTTTGATCTCGAATAAAACAGATGAAAAGTTTTATCAGATTGGAACAAAGAATAATTTAATTTAATAATTTTATTCCCAATCTGAGTGGAGTGTATTTAGGATATCAAAGAAGTACCTAGTACCGATATTTTACAACGCAAGGATTCAAAAAATGTCTTTGCAAGAAGAAAATGTGGGTATTTCAAAAATAAAATGTTATTTAATTAGTGTCATTCCAGCTTACCCTGCGAAAATAATTAAGTTCTTTTATTTAAAAATAAAGTAAACAAAAAATGTAAATAAAAAATCTTTTCATATAATTTTTAGTTGGCGTGATGTATTTTTCAATATTTTGTGAACACAATATTAGTATATGTTCAGCATTATTTAGCACTTGCGTGTACATACATTACCTAGCAAATATATACATCTCCTGGAAAACAAGTGTTTTAAATAATCTTGTGTAATGTAGTGTCACTATCCAGAACGAGTATCTTGTATCTTTTCAACTTCGCATTTGGAAGTTATCGGTCTGATTTCGCAGATTGAAAATTTTGAAATTTCTCGACGTTTCAAGGCCCTTAGAACTAAAATCTATGGTGATATAATGATATGCGCTGCCCGTGTGTACGTGCGTTAGAGATTTATTTTTTTATCAAATAACTTTTGTCTTATAGATAATAATAATAATAAGATATGCGTATAGGAATTTCCAATAAATCCAGGGGGTGATTTTTTCGTTCTTTAGAGAAAAGTAAAGAATTTATTTGACCCCAAATATCTCAGGAACCAATAATGTGGCTTCATTTTGAATGGGTATGAACCTAAAATATTCATATAAATCAATAAAAACGTTATTGACAGTTGGTATAGTTTTTTAAAATAACCAAATTGACAGTTTTTAAAGGGTACTTACTAAAAATTGGTAAACACTGATTTTCAACTCAAATATAGTGAGAAAGAAAATAATATAAGCCGTGTTTATTCATTCAGAATACAAATTTGAAATTTTATACTATTGAACATCTGTCAGAATTTGTTAGTGAAATTCAGACCAAAACTATTTTTAGCATATTAAAATGGATAATTTAAATGAAAATATGTTAGGATAATATCATAAATAATATATATTTAATTGGTTTTCATGTTTTCCATTTTGTAAATTGAAGCTAAATGAAATAAGAAATTAAGGAAAGGTGTTTGTTCGTAGATTATGGTCGAACTATATATGTACATACATATGTATATCTTCGCGTGACGCAGATGAGGCTAACTTTTTGCAAAATAACAAACAAATAATACAGCTTATGTTAACTTCCGTATAATTAAACAACTAAGTCAAGTCAACTTACAAAAACAAAACTATATTCCTGTTAAGTTCTATAAGCAATTATAAAAAAAGATTACGAGGCGCGGAGAACTCAAAGATTGATTTTATGCTAAGTAACATTGAAAACCAGGATGAGAAGTAAGATTTGCAGACTTGCTACTTGATACTTTTTACATTTTATTCTGAAAGATAATCGTACTACAGTTGATTCAGAGTAGACACAAAATTCTATTGGACTATACAAAAATTAAAAACATATACATACATATGTATTTTCAAAAATGAATTTAATCAAAGTTGAGTCACTGGAGTCATTGGAATAACCATCAATTAAATAAAGTAGCAAATATTAGTTGAAATTTGCAGCTCATGATTAACAGGGTTAATCAGTATTGTCAGCTATGGAATTTAATAGTAAATATAGATCCAAGGTTATGATTGTTAAAAATGGTGGTGGACGTAATGCATCAAATGAAAAATGGAGCTATAATCGCGAAAATATTGAATGTGTGCGAGAATACAAATACCTTGGCATTACTGTTACAAATAATTTAAACATGGATAAACACTTGAAGGAGAAATTGGTTAAGGCGAAAACTGCTATTAATATGACCTGGAAACAATGCTTCATGAATAAGTGTATAGCACATAGTAGCAAGTTTAAAGTATTTGAAGCAATAGCTGAGAGCATACTTTTATATGGATCGCTGGTATGGCTGGAAAGTTGCAAGCGGACTTCTTGCTTAACGTTTTTAAAATGAATGATTCACGGGTCGTGAAAAAAGTGGCCATAAAAGCCATACAAGATCAAAGCAGTTGGTATTGAGAGTGGCAAGATCTTGCTGAGGACTGCCAAATTAATTTTAATTTACCCATCGAGGATTTAACAACCGCTAAAAACATCTTGTATGAAGTCATTTTAAAGGTTGATGAGAAATGTAGAGCTGAATATATTGCTGATGCGTCTAATTCCTTGTACAGAACAACTTACAGCAGATTAAATCATAACCTTGCAGAGAACAACAATTTTAAGGATTCCAATAATGTCCGTGTGATTTCTATGATGGCCAGACTACGTAGTGAGCTAATAGATTTAAATTTCATCCCACACAGACCTGGTTTATTCCTAGAGTGTAATATGTGCAACCTATCAGAAAGAGAGGATATTGTCCACTTCTTGGGAAAATGCCCCATTCTCAGAGAAATCAGAAGGAATGTATTGAGAAAAGACTCTTTATCGGAAGAGCAAGTGATAAGTTTTTTGAATTTTGCAAAACTGCGCTTAGATATTATAGAAGTGCTATAATGAACGAACATTTTTGATTGTGTTTTTATTTACTGTTTTTTAAATTTATTTGTAATCTATCATGAACTGTTTATAGTTAAACAATTATAAATACCTTTTTTAGTATTTACAAGTAATTATATTGAGGGCTTTTTACATTCATTGTGTTTTGTTGTCAATCTGGCAGACGGCAATTGCCATGCTATAATGATTTTTGTAATTATTTTTGGTATGTAATGTAAATTTTACTTTAATTCAATAAAATCTGTATCTAGCTATCTATCTATCTATCTATTAATTGAAATAAATCTGTCGAATAATTGAAATCCATCTTGAGGTTAGTAGAAACTATAAGGCAAGTTTTGCATTAGTAAAAAAATTCTAACAAGAGATTTAAATCAAATATTACATTACGATGGTAATGGTACATTACGATGGTCGATAAAAGGGTCACCTGATTCCGTCTGTCTGTCTTTATGTCCTTACCCCTGCAGCTCACACCCTTGGTGTATTTAGACGATCTAGAAGAAATTAAGATTGTAAACAGATTCGAGCTAGGCTTTTTTTAATTTTATAACGGTAGTCCGCATTAAAAAAATCGAAAATCCGAATTTTTTTTAAAAACGAACCGATAGATTTTTTTAAAATTTTCTTTTAAATTTATTTTCTTAATTTGGCTTCTTTCCATACAAAAATGTTTTTGTATTGCCTTAAAAGGGCACCCCCCATTTAACCATTTATATGGTTTCAAAATTTCCTCAAGAACTAATCAACTAATTTCAATAATTTTTAATATTTGATGACCAAAAATGTCATTGTTTTTATCTTTTATTTTAAAAAGAATATTTTAAATTTTTTTATTGAAATTCTATATTTCAATAATATGTAATAATATTTTTACGAAATTGAAATACAAAACGATATTCAAATAAAAATATTGAAAAATAAAGACTTTTTGAGAAATCAAATGGTATTTTAATTTTCGAAGAAAAATTTATTTTGCAAGAACATTTTTAAATCTTTAAATGCAGGAAATATTGTTAAACAGACTCTTTGGATACATAAGAAAGACCGTGCGATGCAGTCAAGAATTTAATTTTATTTTGATTTAATATCGGACTGTGGTGCATTATGTAAAAGTACTTCCTTTAAACACATTTATGTATTTATTGAAATTAAGTTCTATTTCTCACTTGATGAAACGCATAAATAGTTTCCACACTCTTGCTCCAAGGAAAATTAAATCAAAGCATTGAGTGTCTTCAATCTAGCGCACTGAGATGTAATATAATCAGCTTAAGTTTTTGTCCTCCTAATGTCGCAGTAAATCTTCTGTGTTGAACTGTGTAGTCTTTTTTCCTATGCTATATTTTCGAATAATAACACAAGAAGAATACAGCAACCATTGCCACCTTCACGATAAATATATATATCCATTATTAATCCTATAGCAAACCTTATCAAAATGATGGACTAAATGAATAAACCGGAATTGGCATCAATAACAATACAATTCCCGCAGTCATGTTATAATCATTGATCTATGGAAAAGAATGTACAAAGGAAACAAAATCGCATTGTTTACTTGCAAATTGATGTCCATTTAACCAGAAATAAGAAAAAAGAAAATCACACCTCCTCCTTTCCTTCCTTCCTTCCTTCCACCATATGTTTTATTTTGCTGCCTTCCTCCGCAGACATCAGACAGGAGAGCTTTTAAATGGTTTTATCGATTCTCTTTTTCTCTGTGGAATTGAATAAGTATATGCTGTTTATGTTTGTCCGTATTCTGACCCACTTCCGGATTAAATTCGGCCTCGAATTTAATGTTAACCGTATCCGTTTCAAGGATATTCATTCACCTCGCACCGCCACCATCTTCCCACGCAAAAATCAATTTCTGTTTATTTTTATGCTGAAGTGGTTTAGGTTGCAAAAAGAAAGCTTTATGCCATCAGACACTCTCACTCCAAAATGAAATCGACTTTTGGTTGTTTATTATGTCTTCCGGAAGGTCTCCCCCGCATACCCGCATACATATATACATATCTTTGAACTACCTTATCCTGGAGGGTGAATTCTAATTTACAAGAGTAAATACAGAGTCAGAAGTGCTACACTGCAGTAAAAGTATTGAAGGAACTAAAACAAAAGATAAACAAACAAATTCAACTAAAAGGGTACTCACAAATTTACAACTTCCGCTGGTATATCCAATGGCACGGTCAGCATATCCAGGCCCCTGCATGCAAGAGATATGCGATCCATTCGCCCATGGCAGTGGCATTCTCTTGCTATCCACGACTCACAGATGCTATGCACAGTTCTTTCGGTGGTCGCTTGTTGGGGGGTTGTTTTATCAGTGACAGCATTGTCACTCCGGCTGCCGGCTCCGGCCCTGCCCCCACCTCCGCCGCCATGATACTCTTGCAAAGTCTTTTCGTACAAAAGCTGAGCTTCGCGTTCAGAATCGAACGATGGCAGCATAATATTTTCACGTATCACATTTTCACTCATACCTTTTATTTTGATGTTCTTCAATATTCTTACCGTACTATTTCTACTACTTTTACTACTATTAATACTTTTATTAGCCACCTTGGCTGGGTAGACGGCCCAACTCAATGGCGTCGGTTTTTTAACTGGTGTCACTGGTGTTTCTGGAGATGGGGATGGTGGTGGAGTTTTTGTTGTTGCTATTAGTGTCGCCATTGTTTGGCCAGTGTTGCCATCACTTCGTTTTCGATCATATCCAGTGTTACTTTTAGAATCTGCAGTTTTAACCAATTGAATTTGTATATGCAGCAGACACATAACTAGAACAAATATAACAGAATCTTTCAGAAGAAACCAGCTACGCGTTCGAAAGGCACGCCCTTTCCGACCGGCCATTCCTTTTTTGGTGGTGTTTTTGTTTGTTAATTATTGTCGGTTAAGCGTTTCATTCGGAAAGGAATTTATATTTGGGGATGTCTTTTTTATATTGATGACAAGGTGATTAGATGATGTTCATTACATTTAATGCGGTCATCAGAGTATTTTTGTGTTGTGTGCAGAACATTAGTCATGGTTAGAAGTTTGACGTCTTTGTGACAGCTTCTTCATTTATTGTGAAATATTCCCTTGGGTGTTTGACTGATGACAGTTGAAACTGAAAGAAAAATAAAGAAAGCGAGCTTATTACCAAGGTTACAGTGTAAGATTTTTTTTTTTAATTTAAAATAATAAGGCTTATTAAAGGGTTTGTTTGCTTTCGGAAATCAATCAGCTTGGAGGGTAAACGGTAAAATAAGAATTAATGATTTGAGTGAGTAAAATGTTAATTTGCCTTTCTTCAGACATTCGCCAAGAAAACGAAAAAACAATGGAGCATAAATATTCCCAAGGAGATTTTTTGATACTGGGAGTATTTCAGTAATATTTCGTTAAAGAGTTAGCTTTGAAGGGTCTTTCATTAAGCACTTTCAACCAATAAATTAAAATTAAATGTTTTAAATATTATGGAATAATTTCGTAGCGTTCTAATTTTAGTAACTTGGTTAGTTAAATTTGGTCGGAAACTCAACAATTTTTGGCCTAAAGCAACGTTAAATAGACTCTCTCACAGAAAGTGGTAATCTTTTTGAATAATATTGCATTATGTCCCCTTCCCGGTGCATGTGAACTTGTCGAACGTTGCAAGAATTTACTCTTATTTTAAAGCCACAATTTGGACAGTCCCCTGGCGTGATGGTTAGTGCGTAGGACTGTATGTCAGACGTATTGGGTTCAATCCCTGCCTGTGCCACCTAAGGTTTGCATTGTCACAGTCCAAATTTTGTCACACTAGACACTTCTTTAACAATCTCGAAGAACTTGAAGATACTCGTATTCCAAGAAGCAGCCTGTTAGGCTTCTCCTGAGCTCCTAAATGGCTAGAACAGGACGACCCATAGATTTAATCACTCTTTTAGGGAAGTTCGATATTTCAGGGTATCACAACGTTATCAATCGCCAGCCCTAACCTATGGGTACTCCCTTTTGCGAGGAATTGATAAATCCTCCAAGAGTAATTCTTGACATGATCAGTACTTTCTTCAAATAGCCGTTTGGATTCGGCATGAAAACCTAATTTTTACTTTGGGCAATCCCCTCGTTAAGATGATTTTTGTGAAAAGAATAGACTCCTAATTTTAACAAATCAATTTAATCATTTGCACGAGTTATACGTTCATAGTGATTTTGCAAAACATACTCAATAAATGATATAATTTGCCTGATGTATCTACTATGTACGCATTAAAAGTTAAATATTTTTGTTTTTGGAAGACTCTCTTTTTGTACAAGTCTTGGCCACACTTTAGACACTCACAAAAATTCTATTTTTTTTTAAATCAGTTGTTTAATTTTTCAATATCTTTGAACCAAAAGCATGTCTTTAAAGTCGGTAGCGGTGCGTTGTCTAAGTGACGTGCAGTCTGTGACATCAGAGCCTAACGTTTCCTTTTCAAAACGGTCCAATACGATCTCCACTTCTATGAAGTACTTAAAAGAGAAAAAAGTTTATTTTTTCCAAATCAACTTATCGCCCGCTGTTGTTCGTCACCGCTTCATTCATATGTTGAGAAGTTTTGCGGCCATTAAGTCCTGGGGCTACCCCATTATAATTGTAAATTTATATCGATGGTGATAGAGCTTGGCGTAAGTTGAACAACACAAGCTCAATGTGTCAGCTTCTAAATGGATAACGCACATGGTGGCGGCGGACGGCGCGGCGGCGCGACGACGCCGACGCACGCATCGTCAGGCAAGTGTTTTTTTTGTTTAGATTTTATATTGTTTCAGTATAGATATGGTCTCAAAAGCCTTAAAGAGCCTATAAGCAACAAGTGCTCCCAATACCCTAGAGACCCATAGAGAGTGTATCTATCATCTGAATCCCAATTGATAAACTCTTGCTTGCTTCGGGTTTTAAAGCATGTCGAGTTGATTGTCGGTCGTTTTAGTTACGTCGACCTTAGGCTTTTTTTTGTTTTTGCTAAAAAGTTCATGTATGTAGCTTAACTCATTTTTTTTTAAGGTTTTAAAAAATTTTGTTTGGCATTTTTTTTGAGTATACTCAAGTGAAATCATCTTTAAATTGATGATCAAAACTCCTCAGATCTTGAGATGAATTGTTATTAATAGTGCGAACTATTAAAACGTGAATCACTATACCTGCAGCAATATTATCAAGTCGGCCCGGATCATATGTAGGCAAGTATGTACTTTGTACGTATGTAATGTTATGTCGATTTGGATGCCCATCGGCGACATTTCGGACTTGATGTGACGTATCCACAGGTGTGTTTAATTAAGAAACTTGTTCTCGATTGATTTGGGGGATCAGATTGGGCACCTTTTGCGCAAAGTAACATGTGGGCACTGCTTCTCTACATTTCATACGAAACCTATAAACGCGGTGCGGGTCTTTCAAATCTGTCTGTTATACGTTCGTAGCTAAATTGTTGTCTTGTTTAAATATTGTATGGCCAGCATGCCGGCTATAAACCGATGTTGTCGATGTTGCCATCTATAAAAAGGTTGCATAATTATTTTGTAGTGCGCGCAAAACATACCTATTTTGTTTTTCTCTTAAAAAGTTGCATATACCTACCTGCGTAAGCGTATACCAAGTGTGTGTTCAACCTAATGGAAATGTTTTTAAATTTTAGTTAATGGTAGAATTCTTTCAATTAAGACAGGGTGTTAAGTGTTTAGTGTTAAGGAGGTTATTTTATGTATATTTTTTGGGGACTTTATGTCAGATCGTTGTCAATTTGTCGTGTTAATGTTAAATGATTTTAATGTAAAGTTTAAAGTTTTCTGGAGCGCAATGTTTATGCATAATAAGTGAATGACAACATGTATCTGAATCTGTGCCGAGATTTCAAAGAAATTAGTTTTTATTTTTATTTAAATTATCGAGGATTGAACTAAAAATAACAACAGATTAAAAATAATGTTTTTTTGCTGAATTCAATTGAACACGAGGCCGTTTTTAAGTAGACAAAATACGTAATTGGATACAAGGATTAAAATAGTTTTGTGTCAGCTACGCATAATTATTACTTTTTAATAACCTATTTTGTTGGTTCTTTAATCATCAGTTGTTGTTTTGTCCAGTTTTAAGATATGATTTAATTAAATTTTGCATCAGTTTTGTTAAGAATACATTTAGTAATGTTGCGTTAATATGTATTTTTATACACTCAGAGACAACAAATTGTTAAAAAGAACGAAAAGATATTGGCTATACTTAAAGAAGTTACAAATGAATGCAATCAATAAAATTGAGGTGTAAGCTATTTTGTATGGAGATGCTTTCGACATCCTCACGCTGGAGAGATAGTGGGCGTAGACCAGGATGCCCCAAACCTTGGGTTACGCACATGGATGGATGGCGGGCGTCAGGATCGGGATAAATGTTCTCGGTTGTCGAGCCGATTATGATGAAGGTTGTGATGAAACTATTGAGAAGTATTTTTGGTAGGATTTTATTATTTGTAAAGAAGAGCTGTCAACTGTCAATATCTTTATATCTTTTCAGGTGTTTTAAGTCGAAATCAATTTTTGCATTTAAAACGATATCAGCAAAACGACCGACATGGTTTTTGTTTCAGCATCATTTCCTTTGTCATAAAATTTTCCATTACCATTTCGCACTTTTGTGACTTTTGTTATTGGCATTTAAATTATCTTTCACGTAGTCCAAAGAAACTTTTCTTGCAAGGCTTTGAAATGTGACTTAAAAATATTTGTCATTTATGCCTTTTATGACTTTTAACTATTTCAATGGTTCTGTTAGATGTTAGATCAGGTGGCACAAAATCTGGGGCTGCACATAAGCGAAAAAAAATCAAAGCACAATTGGTCAAACAATCAACCTTACTATAAATTTAAACTAGTGCTGTACGGGACGATGGTTCTGCCAGTACTCACATATAGATCCGAGACCTGTTATGTGCTCTCCGACTTCTTAGGCGAAGAATTGTTCGCCCCTTATGTGAGGAAGTACGATTCCGGAGACGCTACAATCAAGAACTGTTTGTAATCTACATCGAAGCTGATATTGTGACAAAAATTAAGCTCAGTAGACTCCGGTGGGCTGGACACCTTACTCGTATGAGTGAAGAGGAACCAAAGTCGCCGGAGCTATAGCGTAGACCAGGACGCCTGAAGCTTTGGTGTGTGCAACTGGATATCGTCGGCTCGAGATCGGGATAAATGGAGATACTTGTTGTATGAGGCCAGGACCAGATCCCGGATGTTTACCAGATAGATAGGGTGTGCGGATACCTATTTTTTAGAGAGCAGCTGATCCAAAATAGCTGGGAGATCAAAAAAGTAATCCAAAGGCATCGAAGAATTTTTAGTATATATACATAGGTAGGTATGTATGTTTGTTTGTGTGTTTGTATGTTTGTATGTTTGTATGTTTGTATGTTTGTATGTTTGTATGTTTGTATGTTTGTATGTTTGTATGTTTGTATGTTTGTATGTTTGTATGTTTGTATGTTTGTATGTTTGTATGTTTGTATGTTTGTATGTTTGTATGTTTGTATGTTTGTATGTTTGTATGTTTGTATGTTTGTACGTTTATATGTTTGTATATATTTATGTTTGTAAGATTGTATGTTTTTTGGTAAAAATTGAATTGGTAGTGAATTGTTAAAAATCAAAATTTTATGTTTGTATGTTTGCATGTTTGTATGTTTTTTGGTAAAAATTGAAGTAGTGGTGAATTGCTAAAAATCAAATTTTTAGTTTGCATAATTTTGGAGTTCGAAAATTAAATGTTTGTCTGATTTTTGGGGGCAGCTGAGAGTTTGTTTTTATTTTTTTTCCAGCTATCTCAATCGATTTTTATCCAACTCTTTCAGTATCTAAATTTCACCTATCCAGGATAGCTTATATGCAACACAAGAATTAAAGCAGCCAATGCGTTTTTGAAGCGTGCCGTAGCATTTATAGTCATGGCATAGTTTGTTCTTATTTAAATTGAGTACTTGAGTGCTTTAATAGCGGGCTATTCGAAATAAAACCTCTTATTGGAAAACCGTTTACAATTCTTTTTTTTGTAAGATAATGGTCAGTTAAAAAAGTTTTTTTTTAAATTTTAACAGATTTTAAAAACGTCATTCTTGGAAGTATAAAATTACTTTGAAAGTAACATCTTTTTCTGTTCATAAAATATTGGAGCTGGCAAATACTTTTTGTTCAGTTTTTTTTTTTTGGAAAAAGCTATTAACTATCTGTGCCAACAAGGAATAACAGCATAAGTCGACTTATGTCGAAAATGAGTTTTTGATACCATCCGATGCGCAATAGCATCTGTCATATTTTTTTCGTATTTTTATCTCAAACCGTAAAGGAATTACAGACAAAAGAAAAACGACATAAGTCAGTATCTACAGAGCTTGCACAAGGAAAAACAACATAAGTAGGTACAATTCTTTAGTTTTTATTTTCTACTTGTGCTTTTATTCCTTAACGAAAAACCAAATCAACACACTCATAAGTTTTCTTATGATCTTTTTCCAAAACAATTATATATTTTATTTGCGATCATAAGATTACTTGTGTTCTTTTTCCAAAATAAAATTGTAGCTTACACGCAGGTATGCTGACTTGTGTAGTTTTTTAAAATCCTTTACGTACAAAATCCAGACACAAGTTGACTTGTTTATATTTTCCTTATTCCGTTTTGATAAAAGAACGAACACTTGTTGACTTGTGTTGTTGTTCCAAAAGAAGTTACGGAAGATACTTGAAAATAAGTATACATACATATGCTGTTATTTTGAAAGCAAACACATACTCAGTAGTGACTTATGCCGTTTTCTTCTTATAAATCATAAAACATAAATCTACATTCCGACGAGCCTTCAGGATGTGAGTTCAAACTTCCGATCATTAGATGTATCTACCTATTATAGAGTTTATTCAAATTTTGTTTAGGTGGTATTACATACTAACTTTGAAGACTCAGATGATTCAGTTAAGGATCCAGATTATGCATTGAGTTCAAGTGAAGGCGAAAGTATAGAGGGGTAAGATCCTTGAAGAATCTGTTGATAAAGTTTTTCAGGATTCAGTGCTGATGACGCATGTTTTACCAGAGTATGTAAATAATTTTGACATTGAAGAAAATATTGCTACAACATTTACTAACAAGATAAAAGGGGCTAAAAAACGCCGACAGGAGCTTAGAAACAAAGGTTTACCTTACAACACACTAAGACAAAATAAAAAAATACAGGCCAGAACCTTTAAACCATTATCATCTTGCAGATGGGCCTTAGGCTGTTATAATAAAAGAGTTCTTAACATTTCATCACTAATTCATATAAAACCAAAGTCTTCGACAAAAACCAAAAAGTGTGGAGTTAAGCACCGGGATCGACAAATTTCTCCAGAATATATAATTGAACTTGCAGGTGAAAATATCACAGTATGCAAATCTTGCTCTTTGGGTTGTTTTGGTGAATCAAATGGTAAGAAATTGAGTTTACCTTCAAGTACTCTAGTTGACAAAAGAGGAAGTTCGACACCCCCAAACGCATCTTCTGTGGAAGAAATAGAGAAGATAAAAGCACATATCTAACAATTTCCGGCTTATGAGAGTCATTATACGAGACGGGATACATCTAAAAAGTATCTACAACCAGTTTTGACAATTTCCAAGATGTATTGTATAGCCTTTATTGTTTGGAAAACAAACAACCAAAGAGCTTATCAATCTATACGAAACTGTTCCATGAGCTGAATTTGAAAATTAAATCTCCCCAGCTTGATAAATGTGGAATGTGCGATAAGTTGCATCAAAAAATATTAGCTATGTACAGTTCTGATGAAAAATTAAAGCTTGAGATTAAGCTTGCCAGCCACCAAGATAAAGCTGATTTTGCTTACGCATGCAAAAAAAGAGACAAAAGCCTAGAAAAATCAAACAAAAATGTTGCAGCATATGCATTTGATCTCCAGCAGTGCTTGCCTACCCCATTTTTGAAATGCAATATTGCCTTCTACAAGCGTCAGTTATGAACTTATAGTTTAACGGTCCACAATTTGGATAACGGTCAACCTTACTGTTATAAGTGGCATGAAGGAATGGCAAAGAGAGGTGGAAATGAGGCCTGTTGTATTTTTAAACACATATACGAAGAAGTTCCTGTTGCGGTTAAAAATTAAATTTTGTATAGCGATTCTTGTCCGGGCACAAAATAAGAACACGCATGTTAGTTGCTGTAACATTCTGTAATTAAACGAAAAAAAAAGAACACAACAGCTAAGAGACTGGCAGAACTTTATTGCTGGCATAAGGAACAGAAATCCTTTCAAATTGAAGGAAATGCGTCAGCCAGATTTCCTAGACTTTGCTGCAAACTCAAAGAACAAGTTTACATGGCGAGAGGTGAATACTGATGGTGAGAAGTATTCATGGCGTGAATTCAGGTGGCTAAGATATCGCAAAGACAACTTTGGTTCAATATTCTACAAAAACACTTTAGCCGAGGATGAGCCATTTAAGGAAATAAATTTAAGAAAACGTGGCGGAAAAATTCTCAATAGATCCGACATTCAAATTATTGAACATGTCCCTCCTATTTCGAAAGAAAAGGCGCAAGATCTTTTATTCTTAGATTATGTATATCCCCAGTTTCATGCCTTTTATAGCAGTTTGGTTGCTGATACCATTACAAAAGAAAACGTTCATCCGGATGTATGCGACAGCGATGAAGAAGATGATAAAAAAATAATACATTTTTGTTGATTTTATTTTTAAGAAATATTCGTGAATTTGTGTACCAAATAAAATACAATTCTGGTTCTTTTATAATATTTTATAACTCAACACTTTTATTAAATGTTGATTTTTTATAACTATGATGAAAAAGAAGAAATTCTGTGTCTTTTAGAGCCTCCAACAATTTGTTTTGGAAAAAGGAGTTAAGTCAATTTATGTTAGTGCATTATTTTATTTTGTGTTTGGAAAAATTACACAACTTAACTTGAACAAAATTATTTCGTTGTACTCATTTTGGAAAAAGGCACAAGTCGACTTAACCGACAGCTAAGTTAAAATTTAAAAGAGGAACCACGACATAAGTCATATTTTTATCAAAATCAGTTATAAATTGACATAAAATCAATTCTTTTTAAATTCATATAAGATCTTACAGTAATTTCAGTCAATTTCGCGTTTAAACTTTGTCAATAAGTCTTGTACCTGATTTGTAAATGAAAACCAAACATTCAAATCGCTCTTTTGAAAAGTAGAGTAGCAAAAACTGACTTATGTCGTTTTTCCTTGTTGCCACAGTATTTGTCTTTAAATTTTGACAGATGTCAAAAACGCCATTATTTTCTGCTGAAGATAATATCATGTTTTGTTTGTAAAACATTCGAGCTGACAAAAACTTTTTTACAGTTTTTTTTTTGTATTTTTAATTCTAGAAAAATGCTAGAAATTATAGAGGTCGGATGGATGCACTCCCTGCCGTTTAGCCGTTCGGATTTAAAATGTTTTAGGTTCTTTCTGTTGCTGTCATATAATTTAAATGTATACTATGAGTTTTAATATTGTTAAATTGATAAAAACTTCAACCAAATATTTGTTTGACTGACAGCATTTATGTACATACATATATACTCAGATTTTACTGGAATCACCTTCCATTAATTTAAATAAGAATTTGACTTTTATATCAGTAAATTCACAATATGCTCTCAATTTGATGAATCTATTTTTATACATTTCACCAAATGTGTCTTCTTTATTATAACTTATAGATTATGTACCTAAAAATACATCTGAAAAGTATGTAAGCGTATGCATGTTAACATATATTTATTAAATTTGTTTTGAAAACAGATGAGTAGTTCAGGTACAAAGTACTGAAGTTGTTTGTCATGGTCTCAAAAATAAGTTTCCAAGGTAACTAATGCATTTTATGTGACATTGATAAAAATCTAAATATTACTTGAAATCTTTTTAGTGGAAGACACTAAAAGGATGTTTTGTTTAACTTGACGTGATTTTGATTCAGATGCAAGTAAGAGATATTGATTTCAAAATTTAAAAAAAAGCCTCTTGTACAATATTTGTATTGTTATTGCAAATATTATAAATGCTTTCAGTAAGGACTTTCTCTTTTTGTAGAAAAAAGATTACTGTTACTGGTCGAAGGACCCGATTCTCTACGGAGCCTGTTGAGCCTCCTTATGTATTTATTTATTTATTTATATTTATAAGCAAAATCAAGTATTATAATGGTGTTTCACAGACTTTGCTCGCCTTGATCTTGTGTTTGAGAAGCACGATGTGGGTCCACACCAACGTAAATCTTCTTGATTATCTTCATCACGGGATTCATTCGTAATATCCAAAATTGACAGATTCATCTTAAAAGTCATATTGTGGCCATATTGTTTCTTTTACTTCCTGTAATATCTCCTTTTTATAAGTCACTAAAGACAAATCATCATGGAAAGTAACAGCGTCTAGCAACACATGCAAATGATAAAACTTTATTATCAAAATGTGTGTTTTCTACTAGCAACGATGCGCACATTGCGCCCTTTCCATCAGGTGCATGGTCGTCCTTTCAAGTCGACTATTAAAGTTCGTTGCATTCAATTAAAGTTACTGTTTGGTGTGAATTTTGGGCTTGAGGCGTCATTGGTCCGTACTTCTTCGATGATGCTGGTCAGGCCATCATTGTCAACGGCGATAGTTATAAAACCCTAAACTGAAATTGACATGATACGTTGCAGATCTGAAACATCGCGATAAGGAAATCATTTCGAAAAACTGAATAAATCATTGCTTTTATTCAGTTTTATAGGTTAAATGAATTCATTCTTAGTTCGCTCACTAAACTAAAATATATAACCTAGAATTGTGTATAGATCAAAGGTTTAAACAAAGTTACATTAACTCTTTTAAATAATAACGTAAATTCTCTTTTAATAGTTCCAACCATAAAAATGTAATTTCGAGTTTTCAACTACAACCAGTAATTGCCTTTTTCCACTTTAACCTACTTTTCTTAATATAATTAGTTAAGTTGATGTTATAAAAATAATAACGGTAATACTCCACTAACAAATATTAAGGGAAAATGCAAAACTATATCGAAGCAGCATCCATATGCTTGTGAAATTTTTCAGTCTGTAGACATGGAGGATGTATGAGAGCGACTTTGTTCGTTTTATATGCAATTTCGAGTCAAACTAAAACATTTTGACTTAATTACCTATTAAATAGGAAAGGGCAAGAAATCCTGACTCTTAGTCGGGGGGTCATACATTTAACATAAAGACGAGTTTTTGGGCACCCTCTAAGGAATTTTATTTAATGTTCTGTAAAGAAGGTTGACAAAATTAAAATAACATAACGTGCTTCTTAACCACAGATTTACATATTTCAAGGGCTAAAGTAACAAATGTACATATATTAGATTTTTTTCCAACACTGTTTTCTAGCAAGGCGTGGTCTACCATGAAAGCATTTCAAAAATTCCAACAGTTTTCTAAATATACCGTACTTAAGAGCTTAGTTTGGGTAAATTAAGAGGGAGTTTGGGTGCATTTCATGTAGAAATGTTAGAAATTGTGTTGAAACGTAGCTTTATTCCAAAAATATCATACATAATAAATGAAGAACACTACAAAACTATAGATACAAAAAGCCAGAAAACGGGAAAGTTTGCCAGAAAAATTTGATCTTTTTTTCCTAGGAAAATAACAGAATTTAATATATGTAAAGAATTTTCTAGCTTTTTTTGCGGGGGTATTATTGCTACCATTTTCGTTAATTGGAACTAATGTTAGAAGACAAATTCTAAAAAATTACTGTAATTTGATCAAAAATGATTCAGCAAAACTTTAAAATTGGAGTGAGAAAAATGTTTGGTTCTTGAATTTAAGGAAATGGGTGGATTTGCTGTTTTTTTGTATATATATATTCTTGAATTTCATTTTTAAATCTCAATTCTAGAGCATTCCAAAGCAAATTCACCTCAAAAAGTAGATTTCTTCAATTTATTAACATCTTAAAAGTTTATGTATTTTATAGTTAATACATTTTATAAAAAGTAAAAACCACAAAACAGAAAGCCCTACACTCTTTATGTGGTCAAAAAAAATAAGATGGAATTGAAGACGACTTTCAGAATTTACAATTTGTGTTAAGTAAATAAAAAATGCCTGATTCTTGGAATATAATATTAAATTCAAGGTTTCTTCTTAAAAACCTGAATATTTTTTCTTTTTCGATAAGTATTGTGTTCTTGGTCCATTCCTCAGCTAAAAGTAACACTTTAAGCCACAAAGTGGAAACCACTAAAATACGAATTTAATTTGTATTTATAATAAATAAATAATTTAAAACATAAGGGGTGTCATATCCAGTAACGCAATACGATTTAATTTGAATTCAAGGGGATTCCTTCGAAAATTTAAAAAAAAATACTTAATCGTGCAGGTAACTTGCAAAATAAGGACTCAGGTTGGACTAATAAAGATTCAAATCCTGATGAAATCATAATAATCAATCGAAAATTAAATTCTAAAACCTGAAAGTAGAAAGACAAATGAGAATTTTGTATTTGGGGATTCTGTGCGACTCACTTAAAAAATAAATTCAAGCTCTTAATATACAAAAATTGCATTTTAATGAGAGATTTTTTTGAATCAATTCTTTTCTCATCGGACTAACTAACCCCTTCTTTGAAAATTTCCTGACTACGCTCCACATTCTCCATATTGATATAAAAAAACACGTAAATGATGTGAAAAGTTACATCCTCCTTCTATGGAATTTCCATCTGATGAACACTATTTTCATTCAGTATAAACAAATAAAGTTACATTACGGTTACGGCTGCTTCACATACGAGTACACATACATTCGAAAAATGTTGTTCGCATTTATATCCTGTGCTTAAGCAATTTACAAAACAGTAGTTAACCAATCATTTACATAAATTGAATTTTGGTTTTACTATAAACATTATGGCACCAAACTCAAACACAAGAATTGTGGTGTCTGGTGTTTTGCTCTGCATCAGGAGACAGACGGAAAGGACAAATAGTATCCTTATCAAAAACCACAACAACTGAGACCAATTTAATTGAAACTGTATAAAAGTCATATACCAAAGTGGCAGACTGTGTAAATTATTTAGAAATCTCATGTATACCGATACACAACCCACTCGTTCCAAGGAAGGGTTTGTTATTTTGAAAACATGAAACTGCACAATTTAAGGGTTTTGAAAGTGAGAGATAAGATTTAACCCAGAAGAAAATTGTAACTAATTAATGTGATTGTGATGGTTTGTGTGAAGAATGAAATTGTAAATTTGTATAATAAATTGAGATACGAGTATAGAGAATTTAATTTTTAAGTCGATTTATTCATAAACAAAAAGTACTCGTATGTTACAGTTACAAAAATACATTTTGGAATTTGTGGAATAATTGGAATCAACCTGAATTCAGTGTAATTTCATCCTACAAATGTTTGTATGCACTAAAGGTGTTAGGTTGTGTTAATGGGAGTGTAAGACAAGTCAAATATTTATTTTTTTATTTTTAAATTTTGTGTGGAGGCTAAGAGACAGCCTAATTTCTAATCTAATTTTTGATAATGTATCAGACAGATTTTGACGTGTGGAGAACTGAGGTTAAAACTGAAAGAGTAAATGTTCAAATTAAAATTTTGCAATATTCGAGATAATGAGTAGGTTGGTTGTTGATAGGTTTTAAATGGCAGTACAGATAGAACTGTTGGGGTCGCTTGTCAAAAATATTAAAGTTCCAGTTACCTAAGTTATCTTTTTTTCTTCTTAGTCTCAAATTTTTACGCTTAAAAAAAAACTTGGTAGGTACACTGTTAAAATATTGCTAAGGCTTTCAGAGAAAGAACAATGTACAGAGAACACATTTGATTCTTATTCTTGACTTGAAAAAAGATGTTAGATGATCCTAACAAGAAAATCTTCTCTTGAGCATTTGAATTTTTAAAATGCATGCCTTTCTTGTTTTTGACATTCGGTTTTCAAGAAGCAATAAAAAAAATAATGTAATGTAGTATCAAGTAATAAAAATGTATTATAAAGATATGGGTTTTCCATTATGTTTTAAAAGTCATTTCAGGGAAGTGGCTGCCGCGGCTCGGCTGGCTTGATTAAATTCCAATCTATTGTTGCGCGCCATGTTTTATAGTTTTTGTTTATTAAATACGTATAATGCTAACGGTAAGTTTACCATATTTTCTCAAATCTAAACTTAAGACTAACATAATTTCAACTACTTATAGCAAACAAATTAAATTAAAAACTTGCAGATTTGAGATTGTCATTTGTAGAGCCAGTAAGTTTAGAGAATTTGTTAAATACACTATAATTAATTGATTAAGAGGGCTATTAGTGCCATAGTTCGATAAGTTAAAAATAATTTGAGCTTTATCAAGGGAAACCTCTGAGTGTATGGAGGTAAAAAAAAGTCTATCACGCCAAAGGAAAAAACGAAGACAAAATTTAAAAATCTACGTTGAGTTCTTCCCATTCTATCAATATGGCCCATATACAAGAATTGGCCTGACAAAAGAAACATACAGAATTTTAATAATATATGGATCACGGAACTATCGGGAAAATCTATTGACGAAACCAAGTGTTTTGTTGGCTTTTGTTTATATTATATGTAATTATAGTAATCAGTAAATCTTAACTTTGAGTCTAGTACAACGCCAAGGTCAGAAAAACTGGATTCTTTATTCAAACCTGACGAATTAAACATGTAGATATAATATAATTTATTATATTACGTTTGCGTGTGAAACGCATTGCCTTACATTTGTCAATATTTAAAATCAAACGATTTTTATTGCACAATTCCCAAAATTGATTAAAATCTTTTTGTAGCTCTTTGTAATCCTTGATGGAGTTAATAATTCGAAAAATGTTATCATCATCTGAATAGATTAGCGAAATAGAATTATTTAAAACCGAAGGCAAATCATTAATAAACAAAATAAACTGCAATGAAACTAGGTGACTTCCAGAATGGATTTTAAATCTACATGAAAGGTTACTCCTGAACATGACTCTATAATATCTAAGATATGACGATATCCACATAACAAAACGGTCGTAAGTCCAATATTTTCAAATGCATCCAGACAAAAGGTAGAGGATTGTAATAAATAATTAATTGTAGATTTTTCTTTCGCAAATCAATGTTGATTTTCCCATATAACAGAAGAGCAATTAAAAGAAATTATGTCATAGACAACTAATTCAAACAATTTAGGAAAAGCAGTCAATTTCGCTATAAGGCGATAGTTCGTAACTGTATTATTAGAACAAAGAGAAAAAGTGCCTGCAGAAGAAAAATCTTCAAAGGCAGACATGTTCAAAATTGACTCTGGAAGACGGCTTGTAGAATTTCGATAAAACATACTCACTATATATCCGTCAAACTTCCGTTTTCTATTAACGTATCTTCAAAATGTATGTACATAGGTTCATTTTTAGATCACACTCAGTATTCGGTTAATTGAGAGTACAAAAAGTTTGAATAAGTCACAAATTCGTATTGCATTGTAGTTTCTTTTCGATAGATTTAACTTTAACCAAGCATTATTTGTTTTATTTTTTAAAGTTTTTAAATGCGAATCAAACCATGGCGGGCTACTATTTAAAGTTATTAATTCGCACAGAGGGATAGTATCCAAAAAACAAATCTCATCTTAATACAACTTTTAAAATAATGCATCCCAGTTAATTTCGAGGAATTTGTTAAAAAACTGAGTTAAGTCACATTTTTACATTACTTACTTGAGTTAAGATGTAGGAAACCGATTCATGGTTTTTCGAATTACCGAATCTCCAAATGATTATGTCGAGAGAACCGAACCATATTACTTTGTCAATAACGTTGTTCAGGAGTAAATCTATTTATTGTGAGATGGCAAACTAAGTGACAGCTGTCGAAAAGACCAACATCTAAAAAAACACTCATTATGTTTAAAATGTCGTGGTCGTCATTTTTATTAAGTACAGCACATAGTATTCGGTACTACCTTCTTTCAATTTTTCATCTTTATTGCCTGATGTTGATGGAAAATTCTAAACAAAAAAGTTTCTTCGGACATAATTCTACAAGATTTTAACTGAATGTAAAAACAAACACAAGATCTTATATACAATATATACAAAACAATTATATACAAAACAATACTGTTTTGACAAGATAAATTTCCCTACCTCTAGTAGATCTCGTCAATTGATTCATCCTCGCTTCACATGTTTAACATCCGAACGTCAATTTTTTATAAACTCAGTCCGACTCTGGAACTCTCTTCCTCGCGCTATTACGGAAATCCAAAACCCAACAAGAATTAAAAAGGCTCTTAAAGATCATTTTTCACATAGCATTTAAATACTTGGATGTTCAAATGGTAGACATGTGCATTCAAGAGAACACAAGCGTCCACAGGTTTTTTCTCAAAACCCACCTCTGTCTATCAACTCCTACTCTCACCTCCCCGTGGTGAACATCGGGTGCCTAGTACCTCAACTGGAGATTGGGTTCTAACCCCAGTGGAAAGTTGTTGGGGGCAGCAAACGAGAGAGGGGGGGAGAGGTGTTTCCACTAAGGCACTTCTCCTTATCCAGACGACAGCGGACGAATTCTCGAGATGGAATCAACGGTGGCGTCTACAGTTCCAGTAAGGCTGAACTACTTAGTGAACACCTTATAGGGCTTCTACGACTTATTCGGAGCCCAGGCCTATAAGGAGCGGGGCGAGACGTTCTGGTAGCTAGTACGCAGTTCACACATCTCAATATCCACAAGGGGACCGTCAACCAGATTGACCACATTGCGATCGACGCACGACAATTCTCCAGTATACAGGATATCCGAACATTCCGAGGGGCCAACATTGACTCGGACCACTACCTCGTTGTAGCCAAGGTACGGCTACGGATATCCCGGTCCAAGCCAAAACAAGGAAGTACTGTGAGAAGTTTCGACGTTAGACGGCTACAATCGCAAGAGACTGCCATGTCCTTTTCCGATCGAGTCTCTAGTAACCTCTTAAGGAGTCTGTTACACTTTTTCACACTAATCGCGAGGGCAGTATAATATTATTTAATATTACTTATTTATTTGAGACAAATTATCACCAAAACAAACTAAACCGACGACGGCGGCTGCGTAGCGACGAACTTATCAACTCGTACTCAATCGAGTACGAATGCGACACAAAAGAGAAAACAAAAAGTGTAACAATACAGCTCGTTGACGAAGCTGTACCCACGGCTGCTCAGCTGTGCTGGGTTCTTTTGGAAGAATTTGTTTATATGAATTAAAACAATGTTGATTGATTTATAGAATCAATCAAATTGTTACTATTTGGAAATATGTTATTGCAAGTACCACAGTGGGATACGTTGCAATAAAATGGGCGCCAGGAATTTTTTTAACAAAACCGAATAAAAAGAAAATTCCAAAACTTATGATGAGTGAAGCGATTGAAAAGATAACACAACGACCGTTTGATTTTTAAATTTAATATTTATTCTTTGGGAAACCGTGGGATTGAAGATCCCTGGACTAAAACCCAAAATGTTTTCAAAATAAAAGTTAAAAAAAATTACAATAAAATTGAAGTTAAACAAAGAACCAAAGAAAATTCAAATGAAACAAAGAAAATGGGTTCTTAATTCCGGACGCGTCTCGAAAAATATATATACTCGAAAAGAACAAATAAACGACAGAAACAAAATAACTTATCTTTTTTTCCTCCTATTTTCCTCTTTTTCCCGATCCTCACACCTCGATCCTCGAATCTCAATTCCTTTTCTTTTTTTTTAAATTCCTCGAACTTTTTCTATATCCTCCTCGATTCTTATTTCTCTCCAAACAATTCCTCGAACACTTTCTTTTCTCTATCACTTATCGCTTGTAGGGCTCTATCAAGAGTGCCTTCCAAGCCAATTCCTCACTAATTTTTCCTCCCTCGACCATTCCAGTCACACACACATTCATTCAACACAAGCATCCGTTTTCGTGATTGTCGGTCACGGTATCGCGGCTTCCTGGAAGCTTTACGCTCATCAGGAAAGCCACCGTTGTTGACTCTCAGCGAAACTTTGCTTTCACACACACAAACACGGTTTCGACAAGTTGTTGGATGAGTTTCCAAAACTTGCCGAAACATAATGGCGAGTTCAGACCCCTTCCCAACTATTCTTATTTTTCGAGAAAGTTTTAAGAAACAAAAATCGAGAAGAAGTCTAAACTAGGCATTTTCCTATTACTATTAATTACGCGCGAGGTTCGAGGTGTGAATTTCGTACCAAATGTTAAATTAAGCTACTTTAAAACGCGGCGTTAAAAACCCATTTTTTACATACATAAACAATTAAATATTAATTTAATGAATCTACGTTAAAAGTTAAAATGTTACAATAAAATCTGTAGATGTTGTTGCTTAAGTAAGGGTCCGCCTGACCTCATACTTCTTCGGCTCATCCGCCGGCATTTTCGACCTTGTCGAAAGAACTCGTTCCCGTTCCCGAACTCGATCACCTGCTTTGTTGCTTTTGCAAAATAAAGGCTAGGTACACCTGTGGTTGATGAGACCATGGTTGCCCTCAACTTTGCCGATATTTTGCAGCCACAACGAGAAAAAGAAAACAGCCAAAGGCTGGTTTTTGTTGCGGTAAAATTTACCGTAACAAGTCCTATGCTGCATGCATTAAGCATTGAAAGCCAGTGGCAACATTGCCTTGGACCCATCAGATATGCCGTCTCTGAAGTGCTAGATTTCACACGGCCACCACAGCGAAACCCCTGGCAAGCGCACGCAGCTAAGCAATATGCATACATAACGGCGCTGCACAGATACTATCCATGACACGCAAAGATTAATTATTTCTACAAAAACACAAGGCTTACAAGGTCGATCAAATATACTTATTTCAAGAGCTAAACAATTATGAATGGAAATGAAGGAAAAACTGGAAAAATAATATATTATATTCAGGCTGATCGATTTCGGTGCGGGGCGCGACGTTTTGGTAGCTAGTACGCAGTTCACACATCTCAATATCCACAAGGGGACATGGAAATCTCCTGATCAATCAACCGTCAACCAGATTGACCACATTGCGATCGACGCACTACACTTCTCCAGTATACAGGATATCCGAACTTTCCGAGGGGCCAACATTGACTCGGACCAGTACCTCGTTGTAGCCAAGGTACGGCTACGGATATCCCGGTCCAAGCCAAAACAAGGAAGTACTGTGAGAAGTTTCGACGTTAGACGGCTACAATCGCAAGAGACTGCCATGTCCTTTTCCGATCGAGTCTCTAGTAACCTCTTAAGAAGTCCTATGCTGCATGCATTAAGCATTGAAAACCAGTGGCAACATTGCCTTGCAGCCATCAGAGATGCCGCCTCTGAAGTGCTAGGTTTCACACGTCCACAACAGCGAAACCCCTGATTTGACGACGAATGCCGGCAAGCGCACGCAGCGAAGCAAGAGGCATACAAAACGGCGCTGCACAGAAGGACCAGAGCTGCTCGCGAGCTCTACGAGCAGAGGAGGAGAGAGGAACACCGGCTTCTTAGATGGAAAAAAAGAGAGCACGAGAAGCGCGCGATCGAGGAGATAGAGGGATGTTACAACAGGAATGAGGTTCGTAAATTTTACCAAAAGGTAAAAAAGAACTCCCAAGGGTACCAGCCACGAACCGAAGCCTGTAAAGACGATCAGGGGAACATCGTAGTAGAACCGCAGTCTATGTTGAGAATATGGAAAGACCACTTCTCTAAATTATATAACGGCGATGACGAACCGAATCCCGCTGTAAGGGAGGTAGAACCACTCAACTTAGGCGACGCAGATCAACAATTCCGCCTACCCGACCTAGACGAAGTGAAGATAGCTATATCTAAACTGAAGTCAAACAAAGCTGCTGGAGCTGACGGCATAGCTGCCGAACTATTTAAAGCAGCAGGCGATGACTTGGTAGGGAGCATGCACCAACTCATCTGCAAAATATGGTCGGAAGAAAGCATGCCCGATGAGTGGAATCTCAGCATAGTTTGTCCGATACATAAAAAAGGAGACCCTTTAAATTGTGCCAACTACAGAGGGATCAGTCTCCTTAACATTGCATATAAGATCCTTTCTGCCGTACTATGTGAACGTCTGAAGCCGTTCGTCAACAACCTGATAGGTCCTTATCAGTGTGGCTTCAGACCAGGAAAGTCCACTATCGACCAAATATTCACATTACGGCAGATCTTGGAAAAAAACCCAGGAGCTTCAAATCGATACCCACCATCTCTTTATCGATTTTAAAGCCGCGTATGACAACATCCATAGGGAAGAGCTCTACAGAGAAATGTCTAGTTTTGGCATCCCTGTCAAACTTATCCGTTTGTGCAGAATGACGATGGAGAATGCACGCTGCTCCATCAAGGTCGGAAAAGATCTCACCGATGCATTTGATGTCAAAAAAGGTTTTAGACAAGGCGATGCACTGTCATGCGACTTCTTCAACATCGTTCTGGAAAGAATTGTGCAAAACTCAACCGTCAACACTAGAGGCACAATCTTCCAAAGGTCCATCCAATTACTCGGATACGCAGATGATATTGACCTAATTGGAAGATCAAAGCGTGATGTCAGTGGAGCGTTTTTGAGCATTGCGACGGAAGCGAAGAAGATGGGTTTAGTGGTTAATGAGGGCAAGACCAAGTATATGCTGTCATCAAAAAAGGACATTGAACAACGACGTCTTGGACAAAACGTCACCATGGACAGCTATAACTTCGAGGTAGTTAAGGACTTTGTCTACCTAGGCACCGCTATAAACACAGGCAACGACACCAGCGCTGAAATCAAACGAAGAATAACTCTTGCAAATCGCTGCTTCTTTGGACTTAGAAGGCAATTGAGAAGTAAAGTCCTCTCTCGAGCATCTAAAATCACCATCTATAAGACACTCATCATCCCGGTTCTCATTTATGGCGCTGAGGCCTGGACCCTGTCAAAGAAAGATGAGAACGTCTTAGGATGCTTCGAGAGAAAAATTCTTCGGGTGATTTTTGGTCCCATACGTATAGATGGAGAATGGAGGAGAAGATATAACGACGAACTGTACGGGCTGTACAGCGACACTGACCTAGTTAGCAGAATAACAGTCCAACGGCTTAGATGGCTGGGTCATGTAGAGCGAATGGACATCAACGCTCCAGCCCGGAAGGTCTTCGAATCCAATCCCGAGGAACGGCGCAGTAGAGAAAGACCGCGACTCAGGTGGCGCACTCAGGTGGGTGAGGACCTCAACCAACTTGGCGTGCGAAACTGGAGACAGCTAGCTAGGGACCGAGCTGGCTGGAGACGCATGTTGGTTGAGGCCCAGGTCCGCCCCGGACTGCAGCGCCACCTTAAGTAAGTAAGTAATTTAAATACTTGAATTATTTTTTGCAAATGTATATTTCTGATACTCTAACTTGTTCTTTTTTCTTTTTTCGCATTACTTAGTTTCAATCGTGTATTATAATATTAGATACTGAATTATTAGCTTGATCTATCAATTTGTATTATTAGCTTGTAACTATTTTATAAGATATTGTATCTTACAGTTATTAAGTATTCACGAATAAATTAAATTAAAATGAAATGAAATCAAATATATTTAAAAACTTTAAAATTGGAAATCTTGAGTTGAGAATGACAACATCAAGAGGAGGAAAACAATTTCGAAAGTTAAGAAATAATTCATCAAGTTTATTTCAACTTCGAGTAACGAAAATGGCTCTAAAAACATTCTTTAAGTTGTCTTTTTAACATTTTTGTTCTTAATTCTTTTGGCAGTGATTAATGATCTGGCTTAAAAAACCAAAACTTTTCTTTATTTCGATTAGGATTTACAATCTTGTTACAAGATACATATACAACTATGGTTAGCTTAAATTCATGCCAACAGTTACGAAAGTTAACGAACTTTATACCTCATACAAGTATGTAACACCATACACCATCAGTAACTTCGCAATTTTTCAAAATAGAGCCTTCCAATATTCCGCAACATTACGAAGATTTATTTATATATCTCAGATTTTGAACAAATGTGTCAGTTCAATCCTTTAAACCGCATTTGTTAAAAATCAAAGACTTTTCCAACTAATTGCGCTCACCGCTCCAAGACAACTCAAATTTCAAAAAACAAAAATAAAACAAGTTCTTTAAACATAATCAGTGTGTACCGCAGTGCAACTGTCAGTTGCAGAACAAACGCATTTATCTTATTAACTGTATCACAAATGTCAACAATTAGGCAGCGTGCAACCAAAGAACCACAATGTTGTAATATTATAACACTTTGAAATAAAGCGATAGCATACTAACGGCTTTATGACCCATCAAAGACACATCGAGTATAGTGAGTAGTTGGTAAAATGGTTAGCCGACAAAATCAATGTTCGGTAGGATTTCCATGTTGTTTTCTTTGGTATGAGTTTTATGATTGCCAATGTGCTCAATTATGCCCATAATCTGAAAAAATACCCTTGAGTTTTTAAAGTCCTGAACTTTAAGTTTGAATCTCATAATTTAGAGTGTATTTTTTTAATTCAGATATTTTTATATGTTTCCATAAGCTTTTGCATTCGACCCACATATGTTCACTCAAGGGTCTTCAATCTTAGAATAAAGGATTTCAAAACTACGCACGCAAAAACTTATTAATGGTGAGTTTCAAGCAGTTATTTCAGGGTAGACAACATTTAACAATTTGTAATTACATCCAAGGCCTATACTTACAATTCTTAATAAAAAGTAAACCTACAAATAATATTTCTTCAGTTTCTTAAAATCATTTAAAAACAATACACAAATCCGTTTAATTTTCCCGACTTATTTCTTTTTTTAAATAGGCATTCTCAAAGGGTTGTTGGAACCCTTTTTATGCTAAGGACACATTATGAGCATTAAGAGAGGAAGACAGGATTTGAAGTCAGTAAACATTGGTTTTAATTGCTAACAAAGAGAGTGTGTAGTAAGGCATTCCACATTCGCGTAGTAGGGCTTAGAAACGAATCCCTGTGCTTGATAGTAGGACTGAAGATATACTCGAGGGTATATTGATTTTTTTAATACTATTCAAGAGACTTAGATAAGCTATATAAGCACCAGAAATGGGAGTTATAATCAAGTCTACTACATAATAGCCAGGTGTGAAGGAGAGAAATACTTCGTGAATCGAAAGAAAGAAACCGAATAATCTTACGGCGTGTTATCGTCCCACTAGTAGTTATTGGTTATGGCGAGAGTTTTGAGTTGAGTAGCTTCCTTGACAAAAATGTCACTCATGGATAGTGCAAAGGTTCTAAACTGTGCTTTATTTGTTTATTTTAATCAGCCAAGCTTTACAGAATTCTTGTACAGTTTAATTGGGAAAAAGTTGATTTGAACTTACTTGGTAGTATCACTCTATGTTCAAAAAATTGATGTATTTAACTTTAAAAATATTAAATAATTAAAACATTATTCAAAGGAGAATATTGTTCAATATTATTCTGATAGTTTGGAATACGTATATAATCGGGTAAATTCTTCAGATCTCTTTGGGAATATTAAACTTGACACGAGACCAAATATGCAGAGTCAATATTTCTATTTATTAATATAATACAAAAAAAACACATAAATAAGAACGCCCATTTTCAAGACTCGGCATACTAATAAGTTTTAGTCAAATCCTAGACACCCTTTTTACACCAGTTCTAGTCTAGATTTCTTGCAGGCATAATATTGTAATCAAATTTTCCAAGAGCATTTAAGAAATGGTAGAACAAATGTTATATAAAGCTGCTTTATAACATAAGTTGTTTTGATTCCATTTTGATCCAGGCAAGAATTGAATTGGCCTTGAGTTTATCTTTTTTTTTTATCAAATAACTCGAGATAGTGATACTCCGTTAAACAAATAATTAAGAAGCCTCAAAATGGTTTATTGTTTATAAATATAGAATAAAGAGAATAGGGCCTAAATGAGTACCTTGCGGAATTCCAGAGTTAACTTTAAACTTGTTGGACTAGCAACTTTTGGAAAGTAAAGAGTATGATAAGATTTAAGTCATTTTACGACAACCCGCTTTTTTAATTTTAAATGCAAAACTCGATATAAGAGTTTTTCAAACGCCTTACTTAGGCCACTAAAAGTAAAAACAATAGGCAGCATTAAGTTTTCGACGCATAAATTCTTATTTCCTTTTTGTTAATGATGTCAAGGTAAAAATCCTGTAAGCTTTTAATATACATATATATTGCTGTTAAAGATTCTATAAAAAAACTGAGAAGATAAGTGAATTAAAAAGAGTGTTGAAGACAGTACAAAGCTCTGGAGCACACCAGCGTTTTTGTGCTAATGAAACTTGTTACTCATAAAATGCAGCTTTTAATGAACCCTCAAAAAGTTATTTTCTAATCAAAGAGTGTGATTTATCAAAACTTAGGGCACTCCTTTTCAATATTAGAGCTTGATCCTTAATGTAAGCAAATGCTTTTTAAAGTATCAAGCCCTTACTTTCCTCAAGATGTTGTAAAGATTTGTTCCTGCTGTTCTTCTGATTCATCTTCAAACAAAAAATGCTAAATTCGAGAATAATATAAAACCTCAGTTGGAAATCATAAACCATAAGGAGGATATCGTTCCGATAAAAATAATAAATTATGAGTACAACAACTGTCATATATGCCCAAAACGGGCATGTTCGATTGAAGGGAGTCACACAAGACAAAACATACCGCCAGCTTGCCCTGCATTAATAATATGATTCGCTAGCGAAAAAAATCATGTTCGAAATGTTGTCAATTGTAATTACTTACACGTAGGTAATCTACGTTTGCCTTCTCGCGCGCCGATTCGACAGTCTGACATTGTGAGCAGTTTTCCAGACAGCTTTAGGTGCCAGTGCCATTCGCCTTCTATATATCTACCACTGTTACTGTTATCGTTACCACACATGCAACTCAATACTCAATTTCATAAGTAGGTATGAACCTTTCGTTGACCAAAATAGTATCTATAATAATATTTTTGGGTGACTGACTCAAATGACGCTTCAGCTTAAAGCGATGTCATAATTTACGAGCGTCCGTCGTCGTCGTTCGTTGGTCGTTGGCCGTCCAACTGCCATGCCAATGGGAGCGGCACTTGCGTCCATTTCTCATAAAATTGTCGCAATTTTTTTTTAAGACCGGGCTCAATAATACAGTTGCTAGGCATGTCTGGCGGTGGCGATATGGTGCTCTGGTTGTTGCCAGCAGCAACAAGGTAATAGATCATCGCGTAAAGTCTGTTTTGTGGTCTCAAGTCAAGTTATTGGACGCAGAGTTGAGCCTGAGCGGGCTTGCGACTGTGATACCGCATTTGACATTTTGGGCAATTAAGTGCGGGCATTTGGGTGCCGGTGGCACATATGCGTCGTCAACTGTAATCGAGCCTTGTTTATCGGCCATTTAAACGCATTCAATGCATTGGAATGTTATTTTGATTATTTTTGTTGTAGTTGTTGTTTTTTGGTTTTGTTTTATATATATGTACATATTTAAGTCCAATCCAATAATTGATTTCAATGCGGCTAAAGCTAACAATCTTTGAAATTGTTAATTGTGGTTGATTGCTCGCAAGGTATGTGGCAGCCTTAAAAAATAAGCCCCATAGTTTAGCTTAATTGTAATTAACATGTTGCATGCTGCTGGGAATTAACCTGCACAAGTCGCGTTGGTTGGTTTAAACTTAAAGATTTGAGTAGCTTATTCGCCCAGGTATAGGCACATAAATGAATGACCAAATGAGTGTGAACCATCTGAATGGGATAATAATTGTAAATTGTTCCCATTGGTGACTTGTAATTGATGGAAGAGAGCAACTGAGCGACCTACCACAATAAACTTCTCAATGACTGTTATTGATATAATAAGCCTCAAACAATTATGGCCAACACTATTTAGGGTGACCAGACCAATGGTAATTTATTTTGTTTCGCTGTGGTTATATTACCAATGTCTTGCCGACTGATTTTTGTTTTATGTTTCTAATGACTCATGAGACTTGATTTGTATGTGGTGTCGTATATAGCATTCATTTGTTTTCTGGCTCAATGAGCTGGAAATGGATTAACGACACTTTGCCGTACAAGGCTTACAACTCAGTGTGTTGTGCTGACAATTTGATTTGTTTATACTTTGGTTTTATAGAGCGGATTCGTTTTAGCTGTTTTATTTATTGACACCCGACAAGAATAATTGAATGTTTATTATTTTTTAATTAAAGGTAAGTTATTGGTTTATCATTAAAAAGTGTCTGTGGTAAAGTTACAAACCACCTAAGAAAATAACGAAGACGTCACAAAAATTTAAGAAAATTCTCTATAAATATAAGCAATAATAAAAGGAAACAAATGTACTGGTCCCAGTTACCTCAAGAACTTATACGTGGTACCAACAAAAATATTGATAATTAAAAAACAAAGTCAACAGCAAATAACTTTTAACTATATAAAAACCTACAGAAAAATTACTTAAAGTTCGTAGAAATTGATTTTCAAATCAAATAATTTGAGAACAAAGAAAAACAATAAACTCAAACTTATTTTATCTTAAACCAAATATTCAATATCAAATATTCAGAATCAATATCCAAATGGCAATTTTCGTTTACAAAAATAAAAGTTCTAACAAAATTACTACTGATTTGCTTTGATGTCTGGAATATCCCGTCAGAAAACTGCTTAGCTTCAATTCTTGGGGCCAAAATTTGGCATATTACAAAATAAAATAGCATTTGGAGATGGGTATATATCAGTTTGGCTGTAATGCAAGCTTGTTTTTTTTTTTGCCAAAAACAAATTCGCAACTCATCATGGACGCTAGGACCAAATTATGACCTACTTGGCGGAAGAATCTTGATTTAAGCTCATATACAAGATCAAGCTGTCCCAAGAATTAAATCCAATATACCATTTAAAGCAACGTGAATACATTCTCCGAGTGGGTTCTAGAGAAGATTCGCCAAGATGATAAATGTAATGGGTTCGTCAACATAAAAATATGCGTTATTGGTCGGATGAAAACCCACAATGGCTAGTGTCATGTCATCGCGCTATGATAACTGAATATTTTTGGCTCGGCCCTTATAATGTTTTATCACAGTGCGGGCAATTAGGTAAAGAAGATACGATTAGAAAGGAGGTACCAATGCACATTGGTTTTGAATGTCTTCACATTGTAATGAGTGGGGAATATTGAGCCTGCTAAAGGATTCCACATTTGTGTAGTTCGACTAAGAAAAGTATCCCTGTAGTTAACAGTACGTTCGAAATCAAGTTTAAGGGTAAAATGACGAGCCTACCTATAGAACTCCGGGTATTATGGTTGAATTTTTCGAAGCGGCGATTGCAACTGGCTAAATTACTAGAGCATTTTTTTAAAAATGTCGATATAACCTTGTAGTACATGTGGTATGATGGTAAGTGCATAGTTCTGCCAGAAGTCTTGGGTTCAATCCCTACCTGTGCCATCTAAAAATTTTTTTACTGGAACTGCCTCATGCGTGAATTTGACAAATTTTCAAAGAGTAATTCTTGTCATAAAAAGTGCTTTCTCAAATTAGCCGTTCGGATTGGGCTAAAACTGTAGGTCCCCTCCATCCCTGACAACATAACTCGCACACATGAATGGCTGAGAGTTGTTGTCACTAGGCCCTAATTCTTAGCGGACTGTTGCGCCACCTTACTTATTTAATTATCGATATAACAATGATAACCATGAGACCTTGCACCTTTGTCTAAGAGTAGAAAATGTCAAAGTAAGAAACGATCACCTATCATTTTTAGAGCTCTTCTGCAATTTCTTCAATTGTGTCCAAAAGGGTTAAGTACGTTATTGGGAATGAGAATGAAACACTCGAGTTTCGGACGAATAAAACCCTTGTTAATTAAAGCCAGATCAGAAGGGGTAAAAACTTTCTTGCATCGTTGTAGAAACCCTAAACCTTTAGCAGCATTTTTGGCAATGACAAAAATGTGATCATTCTACAAAATTCTGAACTGAACTGAAAGCTATTCAGTCTCCTCAATGCAAGTACCACCCAAGGATAGTATTTTTTGGGGGAGGTTTACGCTTTTGCGAGAGTAGACAGCATTGAGTTCTCGAAGCATTAAATTCTACACAGTTTTCTATTCCCCATTGGACAGTAAGGTCAAGTGCAGAATTTAATGAGCGAAGGACAAGGATGAAAATCTTAAAATGAATTCGAATAGCTGAATTTCTCAATTTTCGATAAGAATAACTTTCAAAATAATTTGCTTAATAATACTCGTAGTAATGGGCTTTGAAGTTGTTCCCAACTGCTGATTTGGATGTGTTATTAAAGCTTAAAGTCTTGCTCTAGGTGTTTTGGCGTTTATATATTTACCTTTATTTTCCATGATAGAAAATTAAAGAAAATATAGTTTATCATTATTGAAGATTCAGATTTAAATTTTTGACAATTGTTATGAATTACCCTTTTAGCATTTTTATCCATGCAGTTACATTTCTATTTATACATTTATTAATATTTGATGAACAGTTATTTTATAGCAGAAGTATCTCAGAAGTTGAATTCTAAAATCCGTTTTTTTTTCGTCAAATAAGAAAATACAGTCAAAATTGTCTTTCTATCATAATTTAATTTAATTTAAAATTTTAAGGATGCTTGAGCCGAACACAAACATACTCGTATAATGTTATTAAAAGCATTTTCTTCTATTGTTCCTTTCTTTTAAGCCTAAAAACACTGTTCAAGCATTTCTGTGAGCACGTGTTTGTTAGTCGACCGTACCTACATCAAGACCAGCCTTCGAAGTTCCTGTCGAATTGAAAGAGTACTTAAGAAAAACAAAAAGGCACAATTGTTCCGGTACATGATGGCAGAGTAACGCTCTATAAAAATTATACTTTACGGTCTGCTGGTACAAAAGATAAGACAACCTTATTTCTTTTAGTATTTTCACTCAATCAATCTTCTTTCGTCTTTAATAAACCTAATCATATAAATAAAAGGTTTTCAAAAACAAAAATCCATATAAATGCATAACTGTCAAAATGTCAAAAAATTCTTTAGCCTATCAGTTATCTTCTTATTTTTATGAAAAACATGATTCAATTAAGTACGCTAGAAAAAAGTACAAATATCTTTGCCCCGAATTCCCAACAGGTTCAAATTACTTAGATGTTAGATGTCTTCTAACTCCCCTCATTTATAAATTCATCCAGCAGAAACTCCCTCAAAAGCTATTCATTTCACCCCAAACCCAAAGTCTCATGTCTCGTCTAATGTCTAAACACGATTTATTAACATCATCAACCGCAACCGCAACCCCAACCGTCATCCCTCATAATACATATTATTGTGCCGAAAAGCTGAAAAACAGAGCTCCCCAGTCACACGCCACGCCATCCACACCAACGACCGTCGTCATTGTCGTGCTCGATCAAATGCATTAGTGATATGAGTATACTGCTCTCACTCTTATGCTACCGCTACGTGCTGGATGCTTTTGTGGAATCCCTAACTTTCAAGTTTCAATTTCAAACCCCATTATTATATTGGTCTGGTCTAAGGTCGTCGAAATCAAGTACGAAGTTGGTCTCCAATTTAAACTCTCACTCAAATCGAAATCGCCCCCTTAACGATAGTCGAGCTTTTATATTAAAAATTACATTTATATGTGCGAGAGCTTATTTTTGATAGAGCTAGGTCGTTACAGTTAGAGACAAATTATTTTCCACTTTCATGTACCTACAATCTATACACAATTAGTGTTCCCACCACATGATAGGGGTGTTAAATGTACACTGAGAGAGACCATATAGCTTATGGCAAGGCAATGGAGGTGATGGGTGTTTATTTTCGTGTTATAATTTAACCAAACACCCCCTAAAGCTGCAACCCTTGAGTTTCGTGTTTAGCTAAATTTATGTGATTAACAATTTCATATACAAAACGTGGAGCCATAGCAAACTATCGGGCTTCGCTTTGCAGCGGTTAACGCGTGTAATTTTTTAAGAGCTGCGCGGTGTTTTGTTTCTTTGTGATTATTTTTCAGTAGGGGTGTTAATCGGTTAATGATGCTTGATATATGATAATATTGAATTTCATTAAAATGATACACTTGTAAAATATAAAATTTAAAAAAAATGTGATGCATTTTCACAGAGCTTCAGAATAACGTCAGAATAATTTATAATAGTGTATTTTTGTTTTAAGTTCTTTATATCCGAATCAAATAATCTGTACTTATAGATCAAAATAGATTTACACATTTCTTTTTCTTAAATTTTGTTCTATGAATGCGGAGTTTTGAATAAATTGGACATTGGACAAAAATTATGACAATACAACTTTTGTTTGACCCAAATAATAAATCTTTTAGTTTTGTAATACTATGTAAGAGTTCTTCAATATCATATTTCGTTTGATTCTGAACTTGGAATATACAGGGTATCCCAAAAGTTAAATGGGTGATAGGGTAGGTGGTGACAGTTATCAGAAAAATAATTTAAAAAAAAAACGTAGAAATGTATTTTTGGATTTACAGGCAATAGAAAGAAATCGAAAAAAAATTGTTACCCTGTGATGACCTTCCACGTGCCGTGCTTACAAATCTTAAGTTTTGTTTTTATGAACCCTGCTAAGAACTGCATTTAAAAATGTAAACACATCTGCATCATTCTTAAAGTAAATAGTACTTTTTTTTCCTAAATGTGTATGTAGTCAAAATTTTTACTTGACCCTAATTCAATGCAATGAAGTATAGAAAAATTTAAAAAGAGGCTGGGATGCGACCCACACTGAAAACTTCCCATCCCCTCTGTCGATTTGTCTTGCTTCAAAGTTTGTAGGTTTTCGTGTTGGGTTAAAAAAGTTGTCAGTTGAATTATTCTTAAAAATTTTAAAATTACCAACAATATTTTTCATATAAAGAAATAGTTTAGTTTGAAAATTTAGTTTTGTTAAATAGATTTTTAGTGAAAAACAAATTTTTACCAATTTTAGTAGCATTTCTTAAATTTTTACTAATTAGATGAATTAAATTAATTTGAGAGATATCAAGAACCGAACATCAATTTTTACCAAATTTGCGTACTATTTCTTGTAGATTTTATTTTTTTATGAAAAAATGGACTGTTGGATTTTTATAAAAAACCACTGAATATCAAAAACAATATTTTCTGTGAAATAAAAAAAGTTTGAAGACAATATTTTTAATTTTTGAAAAGCTATTTGAGTCGAAAGTAAATTTTTACCAAGTTTTAGTATTGTTTTTTTGTTAGGTTTTTATTTTTTGTAAAAAAACTGTCAATTAGATTTTTATCAAAATTTTACTGAATGTTGAAAACAATTTTTTTAAAAGATAAAAGCCAATATCTCAAAGTTTTGAAAAGATATTTGCGTCGAAAATCAATTTTTACCAACTTTTGTTAAATTTTCTTTTAAGTTTTTATTTTTTGTAAAAAAAACTGTCAATTCGATTTTTCTCAAAATTTTACTGCATGTTGACAACATTATTTTTCAAAAGATAAAAGTAGTTAAAACCCAATATCTCAAATTTTTAAAAAGATATTTGAGTCGAAAATCAATTTTTACCAACTTTTATTAATTTTTTTGTTTAGGTTTTTATTTTTGGTAAAAAAACTGTCAATTCGATTTTTCTCAAAATTTTTCCGAATGTTGAAAACAATAATTCTTATAAGTTAAAATTCGTTGGAAGCCATAATCTCAAAATTTTTGAAAAGATATTTGAGTCGAAAACCAATTTTTACCAACTTTTGTTAAATTTTCTTTTAAGATTTTATTTTTTGTAAGAAAACTATCAATTCGATTTTTTTCAAAATTTTACTGAATGTTGACAACAATATGTTTTGAAAGATAAAA
The DNA here is from genome assembly GCA_920104205.1 of Eupeodes latifasciatus. NCBI lineage: Eukaryota > Metazoa > Arthropoda > Insecta > Diptera > Syrphidae > Eupeodes > Eupeodes latifasciatus. Next base: position 157,940,824 of record OV049924.1, read on the forward strand.
GTAGTTTTAAGGCAATATCTCAAAGTTTTGAAAAGATATTTGAGTCGAAATGTTTTTTTTTTAGGTTTTTATTTTTTATAAAAAAAACTATAAATTCGATTTTTCTCAAAATTTTACCAGATGTCAAAAACATTATTCTTCGTTGCACAAAATTGTTTTGGAGATAAAATCATTTTGTATTCGTAAAATTTTCGAGGTGACAAATTTTTTTTTCAGTTTTTTTTTGATTTATAAAAAAAACTGTTTACTGGATTTTTTTCAAAAAATATACTTGTTTGGTATCACGTTACAATATATTATATAAAATTTAATTCAAGTCTCTAGCATTTTTGGTTCGTAAGATATCAAGGGTTAACCAAAATGTTCACCTTTTTTTTAAACTGCTATGGTAAAAAAAACCACCCACGCAATTTTCTTGAGAGCCCTTTCTGCATCTTTCTGCCTTATTATCTGTATAACAAAATTTATTTGAAGTCGATACCTCTTCTGGTTCTTGAGCTATGGACAACGAAAAAAACGTCGCGAACGTACGTACACACGCACGCACAGACATCTTTCTAAAAATCTTTTATTTCGACTCTAGGGACCTTGAAACGTCGAGAAATGTCAAAATTTTCAATTTGACAAATCGGACCCATTACAATAACTTCCTATGGGAAGTTAATAAGAGATTGTCGCAAGAAGAACCTTAGAAGTTGTTTCAATTTTAATTTTCAAATGGTATAACATATAACGGAAACAAAAATTTGTATTTTAAAAAAACCGTTTTTAATTAGTTCATTTTTTTCATATTATTTCTTAAGGCCACTGCGTAATTCTTTATTATTTAGAATCAGTTCCAAAACCAAAGTGGAAGACTAGTCATTTCACTCCTATATAGATGGTTCAAAAACTAATGAAGAAGTTGGTGCAGACGTGTATTTTGAACGACTTCCCAATCATGTAGCGTGTTGCCAGACAGAACTTATGGCTTTAAAAGAAGTCTTGTCCTGGCTTTTCTAATAGTCAGGCTGCAATAAAATCTTTGGACTCTGTCTCTACAAACTCTAACAGTCCAGAACTATCGATCATCTCTAATCCAAATGACACGCCATCTTTCTTGGGTGCCGGGCCATTCCAGGAAATTGTAAAGCAGATGAACTATGTGTAAGTTTTTGCAGAGACAAGACGCTATAAACAAAACCAACACCATCATCTGTGGAGACACAAAAAAATGTCTGGCATATAAGTTCGATAATCGGTGTCATAACCGGACACTGCCTAATATGAAAGCTCGCCAAGTGGCTAATCGTATTCTCAAATGACTTTTGGAGAAACTTAATGGACGAGGAAGAGGAAGAAACAGTTCTTCGCTGAGCACTGAGAACATTGAGTTTTTTTCTTGAAAAATTTTAAATATTTGAAATTTTATAAACTGATTTATTCTATTTATACAAAATTTAATAAACATAAGATTTACTACTAAACGGTCGTTTTTACTTTACACGATACGTCATCATCATGATAGCTTACAGTTAGTAATTGTAGCGTCTCCGGAAAAGTCTCTCCCCACAGAAGGGGCCAACTATTCTCCGCAAGACCTTCCTCTCAAACGCTCCTAAGAGGTCGGAGTGACTTCGTGGAGTCGAGCACCCAGGTCTCGAATCCATTTGGGAGTGCTGGCAGAACTATTGTCCAGTACAGCAGTAACTTAGAAGTAATGGTAAGGTTTCGTATCGGTCGCGTATTTGTTCTTCTATGTTGTTATTGGCTGCTTCTATTAACCCAAGGTATTTGAAGAATTGCACTATTTTAAATTTATGCTCCGCTGCCTTTATTGTTTGACCATTTTTTCTTCTTGCAATCGACGCCACCACTTTCTGTGTCTTTCCTTCACTAATCTGCAGCTCCAGATTTTATGCCACCTATTCGATCTGGCTGAAGTAATAGGGTACAGCTTGTTCCGTTTTCCCGATGATGTCGATGTAGTCTACGTAAGCCAGAATCGGTCTGGATGGAGGCAGGCCAAAACATCCCCTTCTCAGAGTCCATTGTAGATGTTGGTTGGCTTGCTATATTGGTTATGGTCAACCTACATAGTCGTGTCAATTTATTTATGATGCGGAATTCTCTCATGGCTTTGTATAGTTCTACCCTGGCTATTCTATCGTCGCCGGCCTTAAAGTGAAAAAACAGATGGTAAGTTGGAGTATTAAATTCTAGATATTTTTTCATCACCCGGCTAAGGGTAAAAATCTGATCGGTTGTTAATTTCCCTGGGATGAAGCCACACGACACGTTTTTTTCACATTTTGCATTTTCAAAAAACTACAAAGGCTTGAATTACAAAAGCAAATTCAAGTGATTGAGTTTTTAACTAAAAATGTGTTCTCTTGCAAAGTATGTATGTACATAAGAATCTACCTAAAGCATAACTTTTAGAAAGTAAATTTCTGTTCTTATTTCCACTACTTAAATCCCTGTCGAGTTTCAGAAAATTCGTATTATACATCACCGTTACCTATAGGATCATATAAATATTATCTTACCTTTCGAATCTCATATTATTAAAGATAAAAAATTAAATATCTTCCCTTAATTGTCTACACTCTGCTGTCAATAAAATTAAACCCTTCGTCCCATCCCAGCTGACATAAGCTTCAAACAATGCTTTGAATTCAATTCATTTAGCCCCCATTATAATCTCAATCTATATAATACAAAACATAATCGTTCGTTGTATATCGAGCGTGTGAACAAATTTCAATTGACTAAACAATCTACTCAATTATCTCTCGTAATTACCGTTAATTTTCCTTTCAAACTACCGATACCGAACTTCACGGTGATTAAAAAGATAACCTGTCGACACACTACAGCACACTAAAGATCAATTTACTTGGTTAAAATATAATACTTAATGTGAGTGACCTACTATGTATGTAGGTACGGTAAGGTGTACCTATACTCAACGACGACGACGCGACAACCAAACGCCAACGACGCGACGCGACGACGATAACGATGATGGCAAAGCTTTTTTGTGTTTAATAAATTTAATTTTGATGGTTTATTTCATTTAGCGTTTTTTATTTTTATTGAAACATGAAACTTTATTTCACATTTTATGCTCGTATATTATTAAGATGGCAATTTAATCTCAACTTGGATGTCAATTTTGGAGATTATTAAAAAATGTACATCACGCACACGCAAACCGCATCACACCACGCGTTCGTCGCGGTCGTAGAGAAGAAGTTTCCTGAAAACAAATTCTCTACTTTTCCCATACCTCAAGTAGGTAGGTATTTATCTTTGTTTTTCAGAAACATTTTTCTTTATGTGATGCGGTGGTGGTAAATGGTAAGTTTACAACTTCTTTACCCTTAAGACAGTTGCAAGAAAATGGTTGTCATATCAATTAAAGTTGAAGAGACGTTGTTCGAAGTTATAAAAGGAAGGAATGGAAATTAATTTTGCACGTTTAAAAGCTCAAATCACCCTTTTCAAATTTAAGTTAAGACGTGTACTAGAAATTAGATCCTACTAAAAATTACGTATAATCAACGGATTCCTTTGTTCCAACATTTAAGTTAAGTTAAGTTAAGTCGATAAGAGAATTTTACGGCCGGTATGTTCACTCGATATACTGAACTTTCGCATTTGTTGTAAAACTTAATTTTCCATAATACCAGTCTTTGAAAAGTGTTAAGAAGGAATTTTTGTCAATAGATAACAAAGTTTCATTGAAAAACGAACAAAAATAGAGAACAACTGATATGAATTTGTTAAACTGTGTAAACGAGAGTTTAAAAAATAAGGTACATAATGTACTTGTATTGAAACATTCAATCATTAAAAACAGTTAGAAAGAAAAGTGACTCTAGGTATGACGGCTGATTGGATGGCAGACCATCTTCACAACCGAAAGTTTTGCGTCAAGTTAATTGATGCTAACAGTGAAGTAAGTAATGTTGGATATGGAGGATCTAATTTGGGGCCACTTATGTTCTGTTCATCCTTTATACAAACGAACTTCTTTGAGTTCATGAAAGGTCTCTGGAATCGGTGACATTGATAATGCAAAAGGAACTCGATGCTGCTGCTAGGGTCACGATAACGGAAGGGTAATAAACGCTTTGAAAACTAAACCTATGTATATTTAAAAAAAAACGATAAACAAATATTTTTCTGGAATAATTTCTGTCCAATCACGCCAACAGAATGCATCGAAGGTGTTGAGCTTTACAAATATCTTGGGTTTGTATTGATTGCCATTTCCTTTGGGACAAACATATAAGTTACGTAGTTATCTGGAAAAGGGTCTCAACGCACTTTCACACTTAAAGTAAATTGCTCTTGAGGACGTTCAAAAAAAAGTTTATTATGCTTTAGTTAAGTCAAAGCTGAGATATGGTATACTCGCACTTCGCAGCACCAACACACATCAACAAGTTTCAAAAACTTCAAAATTCAGCTCTAAGGATGATACAAAACAATAACAGGCAGGAAACTGAAAACACCTTTCGAGTACTTAAATTCGAACAAATTTTCAAGACGACGACAATTCTGAACAACATAACATTAATATTAGACAACGCACACAAGGTGTTCTTCAAATCCCATGACAATACAACACTTTCTTATGGAAATAGATAGCTGGAGTATGTTGTCCCAACAATCATCAATTCATCGCCTCAAGAACTTAAGCAAATGCAAAACTATAAAACAAGAAAAAATCAACTAAGACTTTTCTTTTCAAATGATAATGATCTTCGACACAAAGCCTAGACTTCGGTGGAAAATATTACATTTTTAATGAACTTTGCCAGATGAGCTTCATATATTGGCCTTACCTTATCACTTCTGAAATTTCCCATCGACTCTGTCAGTTTTTGACTTTGACAGAGCATCGACGTATACTTCTGTGTTATATTGTTTCCTAGGGACTATAACCTGCCGTTTACATTTAAATTAAGACCTCTTTGAGGATTCCTTAGTTTTACCTTCATGAAGAAGTACGAATGCTATATCGTCTTGATGTAAAACATTTAGGTATACTTTTTTAAATTCGGTCAACCCTGATTTAAGCACAAGTATCAACATTTTTGATTTTTACAATCATGAAGACAACAAACTCAAGCATTCATTATGTGATAAACATTTAACTTACATTTTTGAACTTTCTATTCTTTATTTTTGTTTTCATTTAACTAAAAATTCAAGTCAGATTCGTCTCGAAATAGGTGGAAATGGGAGATTATAGGAATTGTTCGGAACTCGAAAAGGTTGCCAGTTCTGTAATACACCAGACTAGTTGAACAAAATTTTAAAGCGGCCAGATTTAATATTGTAAGTAAATGTCACTATAAGTAACTAGTCATCGATCCACAGATGAAAAAATATAATAAGTTTCAAAACTCATACTTGGCATTCAAATAGGCTAAATAACCAACTTAGACCACTGAAGCCATCTCAAATCCAAAGGTCTTTTAAAATGGCAATTACTTAAATGTTTGCAAAGTGTTATTCTCCATGAACTTTTTCTTCGCCTGACTTTGTAGAAGGAATTTAATATTAAATGATTTTTGCCTGCAGAACAATAATTGTAAAATTTTGTATTCAACGCACATTTTAGGCGTCCTCAAGCGGAAACCCCAGAATTGACCTTTAATTGTTTTTGTCTTTATAATATACGAATGTAGGTACATTGTAAATGTTCAAGGCATACGAATATATTGATAAAAACAAACAAAATTTGGTATTTTTGGCGGCGGCTGGCGGTGTGATTCAGTTGGTTGGGTGGAATATCAATCAATTCGATATTACCTTTAAAAAGGGTTCTTACACTGAAGGTCTATAAACTGAATGGGTTTTTTAAAAAAAGAATTCGCCAAATGAATTAACCATCATTCGGGAGACAATGAAAACACTATTTTATGCTTTTAAAAGTGTTTACACTTTTTTTTTAGTCCTCGAGGCTTAACAAAATAAAATTAAAAGCATTGGTTGCTCTTGAAATACTCGTACGTTGACTCTGCTGGAAGTCAAATTTGTGTTTGTTGTTTGAGTTATACAAATTAAATGTTCATCATTTTTCAAGTCTGTTACCTTAGGTAATAATTTACCATAAAAATGCCCTTTTTGGAATTCTAAAAGATGCTTTTGTCTACATTTTATATAAATCTATATTTAAAATTTAAATTTTCATTTTTGTTATTTAAATTTAAGAAACAGTTATGATATTTCGGTTAGGACTTATAATATTGATCTATGTTCTGTTCAATAAATATAGGTGCAGTACAGGAAGTTTAGGATGTCTGTCTCTAAATCTTACTATCAAGAAATTGATTTTAGTTGCATAAACAAAATTCTACCATCTATTTGTTATTTTAGTTTAAAACAAAGAAATTCAGTCATTATTCGAATTCTTAATATCAAAAATAATAACATATGGAATATTATAATTACTTTGAATTGGAATAAATAATTCAAAGCCTCAAATGTTTAAATACCGAAATAGTCTAGATTTTCTAATTTGGAGTGATTTTATGTTAACTGAAATAAATTGGTCTCATTTTTTGTCGGTGCATTGTCCCTTGTATTTGAAGATTTTGAAGCCATTTTAATTATTTTATTTACACTGGGATACCAAAAAAACTAAATGTACTAAATTTATATAATGCAGATGACCTTGTGCGGAGGAAAGGTCTCTCATAAGGCAGTTTACAGTTCCTGTAATATTTATTGGACGCAGTATAATAATTATTAAAAGTTTTTAACCTAGAGCACTAATGAGCAAAAGTCGAAAGAACACATCAATCGATATGTTGTATTGTTTTAAATGGTGATTTATTATACTCGTAGCTTCTTATTTTGTATTCAATTTTTACCATTAAATTAGATTTTTGTATATCAACCTTAATCAATTTTTCCTAAGCAAGTTGAAAAACTGTTTATTTTTTTCACATACATTTAAATTCTTAATTTTGAGTTTGTAACTAAGAATTCACAGGAGTTGTATAATGAAGTTATTCCCTAAGATAACTTTTACATTGGACTTTTTTGAGGCGACTCATTTTGACATTTTATGTATCATTTTATTTCCTTCTCACAGAGACTGAAAGATTTTTGCCTTACCTACCATCTCGATTTTTTAATTAAGGTATTAAAGGTATTGCAAAATTATTTACCGCTTCCTTAAACTTCAAAACTTTTTATCTCAATACAAATTTTGTTTAGTTAAGTCATAATCAGGGAGAATACGTTTTCATCGTTTTAAATTACCAAAATATTACCTTACGATTTTATAGACAAATCTTTCACTTTTCACTTTAGGAGTGCAACATATGGTAGAAAATCCTACGTAATGTTCCTACGTAAGGTAATACGATTTTATAGACAAATTTTTCACTTTTCACTTTAGGAGTGCAACACATGGTAGAAAATCCTACTCCATTATATCATTATACGATTTAAAATTTCAGGAGCAGTAAGTCCGTCCGTTGACCTTTAAAAAAGGCGTCACCGAAATAACGCTACATAGCCGCTATTTTGAAATAACTTGCTTTAAACAAAATTGTTTTAAACATAATCAGTCACTGATATGTATAATGAAATACTGTTTCTGTAATATCTACTTCTTTTTTTTTAGATCTATCAAAGACATTACATTAACATGGCAACACTGGTCAACAAGATTTGTAGTTGATCGCTTTTATTCAAATTCGACTTAAAAATCAGTACATTACGTAACATTTTTTGAGAAACAACCTTTTATAATTCGAAAAAAAAACTTAGTTAAGGCTTTTTGAGGCTTTGTCAATTCATGAAGTTTTTTTCAATAAAATTAGTAACGGTTTGTCAAATCGTAAAATCAGTTTTAGATCTTATTATAAATTCGTAGTCTTAAGTTTGAGCATATATAACTACAATAGGAGTTCGGATTCGGAATCAGCACTAAAAATTAACTCTAAAATAAATTATTGAAAAACGTTAAGGAATTACATTCAAGGTTTTTAAAAACTTCAGATAGAGTCAAATGAAGTCAATGATTTGTACTTTGCAAAATCATCATACAATGTATTGTATGTTGCAAGAATCTGCAAACAAAAACAGTAGACAAAGGAATGAATTACGAATCTAACATAAGCAGCAGAATTAATTGCTATAAAAGGTTAAATAAAATCCTGGTGCGAATTTGACATTTATTCGAGTATCGAAAGCAAATTTTGAGGTTTTCATCTTAATCATTGGTGCGTTTGAGACAACAAGCTGCATTATTTTTTTTTTTAAAGCAAAAATTCAGAATCAAAAAAAAAATATTATAGTTTACCAAGGACAGCGCCATTTGTTGAACGTGAAGAATCATTTTATTTCGAACATAATCTACGGACGAACCCCTTTCATTCAGCACTAATTTCATTTAGATTCAATTTATAAAATGAAAATGATGAACACAAAATTAAATATAAATTATTCCTGATATTTTCTTAACATCTCTTTAAAATTGTTCATTTTAATAACTTAAAATTAGTTCTGATCTGAATTTCTTTATAATTATTGTGTTTTAAATTATTCTGACAGATGTTCAATTTAATGTTAAACTAGGAATACTATTTGTCGAATTCTAAGTATACTATATATTGAATCCCAAAAAACATTCGTTATGACTCATATTGTCAACTTTCGAAAACATCAACCCATACACAAAACAAAAACCCTTATATTGAACCTTGAAATGACAGTTGAACTTTGAAGTCTCCAATTAATTCTTGAAAATGCATTAAACTCTCTTTTCTTCATAGTTATTAGTTAAAAAAAACTCAATTTGAAAACCTGTCTAAAAACTTCACAATGTGTTTCTTTAAACAACTTGACTTGTTTACGTTCTCGTAATAGCTGCACAATACGTTCTGATGACATGAATGTTCAAAAAACATTCACTTCCCTCTTGACCTGGCGGCAGCCAAATCCAAAGCCGATGTGTCGACAGTCGCATCATAAATCTCCCACTTAACAAAAGAACCGTTCCAGATCAACGCTAATACAAAAATAAAAACCTTGCATCATCCCAAACTCAAACTCAAGTTATCCATGTTGCACCATGCTCCACTGATGCTGGACGCTACTGGCTGCACTGCTGGAAAAGAAGAAAAAAATTCGTTCCAAAATGATAAACGAGATGATCTTCTTTTGAATGGTGCTGTGAAGCTCCCGGTCACAGCAAAAAAGCTGTCGATTGTGTTCAACGCGTCCACGACACAACAGGAAATTTTCATCATTTATCAGTCTGGCACCAAAATCTTTTCACATCCAGTATCCACGTCAGTCGTTCGGCCCGAATACACTCTTGACTTGCAAAGTAAAATCGAAAATAAAAAGAGGAAATTCTTTCTTTTTCATTTCAGACATTTATTGACCAATTTGTGACCCAATTTGGAAAGATATGATGCGCCTTCCTCGCCTACATTGTTTCGGTTGGGGAGGAAATATTGGCAAACCGCATGACCATTTCGACGACTCAAACAAGTAGATAATAAAACTGAGAAAAGTTCTACATCCGAATTTATTGCTTTTTTTGTTGGGCGAAAATTAAAAACAAAACAAAATAAAGTTCCACAAAAGAGAACTTTGCTAGACATTGCGGTGACCATGATGGCCCGATTTATATTTCGTTCTCGATGATAATAAGGATTTTTCCCATATACATAGTTCAGATGGTAGGGTTTATTAATTAATGATATTATGTTTTTTTGAAAAAAGTTGGTTATCATTGTTTGTTAATAATATTTCTTCTTTATTAATATTATTTTTGTAGGAACAAATTATTTATAAAACTGTCAAAGGAAATTAAAAATTTTAATAGAAAAAGATTTAAATCAATACCGAAAGATATGAGTTTTTGATATTACAGTTAATCTTGCTCAGAAAACTATTAGGTTGATTTCAAAATTTGATCTATTTAACTCAATAATACGGTTCATTAAAAATTATATACATACATACATATGCTAGCTAGCATCCGTTCTTTGTTGGATAAGTACTTCAAGTAGCTTACTTTCTTTTATAAAATTTATCAAAATTGGTTTCGCAGTTAGTCGTAAGGGCGTTAAAGACAGTTAAAGGGCTAAAAATTATAATCAAACATGAACTTTCGATGGTAGAGGAGTCGAAAAGTCCGTAAGAGGTGATCGATGGTACTCATAACGAGTACTGAAAATTGATTAGTTTCCTGGATGCAAGTGCCGCTTATGGATAGCTGCATCAGGAGTGGGTTACGCTTAAACGACAGGAAGCAGCATTGAGTTTTAAAAGCAATAAATTCTACACGGTTAATAATTTATTATTATTTATTTTAATTTAGCACAAGGATTTTGTCTGTTTTAAAGTTATAAACATAACTCTTTTTGTATCATAAAACAAATTGTTGAATAAATCGTGGTGAATTACACTTCAAATTGTGGATTTTTACACTGTAACAAAATAAATCTGTTCGCAAACGACAACGAGCATTCCGTATATTTTACGGCATTAAGTGAAGATTTCTGGTTAAATAGCTTCGTTCATACGCAAAATTGCCGTATATGAAGTGAAAACAATCCTCCTCCAAAAGTGCTCCTATTTATTAGCCCCCTATGTGTAGTTTAATACCTGTCGATTACTTTTCGTGGGCCTAATTTATGTCCTTGATTGATTGTTTATGCCCACAAGTCAACAACTCTTGAATTAATTGTTAGCCAATATTATTTAAGTCATCATCGACGCTGTACGGCCAGAATTATTAGAAAAATGAGACTGATAGCATGAAGTGATTTGTGATTAGTAGTATACGATCACCAACCTTGCAAACACCTCCGAGGAAATTCTATTTACCGCCGCATTGTTTTAGCAACTGCTAATATTGGCAATATTAAAGCTTATACATCAGAAAAATGCATAGCTATTATCTTTTTGGCAACACTGATTTAAACAGCTGACGAACGTTTCGTGTTTTGTTTCACTGTCAAACATCTTCAGTTTGGTCTATAATTTAACCATGAATCGTCTAACAAAAGAACAACGCTTGCAAATTATTAAATTTTATTATCAACATGCGTGCTTTGTTAAGAAAGTTCATCGCGCGAAAAATTGTGTTCAGCGACGAAGCTAATTTTTGTCTCAATAGGTACGTAAATAAGCAGAATTGTCGATTTTGGAGTGAATATCAGCCAGAAGCATAGCAAGAGCTACCAATGCGTCCAGAAAAAGTCACAGTTTGGTGCGGTTTATGGGCTGGTGGCATCATTGGACCGTACTTCTTCAAAGATGATGCGTATCGTAACGTACATAACTGTGAATTGACGCATTGGAAGGCAACATTAAATCATTTATTTGTGATGCATGCCAAAATTAGACTAAGTGGATGGTCCATTTGAGGCGCAGTCAAGGTCAACATTTACATGAAATAATCTTTAAACATTAAATCATATGGACCGTACTATCGATTCAAATAAAGGTTTCATGCATTTTTTTTTAATGTTATGTGTTTTTTTATGAAAAACTTTCCTATAGCTTTAAAAAAAAAACATCCTTTATAACAGATACTGTGAAGTGAACTATTTTGGTGTGTGCTACGAACTGATTTTGAGCTATCCGAATCTTTATAAAATTCGATGGAAACGATTCTTGGTTGAACCGGACAATATTTATACCACGCATAACAATAACGAAATATTTAATTTGAAACGTTTCCCATAAAAAGTTGGATTTTCAATGGACAATGACTTTGAGGTCATCGACAGATCTAAGCGGTCTACTCACGCGTTTGCAAAACGCATAAAATCTGCATGTTTATGGTGAACGAAAAAAATCGTTTGACAAAATTCGTTGTGAAGACATTGTTGCTCAAACAAAAAAAAAACATCCATATAATATACCTAAAACTGTTATCTTATTTTTCTGAACCTTTTATTTACATAGTAAGCAATGATTAAATTGGGATTTGATTTCAGCTTCACTGAATTAATTAATTAATTAATTAATGGCTTATTTTTGTTGTTTCAAAAAGCACTTGAAGCCGCAATAATATTCACTATATTATCTTGAAGAGTAGATGAAATCCCAAAAAGTAGTCGTCAGAGCGTTGCCCGCTACGACTTATGAAAGCAAAATGGGAACGAATAACATTTAATCTTAACATAAAGGCCTATAGTAGCTCTTCAGATCATTATTTGTAACAATTAGACTCTAAATAGTTATTGTGGAAATAGGCAAAAGGATTTGTGTGGTACGTGAATGTGAGAAATGAGCATGAAATAATTTGATTTTCGAATGAAAAGATTTTTCCTGTTGCACAAGTCTACAACAAAAAAAAAACAATAAAATGTATCGATATCATTATATAAAACTTAAACTATTGATCTAAAAGTCAAAAACGAAATCAATACCATGCTTCCGTATAATGGTTTGATTAATAGTTCTATTAATGTCACAGCCCCCCTTTTTTTAGGAACAAAATTTAAAAACAGTTTACAAGTTATACCATATACATGTGGTAGAGGGTTTGCTAAAGGGTTTAAAAAATACCATTTTCAATAGACATGAATTCTTCCAAGGCCAACACCAAAGTACCTTAGGGTCAATACCGTAGGTTTAAGAGAAACTTAAGGTTACCTCTCAGAAAAACTAAATTTGAATCCTTGAGATTATGTTTTGTGGTCAGAATTCAAGAACATGCTTGTCTACTACAGTTAACCGAATCAATGTCAAAAATATCAATAGAATCAGTGCTTGCCATTGCATTTACGGTGAACATTCCTTCATTATTATAATATTTCATTATATATGAAAAGTTCATTATTTGGAGAATATGTTCATTATAAATTAGATATTTAGTTGTCGAAATCATAAACATGTATATTATTTCAAAAATTGTTCATCATACATACATATGTATATATCATACATCACTATAGAAGACAGACTTCATCATTTTTTATTGAACATTATTATTATTAAACCCAATTTCAAAACGTCAATATTAAAATAGAAATCAACAAGTGTATAACTGACGAATAAGGATAGGTCAAATATAAGGCGTATTTAAATTATATTCTATCTTTAGATATTCTCTATGAACCTTAATATTACACGAAAAAATACTTTGTAATCACTGAGAAAGGCAGTTTTCAAATCAAAAAGTTTATGAACTTCGTGAATTTATGTCTAATAGGGCCTTTACACTACAGAAACTGTTTGAGCAAACGAATGTATTTTGTTGTTGTAAAAATGTTTGTGCAAACTGTTTGAGTAGTATGTAGCGATGATGCGTGTTTGCGCAAGCGGTTTAAACAAAATCAAAAAAATTTGAATTTTCCGTGCCTGCACAAACATGTTTGTTTGGTGTGTATTGAATTTTGCTCAAACTGGTGCCAATTTTCGTAGAGTTAACATACATATGAATAAACCTTAAATTATATGGAGGAACAAATTTTTTGGACTGAATACATTTTTACAACAACAAAATACATTCGTTTGCTCAAACAGTTTGTGTAGTGTATGGGCCCTATATATAAGTAATAAATAATTATAAAATTTTATATTTGACATATGTAATGTTTGTATACATACATATGCCTTTTCACAAAAGGATAACGAGTCCGATGAGACTCTCGGCAAATTTTAGTACAAACTATACAGTCTCAGAAGCTTCAAAAGAAGTACCGTCCCGTATCGCCTCGAGTCGAGACTAGTCTCGTGTTCAGCAACAATTTGGGTTCTTTAAAAAAAAAATGATGAAAGTGAGCACTAAGTTAATGGCCATATTGCTTATTGCAAATAATTTAAAAAAGGACATTGAACAAATCTGCTTCCACTTCAACTAAAAATTGTACATCATTCTTCAGAAAGCACTTGATAGACGATGCAGGTACGTGGCCTTCTCACACTATTAAACATAGTCAAGTCACTCATTTCTTTCGGGTGAATCCACCTCAAAATTAATAATAAAATGTTTTGACAAAAAATATTCGTGCATGAGAACTTAGTGTGAATCAATTGTGTTTAATGTGTTCTCACTTCTCACCACATTCAATCAAAGAAATCGGAATTGATTTATGGTAAATGCTGTCCGTTTTGTTGTTCCTGGTGATATTTCAAATCTTGCCATGAGAATCTTATTATATTTTAACAAAATATATCTCAGATCTCTTAGGTAAATTCGTTATTGAAACAAAACTAGTTGCAATTTGTGCAAATTAATGTTAATTAGGAAATGATATTGCTTTAAAAATGTTGGAATAATTATAAGCATTACTAAGAAAACGCGGCGGTAAACATAATTTTTTCAGAGGTGCTTGTAATGTTTCGATTTTATACTACTAATCACAAATCACTTCATGCTATCAGACTCATTTTTCATTAGCTTTTCTTATACAGCGTTAATAGTGGCTTAAATATTGGCTAGCAATTGCTTCAAGAATTGTTGGCTTGTGGGTATATAAATTCAAGTAAAGTAAAGTATGCCCACGAAAAGTAATCGACAGGCGTTATACTACACACAAGGGGGCTAATAAGTGGGACCACTTCTGGAGGAGGATTTTTTTCACTTCATATACGGCAATTTGGTTATTGACGAAGCTATCTAACCAAAAATCCTCACTTAATGCCGTAAAATATACGTAAGTGCTCTAAGAAGTTTGTAAAGAAATTCATTTTTACAGGGTAAAAACCCAAAGTTTGAAAGTGGGTTTCTGGCGTTAAATAATTCATTGTAAATTGCCAAAACCACATACTGAATTGTCAACTCAATTTGACATTCTTTATTTTTAAGCCATAGATAAAAACCATTGAAACTTCTCTTGCAACTAAAAATAATCCATGACGATTCTGACAGTTGGTAATATTTAAAAAAAAATTCCAATTGAAATTTTCCAAAAACACGCAAACAATACAAGTACAAAATTTAGTTTATACACAACTGTCTTAAGAACAGAGAAGGATATCGACTTGAAATAAATATTATAACTTTTATCTTTTATCTTTTATCTTCTTTAATTTGTTATCTAAAAATCTCTTAGTACTTACTCTAGGTTAATGCTCTTTCGTGAGATTGATATTCCTTCAAATAAGTAATAAGATTATTATATATCCAACATTTCTGAGAATTTCTCCAGACGGATTGACAGAGCAGAAGACACAATTCACTATTTATTTGTTTTGCCTTCCTTTCTGAGTTGTAGAGAATTCTTGAGAAATCGAAACACAAAAACTCTGTCCTCAGATTCCTGACAGCAAAATTGGGAAATTTTGTTTATATACTCGTATGTATGTATATTTCTGAAAATTTCGGGCATTTCTGAGATCTTAATTCTTGTTCATTAAAATGTTTATATTGTTAAAATTCGTAAGGAATTAAATTTTTTAATTTATAGGTAAAATTTATACCTACCTTATTTTTTTAAATCATCTTGATATGATTTCTACTTTAGGATTACCTTTAATTCGTATTTTTACAAATATTTTTTTTCATATCGTGTAGGGCTAGTGTGGGAGACTTAATTCAATTGTTTTTGAATTGTCCATACAAATTTTTTATTCACTTCAAATACATCCTTAAGTCTTATACACTTTTTTATGAATGTAAGTGAAACCCAAAGGTAAGGCAAAACAGATTCTTAGCTCGAGTCTACCGCCTAAAAAAAGATTTGACCAGCCACTTGGCAGCGTTGCCGTTTGTCCCCTAAAGGGGCCATTTGGCCCCTTTTTTGCGTTCGATCCCCGTGGCCCCGACTTTTTGAGAAATTGCCCAATTGGCCCCTTTTTACGATTTTACTTTTAGATGGCTGTCATTTGAAGCAGTAATAAAAAGAGTGGATGAACAATGGATTGTTCTACAACATTACTTCCTTCGTGAAGAATTTGGACAAACCTCAGACAAAATTATAAAAAAAGTTAGAGATATAAATGAAAATTTAAACGATATTAATCATGCTTACATAAAGTTTTTAAAATATATTTTAGAAATAATGAATAATTTGAACAAAAGTTTTCAAAGTGAATCATCCCAAATTATTTTTTTGATTTCTTCCGTGAGAGAAATTCTTTTAAATATTTTTACGAATTTAAAAAAAAAAGTATATTAAAAACAATGACATAAAAGATTTTGACTATAAAAATTCTGATCATATTAAAATATTAATAGACATATGTATATATTGGCCATGAAGCTGAAATGTTTATCAAATCAAAAAACATATCTGATGAAGATGTTTCTATAATTAAAACTAACGCTCTTATTTATTATCAATCGGTTGTTGATGAAATACTAAAAGAATAGATATTAATGATAAAAAACTTTCGATATTGCACTTTCTAGATCCCAAAGTTGTCAAAAAAATCTTGAATTTAACTATGTACTGTTAGTTTCCAGTTTTCCAAACCTGGTATCCAATTCAGGAAAAGTCATTGAGGAATACAAACTCCTTGAGATAAAATCCGAGGATAAGGCTTTTCAAAGCACATTTCAAATCAATGATATTGAAGAATTCTGGTATGAAATAGGGAAATGTAAAAACAATTTAGATGAATTTATGTTTCCAAATGTATACAACTTTGTTACAAACATTTTTACTCTGCCCCACAGCAGTGCCTCTGCCGAAAGAGTTTTTTCAAAGCTGACCCTTATTAAAAATAAGTTGACGAATAGACTGAATGTGAAAACGTGCAATTGATGATCGATGATGTCAGCTCTTAATTTAATTGAAAACAAAAATAAGTTGGAAAATGGGTTCCAAAAAAAATTTTGTTTATTTATACAGAAAGACAATATTAAAAAAAATGAAAGACTTAACTTCCATTAATATATTTATGTATTTTCTGTTATTAACAACTGACTTGTTGTTACTGTTTTGTTTTTTAAATGAATTCAAGTTTTTATTTTAATGTTATTGAAATAAAATTGTTTTTTTTTTTTAAGTTTTTGAATACATTTTTGTTTTACTCCTGAATACAGTTTTGTTTTTTTTTTTGTACTTTTTTTCTATGGTGTCCAATTTTCGTATGTTGGCCCCTTTTTGTACCCTTTTTGATTTTTTTCAGCGACAACACTGACTTGGAGGTACCTGAGGCATATTTCACTAAACAATTTTCACTTTGTGACGTTGCAAAAAAAATTAATATTCTGTAAAGTAAAATCTGAAAGGGTTTCACAAAATTTGCAAAGTGAAAACACTTTTCACTTTTCAATTTTTCAGATTTTATTTCAAAAGTGGATAGTAAAAGTGTTTCACCAATTTGAAATACAATTTTGCAATTAATTCGTATTTTGAAAAGATGTAAAGTAAATCATAGATTGTGTTTATTATGTTTAAATATGCATATACAAAAAAAATTGACCTTTGTATGTAAAATATAAAAATATAAGGTTGTGAAAAATAAAAAGCTACATTAGGAAATCCTCCTTGAGGAAAGAAATTGTGAGGCGCTATGTCTAAACAATTTTGTGTCCAGGAAATGGTGTTAGAAAGCAATTCATCAATGATAATATTTGACACTCAACGAACTACTCTGGGCTCCATTTCCAATCTAGTGTACACAAAAATTGGTGCAAGGGACTTAAGAGCATATACCTTTGGCGGTTAAATTATAGTTTATTTCCAATTCTAGACAACACGCATTCAAAGGTACTTTTCTTTAGTCGAACATTCTCTTTTGCCGAAAAATCGTTTCCGATATTGAAGTTAATTCTTAGTTGCACTTAGGTAATTAACTTCTTCGTTTTCAAAATTTTCTTAAAAACGATTCATTTTTTTGTAAATTATTTGTTTTATTTTCTAGAGAAACGTTGTTTTCATAAACTGTTAAATTCCATTGGGGGAGAGTATACGATAACTTTGGCGACAATGTTTAATGACGGATTTGTATAGAACAGTTAAAAACAAGCATTTTTTACTATGGGCGGGGGGGTCTATCTCCCCCCGCTTAGGCGGTAGGGGCAATTTAAAAAAATATGTACATTAAATGGAAAAAAAATAATTAAAAAATAACGGTAATACTTACAATAAAGTATTATACCTTTTTTTAAAGCCAACATTTTTGTCTATTAGCTTGTTTTTAAATCAAGTAAAAACTATGCATAGTTTTTGAAAAAAATTGTTTTAAACTAAAAATGTATGCAAAAAAAAATTAAAAAAAAAGGTTTTAAGTGTAGTTTTTCAAAACTTTCAAATTATCTACTGTTTTTTTTAGAATTCATTGCTCTTATTTCTTATTTGTTTTTGATCAAAAACTGAAAACTAGATGACTTTATGTCTTCTAGTTCTTGAAAAATTTGAAGATTACCAAAAAAATATTTTAATTAAATTACTTTTTCCTTGCTTAAGTATTAACGTATGTAGTCTTATTTTGATAGTAATAATCGAGTATGGATTAAGATACACCTAGGATAAATTAATTTTTCTTAAATCCAGCTTATTTAAATGCAAAAGAAACTTTGCATGCACCCCATCTTGCACCCACCGAACCTTGCCCCCTCCCCACCTTGCACGCACTCCAATTTGCACCCACCCCAAATCCTATAGTGTTCCCAAGCAGGGGGCTTGCTGCCCCCCTTACAGATCCCACTGTTGCATACACCCAAACTCGCACACACCTTACTGTTACATACACCCAAACTCGCACCTACCATTGTTACTATCAAAATAAGACCACTCAAGCAAAAAAAAAAGAATTAAATTAAAATAGTAGTTGTGGTTATTTTCAATTTTCTCAAAAACTAAAAGACATAAAATCATCTAGTTTTCAGTTTTTGATCAAAAACAAATAAGAGCAATAAATTCTGAAATAAAAACAATGGTAGATAAATCTTTAAGTATTGAAAAATTACACTTTAAACCTTTTCTTAACTTTTTTTACTCAAATTTTGAGTTTAAAATTAAATTTTTGAAAAACTACGCATAGTTTAGACTTGAATTAAAAACTGGCTAATAAAACAGAATGTTGGTTTTAAAAAAATTTATAAAACTTAATTGTAAGTATCACCGTTAATTTTTAATTATTTTTTTCCATTTTAAATAATAATTTTTTTAAATTGCCCCTACCGCCTAAACGGGGGGATATAGACCCCCCTCCCATAGTAAAAAATGCTTATTTTTAACTGTTCTAACAAATTCCGTTATAATATCTTGTCGCCAAAGTTATCGTACTCGTGCCTTCCATTGAATAATGGCTACAATGTCAATGGATTAAAAAACCTCTATAAAGTCAGACATTTTTGAAATTAAGATGAATCGACGCGTTAACCGTAAAATTCGGAATTCATTTTCTTTGTTAAACTCGCCAAAATAAAACAAAAATAGCCTAAGTCCATTGCCTTTTTAACTATTATTTACTTCTTCATTTTCAAAGCGATTAAATAATTTTTTATTAATTTTTGGACAACTTTTCAAAACAAACTTTTCAAAATTTTAAATATAATTTTAAAATTTATTGTTTGGTGAAACAAAAACAAACACGCATTTTCAATATAAAAAACTTTTTACTTTTCAGGAAACACTTTGCACTTCGCAAGTCTGATTTTGGTGAAACGTAACTTGCAGAGTAAAAGTGCAAAGTAAAAAGTGAAGAGTATTTGGTTAAATAGGGCCCTGATTATAGTTAAATTCTTTCAGTAAGACAAACAATAGAATTAATCAGTTTATATACTTGGGTGTTTATCGCCCGTTTGAAACATACATTTCATTGAACTTAACTCTTAACATTTATTTTCAACAGACAAAGTCAATGAACAATCTGGTATTATTTTCATGTACAGGTAGAATGTATTTCGTGCCACTATGGAAGGATTTGTGTAGGATTTCAGCGAATTATTGAAAGTAGCTCAAGCCTCTTCTATGACCAAGTCTCCCGCTATCCATCTTTCCCAATTTCTCGTAGCCAACCTGAATAGTTGCATATTTGTGTTTTGTAATTTTTCTATCAATCTGTTGTAATGGATTTTGCGCTTTTTATTTAAAGTAAAGAAAGGAACAGATTTCGACTTAACTTCACAAAGTCAGCGAACTCGATTCGAGTCCCTAGATGACCGGGGCCATGTATGATGGCACACTTCATTTCTTCAACAACTGATACCTAAGTTAAAATATTGTTTTAGTTTTTGTAAACTAATTTTAACTTTGAATCTCTAACAAGTCGATTAGTTAGTCCTTGACTGACAATAGGAATTAGTTTTTTTGTAATTATTGAGTTATACTTTAATTGACAGCTACATACATTTAACAGCAACTTCAGACTTAAAATTTTAGTATTTTCGAACCCATCTTCATGTTTAATAGTAAAATTTAAAGTAGGTATTTAGAATTTAAAGCACAGCGATAATTCAACCATATACCCGCATGTTACCTCCTGCATTTAACCGAACTCTCATTGATTACATTATAATCCATAGCCAGTATGAAGCCACAAAGTATCAAATTAAAACCAGTGGCTATGTGCTGTAGCTAGGTAAGTTACCTACTTTTGCACTTTCATCAATCTTCAATTCATCATCATTGATTGCTTTTTTCAAAAGCCTTAAGTTAAATAAATCAATCATCAAAACGTGATGCTTCAAAATTTACCATCATCATTCAGCCAAATCAATGCCTAACCACAAATAAATCCCATTCATAAGACTCCTATGTACATACCTACCAACTCTACGAGTATATACAAGTAATGTTATAATTCACACATCAAAACTTATGATTTTTGTGTGCAAAAACTCTTGAAACCACTTCTATCATCATAATTTCATTAAAAAGGAATAAAAATCAAAACAAAAAACAAAACAAAAACTCAAATAGGTATTCACCAATCACCTGTTACAAGATCACACACTTCTTCAATCATATTGAATGTCAGTCAGCATCATACGAACGTGATCTCATGCCGCATGAGAAGGTGTACGCAAGAAAAGAAAAATTAAAATTAAAAAAATAAAATAAAATCACCATCTCAAACTTCAAAAGGCAAAAAAGCACAGATTTATGATTTATTATCCTCCATCGATTTTGTGTGAGGTAAACGTACACGAAAAAGGTACTCGAGTACCCGAACAACGTCATAAATTTTACAAAATTTTGTTCACAGCTTTTGCAAAGGAAAATTGGGTCAAATATATTTTGTTTTTCATTTTTGTTTTTAGAGAGAAACATAAATTCAAAAAATTGTATTTACCTACAAGTTTCTATGAAAGGAATAGGTAGGTATAAGGTACATAGGTGGTATAGGATTGGAAATCAAATAGGAATTTTTGTAATAAAACTCCTAAATTATTTTACCGCCGCTCCGCATATTCTCCCACCACCTACGCCCCACGATACATTTTATAAAGTATTCCCTCTAAAAATCATACCTAGGACCAAAAGATACTCAAGAGTATCTTATGGATGTAAACAAACAAAACATAACAAAATGAACTATACTCACTTTTCAATTTGTGTTTCTGTTGACGTCTAATGTTGAGTGGATTTTCGTTATTTTATTTCGTTTTAATTAAATTTTAATCGAAAATTGAATCAAAGCAGGAGAATAATTGTGTGTTGTCGTTTTTGTTGTTGTTGGATTTGTGTGATTTAGTTCTTGTTTTTTTTTTAAACATTTTTTCTCATTTTGTTTCAGTTTTATTTTAATTTTTTTGTTTCGTTTACGCACGCTGCTGCTGCACCAGCAATACACCATCAGCTGAACTGAAAATTCTTGATCTCCTTGAAGTGCCGATCATGCCTTGTGAATTCGCGTTGCGTGTTGTATTTTATTTCTTTTTTGTTAAGATAGGTACCTACTCCCAATATTGTGGTTTGGATTGTGAACGAACAATATATTTAAGTTTGACTTCACTTTATTCTCGCAAATAATTCAATTTTATTAGCTTTAGCAATCAGGAGAATCTTAGGGCAAGAATTTTGGATCGAGATGCAGCTTTAAGTGCATCTTAATTCGAAGCATTACTCACAACTTTGGAAACGAGTTTTTTTTTTTTATTTAGCCGACATTAAAAATATCTATTAATGAAATTCTCTAAAATTAATGAAAAATTCACACAATATTTCGAAAAAAATCCCGTTTTATTAAGCTTCGAACACTGATTTTTATTTCAACATTGATTAAAAATAATCTAAAAGATACAATTGTATCTAATTTTTGGCGGATTTCAATCTTAAGAAAATCCACTTACGATTATGTATATTTTCGTGACTTTAATATTCACTAACTTCATTATTTTCTCTCACAAAACATTCCCTTATGGAAACCCAAACAGAATAAAAACAAATAACCGTTAAAAACATATCTTCTATATGTAGCTAAAAGACCATCAGGCACAGGCACGGCACAGACAAAAATAAGATACACTTTTGGATGCGAAGTGAATTTATGCTCAACCGAATCCGATGAATACACGCTAGCGACTGAGTAGTGAGTAGTGCTGTGCTGACTGAATTTTATCGACTTGGGAAAATCATGTTTTTCCTTCTTTGCTGTAAGCAAGCGAACAAAATGAACTAAACTGACGTTGCTCGATGCCGATGCCGACGCCGACGGACAGACAGAAAACCAAAACGATGTGTCTCAGACCTCAGTCACAGTCTCAGGCGATTTGTGTCGACAAGACCAGCACCAGACGAATGCGAATCACGCGAGTATTGAGAAAAGCTCCGAAGAAAAACATTAAATAAACCAAAAGACACTCAACATGTTGGATTGAAAGTGCGAGTTTTCCCATGACGGTTGTTTGCATTAAAGCGGCTCAGATACAGTTTTTTGTATATGCGAGAGTGAGATGGGAGAAAAGTCACAATCATAGGTCACAATGTTGATGGTGCATAGTGGCAGCGACAGGTGCTTTGAGCAATATTTATAGTTGCAAGAATATGTTACTGATACATAGTTAAATGTTGATAAGGAGTTGTTTTGTTTGATAGATGTTGGGTAGGGAAAATGTAATAGATTTTTGTGCGTTTGAGTTCTGTTGCATGAGATGAATTCAGTTTGAAAAGATAAAATTTGAATTTTCAAAGAAAATATTTATCTCATTAAACAAACTGGGTGGTAATCTATTTACAGACTTTAGAATGCATTTTTTAGTTTGATAACATTATTAAATTCTTACAAATGTTATGTATATTTACCTTTGTAACTTTTGTTTGTTTTTATTGTTTATCAAATCATGTGGTTCATTGTTTTTGTATACATTGTATTATGATAGAAGCAATGGTTTTTAAGGCATTTAACGATAAATAACTTATTACAAAAACGAATTACTAAGTCTTATAATTCATAATTTTATAATCGGACTGAACTTATCGCTGGGAGCGGTACGATTGATCGCAAACTAAAATCTCTTATAACGAAATCTCGCATTTTTAAAAATTTCACGCAAAACAAAATTTCGCATTTTTAAAATCTTACATAAGAAAATCTCGCATTTTCAAAATCCCGCAAACCAAAATTTCGCATTTTAAAAAAAAAATCTCGCTTCTTCATGAAATTCTCGTTATAACAAAATCTCGCATTGTAAAAGTCGAAAAATTCGATCGAATTAAATCCTTTTACTCTTAATCCAGTTGATCTTGAACACTATGAACAATTGATATAGAAGTCTAATATGCATATAACAAACTTTTACCTTTTCTATCTTTTTCTCATAAATAAACAACAAAAAATAACAAAAACAAAACACAATAAATTCCCAGGAAAGTCATTTAATTGAAAAATAAATTACTTCAATAGTTAACAAACAAAAAGTAAAGATAATATACATACATAATTCCATACAAAAACAATAATTTTAAGATAGCGAGAGGTTTTGAGCTATGCTTCGCAAGTAAATCTTTTTAGATGTAGCAAAATACAATTTTGTTTTTCTCGCTCTTAGAATCAACAGTTATGTTTTTTATGGATAGGTAGATATAATACAATGATTACAACTTAAAGTAGTAAACAAGTAGATTATGCATAGGTAATATCAGACAGACTTATAATCTCGCATTGAAATAAAATATTTATTAATTCGTGCGCGCGAATTAATAAATATTTTATTTCAATGCGTGATTTTAAATTGCGAGATTTTAGTTTGCGAGATTTTAATGTTGTTGTAATTGCGAGATTTCGATACAAGAGATTTCATAATGCGAGATTTTAAGATGCGAGATTTTAAAAACGAGATTTTAAAATGCGGTCAATCGTACCCAACCCCTTATCGCTTCATTGGAAAAGGTGGATCAGTTTGTAAATAAACGAGATAAAATGGAAAACTTGTCTTGAAAAAAATCTTGTTTGTGTTTCGAATAAAACAAAAGTTCATTGGTTCAATACAAGTTTTGTTAGTTAATTTTGAAATATTAAAAAAAGAGGATGGAATGCGACCCACACCAATAACTTTGCAATTCTTACCTGTCTATCGATTTGTCTTAAACTTTATCAAAATATAAATAACAATATTTTGTGTGAGATAAAAAATTAAAATATCTATCTTTGTTCTCCTGCCAAAAACCATTTCTTATCAGTTTTTTGTTGTTTTCGTAGGTTTTTGTGTTTTCTAGAAAGCGTTGAAACTTGGATTTTTCTGAAAAATTAACTAAAATTAAGCAACAATATTTTGCATGTGATAAAATGAGTTTGATTTCAATATCTGCTTTTGTTCCCGACATTTTTAGACAAAAAACAATTTTTACCAATTTTAGTATAGCATTTTGTTATGTTTTAATTTTGTATATACAAAATTGTATATACAAAAATACGGATTGAATTTTTCTAATACAATTATCAACAAAATTAATCACAGAATGAAATCATTTTGAAGTCAATTCATTCACATCAAGAATCGAGCATCAATTTTTAACAATTTTGTGTTTTTTTATTTTTTTTATTTTATTTTTTTATTGCTTTTAAGAAAACTGTTATTTGATTATTCTCAAAATTTTACCAGATGTCAAAAACGTTATTCTTCGTTCCATTTTATTGTTCGTAAAATATTCGGGACCCATCAAATCGTCTGAAAAGACAACAAGCTGCCACTTCTTCGTCCAGGACATATGCGCTCTGCAGAAATCGAGGCGTTGCGTCTTTCGAAGTTGGTTAAGAGGTGTTTTTTTTTATTTTAAGACGCTTTAAATGTTCAGCATTGGAAATAATTGGAGCATTGGATTCATTTTGAGTCGATATCTGAAATGTTCTTTAGATATGGACAGCGAAAAAAGCTTCCCGAAAGTATTGACGTACGGGCGTGCGAACGTGCGAATATACAAACGTATGTACACACAAACACACAGGCATCTCTCTAAAAATCATTAATTTAGATTCTAGGGACATTGAAACACCGAGAAATGTAACTAATTCCAATTCGTCAAATCGGACCTATTACAATAACTTCATACGGGAACTTAAAACAATGCTTTGGATTACAAAATTGTACCAATACTGAACATTAATTGAGAAAAATCTTAAAATCAAAAACTGTATGAAATTCTAACATAACACAGGTTTGAATGTGTTATAGGTCGTTTGAATATATTATTTTCATTTACAGGTCTAATGAGTTTATGGTATTAAAACGGCGCTTTCCATCGCAAGGGTTGCTCATATTACTGGACAATATTACCGAACCTTTCAAATCTCAAATCGCCCAAAAATGGCACTATCCCCAAAAAACTTTTTCGGAAGAAAATGCCATTTTATTTGGGTGACGTTTTCTCAGTGATATTACAACGACGTTTCTCTTTTTATTGGGCTTTATGTCATTTTATGTTTTGGGTCTTATGACCAAAGGAACGAAAATTAAATATTCTTCTACACAAAATGACAACTAAAAATTTGTGCGTTTTTTTATTTAAAATTTATTTGGGCGTTACGACATTGGCTTTGGGGTTTTTGACGAATGTTTTTAGCTTTTTGGGATTTAGTAGAGGGCGTTATAGTTTTGGGCGAAAAGACCTAACGCCGGATAATTCAATATCATGATAATGCGAATACGTTATCAACTATTCACTTTTAAGGCTCTAATGTTTATGCTTAAAAGTTGTGTAAAATAAAAGATATATGTATGTACATAAATTTGTATTGAAACATCAAACCATGGTTAGGAGTAAATCGAATAACAAATAGCCAGTCAGTCCAACAGAAATTCTAGACCGCACAACAACCTGAGTCTGTAAGAAGAAGGCTCTATACGAATGAAATTAAAGATACATTTACAACAGACTTCCGCGACCAGTGTTAAGGAGTTGTGAAGAAAACCAGTCTGTGAACAAGGCCCAAATAAAAAATAGGACTTCCGGAGTTTTTTTTTTGTCACTGCCTCTGTGGAGGAATTGACGAATCCTCCAAGAGTAATTCTTGTCATGAAAAGTGCTTTCTCAAATTAACCGTTCGGATTTGGTTTTAAAAAAACTATAGATCCCTTCCATCCCTGAAAAAATTACTCGCAAACGGGAATGGTTGAGAGTTGTAAGTCACTAGGCCCTAGTTTTCAACGGGCTGTTTCGCCACATAAATTTATTTATTTACTTGCTTCCGGAGGGAAATTCGTTATACCTGAGTTTCCATCCGATTGTAAGTTGTAATATTGTAACCTACGAACTACGAGTTGTCAAAAAAAAAACCTTCGACCTAAAGCGTCTTTACTTACTTTAGAAAGTATCCTGTTATCTGACGAGCGAAACCTCAGTTTTCGACAATCACATCACAAATCCTTATACTCGTATATAAACAAAATATTTATAGTTATAACTTTTTTTAGTTTATTTGACTTAAGCATTGTTTGAATCTTAAAAGTGTTTTTACGGTATGAATATTTTTAAACTAAGCCGATTCTTAGCAAGATTTCATTTTTAGAGCAGATCAGTAGAACACTACTTTTAAAGGTTTATTGTGTCTAAATTGTAGGTTATCCTGAGGATCTGTTGATAAATACACAAGCATTTTATTAGTAATTTTAATTTTATAATTTTTTCATTGGCAGCTCTACATCAACTGCTATCGAAATATAGATAAAGTGAACAACACGCGTTTCAAAGCATATTTGTTTTTAAAGTATTAGTATTTTGTATTCTTATGATGTATGTATATATTTATATAAAAAATAGCCTTTCCCAGAATTTTATTTTTACACATATCAGCATGAGAAATTTCAAATGTTGTTTTCTATGGTCGAGAATGTCAAATTGACGTTTCTATTTGCTTTGATGAACTTTGGGCCGCCCCCATCTTGAATACGCATCCCAGGTATGAATTTCTTTTTACAAGATCCACAAGAATAAGATATGTTCCGCCTTAAGAGGTCTACAATAGTCTGATCCTTAAAACCTTCTTCCTTATGAAAATCAGATAAAACTTCTTCAAATGCAGTCTCTATCGAATAGGAGGTTTAATTATGATATTGCCTTTTTTCATCAACTTTTAACTTTCGTAATTAATGCACCCGATTTATTAAATTGCGAGATGCCATTTCAGTAATCATGATAAAAAATTAATAAAATACAAAAATTACGTATTCGCCTCAGTATTTTATTTTGGTTTTCAGGAAAAATAAAATTAATGCATTGTTTTTAGTACCTCGAAATAGTGCATCTTATTTAAATAGTACTCTTTATATTTTTAATAATTTATTTGTTTGTTCAGTAGTCACTTATTCTAACCTACAACAAGGTTAAACCGCGAGATTTGTTAATACGTATTCTGAATTTCATAACTCATCGGATTTTAAGAAATGAAATTATTTCCACTAACTGAACCTAGTCATGTTACATTCTATAGTAGCCACATTTACTTGTGTTTTTGTAGTCCTTAATATCAAATATCATGTATTAAAGGAACCTTCATTTTTGTAATATCACAATGTTGATGATATTTTGTATTTGTATAAAAATATAATATACCTATCATATCGTTGGTATAATTTATCGCTTTTTAACACGTTTATCTTCGTATTAAGTAAAGAAAATTATACCATCAAAATCCAAGCCAAGTACCTATCTAAAGCTTTAAGGTATGTAACGTTATAAAACTGACCAGGTAGTTCATAAAAAAAACTTAAGTACGCTTAAGTGAAAGGCGATAACTTACTTCAACACTAAAAGTTTTTATTACAATCGCGTGTTTATTTTCTTTCATACATAAATGTATATACTCGGTCATACATGCATACATATATACATAAATCAAAGCATTTTTTATTGGGTTTTGAGTG
Organism: Eupeodes latifasciatus; assembly: GCA_920104205.1. NCBI lineage: Eukaryota > Metazoa > Arthropoda > Insecta > Diptera > Syrphidae > Eupeodes > Eupeodes latifasciatus. The sequence continues at coordinate 157,969,007 of OV049924.1, forward strand.
TTACTTTATGACATGACCTTTCCTAGCTAAGTGCTCATTTCTCTAAACAAATGTAGGTATGTGCCTATACCTTAACAAAAATTTGATGTTTGTACTCTAATATCACAAGTTCAAGGTGAATGAACTATTCAAGGACGAAGGACATTACATAAAGAGTCCGAAATCATTGCATGACAATAGTAATAGACAAATCCAAACACAAAAATGATCCTTAAAAGAGAATAAGATAGAAAGCAATGAAATGAAAACTGGAACATTATCTCATAATCTCTCTCTTTCTGTGGCGATGGTGTACGTAAATACATAAATTTATCCTCGAAATAGTTTTTCTGACAGTTCAACAGTTTTTCAAAAGTTTGTAAATGACAACTAGGAGTTTGAGAAAAACCTCTTTCCAGTGTTATCAAGCTCTGGTTAAGCCCCTGAACATTTAATTCCACTAACAACTTTTTAATGTCCAAACAAAAGTCAGACGGAGCAATTTTCGAGGGATCTGGATAAAATGAGGTTGTGTTCAAGTTCCCCAAGGACTGCAGTGTAGACATCTCCATCAACCTTACGATATGCAGCCACTGGATTGGTATACTGGATGGAAAAAGCAATTATTTGCTAAATTGAAATTTCTAAAACAAAAAGTATTTTTTATTATTTAATCATTTACTATTCTTATCCTTGGGGGCAGTGTGTTTTGTAGAGGTATAAGATTTAAGCTCTTATCCCTGTTCTGTCAGCATTTTTAATTCATCAATCCCTGTTCTTCATAATTTGTATATTTGCAGAGAAGAATTACAGTTCAAGTGGAATGCTTTTCCCATCAAAACCGCCACCAGCAGTCAAAATAAACAGACTAGAGGCGGGCGCGGTCCTTGGGTTTTCATATACAGACGTGCTAATAAAATAACTCATCATTTGGCTTAAAAAGGATTTTTTCGTTGGGCTAATAAAACACAAAGAGCAAAAGAAAACTCTAGTTCGGGGATTATTGGGATACAGGAGGAGTATTGTCAAAAGAGAACTCAACATCCCTTAGATGCTCGTAGTTGACGATGAACTTCATTTTCGTGCCAAACAATGACTAGATTATTTGGCTTTTTATAAGATGCTTTGTAATAAAAATGCGAATAACTCATGAAGAGAAAGAAATAACTTTTATTAGCCACAGTTAGAAGATGAGGGAGGTTTTTTCTTTCTTAGCATCGCACTACATAATTGAGATTATTGAGTTTGGTTTGTTTTTTTTAAGACCTTTGTTCTAAGGATATCTTTTAGTTTTAAAGGATTGAGACTTAAATATTGAGTACACTAAGGGTGATTCAGTGTATTGGGAGAAAAATTCATGTCTCATGGCAACAGATAATTTTTGAGTTGGAATTACATCTAGACCAAGTATGAAGCTCTTAGGCTATTCTTTATTAATCTTATAGAATAGTATCTAACTAGCATAGATTTAAAAACTGTATTAATTTAAAACCATTAAAGAAATTGTTTATGAAAGAAAACTTTTTCAAATACTTCCGAAAATCATAAAGATTTTGGATTTCTTTTATTAAATGGAATAACCTCTAAGGACCAAAATTGTAATTTTACTTTAGTATTATATGCAAACTGTAGAAATTCTATTGAGTACACGATGTTCGCAGTTGACTTAAAGATTCAGAAAAAACAAGTTGACTATATGACTATTAACAAGCAAGTAAGGAAATTTTATTTATGAAGAAAAATATACAAATCCAATGAATATCTGAATGAATAAGTTCTTAAACATAAAGTAGAATTATACAAAGTAGTTAAAGTAAGATGGTATACTTAAAGGTAAGTGTTGCATTAAATAATTCATTTTAACATACCTCCTCAACACTTAACAATTAAAACATAAATTTAAGTTTAGGACAGTTTGGTTTCTATTAATTTTAAGCTAATATTATTCCAAGATTCTTAAAATGCTCAGAATGTTTAGCAAAAGACAAATTTTTAGTTAATGGATCAGCTAACATATCTTCGGTTGATAAGTATTTAAGAATAACTGTTCCATCTGATATGGCTTCACGGATGTAGTGGTATCTTATATGTAGATGCTTGGTTCGCGAACGTCTTCCTTTAAAGTTCGCAATATATTGTGCACTTTGACTATCGGTGGATATGGTAATCGGTTCATTAGCACAATGTAGATGAAGTTCAATAAGTAAAAGCTTGAAGTACTTGGCTCGTTTTGCAGCTATAGTTAATGTGACATACTCTGCTTCTGCTCTGGACAAAGTAACTATGGGCTGTAAGCGAGATTCCCAATCAATTGGTGCACTACAAAGTACAAAAATAACACTAGATTGCGACTTTCAGTCATTTTCGTCTTCACCATAGCTTGAGTCAGCATATGCTACAATTGGCTTTCCAGTTCTGCAATAGAAAAGTTTTGTGTTAGGAGTACCTTTCAAATACCTAAGAACTGAAATAGCTGAATTCCAATGTTGAACTCTTGGACCTTGATTAAACTGTGAAAGAGTATTCACTGTATACGCTATATCTGGTCTACTGTACGTAGAAAGATGAAGTAAGCTGCCAATGAGTTCCAGGTTTCATTTTTATGTAAAAAATCTATTTCGATTTTCATGGCTTCTTTCCATTCGTCAATATTTGAAGAATTTTCAACTTCTTTTAGGGTTTTAGGATCATCGTCTTTTGATTGGTCTGACAAATATGATTTCTCTTTATAGTTGTGAATAGGAACGTTGCGTTTGGGTCTGGGGTTTGATGTAGTGGGCTTAAGTTCTTTCCCTCTTTTTGAGTTTGGAATTTCTTCAACATCGAATTTGTTTACATCTTGGTCATCTAGGGCTTCCTCAAAGCTTTCAGAGTCTGAAGTTTCTTCTTGCCTATCATTTTTTATTGGTACCTCTGTCGTTTTTTCATTTTCATTCTCTTCAGCTCCATCGGTTCCTTCTTCATCAGCTCCACCATCATCATCAGGGAAATCTGACTTTTTCTCGTGGTTCTTAGCTTCTGTCGATCGTGGCTCTTCGTTTATCCATTCAAAATCAACGAATTTTGACAACTTTTTGTTTTCTTTATTTTCGATAAAAACAACGTCTCTACTTAGAATCACGGATCTTGTACCCCTTTTCCAAAGCCTATACGCTTTCGCATCGTGACAATATCCTATCAAAACAAATTCATCGCTTCTGGCATCGAACTTGCTTTGGTTTCCAGATTTATTTAAAACGAATGCGCGTGAACCTATCTCTTTAAAGTACGAAACATCGGGAATCTTTGATGACCATAACTCTTCTGGGGTTCTGTTGTGATTTGCTGTAGTTGGACAGCGGTTGCGAATGTGAGCTGAGGTTACAACTAGTTCAGCCCATAAAAAGTCTGGCAAATTCGCTTTGATTTTCAAACACCTAGCCATTTCGACAAGTGTGCGGTTGGCACGTTCAGCAACACCATTTTTCTGTGGGGTATACGGTGAACTAAATTCTTCTTTGATGCCATTCGATTCACACAACTCTCTTAAAGCACAACTAGTGTATTCTGATCCATTATCAGATCTTATTCGCTTAATTTTGGAATTTAATTGATTTTGGACATATTTTTTAAATAAAATAAATTTGTCTATCATTTCGGACTTTTTTTGCAATGTATAAATGAATATTTTTCTAGAAAAATCATCTATGAAATTTACGAAATACAATGACTTACTCAGAGATTCTGTTTTCATAGGTCCGCAGATGTCCGAATGTATGAGTTCCAAACAAGATGATGTTGATTTTCCATATTTCTTATCAAATGGTAGACGTGTTTGCTTACCTCTGATGCATGCGTCACAGTCAAGTTCATAGTTCGTAAACTCTGGAAGTCATCTTACAAGATTTTCATGTTGCATACGCTTCAAAGATGCCGCATTTAAATGTCCCATCCTGTTGTGCCAGATTTTGAAATCTCCTGCTGCCTTTACATTGCCATTCAGTTTTTGAACTTAAACAAGCTTCTTCTTTAGATGGATAGACAAAATAAAGTCCTTCTAACTTTTTCGCGCTTAACAGATGTTTTCCACTCTTGCTCACAAGACTTGCGTTGTCGGCTTCAAAATAAACTTTCACACCATTCGTGGTGGCTTTGTTGATGTAAATTAATTTTTCTTTGAGGTCTGGAACAAGAAGGGTATTAAAGAGCGAACAGAAAAGAGTTTTGCCATTAACTTTGCTGACTATATCAACAGTACCAATACCCATGATCTTTATTTGTTTATCATTTGCAAGTTTAACATACCCAACGTGACGTTTTGATAAAGATGAAAAAAATGTTTCGCTGTGGCACATGTGAGAAGTAGCTCCACTATCCAAGCACCAACGAGAATTTTTGTTGTATTTAAGACTGTCTGATACCTCGAGTGCTCTTGTGGGAGAAAGCTCTTAGGACTCCTGCATCATAAAACCAGTTTCGGAATACGAGTCATCAACTTTTCTTGCCACTTCATCATTAGATCGGCAATTACTTGCCACAACGTCGACAATAGTAGTTGCAATACCTTGAGCCAAATGAACTTGTACCGGATGTTTGTTGTGTTGATTGACCAAATTTCCTGGGTTTGTTGGAATGAGATGAAAAATTGTTAAATTTACGTCTTACTTTCAGTGCATTATCATTTGATAATTTTGGCTTTGAATCACCAACTTCCATCAACCTTATACGGACTGTTTCTAATGAAGGGAATTCTTTTTGCGCTGCAAATGCTGCTTGAACGTCTTTATAACTTTCGTCGAGACTATCAAGAAGTAGGACCACGAGAAGATCATTAATTTTTTTAATTCTTCAGCCTTTTGCCGTACACTTTTCCTATCATAGCTTGAAACCAAGAAATCCCAGAGCTACTACGTGTGCTTCCATGGCGAGTAATAGTTCACTTCTTGCATCCAAATCCTTGTCGTTCCATTTTTCCTGCTCATCCCTGTTTTCGGTTGGTCGTTCTTCCTTTCCTTGGACTATTTTGACAAGACGAAGCTTGTGCAATACTCCTTCCATTTGTTCCCTCCAAGTTGAATAATTTTCACCATTAATAATGGCTATACGACCTTGGACCGCATTCGAAAGCGACATTTTAAAATTTTGCTAGTGCGATACAAATTTTTTATTAAATTCAAAAATTATGTAACACCAGCTGGACCCATAACCTGTAGAAATTCTATTGAGTACAGGATGTTCGCAGTTGACTTAAAGCTTCAGGAAAACAAGTTGACTATATGACTATTAACAAGCAAGTAAGGAAATTTTATTTATGAAGAAAAATATACAAATCCAATGAATATCTGAATGAATAAGTTCTTAAACATAAAGAATAAACATAGAATTATACAAAGTAGTTAAAGTGAGATGGTATAGGTACTTAAAGGTAAGTGTTGCATTAAATAATTCATTTTAACACAAACAATCGAGGAATAATATTTTCAAACGAAAAGATAAAAACGCTAATAATTACCTTAACAAGCTTAATGAATACAAACAACTTTGTTATCATACAAAAAAAAAACAGATTCGAAATTGGTTCCGTTCGCTTTTAAAATGGCCAGAGTAGTATTAACAATCTTACTATAGATGTAAATCGTCTCGCGACCTAAAAGAACTTTTGTTATCTTGCACATGTTGAAGAAAAAACGAAAGAGGTGAAAGTGGTTTTTTAGCAGCATGTAGTCTAATTTTTTCAATAAGAGTTCCGTTGATCTAACAACAAGAATTTGAAGCCTTTAACGGTTCCATAAATAGTTGCCTTTGCTATAGCAATGAAGTAAATGGGTACGAACAATTGGAAGAACTTCTTAGACTATCAAGAAAACCGCCAAATTATGCCATCAACGTGGAAAATGCAGGTTACACAGCCAAGTACGTGTCCTTAAGATTTGTTTTGTAAAGGGTTACAGCCCTAGTAAAAACTGGTAGGTACGTGACGTACTACGAATTGACTATCTGGAAGAACTAAGAACGTCGTTTTACGACTGCATAACCTGCATAGATGACGTGTTATTTCCGCAATGTTTTGCACGATCTAGAAGTATTTATAGACAACTATCTTTTAATCTGGGGGAGAAAAACTACTTTTGATATGAGCTATCAGTTCGTGAAATGAGCCTTGTTTTTAAAGTAAGAACTGATATCTTAGAATTATATTATTGACCTCAAGTATCTGACATAAACCAAATCTGCTAGGTTTGGAGTGTTATGTCCGATCTTACAGGAGTTCTTTATTTACAAAAGTTTCCCTTCATAAGATGAATGCATCAATGTTTTAAATGGTAGCCAGGGTTGGAAGTCTCTTATAGGATATTTCTCTCATGCGAAAAAATATCGAGACCAGTATTTGAACATGTTTTGAATGAAGAAGTTTTACACCCCATCTTAAAACACTTTAAAAGCTCGCTTTTGAAAACTATGAAAAAAGGACACCTTTTATGTAATCTTTTTTTTAACAAGTCATAAAAAACCAATAACCTTATCGTTCTGTTTTGACTAAACTAAAAGTCAGAAAAGTTTATATAGTATTTACATTTTAGTTTATTTATAATCAAAAATTGTAAAATTTCTTACTCAGTGTACATTTTTAATTGTAATTTTCTTAAGGCAGATTTCATATTGCCATGCCATTGTAATATCTTTTTTAATAATAATTGTATACCTTGATTTGAAAAAATAAAGAAGAACTGAATTGAATGACACCCTTTGAATTACTATCAAACGACAACTCACGCCTCAACAGGACGGTACATCACTAGCACATTGTATATTGTGATGGAAGCCTTTCCTGTTGGTCTATTCGATTCAACCGTCACAGACTACTTTTTTTCGAACGACTTGAAGTAGCGTCCTTATTCCAATAAGCCTCAGACAATCGAAGTCCTTACAGTTACAGAGAAAAATTACAGCAATGCAAACAGTTATCAACGGAAAGTCATACAAAATGCGATAAAACAAACAGAAATGCTTATCAACACTGGTGACAGCCACTTGACGGGTATAATCTCTTATACTTAACAGAAAAGTTATAAATGTCATAATAATGACTTCTGTCAATATAATTTTTTCATTGATAAAAAAAAGTTATAGAGAATGTCAAATGACCACTTTTTAATATGGAATCAAAATTCTATTTTTGTTTAAAAAAAAAAAACAAACCGAGTTTTAAGGATTAGAACTTTGTCAAGAAATTGGTTAAAGTTTTATTTCTCATGAGGAAGTTTCTTCAACCAAGTCGTGTTCTTTATTTCATCTAGCAACCATTAAGCTACTCGATAAGATAAATCAGGAGAAAAAAGGTCCTCCGTTTGTGGAATAATAAAACAAAACAGACCAATCTGATTGTCTCTTCATTTGAGGCAATTTATGAGCCACAAAGGTTTAATGTTAAGATTTAAGTTCAAAGTTTGTTTTCACAAATGTGAGATAATTGAAAAAATAGTCGTTTAAAGAGCTAGCTAGATCTTATTGAAGAATTTTAATTTTCTCAGAAAGGTTAACAATAATATGGAACTGCTTATTTCTTTATGTTATTTTTTATTTATGCACATTGAACAAATCAAATGAGTACATCAAATTTGTTCCTGTAGCTTTTTGTCAATATAAAATACTAAAAGCATAGCAACCGACAGTGTGCAATTGATTTGTTTCCGCTAATGCACATTACTTTGAAAGGTGGCACCAGCAAGAAAAGATTCTTTTGTGGAATGGATTTTTTTACAGAAATATAAATTATTGTTTTTTTCGTACTTCTTAGCTATAGGATTGAATTGAGGCCTCTAGAGAAATCAGCATTCAAAATTAATTTAAATGACTCTGTAGAGAAACCACGCCATAAATTATTAACCCAAATAAAAAATATATCCGGATTTTAATCCAAAAGCAATAAACTTTTTTAATTAAATCTGGAAAGTGGTACCTTACCTAGGACCTGAGAAAGCTCAAAAAAGTCAGCAAGACCAATTACGATCAGGTATACTGGCTTACAACAACTTCGGTGGAATCGAACAATCTGTACTCGAATCCTTTCCCCAATTCTAAAATCAAGCAAACTTTACAAAACGTAGGCTGCCTAGCACATAACTTGGCCAAACAGTGTGATTAAACAATCCCAGGTTAGAATAGAGAATCACAAATTCAAAGCGCACTCAAAACCTTCAAATACCTTTGACCACTAGATGCAGCCCACAACAATGTGTATAAATCCAGAAACGAGGAACTTTACTATGACTTCTAAGCGTCTACTGTACAGTGTACAGGACCAATTTTCTACCAGTACCTACGCACATATGAATCTAAACCTTGTGGGCTTAGTAAAATGTACGTCGCCCTGTTAGCCGAGTTCGTATGTGGGAAAGGGCTATTTCGGAGAAGCATGCTTAAAGGAAAAAGAAAACTAAAATCAAAAATAAAATGCACGAGCGAGTCTCTCTCTATATACATAAAAGAAATCGATTTTCTTCATACAGCAACAAATATGTCAAGTCAAATAGCAAACTAAAGGGACCAGAACGGTGATAAAAACGAAGCTATAAAGCTCTAAAATGTTTCGCCCAATTTCATACTTCATTGTTATGCTACATACATATGCTATGCATGTATTATAGCTTTTGTTAAAAGTAATACATTTTGTAATATCCTTAGTATAGAACACACTTTCTACGTTTTGTATATTGAAGAGTTTTCGGTAAAATTGAAGTAATTTATTTCTTTTTAAAGTCTTACCATCATCATCCCTTTGAAGATTATACAAAACCTGCAGAACTACCCGATCTTTTTTTGTGAATAAAATAAAAACACATCTCTTTTTGCGTCCGTCTGTCTGGTTACTAGCGAAGCCAGGCTATAGCAAAGGCTATCCTTTGCTCTGGCACCCATAGCATCAATTCCTATTCCATGAAGTAGGTAGGTACGTGACGCAAAAAAATCTAGGTCATTCACATTGTGAACACATGAATCCTGACAGAAGGGAGAAAACACCATCATCGCATCGCATGTCCTAAATATGTACGTCCTAACCTCTTTGCGAATTTATCGAGCGAAAATGAATGCCCCATGTTTTTGAGATGGTTTCCTGCGAATACGACCATCTCCACAGCTAAACCATCTGGTTGCTCCGTCAGCGTCGAGTATGTATGGAGTAGGTATACAAATTCAGGTGAGGTTTTAAACACGATAAGAGATTCCTAAGAATTAAAGGTGGCGATTTCCTATGAACTCCAGGGCCACCCCGACGTCACCGACAACTACTGACTTCTTCCTTTGGGTTTGCATAGCTTTTTCGTATCATAAATTGTTTACAAATGATGCCAAATTTTTTCTGCTGCTGCTTGGCCACTCCTTTTATATCAAGTCTTCCTTTACGAGTATGAGGAAATGATATTCCTGCTGGTGGTGTTTGGTCCTTCGTTTGAGTCCTTTTTGCTCAACTCAAACTTCATTCCAATGCATTTTAGCACGTCTGTGGGTTCTTTTTTTTATTTTCTTTATTTTACTGAATTCTGTTTACAAAAGCGCAAGAATTTATGCAGGATATGGAAAAAGGACACCGCCACCGCGGCATAAACTCCATAAACCAAGTGCAATGTCGTTAAGAGTTATGTCAACCCCACCGACACGGACGTAATGTGTGCACAGGAGGAATTTACAGTGTAAACAACGATGGCATCTTAAATATCATAAAGTTAAACTATAAATAGAAAGTAGAAACTATAACGAAAGGATGACAACAACTTATAAGTCCGTGAACCGTGAGCAACGAACGCCAACGTCCATCAAGCGAAAAAGTTGGCAGACTTAGATTTAAGTTTTTCGGTAACAATTAACCCCAATAATACAGAATATGTGCTTTAATTATACCTTTACTGATGGTTAAAGTTAGATAAAATGTGGAAATTGATATTCGAGATCGATGTTCATTAAAACCCCCGAAATGCCGATTAGGGAGATATTAATATTGATGCTTTAAGGAAGTCCATTAATTTAATGGGATAGTGTTTATTAAACAGGTAAACTATTTGGTGTTAATGTTTTGTTGTTTAATTAATTTTTTGAGATAAGGTCAAGGCAAGAAGACAAAAGTTTTAGGAAGAATCAAATAAATATGCCTGTCACGGAGTTAATAGGTATTTCCGTCGTGTGAAGGACTAAAGAAGGGGAAACTTTATGATGGACATAAATTACTTAACAGGTACATAGCATTAAAAGTGTGGCAAACTTAAATTTGTCACGATGTAATACTCTAATGCGTTGATTGGATCTTTAGTGCATTTGCCAAAAGCAGTTAATCGATATATTATGAAATGACATTATTTGCTTGATTTTGGATTGGAAGCAATGAAATATGATTGATATTCTTAAGAAATCCATTTAAGATAAAGAATAAGAATTCTGTGATTCAAAAGATTGCGATGAGTTGAGTAGTACCTTATGAGGTAGTTGCATAGTAATAGGCATACCAATTTGTTTGGTCTGGACCTTCAACGTGATGAACATCAAAGGAAAATTGATACAGCTCATGACTGTCAATACTAGATGTCATATTGTATTCTGTCAGAACGAGGGTATCAAAAGGTGAGGCATAGGACTGTTACAGAACATCCTGAATACCACTAATATTATATTAATAAGAGGTTAAGGGGATGTTCAGAGAAGAACGCAGAACGCATTAAAAAAACTTGTCTGTACTTTCAAAGCACATAATAAATCTACTATATAAAAATATGTAAGTCGGATTTTCCTTCCTGACGCTATAACTCCAGAACGCACGAACCGATTTCCACGGTTTTGCATTCGTTGGAAAGGTCTCGGGCTCCGTGAGGTTTATACCAGACAAAATTCAGGAAAAATTTCAACAGAAAAGCGGTTAACACCGTTAAGCTTCCAATAGAAAGCTTTTGTAAAAGTTCCGATTTGTGGAATTGAAAATTTTTAAATTTTTTGACGTTTCAAGGGTCCTATATTCTAAACCAAAGCTTACTTTTGGGAACCTTTTTTAGTCAACCATATATCTAGAAACGTCAGAGATATCGACTTCAAATAACGTACGAAATCTACAATGAAGGAGTGATTCTGATTGAGGATCAATGCTTGACTATTGCAAACAAGCTACTGATTGAAGTTGGAATGATTGCGCCAAATCGATCTGTGCACGATGCATTAAACCAAGAATTAAATCGAGAGCTGCAATACAATGTTGATACATTGCAGGAATTCGTTGGAAATAATGTGCCGTTGCTGAATGAACAGCAAAAACAAGTATACGAAACATTAATGCAAGCGGTGAACAATAATACTGGTGGTCTATTCTTCCTGAACGCAAATGGAGGAATAGGGAAAACATTTGTCATTTCATTGATTTTTCTGGAATTGCGGCAACTCTTCTAGATGGCGGTCGTGCTGCACGTTCTGCGCTTAAGTTGCCACTCAATTTAAACACAATGATACTCCAACATGCAATATTTCCCGATCCAGTGCAATGGGAAAATTGTTGATGCAATGCAAGCTCATTGTTTGGGATGAGTGCACAATGGCACATAAGAAATCACTTGAAGCACTTACCTTCACACTGAAGGATTTTCAACGAAGTAACAACATCTTTGGCGGCTTGATGATATTGTTGGCAGGCGATTTCAGGCAGACGTTGCCAGTAATTCCCCGTGGAACGCCTGCAGATGGATTGAATGCTTGCCTGAAGGCATCACTTTTGTGGAATAACGTAAAAACATTATCGCTAACCACTAATATGAGAGTTCACCTTCAAAATGATCAAAACGCTGCACAATTTTCCAAACAATTGTTAGCTGTTGGAAATGGAAAAGTGCCAGTTGATGCGAGAACTGGATTAATTACTCTTACCAACTACTTTTGCCGATTTGTAGACTCTCAATTAGCTCTTATTGAAAATGTTTTCCCAAAAATTAGTGAGAATTATTAGAATTATGCCTGGTTAAGTCAACGAGCAATTCTCGCCGCAAAGAATAATGATGTACACGCACTGAATTTGATTTGGTGACATACAAATCCGTTGATTCCATAACAAATCCCGATGATGTAGTAAATTATCCAACGAAGTTTTTGAACTCTCTGATGGAGTTACCAGGATTTCCACCACATAACTTGCAACTCAAAGTTGGTTCAGTTATTATGATATTGCGTAATTTGAATCCACCACAACTTTGCAACGGTACTCGACTTGCTGTGAAAAGACTTATACCGAATTTGATTACCGTTTCGCCTTGTGTTCGCAATGACAATTAATAAGTCGCAAGGCCAATCGCTTAGTGTTTGCAGGATAAATTTAGAAAACCATTGTTTTTCACATGGGCAGCTATACGTTGCGTGTTCACGAGTTGGGAAACCATCCGCTTTGTTTGTGTTAACGTCAGACCAAAAAACAAAAAATGTGGTTTACCAAAGAGCACTTCAGTGAAACGGATAATTTACGGACAAGTATAACGGTATAACGCTTCGATTCAGTATTTACTTTGGATTCACTTTCATTTTTTACTTAGAGAAGTTCAACTAAATTACACTTCAGTTTTGTAATCGAAATGAATTCATTACTGTTGTGAATAGAAATAAAATTTTTCCTTTTCAAATATAAAACAAAAAAAAATAATTTTTCTTCATCTTTTAATCCCCAAACGAAATGTTACAAAAAACGAAGCCATCTTGTGGCGAAACGGAGTTCGCCGGGTTTGCTAGTTTCCTATAGTATTTTGACCTACATTTTAACAAGCTTGCTTTTTCTTTCCTGGCGTGTTGATAGTTATTATGGGGGAATCGGTTTAAACAGAATTGAGATCAAAACTTCGTTTTTTTTATTGGAATTTGCCTTGGAGTAAAGTTAAAAGGAAGGATTCTTGTTGACACTGTACCGACCAGTTTTAAAACGATGTGCAATAGTAGTAGTAGTAATAAGAGTGTGATTTTATTGAAAAGAATAAACAATCATACAATTACAAAAATGTACAATATCTAGCATTGTCTTTTGCTGTCATATGTATATCAAAGTTTATAGTTTAAAATTTTCTCAAGTTATTAAAATATTTCATTCAAAATTGTATTGCGATATCTTAAGATATATTAATATTTAAAAAAATTTAAGTGGCGCAACAGTCCGTTGAGAACTAGGACCTAGTGGTTAGCATGTAGGACTGTCATGCCAGAGGTCTTGGGTTCAATTCCTACCTGTGTCATCTTAAGATTTTTCCACGGGTACTGCCTCTTGCGAGGAATTGGCAAATCCTCCAAGAGTAATTCATGTCATGAAAAAATTAATCGAATATTGGTAATTGAAATTATTATTGACACCCAGGTTATGCTGCAAGCTTTTGGCTCACTTCTTATCGCCATCTCTTCAAACTGTTCAAAACATATTTTCTCGATCTTTGCCAGCAATATCTTAAACGTTCTACTTCAATCCTCCCTCCCAAACCCTCTCCACCAGTTCGACGTTATACTGAAGTTCTAGCCGTGACCATTTCGAAAAAAATTGAGAATATTTTTTTTTAAGAAAATACCTTAGCAATGTTTGTAATTCATCATACCATTGAAAACCCCAAACCTGACCAGCATAGCACATGATAGCTCGCATAACCACTTTGTATTTGTAATGCGTTTGGACAATCAGTAATTTGGATTTGTTGGTGTTAACCTCGAGTCTGTTTAATCACAATTTGCATCGGTTGCACTTTTATTGTTGCTATTTTAAAATAAATTCGTCTATTTTTTGTAAAAAACGCATTATAGCTAATTTTTGAACAACTTTTTGCCTCAAAATCACAGCTCGTAATTGTATTAAAAAAAATCTCCTTTAGGGTAAAAAATACCATTAAGCAAAAATAGTGCGAAATTTTCTCATTTTTTGACATCTTGGATTATTAATTAGGCCAACATCATAAATAAGTAACCAAAAAAATCAGAACTACCGGATTCAACTCATGGTCTGTTATATACAGATATTGGACTAATAGTAGTTTTTTATTTTATTTAAACATAATTAAACTTTTTCTGGATGCCACACAGACAGCTCTCTAAAAAATACGGATTTAGACTCTAGGGATCCTAAAGCGTCGATAATTGTCAACATTTTCACAAAGTACACGTATAAATTAACTTTGAGAGTTTTAAAACTACATTTGTGTCCAGTTTGTCACGTCATATTTGCGTTGGACTTCTTTGGTTTTATATTTCCTGCAGTTTTTTGACTTCGAGAAAGTTATTGAGCCGATGCTACGGTTATAAAAATCTGGTGACCTAAGAGCCTTACTTGGCATGCTCGCATACGCACGGCTAGGTGACGTTGGATTGGGAAGTGGTTCTTGCTCCTAGGTAGCCAGTCGCACCAAAGGAAAACTTTCTTCATGCCAAGGTTTTCGAAAACTTCATGACTGCGGACGGACATCTTTTTTTACCTTACCAATTTACCAGGCGACGCGACGGGTGTTGGAGTCGCTCAAGGTCTCTGTCTCCCTCCCTACCTGCTTTCGCAGACGCCTTGACAGCTCATGTACCTTTGTGAAATTCTATTGAACTGTCCCTCAAATTGCTCCTAGATTGCTCTACACAACTTTTAATTTGGCACCATAATTTCCCTCACTCACCCACATAATTTTTTTAATTTAAAACATTGTGATTTAAAACATATCAATTTTATTCAATATTTAAAAATTTTTTAGGTTTCTATGAACATTCTAATCTCATAGATGAACGTGAGTGCATGTAAATATAGTATGGTAGATTTTTGCAAAATTTTGTAGTTCAATTTTTGTTTTAGGTAGACTTAGCATAATATGTAGTTTTAGGTAGGTAGTTCTAATTTAAATTAGTTAATTTAGAAAGTAGTTTAGGTTAAATAGCAAAATAAATCAATGTAAATAGTAAATAAAAGATAACCCCAGTTGACCATTGATAGTCTCCACGAACGGGTCGTTAAATCTTTTGTCAGTTAAATTGTGAAGTGTGAAATTTGAAGTGACCTTAAAGTGTTTATTTACCTAATTTAAATAAAATTAACAAAGTGCAACATAATTTAAAATGGGTGAAACAAATAATTCTTCCATTCTCACAAAAATTGAAGAACTTTTTTTCGACAACTCAAAAGAATTAAAAAACCAAACAATCGGTCCAAAGTTTTTACTTATGGAGAGATGCGATGGACAAACCATGAATAACGTTTCCCCTTTCTTATTACAACGCGTGATTGCTAAGGTAAGTGGTCCCATCGATCAGTGCACTCGTTTGCGTGACGGAAAGATTTTGCTTAAAACAAAAACACTATCCCAAGCTAACAAGCTCATAAAGCTTAAAACACTAAATCCCTTCATTAAAATTTCAATATCGGAACATGAGACCCTTAACGGAAGTAAAGGTGTAGCACACTGTCCTCAGTTTAACTCCTTATCAAGAGATGAAATACTTGATGGATTAAAAGACCAACTCGTAATTGATTTTAAAAGAATCAAAACTAAAAACCCAACCAACAACAAGTACGAAGAAGGGAACCTTTATATTTTTCATTTTTCATCCTACGACCTTCCTAAAGAAATTAGCGTTTGCTACGATAACATTAAAATCAGGCCATACATCCCCGCACCGCTACGTTGCACTACATGTCTAAGGTTTGGACATATAACTGTTAATTGCACTGCCGAAAAAAAATGTGCCAACTGCTCCCAAACTTTCCATAGCAACAGCGGAGAAGATGAGATGGAGAAATGCAACAGATCACCTTTTTGCATCAATTGCCAACTTAACCATAATGCCCTTTCAACGTCTTGCATTAAATACTTACATGAAAGAGAGGTGCAAAAAATCAAAGCATTAGAACGAGTCGGCATCAAAGAAGCAATCAAAAGACATAGAGAACGACTACAAACCTCAACATCTCCACCTACCACCACCATCAAAAATCAAAATTGCCAATGCCGCTGCACCTGTAAGGCAAAAGAGAAAGAAACAACACCTGAAGTCTCCCAGAAAAACAATACAACACGAACACTGCAAGAACAACAAAATAATATAGAAACAAACAAACGTGTGAAAGAATCAGAATCTGCGTCATCATTATCAACATCATCATCGAATGACCAACCACCCATTAAAATCTTTGACACAGGAAAAGAGAGAATTTCTATTCTTCCAACTAAGCTAAGTACACGAAAGAAAAGAGAACTTAAAAAACAAAATAAAACCGACAAAAATAATAAGATGGAAGTAAGCAGCTTATCCAGTTTAAATCTAAGCGATCATGAGTAAACAACTAAATTTAGTACAGTGGAATTGCAATGGTTTTCTCAACCATTTCGAAGAATTTAAATTATTAGTTAATAAATATAACTCATTTATTTTTTGTATTCAAGAAACAAGATTTAAAGAAAATTATGTACCCTCATTTAAGAATTATAATGTTTTTTATAAAAATTGTGAATCTACTACAAACTCTCATGGAGGAGTTGCTATTTTAGTAGACTCAAATTTTGTTTCGGAAGAGCTCTCACTGCAAACAGATCTACAAGCCATTGCTGTTAAAATTTTTTATCCCATAAAGTTTATAATTTGCAATATTTATTTACCTGGTTCAGAAAATATTTCAAGGTCAGTTTTAGATAATCTTATAAGGCAGTTAGATGCTCCATATATTTTACTCGGTGACTTTAATGCTCATAACTTTCTTTGGGGTTCTGAAAAATGTGACGTTAGAGGTAAAATGGTAGAAAATCTTATTCATGAGCACTGTCTTAATATTTTAAATAATGGTAAACCAACTCACTTTAGTTTTGCCCATAAAACGTTTAGTGCAATCGACCTCACACTAGTTTCCCCCACTATTCAAAACCATTTTGAATGGCTTGTTGAAGATGATTTACATAGCAGTGATCATTTTCCTGTTATCATGCCAATTCTAAACTCAGAATCTAATAATAATCACAGGGAAATCTATTTAACAAAAAAAGCAAATTGGGACATTTTTAGACAAGAACTAAACTTAAAAATAGAAAATGGTGACGTAACAATTGACGAGTATGAAGATTTTATAAGACGCAATATTTTAACAGCTGCCGATAAATCAATGCCTTTTTCAAAGAATGTTAAGTGCCATAAAAGCGTCCCATGGTATAATGATGAAATTAAGAACCTTATTAAAACTCGTTACCGATTATTTCGCAAATACAAAAGGTCTTTGGATTTGGTTGACTATAAGAATTTTATAGCTGTAAAATATAAAACAAGAAAGATAATAAGATTTCATAAACAAAAATCCTGGGAAGAATACGTAGGTAGCATTTCTAGTAAAACTTCTGTATCAGAAGTATTTAAGAAACTTAGACAGCTTAACGGGAAATCTAAATCTACCCAAATTACCTCACTTATTGTTAATGAAAAATTAATAACTTTACAAAAAGACATTTGTGAAGAACTTGCCATCTCTTTCCATAAATTCTCAAGCTCTGATAATTATTCTCAAACTTTCCTTATTCATAAAAATTTATCTGAATCCAAACGCCTTAAAATACCTCCTGATAAAACAATCAGTTATAATCAAGCCTTTTCAATTGATGAGCTTGAAAATACTCTTTTAGATTGTAAAGGTTCATCTGCTGGACCTGATAAAATACACTATGATATGATAAAAAATATGGACTTCTGGAATAAATGTTATTTACTTGATTTTTTTAATAAAGTATATCTAACCAACACCTTTCCATCTAATTGGAGAAAAGCTATTCTCATCCCAGTTCTTAAAAAGGGAAACAATTCTAATTCAACCTCCAGTTATCGACCCATAGCCCTGACAAATTGCTTATGTAAGATTTTAGAAAGGATGATTAATAAGCGTTTAAAATGGTTCCTGGAAAGCAACGACAAAATTAGTAGATGCCAATCAGGTTTCAGGCAGGGCCGATCTACATCCGATAATTTGATGTTTCTCGAGTCTGAAGTTATGGAAGCATTTGCTTCCAATAAATTCGTCCTTTCTATCTTTTTTGATATTAAAAAAGCATATGATATGGTATGGAAACGTAAAATTGTCGAAGAATTGTTAGTAATGGGTCTTAAAGGGCATATCGTTCATTTTGTCGAACATTTTCTTGAAGATCGCACTTGCTATACGGTTTTGGGAAAATATATGTCATCTACTCAAAAAATGGAAAACGGAATCCCTCAAGGATCTGTGTTAAGTGTTACATTATTCCTTATTGCTGTTAATAATATTTTTGTTAAAATAAAATCTCAAGTTAAAATAGCGATGTATGCTGACGATCTAATAATTTTTTCGACATCAAAAAACTTAGACCAACTCAAAAGAACTATCCAAAGTGCGTTAGATAATCTTAGCGAATGGAGTAACGAAACCGGATTTCAATTTTCAGGAAACAAAACAAAAGCCATACTATTTACTAGAAAAATTAAAAATGTATACTATCCTGACCTATTTTTGAATAATCAATTGATCACATATACAAAAGAACATAAGTTTTTAGGCATAATTTTTGACTCAAAATTAAACTGGAATCAGCATATAAAACATATTGTTTCAAAATCCACAAGAGCTCTCAATCTTCTTAAAATTCTTGCAAATACTAATTATGGATCAGACAGAAAACTTCTTCTTAGAATCCATAACATGGTTATACTCCCGATAATAGATTATGGAAGTTTTCTGTATAGCTCAACAAACAAATTAAATCTTAACAAACTAGAATCTATACACAACACTGGAATTCGAATTTCTACAGGTGCTTTTCGAACAAGTCCCGTACCTAGCATTTTAGCTGAAAGCGAACAATTTTCCCTTAGGTTCCGCCGTGATAAGCAAATTTCGTTTTATATGATCAAGATACTTTCTATTAAGAACCATATACTCTACGAAAAGTTTTTAGATGAAGAAATATTTAATAAACTTAAAAATAGACCTCTAAGATTTCAATCTTCCATAACTCGAGCAAAAACTACACTCAATAGACTCCAAATTCCCTTAAATCACAATTTCGACCAAACAAGATTTCAGAAATATCCTCCATGGCAATTCAAAAATTTCAAGTTCAACCTATCCCTCACCCGATTCACTAAAAAAGAAACCCTTAAGGAGCAGTTCATGGCAACTTTCTTGGAACAATTAGTCTCAAAATATACAGATTTTCAAAAATGCTATACTGATGGCTCAGTTTTAAATGGACAAACTGGATGTGCATTTAAAATTGACTCTGTAGAATCTTTATTTAAACTTTCAGAAAATACCAGCATTTTGTCTGCGGAGCTCTATGCGATATTTAAATCAGTAGAATATTTTGAAAAAAGTAACATCTCAAATATTTTAGTTTGTTCGGACTCATTAGCTGCAATCCAGACCCTTCAGCAATTATATACAACAAACTCAATAGCAATACAAATCAAAGACCTATTAAATAAACAGCAAGATAAAAAGTTCGTATTTTTCTGGATACCTGGTCATTTAGGATTAGGTTTTAATGATGAAGTTGATTGTCTGGCAAAAAAATCAACCTTACAACCTCCAGACACAAATTTTGCTTTTCAATACAAAGATTTGAAACAACTTATAAAGAAACAAATAAAAATTGAATGTAATACTCAATGGATCTCACTGCCAACAACAAATAAACTCCGATTCATAAAAGACAGGTTAGACATCCCATTTAACTCAATAGATTTTCTTAGCCGAAGAGAAGCTACAATAATTACCAGGCTTAGAATAGGTCATACTAGACTCACTCATGATTACTTATTTAAACAACCTAACGAGCTCCCTAGATGTGCTTGCAGTGTAGTTCTATCTGTTAGACATATATTTGAGACTTGTTTCTTATCTGCACAGGAGAGAAACTCTTTTGAAATACAAAATATCCAAATATTAAACCAAAATGATTTAGATTCTTTAAAACGATGTCTTAATTTTCTTAAGCAAATTGGACTTTACAGTAAAATTTAGATTAATTTAAGGAAATAAAATATTTTTTTCTTGTTGTTTTGTTATATCGTACATAATCATTTTTTAATATTAGGTTAAGTTACTTTATCGAGAATACCTACCTATGTATAATTCTTTCTCTTAATTTTGTTTTCTTTTAATTCTGAATCACATGAATATATCTTTCTATTTTTCTTTTGTATTATCTATAGAATTAAAAACACCTTATTTTAATCATCTTTGAACATAATTTATATAATTCATTATACATATATCTATCATTCATCTTATCATTTAGTTTTAAGAGAAAAAAAATGTAAAATATTAATGTTACTGGGCCTTAAAAACCTATTTTGAGTTAGGAGGCCTCATCAAATCTTTCTATAAATAAATAAATAAAAGATAACCTGTTAAAAATATAGTGGTAGTTTGGCCTGTGGAAAAGAGAAAATCAACTGTTTTATTGGTCGGAGACTTACCGCTTACGGGGATCCTGTGCACAGATTTCAATGGGTTCCAATAGAGAGAAGATTTCAAGTGGGTAAATTCCAGCTCACCGCCAAACCACAACTATCACAATCACTTTCCTTTTAGATTATTTTAACTTTTTTTTGTATTGGAAATTTTAAATAAAAAAAATACTTATACAAAAATTATATTTTTTATAAAACTCAATTATTTAGCTTACTTTTTCTTTGTTGTACTTATTATGCACTCACTCTCTATTCTTATTTTTTTTCTTATTCTAACTTTTATACTTTTTCTTTAATTTTTTTTTCTTATCTCAATTTGATTACCTAATTTTTTTTTTTTTTGGTTTTTTGAATTCCCTTTTATAATTTTTGTCTAACTGACAGCTAATCCACCTTCGGGTTATATAAATTCGACGCTTTGCGCGAGACCAGGTGGGATTGCAACCCCCTCCTTTCCACCGCACTTCACCGCACCACGCCGCCGCCGGCCGCCGTAGCTCGATCGGGGCTTCAGCCAGCCGATTGGTTTCGCGACTTTCACTTAACTGAGCTGTAGAGTGGATCTTAGCTTTCTTGTTCGGGTGTCTATGCCTTCGATTCAGTGATTCCTTCAGGGAAGGAAGCCGTTACTGAGCTAGAAGCTGAGAGGAAAACGGCAAGTGCTCCAGTTATCGGATTTAAAGCGAAGAGCTTGGCCTTGGCCTTGGCCTTGAACTTGAAATTGATTTTTTGTTCACTTTCTCTTCTACGATTCGATTTTACACTTGACAAAAAAATGACCACGAGACAGGTGCCCGTGGTGCAAATGTCAATGTCAAAAGCTCGATAATTCGGTGTTCTGCACAGAGGCGTCCTACTAATCAAACATAATTCGTGTTTTAAACCCTTTTTTTTTTTTTTTTTTTTTTAGAGATCATTTATTATAAATATGTTTGGTTTTAAACTAAAGATGCGATTTATAATTTACCTCGTGAGGTTCACAGTCTGGTTGTGATATGATGGTTGTAAAAGATTTAAAGAACTCTACAATTCTATTAGAACTTATTCTAAATGGAACTCGTTTAGAAAATATTACATATTTTTTGTAGCACGATATAATACCTGAGGAGGAGATCCTACTCGCTTGGTGGTCAAAATGAAAAGACCTATACTCAGAATTTTGGCGGGAAGCTACCTGATTCAATGTGGTTGGTACCTACTGTTTCCTGAGTGAACTGAGCAACTTAAGCGCGCTAGTTCGAATTTCGAATTCCATAGGTGATTTCGAGAAAACAGGGTGCAACAAAATATTTCTTTTTTTGGAGTTTAGGAAGATAGTATAGATCGTATTATTAGTTCTTGAGAAACGTGAAAACAAAATAATTGTACCCTTTTTGTAGCAATAGACAAAAATATTTCTTTATTGAAAGAAGCCAAGCTAAAAAAATAGACAATATTTAATATTCATTGGTTCGTTTTTGAGAAAATTCGATTTCTCGATTTTTGACCACAAAAATTGTACTGTCGTTTTCCTAATGCAAATCTGCTTAAAACCCTAATTTCTAAGTTTGAACTCAATCCACCTAATAGTTTGTGTTTGTGCGTTTGCAATAACATTTGATGCTGCAAAGGTTATTTTCAAATCGCGTATCGACATTTTATTGGCGTATTTTTAAGAAAAGTGTTTTTAAAAAAATATACAAACTTACAAGCCTTCTTTAGCTTACTCAGTCCATTGTTCAATTCATCTTCAGTCCAGGTTGTCTAGAATTTTAAAAACTGTGGTGCAGAGGTAGATACATTTTAAGATAAAGAAGTGAAAGATGGAGATAATAATAAGGCAGTAATTTTGATGGGCGTAGTAAGAGATATTGAAGAGATATGACAATTATCTTTAATGGATGGATTTGATGTATGCTAATAGTTCAGATTGTCTATTTTGAAGAAAGATGTTTCCAAATGTTCAGTTAGCTGATCAAAGTTAGAACTGGTTTCAAACAGTTGATGTTCATCATTCCGGTAGCATATTCAAGAAACTCGAGAGGTTGACGTAGGTCAGGGATCACAATTTCATAAACGAACTCTGAAGATTTAATTATAATTGTTGACGAATTAATTTTTTTTTGCTTTGTAATTACCAAACATTTATATACATATAAATGATGAACGGGTGTTACTTTATTTTCCAGAATTATAATCTCCAAAATCTTGAGCCGTTACATTTGTTCAGCCAGTTTTGATTTAAAGGCAAATGGTTTTCATTATTAATAGTTCCTCAAGTATCACTTTAAAAATAAGTTCACCAAATGTAGTCAGAACCTTACGTATTTCTCGATATTGTTAGATCTTATGCAGACATATTCTTATCAGATGGTTTGCTTACAGCAGAACTTTTCTTTAATTTTTTGTTGCATGCTGGCTACGTTCCATTTCGAATACACTGGTTCAAGATCCAAAAAAATGTACTTTAATTACGTTTTAACAAAATAGTAGATATTCGAAACAAAAATCCTTTAATTCTTTTCGCAACATTTTACTACTTGAAGAAATCATTGAAAAGTTATGAAATGTTCTCAAATGCTTAGAAACATTTTTGTTGCAAGAAAATACTCGATAAGATATTATTCTCCTTCTTAAGATAGCGCATGTCTGTTATTTCTGAGTTTTCAAAGACTGAGAGAGCAAAAAGCTCGTTCACCTCAGGTGCAGCTCCAATCCCCTAGATTTAATTTGCCACCTGTTAGATTTCTTGGCAAGCACAACTTTTTCTATAAAACAATTTTATTCTTCACCGCAAAGAAGTATTTATTTATTTGTGTGAATTCGTCTTTAAAGCCATCAGTTGATTAAGTATGCACCTAGCTACGTCTTTCAGGTGTACGTACGACATGTTATTAATTTCTTCTTTTTTTTAAAAAAAGAGGATTTTATTTTATTTGTATGAATAAAAATGTATTAATTTTAAGTGTTAAACGTACAATAAGAGAGTGTAAAGAACAATTTATTATAATTATTATTTTAAAAGAAAAGTAACAAAAATATACAGAATACTTAAAAAACAATCATAATATTGAGGTCTTCGAAACGGGTGTTTCTTAGAGGCGTATTATTTGTTTTAAAAATAAAATAAAACGACCCGAATAAAACAACAAAATGTTGACTTTATTACCTCACAAATTTCATGGCATTTAATGTTTAAAAATAGTTTCTGGAATATGACCGCCGCGCCGTGACTCGGCTTCATGAACGGTCCAATTTTTTTTATCATACAAATTCTTATTTTGACAATGGTAATTTATAGTACATATAATCGAATTTAACACGAAAAGAAAAAAATGCTTTTCTGGGTATCGGGAAGTTTGATAGATATAGATAGGCACTATCTTTGGGAATAAGTTATAAAATATTTGTATGTGAATCATTCTTTGTTCGAGCTATGAGATCACATATATGTCTGCATTTTACTTTATCTGATATTTTTGTTTTGAATAATTCGTTTATGAGTTAATTTTTAGAGCTGATTCCGAATCCACACTCTAATGTTTGACCCGTTTTCAACATTATTTTTATATTTTTAAAGACAACGAATTCGTAATAAGATCAAAAATTGCGTTTTTCTTTTAAGAAACGGTTTTTCATAAAAACTTCAGCATCATTTTTAAGTTTAATGTATGGCAGGTGAAGGCTTACAATTGATGATGATTTTTTCAAAAAAAAGTGATTCCGAAAATTTTAAACGGATTAGATATTATAAAAATAATCGCGAATTTTATTGAAAACAAACTACTCAAAAATCTTTATAAAAAATTACAATAAGAAGATTGAAGTCGCATTCGAACTAAAGCTATCGAAAACCTTAGAAAAAGTTTTTTTTTGCCATCACATTACCTTGTTGATGAGTGTTATTACCACGAACTGAACCGTGTAATTCTTAGGTTATGTAAGCTAAAAATAAAGGAGAATGCTCAAAAATATCCGGGAAGTGGTCTACTTATTGCATGAATTTTAAACTCATTGTAAATGTACGTAAGTCCAGAGGAGAAATACGTTAGATAAAAAAGGTGCATACATAGGTGTATGAGTATGATCACAGTTTTTCAAAAATTGTAATCAAATTGAACAAACCGTTGATCTTACTTTCGAATTGGAAATATTTAGGTGCTGTTCGAAAATCAAATTTGTTAAAAAATAAATAATTTCAAAAAAGTGTACGGAGACATGTAAATGGTATTAATGTTTCTGGATATTATTTTTATTAAATTAAAATTATGCTCATACAAAAATGCATCTATTAATCTGTACGATTTGTTAAACAGTGTCCCACATTAAAAAACGGATTATTATTAAAATATTCTAACTTTCAGCTTACACCCACAATTATTAATAGACTATCTTATAAGCCCTAAAACATTTTTGTGGATCTCTTCCTGTTTATGTTCAAACCGAGTTCTAAAAATAATTAAGGTTCTACCGAGATTTGAACTCGGATCGCTGGATTCAAAGTCCAGAGTGCTAACCATTACACCATAGAACCGATCTGTTTAAAGTTAATCTGTTTAAAATCATCAATTATATATCCACCCACACAATACATAGTCTAGGCACCTACCTTGCCATAAAATAAAATAAAATTGATCTTTACTCAACTCTGCTAATGCGTGAACAGATAATTTAATAAACTCTTAAATAAACACACAACAGATGTTTTTTTTTTTTGTTGTTTTTTTTTCTCCTTTTAGGTTTCCATGCAGATATCGCGGTCACTCATTCATTTATTTATAGGGCTACAAGGTTAATGTCTTTAATTTTGAACTTAAGTCTAAACTGTTTTATTTGAGTTTGTATACATAAATAATGTCTAGGCAAAGTTTTCAAAACTAATTTGACTTTGTTATTTTTGTAGCTTAGAAATAGCGAGATCATTCTTTAAACATTTATACAATATTTCTTTTTTGTAAGCTCCAATATTTCAACACTGAACTATTGAAAAAGTACATTCAATTTTCATAACTATGGTTGGGGATGGCCCTAAATGTGAGCAATATTTAAATTTGTAACCGTAACCGTGACAGTAATAGTAACAGTAACAGTAACAGTAACAGTAACAGTAACAGTAACAGTAACAGTAACAGTAACAGTAACAGTAACAGTAACAGTAACAGTAACAGTAACAGTAACAGTAACAGTAACAGTAACAGTAACAGTAACAGTAACAGTAACAGTAACAGTAACAGTAACAGTAACAGTAACAGTAACAGTAACAGTAACAGTAACAGTAACAGTAACAGTAACAGTAACAGTAACAGTAACAGTAACAGTAACAGTAACAGTAACAGTAACAGTAACAGTAACAGTAACAGTAACAGTAACAGTAACAGTAACAGTAACAGTAACAGTAACAGTAACAGTAACAGTAACAGTAACAGTAACAGTAACAGTAACAGTAACAGTAACAGTAACAGTAACAGTAACAGTAACAGTAACAGTAACAGTAACAGTAACAGTAACAGTAACAGTAACAGTAACAGTAACAGTAACAGTAACAGTAACAGTAACAGTAACAGTAACAGTAACAGTAACAGTAACAGTAACAGTAACAGTAACAGTAACAGTAACAGTAACAGTAACAGTAACAGTAACAGTAACAGTAACAGTAACAGTAACAGTAACAGTAACAGTAACAGTAACAGTAACAGTAACAGTAACAGTAACAGTAACAGTAACAGTAACAGTAACAGTAACAGTAACAGTAACAGTAACAGTAACAGTAACAGTAACAGTAACAGTAACAGTAACAGTAACAGTAACAGTAACAGTAACAGTAACAGTAACAGTAACAGTAACAGTAACAGTAACAGTAACAGTAACAGTAACAGTAACAGTAACAGTAACAGTAACAGTAACAGTAACAGTAACAGTAACAGTAACAGTAACAGTAACAGTAACAGTAACAGTAACAGTAACAGTAACAGTAACAGTAACAGTAACAGTAACAGTAACAGTAACAGTAACAGTAACAGTAACAGTAACAGTAACAGTAACAGTAACAGTAACAGTAACAGTAACAGTAACAGTAACAGTAACAGTAACAGTAACAGTAACAGTAACAGTAACAGTAACAGTAACAGTAACAGTAACAGTAACAGTAACAGTAACAGTAACAGTAACAGTAACAGTAACAGTAACAGTAACAGTAACAGTAACAGTAACAGTAACAGTAACAGTAACAGTAACAGTAACAGTAACAGTAACAGTAACAGTAACAGTAACAGTAACAGTAACAGTAACAGTAACAGTAACAGTAACAGTAACAGTAACAGTAACAGTAACAGTAACAGTAACAGTAACAGTAACAGTAACAGTAACAGTAACAGTAACAGTAACAGTAACAGTAACAGTAACAGTAACAGTAACAGTAACAGTAACAGTAACAGTAACAGTAACAGTAACAGTAACAGTAACAGTAACAGTAACAGTAACAGTAACAGTAACAGTAACAGTAACAGTAACAGTAACAGTAACAGTAACAGTAACAGTAACAGTAACAGTAACAGTAACAGTAACAGTAACAGTAACAGTAACAGTAACAGTAACAGTAACAGTAACAGTAACAGTAACAGTAACAGTAACAGTAACAGTAACAGTAACAGTAACAGTAACAGTAACAGTAACAGTAACAGTAACAGTAACAGTAACAGTAACAGTAACAGTAACAGTAACAGTAACAGTAACAGTAACAGTAACAGTAACAGTAACAGTAACAGTAACAGTAACAGTAACAGTAACAGTAACAGTAACAGTAACAGTAACAGTAACAGTAACAGTAACAGTAACAGTAACAGTAACAGTAACAGTAACAGTAACAGTAACAGTAACAGTAACAGTAACAGTAACAGTAACAGTAACAGTAACAGTAACAGTAACAGTAACAGTAACAGTAACAGTAACAGTAACAGTAACAGTAACAGTAACAGTAACAGTAACAGTAACAGTAACAGTAACAGTAACAGTAACAGTAACAGTAACAGTAACAGTAACAGTAACAGTAACAGTAACAGTAACAGTAACAGTAACAGTAACAGTAACAGTAACAGTAACAGTAACAGTAACAGTAACAGTAACAGTAACAGTAACAGTAACAGTAACAGTAACAGTAACAGTAACAGTAACAGTAACAGTAACAGTAACAGTAACAGTAACAGTAACAGTAACAGTAACAGTAACAGTAACAGTAACAGTAACAGTAACAGTAACAGTAACAGTAACAGTAACAGTAACAGTAACAGTAACAGTAACAGTAACAGTAACAGTAACAGTAACAGTAACAGTAACAGTAACAGTAACAGTAACAGTAACAGTAACAGTAACAGTAACAGTAACAGTAACAGTAACAGTAACAGTAACAGTAACAGTAACAGTAACAGTAACAGTAACAGTAACAGTAACAGTAACAGTAACAGTAACAGTAACAGTAACAGTAACAGTAACAGTAACAGTAACAGTAACAGTAACAGTAACAGTAACAGTAACAGTAACAGTAACAGTAACAGTAACAGTAACAGTAACAGTAACAGTAACAGTAACAGTAACAGTAACAGTAACAGTAACAGTAACAGTAACAGTAACAGTAACAGTAACAGTAACAGTAACAGTAACAGTAACAGTAACAGTAACAGTAACAGTAACAGTAACAGTAACAGTAACAGTAACAGTAACAGTAACAGTAACAGTAACAGTAACAGTAACAGTAACAGTAACAGTAACAGTAACAGTAACAGTAACAGTAACAGTAACAGTAACAGTAACAGTAACAGTAACAGTAACAGTAACAGTAACAGTAACAGTAACAGTAACAGTAACAGTAACAGTAACAGTAACAGTAACAGTAACAGTAACAGTAACAGTAACAGTAACAGTAACAGTAACAGTAACAGTAACAGTAACAGTAACAGTAACAGTAACAGTAACAGTAACAGTAACAGTAACAGTAACAGTAACAGTAACAGTAACAGTAACAGTAACAGTAACAGTAACAGTAACAGTAACAGTAACAGTAACAGTAACAGTAACAGTAACAGTAACAGTAACAGTAACAGTAACAGTAACAGTAACAGTAACAGTAACAGTAACAGTAACAGTAACAGTAACAGTAACAGTAACAGTAACAGTAACAGTAACAGTAACAGTAACAGTAACAGTAACAGTAACAATTTTGAAATGTACTTGATTATTTTGCAGCTGGTTTTCAGTCTGTTAGTTTCTCAAAAAAAACTCGTACTTTATAAGGACATTGCCACATAAACTCTCCGAAAATGTAAGGAAATAGTGAATTTCGAAAATAATTTTGTTCAATTTAATTTTTTTTCTTAAATGTAAAAACATAAACTTAACCTTTTAAGTCTAGAAGCAATATACCTATTATTTGCTATTTACAATTTCAATGACCCTGTATTTTCGTATTCTATAGCATAGTAAAAAAAAACTTTTCTCTAATTACTTACTTTTTGGCATGTTGAAATTTTCAATTCAACTCCATGACATGAAAATTTCATGAAAATCCGTGATATGTACATTATTCAGGTACACAACACACGTTTTCTTCCGAAATCCATTAAATCTAAATGAACCATTTTGCAACGGAAGTATATAGAGCTATGACAAGAAGCCATTCAAACTGACATAAAATCGCAACTCATGCCGAACTGATATCAACTTGATTTAGGGACTTTACCTTACAAAAACTGTAGGTATTGGAATTGGGTGACTATATAAAAGGTGAATTCAATGCTAATAAGTTCATCAACCTTTTTGGGAGCACTCCTTTTCTCTCTCCTAAAATATAGCAAAAACTGATTGATTTGACCTTTGCTCGTTTTTGGTTGTGATTCAATTTTGTTTCTGAGCACTGATTTTTTGGCGTGTATGGGCTCTGTGTCTTGTCTCTTGTGCCATTAATCATTTTTTGTTTTAAGATAAAAATGATTTCATTAATCAAATTTTTATCAAGAAATTGTTAGCCATTCCAGTTGTAATTCTATATCAGTGCTGTGCCGCACTGCTAGGTGCATATACATACATATGTAGCTCATGTACATACATATGTATGTAAATGAATTCATGAATTTCGTCATAGGACCAATTTGTCAAACCTCGTAAGGAAAATGAAGGCATAATGGCGCGGAAATTCATGATGGAGGTATACAAAATAAAACTGGTGAAGAATTTACATACATACATATATTATGTATGAATGTTAGTTTCTCTTTAAAAATGTTTTAAGGATTCTTGTTTGTTTTTTGCTGTATGTTATAGCACGTGAAAACTTTTGACTTTGGGTTAGAAAGGGCCAAAGGGGGTGCAATAGTCAATATAAAGTAATCGTTATACAAACCTTTTCGTGCATTAAACTTAAAGACTGCATTCATGGAATTCACTTAAAGATTGAAGCTTCAAATTTTTCAATCGCCAATCTTTTGTCATTGAAAAGACTGCAATCATTTCTTTTCCAATCGTTTTAATGTAATCAATTGATTGCAATCATTTGAGACTTTGTTCATTCTTGCATTCACTTGAAGTCCTTGTATTCTTGGGAAATTGGAGAAGTGCATCATGAATTAAGAGATTTTAAGGAGATGTGGCGAATAGTCCTAGGAATTATTCCAATATTAGGAAGAGCTCTCAATATATTTAAGACTTTCAAGAAAAATTGCCGATATTTTTCGTGGTATTATCATTAAGAGAAATACTTACTTGATTGTTTAGGGAATTTGCTCGAGAAAATCTAGACATGAACGGATAGAATTAATAATATTCGCGCAAGAGTTCAATTCGTTTCGCATCGAATCTAAGGGCTTATTGTATAATTAAGTTTATTTATTGCAAATTTTAGTTCACTTTTGATTCGATATTGATTCGATTTGAGTAAAACAATTTGATACGTGATTTAATAGTTTTGTTTTACATTGTAAAAAATCGATTTAAATGATTTTGGCATATTGGGAACAATGGTGTTAAAGTCGTCGGTTATTTTTACAGTCATCAATTTTTTTCAAGTTCCAGAAGAAAGATTCTAACGGCCTCAAATCCAATGATCTCGGTACCTAACTTACATAACTCTCGATTAGCTCTTGCATATTTCTAATGTGGCTTGAATTGTTTGGCACATAGCGCCGTTCCTAATTGGTGACATGCCATGTCAAAAGAAGTTGGTATTTATTGACCCATAGTGCTCGATGTTGACGGTGATTGTCTAGCCAACGTAATTTTCAAAGAAATATGGACCAATGGCGCCGTGGTGTTATTGTGACAATTTCAGATTTTTTATAAATAGTTTCGCTGCATTTAATTACGTTTGAACACTTAATTTAATATTCTGTGTACCCTTAACTTGTTTACTTGTGTTACTGAAAAACTCATTAGAGCTTCCGTAAACTTTATTTTCATACACATATCCCACCTATATTGAAAAACCACATCACAGCACTGACTTCAGCAACATTGTTGAATAAATGATCAATATAATACATAAGATGGCCTTGATATGGTCCACGCTTTAATTGATACGCTCACAAAACAAGGCGTTTAATTGATGTGGGTCCCAAATTCCGATTTATTCAAAACAAAAACGCTTCGAAAATATCCATGGGAGCAATAAAAGGCGTTAGTATGCTCATCAATCTCGCAACTATTCATAGTCTGTAATTTGTAGATACATCAGCCATGATGTGTGAGGGGCGAACTGTTCTATCGAAGATACATTCTGATTAATTGCTATATTTTGTGCGTGTGTCGAACGAACCGTAGTGGCTGAACACTGAAGCGGCCAGGTCCTGATTAAATGAGCTGCTGAAAGTGGTCCATAAACAAGGATATCAAGCTGTCCCTTATGACATGTGAGTGGAGTGTGTTGTGCGATAAAATGTATTGATGGAAATAAGTTTATTCCTGCGATTTTATAGTAAACAACAATTCATATCGTCCGTCGTTGTAGTCATACCTACATATATGAAGCTAGAAAAGCACCAGCGAAGCGCCACCGCTGCCCGCCGCCACCGGGTGTACAGCACAACCCGCACCAGCGATGCAATAATAATTAAAAACAATATTCATTCCGGGATTATTGATTGGAAATGCATTTGTGAGCACTCGACGGGTATAACTCAAACTGAACAAAGAAAAATTGTTTAACAAAAATCAAAGAATGAATCACTAATGGATTTCTATACTGGGTGGTAATTTGTTTGATGGATTGCCGAAATGTTTAATCAAAATTGAAACGCTCTGTCTCTGCTCTCTGTATCATGGCATGGAGATTAAAAAAAAATTCGTCGAACAATTTTGGAAATTTTAAATTTGATTAATCTTAATGAATTGAGAAATGTCAAGACTTTTTTTGGACGAAAATCATGAATTTCTTTATGCATTCTGTCTTGTTTGAAAGGCGCTTCACAATCAAGGTGTAGACGAAAAGGGTCTATGAAATAACTCCCACGAAATAAGTCCCACTTTTAAAAACGAAATAAGTCCCACCAAAAATTGCTATTTTGAAAGTGGGAGTTATTTTGTTTTTAAAAGTGGGACTTATTTCGTCAATTGGTGGGACTTATTTCGTTACGCGTTTTTATTTTAAGTGGGACTTATTTCGTTTTGAGTGGGAATAAATTCGTTTTGTAAAGTGGGAGTTATTTCATACCCCTAAATTTATATTTTTTTGGGATTTATTTCGTTTTAAGTGGGACTTATTTCATTTTCATATATATCAACAACTTCTTTCAATAAAAGCACCTGTGGGTGGCTCGCTTCGCGGGTTCTCAGGATTTTAACTCCCTTTTTCGGGGTCACACCCGCTCACGCAACTCCGTTGCTCCGCATAGGGTATGTAAGACGCATGATAGGAGCACATGACGCATACAAACGGAATGCATTGGACAACATTTTAAAATATCGCGAGATGTAAAGCAAGGGGATACAATTTCACCTTTTCCGCAGCTCTAAAGGGAATCTTAAAAAAGCAAGACTGGGAAAACAAAGGATTAAAGTTAAACGGCAAATTTCTTTCAAACCTCCCATTTGCCGATGATATTATACTTATCGCAAACACAAGTGAAGAACTTCAAACGATGCTGAATGAACTGTACTAGAAATGCAAAAGTAAATCAACACAAAACTTAAATTATGACAAATGGTGTTTCTGATCCAGTAAGTGTCAATAACAAAATATTAGAATACGTTGAAGACTACACATACTTAGGTCAAGCTATCTCATTCAAAGATACGAATTAACCATCAAAGTATAAGAAGTTGAACTAATTTTGAAGACGTAAGACACAGACTTAAGAAACTTAAATGGGAATAGGCTGGACCTGTAATACGTACAGCTGATAATCGATGGACAAAATAAGTAACCGAATGGATTCCCTTAGAACGAACAAGAAAAAGTAGGTTGACAACATTTGAAAAACATGCTCACTTTATTGGCGAAAGCATAAGCTAGAAGAAGATTGAGAAACCTGTAGGCTTATGCTCAGATAACTTTAAATGTACCTCTCTTTTCAAATAAAGTTTATTTAAACTAGTTTAAAATATTAATTAAGCTAAGAATTACTTTGTTGTGCCTATTTTGCCCATTTTCTGATTGATTACTATATCTCACAACATTCGTTGATCATAATATTAATTTCCATCAATACCTCTGGGAATCCATGAGAATCTTTTTAACCGTAAATCTCTGCAAAGGTTAACCTTAAAACAAAACTTCATTATGTAATGTGTTAATGAATGAAAAACAAAACCGAATAGTCGCCTTAAAAGTCCGACGTTATTTCCTGATTTTTACATCCGTTTTGCGGCAGCGCTACGGCACGGTAAGAGTCTAATTGCCCAAAATTTCAACTTAAAAGAAACATTTTTTTTGTTGTTTTCTTCTTAAGGCATATTTATTCTATGTTATAACTTGAAGATTTAGACAAAAATGTATATAGTTAAAAATTTTTAAATCCGTAGTTAACATAGAGTAGCATTTCATACTTAATAAAAAAAAACTTTCTTTAGTTATCTTTCCCGCAAAGTGTAAAAACATGACTCACTTGTAAGTTCTGAAAGTTGAAACACTACTGTTCTCCAAAGACATGTACTCTCCGGCACACGAACCTACACATACTTTCGAACAGGTTCCTAACAAAGGTTTAAAACAAAGAGCAGCGATTATGTAATGCAAAAAGTTTAAAAAATGCTTATAAGTCTAAACAGACCCATCGTAATCGTAATCTTCATTCATCTTCTTATCTTGCATGCGTGACCGACTGAATATCCGTGTCTCTCCCGAAATGCTTCGAATTTTGAGCTAAAACCTTACACACATAATCTTGAATAAAAGACAATTTTTTGATGCCTTTTAAGGGGAGTGTACATAATAATTACCTTCCCATTGTAAGTTATTGCAATCGGTACGATTTGTCGCATTGAAAATATTTAAATTTTTCGACCCTAGAATCTAAATCAAAAGTTTTAAGAGAGATGTCTGCCTGTGTATGTGTTCACACTTTTGGGCTACTTTTGTTCGTCGGTCATATCTAAAGAACCAATCTAGATATCGACTTAAAATAAATTTTGTTCTAAAGATAATAACATCAAAAGATCCAGAAAGGACTTTCAAAAAAATTCAGTGGGTGAGTTTTTTACTAAAGCATTTTAAAAAAAAATCAAACATTAGCTAGACCCGAAATATTTCATGAACCAATAACGATAGCGTTTTAATATTATATGTGCTACCAAATTGGTAAAAATTTGATACAAAATAAACACAGTTGACAATTTTTTTTAGAAAAAATTAGCTGACAGTTTTTTTTTTATAAAAAAAAAACATCTAAAAAAAATGACTTGAAGTAACTAAAAACTGATTTTCGACTCGAATATCTCGAGATTTAATTGAATTAAAAATTATTTAATTCTTTACAAAATAACGGGTTATCCGTTTTACGGTTTTTAAGGTATAGGCTGGAATTCGACATCTATCAAACTAAATTGTTAATCCATTTTTTTTGTCAGTTGAAAGTCTGACATTTACGAAAATGGATCGCTTAACTATCGCACAACGCATATAAATTGTAAAAACCTACTACAAAAATGGTGATTGTGCTTTAAGAGGAGATTTTGGTTTACACAATCGGTAAACTACGCAACCAATAGGCAAAATTGTGAAAGAAAATTTAAGAGACTGGTTTGGTTACAGATATTGTAAGGCCTGTGCATCATTGTTTTGCTCGTACCACTGAAAATATCGCTGCTATAGGTGCTGCTATTCGAAGACCCGAATGTGTCAATTTCTCGTCGTTCTCAGGAATTAGGATTGTCTTGCGGCACATTGTGGTGTATTTTGCATTTAGATCTACACCTACATCCATATAAAGTCCAGCTCACACAACAACTGAAGCCAACTGGCCATTAACAACGCGCGTCGTAGATACGTCAAATGGGGCTTAAACAACAGGCGGTGGACGACGTTTTTTCGAACAAAATTTTCTTCAACGACGGAGCACATTTTTCACTAAGTTAAAAAGTCACTGTTTAGTGCGCTTTTTGGTCCGTGGGTGTGGTTGGACCTTAATTCTTCGAAAACGACGATGGAACGACTGTCACCGTCAATTCGGAGCGTTATGGTCACATGATAACCGACTATTTTTTGCCTGCTATTGAAGAATACGACTTGGATAATATGTGATTTCAACAAGATGGTGCCACACAACGAGCGAATATGGCTTTATTGCAAGAAACATTTCCTGGCTGCGTAATATTTCTTCGTGTCAACATCAACTGGCCACCAAGATCATGCGATTTGACACCTCTGCACTAGTGACCGTGGTGGTCATTTAAATAATGTAGTATTTCACATTCACACATAATGTCAACGTTCAAACTTTATAATAAAAAAGAAATATCATGAAAAAAAAATATTTTATTATGTGTTTTATAAACTTTTACTTTTAAAACCGCAACATGGATAACCCTGTATTATTGTTAACAAAACGTTATTTTGTTAGAAAGATCCAACTGGTATTTTTTTACATGAAATAAAAACCATACAAAAATGCTTCTTGACACTGGTAAAAAAAAACAGATATTGAAATCAAACTTGTTTTATCATATGCAAAATATTGTTGCTAACTTGAAATTATTTTTTTAGAAAAATCGCATCTACTACAACTTATTTACAAAAAACTAAACATTGATAAGAACTTGTTTACGTCTCAAGTATCTTGAGAACAAAGGAAGATACATATGTTATGTTTTCAAACTTTTTTTTTATCTTGCACAAAATTTTGTTATAAATAATTTAGAAATTTTGACAGACGGGTATGAGTGTCAAGCTATCAGTGTGGGCTGCGTCCCAGCCTCTTTTTTATTTTCAAATATATTTCAAAGTGCAATGTTTATTATATGATACAAGTTCAAGGAAAATTGATTGATGTACCTAACTTTTTACTCAACTTAGTCTTTTTGGTAGTTTCTGGCTAACACCAAAAACATTTTTTTCATTTGAAACATTCACTTACGTTTTAGAAATGTTCTCAACTTTTTATAAATTCAATCATAAACATTTTTAAGCTTAGGAGTATAAGATCCAAATGTTTGTTTGTGTTTGCCAGGTATCTTATCTAATCGATATTAAGTAAGTGATTAGAGAAGCAGCAAAAAAAAACACTTCCATTAATGAGTTTTTTAGTAAATTCTGACACTCGTCAAATTATGCAACTTTTTATTATTCCAATCAAAGTTTAATTTTAAATATATGTATATAAAATTAAAAAAGCTACGACCCTGTTCTGTCAAACTTATTATTAATCTGTTGTATCGCCTATAACTGCATAATAATCTAAAAATAAAATTCCTCCTACGTCCATATCCTGCCTAAAAACGATCCATCATTTTCAATTGATTTTGCTACACAGCCAAATTAATATACGAAAACTTCCTGCCGCGGCGGTTAAATAATGAAAAGTGAAAGAACGCAATCAAAACACCCACCCAAACGCAAAAGACACGCCAACTCTGTCGCGCATAATATTATGTGTGCTATAAGCGACACCGCGCGGCTCGTTCCCTCCGCATACCCCATCGCCGCCGCTAACACTGGCTGATGGGGGCAGCCTGGGCGAGGCGTGATGTTTATTACTTTGCACGCAATTTTTGTTTGCGCACAACAAACTCGATCAATGAAAATACACTTTTATTCCATTTGCCATAGGAACGCTCGTGCGTCGTATTATACTCGTAAGTATAGAAATAGACGCCCAACGGTGTGACCTAAATTGTTTTCCTATATTCTAACGTCCATAGAGACCGGACCGATTCGCCTGGAATTTAATTCACACCTAGCGGTCACACGGTCGGACTATTTCCAAAATAGAAAAAAGAAAAAAACGAAACCAAAAAAATCCAACTTCTGCGCCATCTGCAACAAATAAATTTTCACTGATCAAACAGACGCCAAAATATTCTGTTGAGTAATTTATTTTACCGACTTGAGTACGAGTCTACTGGGATCGGAACTAGAATATGCATTGCGGTGCGTTCGCTGTGCATATTGTGGGACCGTTTTTGCTGCTACCAAAATAGTTTTGCGAAATTATTTATTTGATTAGATGTCACGCTCCTCCGAAATAAATGAGGCATGAACGGTGTTTTACGGCCGCAGAAGTTAATTAATTATATTGCCGCAATGGGGCAATTAACACGCGTGCCCGCCGCTGCCGCCACCATCGCATCGTGTGTGCTTAGCATGATTTCGAACAAATGAACTATACCCTCTCTCTATTCTTGTGAAGACGAATTTTCTAGGATAAGAAAATATAAATATCCTTTCGGGTTGACACTCTATTCCATATAGGTTAGGTTGGTACAGTTTTGTCCAGAGGACCGATTTACAGTAAGATAGTGAACATAATCTCTGTGCTGTCATATATATTTATAGAGCTAGAGCTTCTCTAGGCCATCGGAACGGAAGAGCTATAAATCCTTTCCGTTCTGGGTTAACGTGTCAACCCGACTCCATCCGAGATGTGTGATACTTTCTCATCCTCATAATAAATAGAAGCCCTACTACTGCTAATGACTTTTACGTATGGGCTTGATGGTTTTGAACAAACAATATGATGTTATATATGTTTGAATACAACTATAGGGAGTTATGTCTTATGTTGGTGAAATAGAACTCTATACTCGCTCTGAAAGAGACATCTTCTGATATTCCAGAAAAGTATTTCACAACCAAGTACGTACATATGGGATAGGGAATTTTGTCGTGATGTTCTACTATTTTATTTGCTTGTTCTGCACTTGAAAATTAAATTTAGATAATTTCAAGCACAAGGATGCACAGCACATTGAAAAAAGGATTTTCTTCTTATTCTTCGTTTTTTCGTTGTTGTTTTTTTTCTTATTTTGTTTGGAAATGAAAATGTTTTAAATAAAACTTGACGTTCTTTCGAAAGGAGAAGAGGGAACATTTTATAAAGTATGAACTGAAGTGGAGGGGATTTGTGATGAGCTTTGATATAAACAAGCTAGTTTTGCAAATGGATTTGAATATACAGTGTTGCCAGAATATAGACATTTATTTAATTTTTGTTGAGCTATGAGATTATGAAAAGTAAGAGAAGTGAATTTATCTTTGCAAGAATACGAAAAAGGGTGCTTTGTTGTAACAAAACGAAACAAAGTAAACGCACGCAATGAAAAATGAAATGAAATGAAAAGATGCGAAGCCAAGCTAAAGAACAAATTGCGAAGGTCCAAGAAGAAAATCGAAAAGGCTATAACCGAAAGAGAAAAGCTGCTACGCAATACCAATTGGGCGATCTGGTTGCGATAAAGAAAGGGCCTATTATGGATCACAACTCAACTTAGTTGAGTTGTAATCAAGACAACTCAATTTGAAGACAACTGCAAAAAAAATTCGTATTATGGGAGACAACTTTTTTCAGTTGAGTAGACCAAATACATTGCCTACTTTTATGTGCTTGTTTTGTGTCAAAATCAGCTGTGTAAAGTAAAATACGTAGGTATTTCAAAGTTTTGAATTCAGTGCAAAATGTTATTAAAAAGACAAAATAATACGAAATGGAGAGTTGTATTGAGTTGTTTCTTGTAAATTCGGAAAAAGAAAATCCCCTCAATGTTGCACTGATGAGAAAAAATATTAGAGATCGCTCCAATCCATTGGAACTTCCAAACAGAAGTATTTTTTGTAAACAAATTCTTTGATGAGAAGTGTTGATTTAATGACTCCGTTTTGTTGCAAAGTTATAAGTTATTTTAGACTCCACAAAGACAAATTTGTTTATTTGCTAAACAAAATCAAAGATTATTTGAAACAACCATAGCGTTCCTCCACAGTGCCACCAATTCTCAAACTCTGCACTGCCCTACATTTCATGGCATAAGGAAGTTGCCAAAAGTGCAGTGGTAATGATTTTAATGTAGGCCTTGCTCAACCAACAGTTTCGGAAGTAGAAGTGCTAGACGTAGTTGAAGAACATATCTGACCAATTTGAATTTATCGAAGATTTATTTTTACCAGAAAACCAGATTTCCTGGAGTAATAGGATGCATCGATGGAACTCATGTTCGAATCATAGCACCAAAAAAATCTTCAACATCTCTATATATGTATGTAAATAGAAGAGGTTACTACAGTCTGAATGTCATGATTGGAAGTGTATGTTTCTGCTGATGAACCTCAATCAACCTCTCAAATTGGGCAGGTTTTTTGATTTTTGTCTAAAAAATTATTTTCTTACAAACGTTTATATTATTATTTGTAAAACTTACATTTTTTTCTCCATTTTCTTAATAAAATTGCTTTTCAATTCACTGTTGGTGCGTACCGATATTTTTTTGTACACACAAATGCACTACACAACCGGTAAATAGCAGTTGTTGAATTTTGATATCAATCACAACTGAGAGACAACTCAACTGGCTTACATAATACCCCCCAAACACACTTAAAAAGTCAACCATTTCTCGGTTGACTACTGGTTGACTTGTGACAGTCAACTAGTTGTGATCGGTAATACCGATTGCCGGATTACAACTCAACTTTGTTCTTAGTTGTCTTACATAATAGGCCCCGAAAACTCAATTTGCACCCGGAACTAAGCTGTACCCATTATACTTAAGCGAAACGACCGATATGAAGTTCGTAAAGTGGGAGTTCATGAGGGACCAAATTCTACCTCGTCCTCCGCTGACTTTATGAAGCCCTGGCGAAATGAAGATGACAGTGAAAGTGATAAAAATGATGAAAATGATTCCGAAGGTAATTATGAAGATGTTACGAAATTTTAGCGATGAAGAAACCTTACCAAAGATGACTGTTCGTCTGAGGCAGCCGACAAGAAGGATGGCCGAATGTAGGATGACTACATACATATCCAACTAAATAAACATCCTAAATTAAAGCCATTGAACATTTGCACTATTATTATTCAAATAATATTTCCAAATCATTCCGTTTCGAAAATTCATAATTTACGAACTAACTAGACTATTAAGATAAAACTTAACGGAATAAGCAAGTATTCTAAAAAGTAAAGTTAAGTAAAGTCAAAGGAAAGTCAAGTTAAGAAAGTCAAGTTAAGAAAGTCAAGTGAATGTCAAACTAAAGTCAAATTCAAATCTCATATTTTCTATATTTTTTCTATAATTCAAATAACTAAATTCCATTAAAATTATAATTTCATTTAAATCAAATAAAACTATTAAAGTGAATTAAAACTATTTAAAATTAAACACTAAATTGGGTGACACAACATTCCGTTGAAAAATAGGGAACTCTCAACCATTCCTGTGTGCGAGTACTGTTGTCAGGGATGGAGGGGACCTACACTTTTAAGCCGAATCCGTACGGCTAATTTGAGAAAGCACTTTTCATGACAAGAATTACTCTTGGAGAATTTGTCAATTCCTCGAGAGAGGCAGTACTTGTGAAAAAATCTTTAGATGGCATAGGCAGGGATCAAACCCAAGACCTCTGGGATGACAGTCCAACGCACTAACCATTATGCCACGGGTACCCAAAAAAAGCAAACAAACTCTATAGTATTCTAATTTATTCCCTTTCCCTCCCCTAAATATATTAATTTAACTGTTTAAGTAATTAAGTAAGTTCATTTCATTTTATTTACCAATATGTTAATACAGTTTTTATATAAACATACCGAATCTTAAAGCTAAAGCGATATTGGCAAAGTACGTATTGATAAACATGTAAAGCGATTTAAAAAAAAAAAAACACATTATACATACATACATATAATTCAAACGAATTCAGTTATTAATAGATTTCTTTATTTTAAAATTGACTTTAACAAACTGTATAATAGTTTCCATTTAATAATCCTAATTTTCTTGCATTGTTAAGCTGTTTTTTCAAAAAAAAAAATAAAGTCCTTCGTGTTTTAATACTAAACAAATACTATAATGAAATGAAAGCAGTCTTCTTTTGTCCCAATATTGCAGAGAGTACAGAATTGCTGGAAATTTACGTAGTATTGACTTTTATTTATTTGAAAATAACTATTGTCTAAGACCTCCCTTTTTCAGTAAAATAGTATTTGAAATCCATCTATATGGATTCAACTTGACTCCTAGATAATTACAGTCTTTAGTGATTTCAAGTCGTGACCATTAAAGAACAAACTGTCTCTAACAACACTGTGAGATCTTTCGAATACCATGATTTTGGATTTTTCGACATTTATTTTAAGTCCCCATTTATTGCAATATGTTGAAAACCAGCTTATCATGAGCTGTAAATTATCTGGTGTCTCTGAAAGAATTACGATAAATATTCTTTAGACGATCGTCTGAAGAACATTTATCGTACATTCAGCGACCCTAATTTCACGGCATATACTTGCCAAAATCGTTTATAAACAATGCAAACAAAGCACTCAGAAGGCATCCTTGTTTAACACCAGTATTAGTATCGAACCATTGTGAGAAAAAAGATCCAGCCCATACCGATGCCTCTGTACTAGTTAAAATATTTCTTAAAACATTTTATAGATATTCCGAGATTTTGAAGAGGTAGGAGTTGGAGTTAGATTTGGTTGGTTTATACATACAAGTGCGTATCTATTCACAAGGTCGAAAGCTGAGTTAAAATAAAAAAATGCGTAGATCTTTGTATTTACCAGAGTGTTGAGTTCATGAAGAATATCTGATACACGAATTTATATCCTTTGAAAACAACTCCATAGATTCATCAGATGAAAAAATTTCGGTGATAGCTATTCAAGCTTTCATTCATCCATTTAAACTGTTTATAAATAATGATCCAGGACAATTTGTCTCTCAAAATACAGAATTTCTTATTGATAGCCATATCAAATATTAAAAGTTATTTATTGTTTAAAATTTAATTATTTTTTTTTCTCTAAAAAACATTGCATTCAATATTACAATAACGAAGAATGTAAGCAAGTAGTCCCATATGTCAGTCTTTAGTAAAAGCATTAGAAGTGTTAATTATCTAGTTGTAAAATTAATCAGTTTGAACAGTTTCTCAGTTTAATATAAGGGTCATAATTTGTCAAAGTTTCAGAAATAGCTATCTATATTTTTTTTTAATATAGTTTTTAAACCGTTGTCAAGGTTACTACCCAAGAAACGTTCTTAATTATTTGGTTTATATTTGGATCAACATTTTTGAATTGATCTGAGAAACAATTGTTTCCTTTTTATTTCATGAAGTTAATGTTTTTTTAGCTGAGCACTTCAACAGTGGAATCAGCTATGTATTCTAATTTAATCTTTAATAGCTTTGGAAGGAATTCATCAACTATAGAAAAGCCATTCAAATTCATTTAAGAATGAGTTTGAATGGGAAATAGAATACCCTGATAAACTGAAAAACGATTAGGGAGCGGTTCGAAAAACTATTTTTCAAAATTCTGTATAATACTTACTAACTATCTTAAGGTGGCACTACAGTCGGGAGCGGACCTGGGCATCAACCAACATGCGTCTCCAGCCAGCTCGGTCCCTAGCTAGCTGTCTCCAGTTTCGCACGATAAGTTGGTTGAGGTCCTCTTTACTACTCAATTGCCTTCTAAATCCAAAGAGGCACCGATTTGCAAGAGTTATTCTTCGTTTGATTTCAGCGCTGGTGTCTTTGTCTGAATTTATAGCGGAGCCTAGGCAGACAAAGTCCTTAACTTCCTCAAAGTTATAGCTGTCCATGGAGAAGTTTTTTCCAAAACGACATCGTTCAATGTCCTTTTTTGTTGACAGCATATATGTACTTGGTCTTGCCCTCATTGATCAATAAACCCATCTCCTCTGCTTCCGTCACAATGCTCGAAAACGTGCCACTGACATCACGCTTTGATCTTCCAATTATGTCAATATCATCGGCGTATCCAAGTTATTGGACAGACCTTTAGAAGAATGTGGCTCTGGTGTTGAAGTTTTAGATTTGCACAATTCTTTCCAGAACCC
Organism: Eupeodes latifasciatus; assembly: GCA_920104205.1. Taxonomy (NCBI): domain Eukaryota; kingdom Metazoa; phylum Arthropoda; class Insecta; order Diptera; family Syrphidae; genus Eupeodes; species Eupeodes latifasciatus. The sequence continues at coordinate 158,011,895 of OV049924.1, forward strand.
ACGCGACATCGGTTCTGGTCTTTTCCGACTTTGATAGAGTAGCGTGCATTCTCTATCATCATTCTGCTCAAACGGATAAGTTTGACATTGATGCCAAACTTATCCGTATAGATTCTGTCATACGCGCCTTTAAAATCGATAACGAGATGGCCGGTATCGATTCAAAGTTCCTGGTTCAGGTTGTTGACGAACGGCTTCACACGTCTACATAATACGGCAGAAAGTATCTTATATGCGATGTTCAGGAAACTGATGCCTCTGTAGTTGGCGCAATTCAAAGGGTCTCCTTCTGTATGATACTGTTTGGTCATAATTCTGTATGTGCTTAAATTCTGTATTTCTGAACACTATATGCCAAATAGTTGTACATATGAACAACTGTATGTCATAATACTGTATCTCCAAATTTCTCATCACAAAATACTGTATATATAATGAAAGATATTGATTTGCCAATTTTTTTCAATGGATATTTGATTTTAATAAACACAATCTACGATTTACTTTGCATTTTTTTTTAAATAGAATTATTTATCAAAGTTGTATTTTAAATTGGTAAAACCGTTTCACTTTTCAAGTAAGGTCTGATAAATTGAAAAGTGAAAAATCTTTTTACTTTGAAAATTTTGTGAATAGTATTTTTTGCAAATTTGCAAAGTGGAAAGTGTTTGCTGAAATAGGCCCTGATTTTAAACAACATGTACATAGGTAAAAAAGCCAGCCCTTTATTTAATGTGTCATTTTTCTTTGAAAACCAGAACAAGTGTTGTATTAGAATTGAATTAAAAGGATAATATAAATTCAGGTTTATTGAAAGAATATTAATTCATGTTACCGTCCTAATATTTTATGCGAAATAGAATAAATGAAAAATTGTTATGATTCCTTATTCTCAAAAATATTTTGCTTTAAAAAATCTGTATTCAAATCTTTAGATTATCAAAAGAATGTTTCTTTTTCAGACTATTAACAGCATTTTGTTTTGCAGAATTTTGAGCGAACTGAATGTTGTAATATAGGATTTTGACACCAACCAAAATTTTTATTTTTTAAAAAATTGAAGGTATGTTATTTTATTTATTTATTTTTTTTGAATCAGTGTAATGCAGAATTTGCATTCGAGAATCCTTTTTTTCGTCTTTCGTTCTTTGATAAATATTTAATTCGACCTCCAAAAATTATAAGTCAATTGTAAAAACCTTGATGCCTCATTCTATCAAAACACATTTTATGATATTGTCCAACGTGTCTCAAACATTAATTTGAAAACGAGATCTCGAAGAAAGTAAAAAATGTTTAATGATTTTACATAAATTGTCAAATTTTCGTAAAAAAAATATTGGATAGATATTCCCTTTTCTTACAGAAACATTATTTTTTCATTAGAATTACTGTCTAAATACCAAAAATCATCACATGAGTTGCGAAAATAAAAATTGAAATTTTTAAAAAAGAAGCATTTTCCGTTCGTACTTGAACTTAAAGATTCTTATTATCCTTCGGCATTCGTATCATAAATATTTTAATGCAAAGAATTTGATGTTGTGAAATAAATAAAAATCTATATCATTTTTATGTTACTTTAAAAAAAAGCTTAATAATACCCATGAACCACATCTACTCCTAGTATATAAACCAAAGAAAAGTTTAATTAATTAGCTTTTTGATTGACTTATTTTTCGGTCCCCGATGAGGAAGAGAATGGCCATAAAATTGAAATACCAACCGGCAACTCCAACTGTGCCTCGACAGACACACAAATAAATACAAAATATTTTTACTTGGCACTGGCAGCGAGCAGGAATTTAAATACAAGAACCAAGTTTCTTGTCCGATGTCATGTATATACATTATAATATATATGTACACATCTATAACATATGTATGTATGTACATAAACTATATATTTTTGTTTCGACAAAATAAAATAAAGCCCAGGATATCTTTTTAAAGGAAGAGAAGAAGAAAAAAAAAAAACAAAATAAATATCCTTAACTTGAAAAACTGATGGCAACTTTGTATTTTTATGTTCTTTTATTTGCACAAAAAAAATGTATCAAAAACAAATAATACAAAAATATATGTATTTAGAATACCAACTTTTAGAAACTACAACATCAGTAAAATCTATAAACATTGGAAATATTTGCAATAAATTCCTTTAAAATAGGAAAAGATACATTTTTCTTTACTTGAAGTGTTTAAGGATAGGTATTACCTACATATATCTTGAAATTTAATAATGTAAATACAACAGTAACTTTAGAACTACTAGTCCGTGAACGATGTGTTGAAATTCCTCCAGCTCTTCCCTTATCTTGCCAATTCCTCTGCAAACGTTCTTTTCTACGTGCTTCTCGGTTTTTCAACTCTTCTGCCTTCTTGAGTAAGCAGGTTTCACTGCATCGCCTGACCTGCAACGGAGCCACTAGATGTTCGACCGAAGCGTGTATCTCAACGCCACTTACATTTTCGTACATAATAGAGCCAATGGGTTCCTGACCCGTTTTCCTGTTGACGCTTGGGCCTAAATACAAACCTTTAAATCATTCATAGGCAAATTCGAATAAGGGATTTTTAGTTTCCTAGTAAAGGGTGGATACATTTTAAAATTATTTAGGAAATAATTGCCGTTTCTTTTTATTATGATAATATTGGTATGGTTCATACCATATTATCATAATATGATATCACATGGCGGACAATTGACATCTGATGTGGCAAGACCGTTGAATTTGTCGCGGAAAAGAGCCATTGTTTCGTTAGCTGTGTGACAATTGGACCATCATCCTATTGAAACCACATATCGTCTACATCCACATCTTCCAATTCAGACAATAACAAGTTAGTTATCATCTCACGAATATAATTCACAGTAACTGCTGACCGGCCTCATTTTGGAAAAAATACGGCCTCATGATGCCTCCAGCCCATAAACCACACCAATCAGTACATAAACCACACCAATCACCCAATTGGTTATTCGAAAATCATTCTTGGGTTATCATTCACTCAAATGCAGCAATTCTGCTTATAGACAAATTCTATGAAGTGAAAATGTGCCCATCACTGGAGATGATTTTCTTCGAAAACTGATCATGCCACCATTCTGACCATCGACGATGCTTGAAATGGTCAAAAGGTCTTTGTTCTTGAGCGTGTAAAGGCAAGTCTTTATGGATAATGTTCATCAACGACAACGACGAGGGTGGGAGGTTGGTCACGAGGACAAGTTGATGTGGACGGCTCTTCAGACACACTCTAGTGAAGAGCAGCAATATTTTCTACAGTACGAGCTGTACAAGCATGCACTGGTGTTTTCACATCTCCTACAGACCCAGTTTGCCGAAATTTGTGCACGATTTTTCGTATGCACATTTGGACGTTTAAACTGACCTAAAAAATCACGAAGTGCACAATATGCATTTCGATTTAAACGCCTATTTTCATAATAACCCTGAATAACTTTATCGCGTTGATCGATTGTTTATCTCTCCATGGTTCAAATAGAATTATTCTGAAATTGAGAAATATCAAAAATGAAATGCAGAAAAAACTTGACGCTTAGGTGTGGTTAACATTCAACATCGGCCCTTAAAATTTAAGCACTCTTTATAACACATTTGATGATATTTTGCAAGTACTGCATCCGTATAATATAACTGCTTCAATTATTGAGGGGAACAGACGAAGCCTTGTGTTTAAGATAAGAGATTATTTTGCCCGTCAAACATTGAACTACATCCTTTACTAATACGTCTGGCGACGTCTAGCTTCATTCTGAGTTCAGTTGAGGCAGTTGATGAGTTTTGAGGCCGATCATCTTCATTTTCCCAATTTCATTTTCAGTCCCAAGATTTTTAACACTCTCTCTCTAACCTTGTTGTCATTTGATGGAGATGGGAAACAAACATTTATTGCAGATTAAAATAATATCTATTAACTGTCTATTTCAATTGTATAGGGTGCGTCAGAGAAATGGAAATGGTTTTAAAAAATCATAACTCAATTTCTATTTGAGATAGAAAAACGAATTTTGCGGCGTTGAAAAGAAGCAAACAACGTTATTCAGAATATGGCCCGATTTTCTATACATTGATACAAATGTAACAAAAAAAATTCGTTGACTTTCTCATAAACTTTGAAATGTTGGTAGAATGTTGTCGAATTGAAGCTTCAAATACCCCATGAAAAAAGTCGGTCACTGATAAGTCAATCGAGTGCAACAGTCAAACGTTTTCTGAGCTACACAAAAATAAGTGGTTGCCAAACATTTTGTGTAAAAAATGAAAAAATAAGGATGGATGGCGCCTAACGCCGCTGCTACTCCCATCCAAACTGCTTTTTTACACACAGATTATGTTTTACAGAATTCGGTAACCAATTTTCGCAGAGTTGTTTCGGTAAAAAACTTTATTTTACAATCCATATTAAAATGTTTACAAAACTCTTTAACTGTAACCGTATAAGAATCATAGAATAAATAAATTAGGTGGCGTAACAGTTCATTGAGAACTAGGGCCTAGGGCCTAGGGACTAACAACTCTCAACCCTTCCCCTTACAGTTTTAAGGCGAGTCCGAACGGGTAATTTGAGAAAGCACTTTTCATGACAAGAATTAGTTTTCGAATATTTGTCAATTAATCGCAAGAGGCAGTACCCATGCAGGGATTGACCCCTAGACCTCTGGCATGTAAGAATCGCTTTGGCGAAAAAAGAACTATTGCAAATGTTCGCTGGTTGACAGACCAGTCGTATATCAGGGTTCGTTATAGTACTGAAAAAATTGACCTCTTTCCAACACCGAAATATAAGTTTACCTAAAACAAAAAAGAGATGGCGCTATTATTTTTTAAAATCCTTTCTAGTTCTCAGATGGACTCTGTATTAATTTAGCCTTTCTCAGTCGTGAAAAGTCTCTCTAAGACGGTGAAGACGGTGAACACCAATTTTCATGAAAAGGTAACAGGGTAGATATAACAAACTATAGGCCCATTGCAAAGCTTTCTTGCATTGCTAAATTGTTTGAACAAGCTGTTTGTGAAAGTGTAGCATTATTTAGTAAAAATTTCATTTGCGAACAGCAACATGGTTTTGTTGTTGTCGTTACAAATCTCCTCACATTCTCAAACATATGTTCAAACGCTTTAGAACAAGGTTATGAAGTTGACTGTGTATACACTGACTTTTCTAAAGCTTTTGACGGCATTATTTTATTTAAACTCAAAGCTTTTGGTTTTCCACCATTTTTCGTAGCTTGGATCAAATCAAACCTTGAAAACAGATCCTATGAGGTAAAATTTAGAAATTGTCATTCTGAACCTTTTGTTGCTTAATCTGGTGTTCCCCAGGGAAGCCATCTTGGCCTTTTCTATTCATCCTGTCTATTAACGACGACGTATCGTCATGTCTACGCTCACGTGAAGTTCTTATTTTTCCTGATGACATGAAAATTTTTAAGGTAATAAAGTCCACCCAAGATCGTATCCTTTTACAAGCAGACATTGATAGTTTCACATTTTGATGTGGCAAAAATAGCCTTACCCTTAACCCTTTAAAATGCCAGACGATAACTTTTACTAAAAAACGAATCGGTAGTGTATTTGATTATTATATATCACAGTAACTCTGTCGCGTCTCAACATTTAAAGATTTAGGTGTTCATTTCTGTTCGAACTTAGAATTTACACATCACATTAATTTTATTGTTAATAAAGCAAGTTCTATGCTTGGTTTTATAAAACGCTGGGTAAAGGAGTTCAATAAGCCCTATGTTACTCTTTCTTTGTACAACTGTCATATGTTTGTCTTCATCTTGAATATGCTTTGCAGGTATGAACTCCCTATTACGAAATTCATAAAAAAACGTATTTAATCAATTCAACATAATGCGGAGCAAATTCGCATCGTCACCCCCAAGTGGTGCCCGCTGGATAACCGTAAGGTGAACTAACGACGAGCGTTGGATCTATTGAATCCAAGAGCTGAGACACCTGAGCTACCTTCTCAGGAATTAGGAGCAAAAGATAAGATAATCGCTCTGAAGAACCAGCTCTCCAAGAAACCTAAATAGAAGAGGTAACTGAGCTATTTATGGGACTAAACAAAAGTTACAAAAACAAAAACAAATATGGCAATGAGTAAAACAAATAGATATAATACCCCAGGTGGCAATCCAGATAAACTGGTAAATCCACTCTCTTCGGAGATCGGTCCTATGGATTCTGGGGAGGACCAATTATTGCTTCTAGGAAATAGACGGAGTTCAAAAACACTAAGAACTCCACCAAAAATATCACCAAGGGTTACTCCATCGAAAACCCCAACGCAAAAATCAAATGACATAGAAGTCATTAACGAAAAAGGAACCATCTATGAAAAGATCGAAACAAAAGATCAGCAGTGTTTCACAAAAAACAACGAGATCCACCAAGTTGAATCCGAAAATTATTTCGATAAATGGCAAATAGAAATCTTAGCCAGAAAACAACTTGAAGCCCTTGTTGAAAGTCTTCAGCAACAAGTGAAGAGACTCGAAGAAAAAGTCAGCTTGCTCGACAAAAAGTCCGTGAAAGACAACATATCAAGTCAAAAGTCACCAGTAGTGAAAAGCCCACAAAAAACTGCTAATGAGTTTCATACTGATGAGGAAGAGCTCCTCCTTGAAACTGAAGGAAACCGAAATAAACGTAAGTCAAAGAAACGAAAAGCAGAGAGTAGCCCAGAGGCTGTTATAAAATGTCAGCAAACAGGTTCAAAATCAGATACTGCTACAATAATGAGAGCATCCAATAAAGAAATAAGAGATTTACCCCAAAATAAGTCTCACGTTAAAGGTACCAGGCAAACTGCCCCACCTCCAATTATGATCTCCGGATTGGCAATGTTTGGCGAGCTAAAGAGCATAGTAGAAAAATGCACGAATAAGGCATGTAAATATACATCATACAATAAAGACAATTGGAAAGTCATTGTTGAAGACGCCGATGCGTATAGATCTGTCACTGAAGAATTGAACAAAAAGAAAATTCAGTGGCACTCGTACGAAAATAAAGCTACAAGATCGATAAAAGTAGTAGCAAGAGGCCTTCACTCTTCATGTGTTGCCAAAGAAATTGTCGAAGACCTTATACAAAAAGGCTTTCAAGCTCTCGATGCCACTCCACTGGGGTATCAACGACAAAAAAGAGATCTCTACCTTTATTTATGCTCACGTTTGAAAATAAAGAAAGTCTCGATAAGATTTACAGTATTAAATCAATTATGGGCATAGTTGTCAAAATTGAACCACTGCGAAAGTCGAAAACTGTTCCACAATGTAAGCGCTGTCAAGCCTTTGGGCATACACAAAAATACTGCAATCGCGAGTTCGCTTGTGTTAAATGCGAAGGCAGACATGCAACTAAAAACTGTCCCATGGGCAGAGAACAGAAAGCGAAATGTGTTAATTGTCAAGGCAATCATCCTGCACGTTACAGAGGATGTCCAGTAGCAAAAAAGTTCCAAGACACAAAAAGAAAAAACAAAACTGGGAACAAGTTTAGAAACTCAACCAACACAAAACCAGTAGTTGAAAGCAAAAAAGTAACGGTCGATAACATTACTAAAAATCAACCGGGAAAAGCAATTGCACTAAGCAAAAGTGATGAAAATAAATCCTTTCCCAGATTGTAAAAAATGTGCGGAAGAATGAGGAAACTTCTATAAAAGAAATGCTGGAACTCATCCTGAAAAGGATTGACCAACAAGATTTAAACATAAAACAGCTAAGCGAAGAAGTCGCTCTTAAAAAACAATGATGGACAGAACACTCAAAATCGCAACATGGAATGCAAATGGTCTTTTACAGCATGTATCAGAACTAAACATCTTTTTAGACATAGAGCATATAGACATTTGTTTGGTGTCCGAAACCCACCTCGCTATTGAACAAAGTCTTGATAATAAATTACCAAATTATAAATGTTATCACGCTCCGCACCCAGCTGACAAAGCTAGGGGAGGATCAGCAATACTTATAAAAAAGTGCTTAACACACTATGAAGAACCAAAGTTTACTAAAGAAAACATGCAAGTAACAACAATTAGTATTGGTATAAAAAAGAAAGAATTCAAAATAGCAGCTATATACTGCCCTCCGAGGCGCTCTCCAACTGAAGAAGACTATGCAGAACTCCTACATTTGTTAGGACATAACTTCCTTGTTGGTGGCGACTTCAATGCTAAACACACCCAATGGGGATCTAGGCTCATAACAACAAAAGGTAAACGGCTATACCAAGCAGGCCGAAAATACAACTGCGAATTTTATTCTTCTGGTTCGCCAACATATTGGCCATCTGATACTAACAAAATACCAGACCTTATAGACTTTTTCGTAGTTAAAGGTATTAAACGAAATCATATAAGTGTCGAAGGTAATTACGATTTATCATCAGATCATACTCCAGTAATTTTATCACTGAGCGAAACAGAAATAATAGAAAAAAGTAATCCCAAGCTCGTGAATAACAGAACAAACTGGAACGAATTCAGAGACAAACTTGAAAATTTTATAAACCTAAGATCCCCTATGCAAACAATTGAACAAATTGATCATGAAGTAGAACAATTTATTGCTGATGTGCAGCAGGCTACAGAAGAAAGTACTCCAACTATTTCGAATGCGAGAGAAAAAGAAATAAAATATCCTATCGAAATAAAGGAGTTGATATTGGAAAAAAGAAGAGCTAGAAGAAAATGGCAATCCACGAGATTCCCAGATGATAAGGTAGTTTTTAACCGTCTTAACAACGAATTAAAAAAAAGAATCTGTGAGTTTAAAAATGATTCACTTAGTAGATTCCTGAAAAGTCTGACGACGGATGCTTCTCCAGAATACTCCTTATGGAAAGCAGCTAAGCGCCTAAAAAGACCTCAGACACAAAACCCGCCGATAAAATCTCAAGATGGTAAATGGATCGGAAACCCGAAACAAAAGGCTGATCTCTTCGCTGAACATCTCGCGAATGTTTTCAAGCCATTCCCAGCAAGCACAGCTACAGATCCCTTACAGTTTGTTGGCAGAAACGACGAATGTGAAATACCTTTTGTCACGCTCAAAGAAGTAAGAAGCATGTGTCAACATAAGTTGTCAAACAAAAAATCACCAGGGTACGATCTTATAACTGCTCAGGTTCTGAAAGAAATGCCTCTTATAGCCTTCAAGAAACTCCAATTTATAATAAACGCATGCCTTAAACTAAGATATGTGCCACATCATTGGAAAATTGCAGAAGTCATTGTTATACCTAAACAAGGTAAGCCACCAACAGAAGTTACATCTTACAGACCAATATCGCTTATACCAATCATGGCAAAAGTTTTTGAAAAACTGCTACTGAAAAGGCTTAGCAAAATAATTGAAGAAAGAAGACTAATTCCGAGCCATCAGTTTGGATTTAGAAATAAACATTCCACGATAGACCAAGTGCATCGAATTACGGATGTTGTGGAAAAGGCACTTGAAGAAAAACAAGTATGCTCGTCTGTATTCTTAGATGTTGCTCAAGCTTTTGACAAGGTTTGGCACTTGGGACTTGAGTACAAACTGCATAGGGACTTCCCCAGGCAGTACTACGAAATACTGAAATCCTACGTTACGAACCGACTCTTTAGAGTACGGTACGACCAAAATTACTCGGAACTTAAGAAAATTGAAGCTGGTGTACCACAAGGAAGTGTCCTAGGACCAACCCTGTATCTGTTATATACAAGGGATATTCCAGTGGACATCAACGCTATCATGGCCACCTTTGCTGATGATACTGCAATATTGGTGCCAGATAAATCCGTTACGAAGGCTACACAAAAATTGCAAAATGCAGTCGATAAAGTTAGTGATTGGACGCACAAATGGCGTATCAAATTAAACGAAACAAAATCGACGCATATAAACTTTACAAACAAAAACATAAACAATGTTCCAATTTTTATAAACAGTACAGAAGTACCTTACTCCAATACCGCCAAATACCTTGGAATGAATTTGGATGCAAAGCTTAAATGGAAAGAACACATCAAAAAGAAAAGAGAAGAACTAAACTTGAAGTACAGAAAAATGTACTGGTTAATAGGAAAGAACTCTGACCTATCTATCCAGAACAAACTAATGTTATATAAGCAAGTATTGAAACCCGTTTGGACATATGGCATCCAACTATGGGGCTGTACAAAGAAAACAAATGCTGAACCCATCCAAAAATTCCAAAGCAAGGTCCTTCGTGGAATAATAAATGCCCCTTGGTATATAAGAAATAGCGATCTACATCGTGACCTTCAAATTGAAATGGTTACAGAAGTGGTTAAGAAACACGCTGTATCACACAATCAGCGACTGCAAAGTCATACTAACTCTGAAATGGAGACCGTATTAAATGTACGAGACAATGTTCGGAGATTAAGAAGAACCAAGCCTCATGAGCTGATGGGCTAAAAGCTACGGGAAAGTGTTATAACCTTAAACTTCCCCCAATGCGATTTAAAAATTAAGAAATAAAAATCATTTGTCGATCTTTCATAGATTGGTCCTGATTCACCGGTGGTTTTTAGTGCGGTAAGAGTCCCACACTACTCGGTACCGATTCTTACCGAGTGTCTTTTGAAGATTTCCATCGGATAAAAAAAAAAAAAAAAAAAAACATAATTTCATTCGCTTTGCTCAAAAGGGTCTTCCTTGGGATGATCCTTATGATCTGCCTCCCTATGAACATCGTATTCTGCTTCAAATGCAATCCCTCCATCGAAGGCGTGTTAATAATGACTTAATATTTCTTCATCAACTCATTAATGGTGAAATTGATGCATCTTATTTGCTATCTTGTGTACATTTGAATTACCGAGGCGGAACTCATCAACTGCGTACTTTTGACTTTATACATATTGACTTCCATAGAACTAACTATGGAAAGAATGAAGCTTTAAGTCGAATGAGCATTTTATATAACTGTTCATCGATTGATTTAAATTTAAATAAGGTGGGATTAAAATCATTGTTTAGAACCAGTGCTCCACTATATCGTAAACGTCTTTATTTTATTTTTTTTTGTACTGTAATAATTCATGTTAAATGTTAATAATTATTATGTTTTGTATTTTGTTGTATTTTGTGTTAGGCTATAATTGTATTATTTTCTTACTAACAACTAACACATGCACTTATGATGAGCCTCTGATCGTAGTTTGACGCTTGCTATAAGATAACTACTGTAGTACCCGTGGCATGATGGTTAGTGCGTTGGACTGTCATGCGAGAGGTCTTGGGTTCAATCCCTGCCTGTGCCACCTTAATTAAAAAAAAAAAAGAATTTTCACGGGTACTGCCTCTTGCGAGGAATTGACAAATTCTCTAAGAGTAATTCTTGTCATGAAAAAGTGCTTTCTCAAAATTAGCCGTTCGGATTCGGCATATAAATTGTAGGTCCCCTCCATCCCTGACAACATTACTCGCACACAGGAATGGTTGAGAGTTGTAAGTCACTAGGCCCTGGTTTTCTACGGACTGTTGCGCCACCTAATTTTTATAAGATAACTACTTTCTGAAAATTCTGAAGTGTAAAAGAAGCCAGTCAGTTCAATGTACTATACTTAGAGAAAGATGTTTTATCACAGGAAAAAGTTCTTTATACTAGACTATGTAATTCCACAAAGCCCACTTCTTGCCAACTTGTTACGTCAAATACCTCCATTTTACCTGTGTTTAATTGCATACCCTTTTCCATCTAATTCAATTAGCACTTTCAAAGCTGACTTTTCTTTGTTTTCATTTATGTAGCATTATATCATTTAATTTTATTTCATATTGCTTTGTTGGAGGCAAGTTTTAATTTTTTCCTGCAAACCCATTTAAGCAGGATGAGAAAAAACCTCATTATATAAATCTCGCTGTCCAATTTCCTAGATCCAACGGCCACGAACAAGGTGATGGTGGATTTCAAACCACTTGAGACTCTTTTTTCCTGCCCGCAAAACACCTCTTGAAAATTATAATTATAAATTGCTACCCCTCCATGAAAGTTGGCTTTTGTAATCTTTTTTTGCGCTGACTTTTCAGTACAGAACGGGCGGGCGGCTTCGGTACCTAGGGCATGCATAGCCTTGATAGTCTATCCTCATGGGTGTACGTTTAGCCTTTCGCAATCCTTTTGGGAACCAGTGTGCATGTTCTTCGTGGTGGGAAGGAATTACACTTTTATTTATCCAACAACTGCAATCGTGTGCATAAAAATCTCATTCACCATGAAAGGACGTGCAATTAAACCGTTAAATTGAAAGACGTGATAAAGACCAACAAAAACGCTGTGATACCAGCCAACGTTAATGTGATTGTATTGTTTAAGACCGGACAATGGGAATGAGAATGGAATGCTCCTGCCAACTTATATCTACCACTCAGGTGTCCGGAAGAGAATTAAAAGCCATTTAATTCAGTGATATGAGGAAATAAGGGGAGCGTTCTGACTTAAACATATCACCTTACAAATAAATGAGGGTGACATTTGACATACCGATACCATTCTCTCCAGTCAATCAGAAAAAATATATGTATAAACACCGAATTTTCTTCCAGACCTATTTATCCATCGATTTCTAAATTAAGAACCAATTCCCCCAAATGTCTGGCACGTCAGTTTTGCTGAGTTTTTTGAACCTGTTAAGTATTATAGCATCAAAAGTGAATTGACATCCCATGCAACAGAAAGAGACAAACGTGTCTTTTTCAACCTAAATTCAAGAACTGAAAGTGAAAGTATCTATGTATCCCTACCCTTGTCCATCCCTATCCGCCCTATTCCATGTTCATACATAGTTGACTTGACTAGGTGATAGAGATTTTAATTTAGACGGAGAGAGAAAGCTATATCTAATAGTGGGGCGAAGGGCAAGGGGGTTGTTTACCAGATCACGTAATTTATAGAATTACGTGTGACAATTTCAAGTGAAGTCTCTAAGGCTACCCGATACGTAGACCATAACAAGGATATTGACTAAACATTATTATTTTTTTCTTTTCTATTTTTGCAGTAAAAGTCTTTAGTCTGGTGGTGTTAGATTTCTTGATGGATTGAGGGAACTATACATCAGATGCTATCTCTTGACAGAAATCGCATTTAAATAGATGATACCAGAGATGATAATAGAGATAATTCCCCAATGAGACACACAAGAAGTGTATGAGAAAGAAAATATCTTGTGTTTTTGCCCGTCTTGAAACTGTTGTCTGAGAGTATTTTTATATTTTTAAGTGGGAAAATAAATTCAGCTTGGATTGGGGCAGACTTAAACAAAATATAATCTTCTAGAGAATCATTCTCTCTCAAGTGGCTCATTATAATATATGGCATGAAATCGATAGTGTATTTGAAAATGAATCGTTCCATTTATTTTTGTGATGCGAACCTTTAAAAAATCAAAATTTTATTTAATTTATTAAAAATGTGTGTACGATACTGACCATCAGAGCAGGAGCAATGGTTATCCTTAAAATTTAGTTGATGCGTGAATGATGATTGTTTCGTTATCAAAACAGCTACAACAAATCATCTGGCCAAGAAATTTGAGCTGTCCTGTATTAGTTATGTGCAACTTATTGATACAAAAGAGTGTTTTTTTAGAGGTATATAAGTTTGAAATCGAATAAGACAAAGGATTTTTTTAAATTGACAGGAAATTAATTTTATTCAATAGATTATCTTCTGGCATCACAATTTTAAAATGATTTCTGGCTTATCACCCTTACGGCTGGTTTGGACGTCTAATCTAGAGGTCTTATTTCAACATTTGTGGCCGAATATCCGCCATGTGTTAAATCAAACCGACGCAACGCACGGTCTATTAATCTGTCTTATTGGCAATTAAATAATTTTAATTATTATACGCTTTCTTACCAAAAAATCTATGCCTAGAGTCATTGTTGGCTCAGGGGGAGGGGCATGAACTCCACGACCCCTTCGTAGATCCACCATTGTTTGGTCCTCCGTAGCTGTAGGTAAATCGAAATGTCAGTCTAATGTTTCCATCTTAGTAATTAAGTATTTTTGATCCTATAGGGTATAACTAATTTATAGGTGTTGAATTCTCAAGAGGTGTGCTTTCTCTGTGAGCATTTTCTTATGAAAAAATACAAAAATTTTGTCTGAATATAAATTAATGTTATAGTACCTTTGATTTAAAAACGTTCAAGGTGCTTGCTCTCTCTAAGCAGATCGCATATAAGCTCGATAATAGGTGTCATAACCGGACACTGTCTAATAGGAAAGCACGCCACGAGATTAGGCGTATTCTCAAATGATTTCTGCAGAAGCTGTATGGACGAGGAAGAGGAAGAAACAGTTCTTCATCTTCTCTGCACATGCCCTGCTCTGGCTCGAAAACGCAAGAATTACCTAGGAGAATGCTTCTTTAACGATCTAAACGATCTAAATCATATCGGCATAGTCAGCCTCTCACGTTTCGTAAGAGACTCAAACTGGTTCCATTGAGCTTAGGAAGAAAACCTCAAGATTCATGTGGTATCACAATGGGCCATTAAACTGGCCTAAGTGTGTCCGTTTCCATCTTGGACAGCCACTATAACCTAACCCTAACCTAACCTTTGATTTAAGATCAATCTTTTTTCGAAGCTTTAAATATTCATTTTATTATCATTTATGAACTAAATAAATATGTTTTATGTATATTTTTAATGAAAAACATCAATACATCAAATATTTTTAACTTCCCATAGGAAGTTATTGTAATGGGTCCGATTTGTCAAATTGAAAATTTTGTCATTTCTCGACGTTTCAAGGTCCTTAGAGTCGAAATAAAAGATTTTTAGAAAGATGTCTGCGCGTGCGTGTGTACGTACGTTCGTACGTCCACGTCCGTACGTTCACGACGTTTTTTTCGTCGTCCATAGCTCAAGAACCAGAAGAGATATCGACTTCAAATAAATTTTGTCATGCAGATAATAAGACAGAAAGATGCAGAAAGGGCTCTCAAGAAAATTGGGTAGGTGTTTTTTTTTACCATAGCAGTTTAAAAAAAAGGTGACAATTTTGGTTAACCCAACTTGAATTAAATTTTGACTTGAATTAAATTTTATATTATATATTGTAACGTGATACTAAACAAATATATTTTTGGAAAAAAATCCAATTAAAGATTTTTTTTAAATCAAAAAAATGAAAAAAAAAAATTGTCACCTCGAAAATTTTACGACTAAAATATGATTTCATCTCCAAAACAATTTTGTGGAACGAAGAATCTTTTGAAATTTGATAAAATTTTGAAAAAAATCTAATTGACAGTTTTTTTTATAAAAAATAAAAACCTAAGAAAAACATTACTCAAAGTTGGTAAAAACTGAATTTCGACTCAAATATCTTTTCAAAAACTTGAGATTAAGGCTTCAAATTCATTTTATCTTATAAAAAATATTATTTTCAAGATTCTGAAAAATGTTGAGCAAAATCGAATTGACAGTTTATTTTACAAAAAATAAAAACCTAAAAAAATTAATAAAAGTTGGTAAAAATTGTCTTTCGACGTAAATATCTTTTCAAAAATTTGAGATTATGGCTTTTAACTAATTTTATCTTATAAGAAATATTATTTTTGTTAAAACTATATTTTTTATTTTTACGTAAATGGCAACACAAACATTTGTTAATATTTCATTTTGTCAGTTCATTTCGTTCACTTGTTAATAAACCTTCGCCTAATACAAACGTCTTTGCCTTTTATTTCCTTAAGTCTAAATTCTAACAGGTTATGGGCCCAGGCCAAAGCATTTGCTTTTTCTTAATTGATTTATTTAATTAGTGCGTTATTTGATTAAAGTAAATCTGAGATTTATTTCCTTTAAAGTAGTTATAATAAGCTGATTAAAATAAGTATTCCGGGTTTATTTTCCATCGAGAAATTGGATGACTCCAATTACGCCTCGTGGTCTGTCCACATGAAGAGCGTTTTAATTCACTCCGATTATTGGAATATAACTTCTGGAAGAGTTGTAAAACGAGAAGGCATGACTGTAGCCGAGAATGCATTGTTTGATGCAAAAGACGAGAAGGCGCTAGCGAGCATTATACTCTGCATCAAACCTACTCAGCTGAACCACGTGCGGCATTGTCTTACTGCGAAATCAGCGTGGGACACAATTAAGGAAATTTATCAGCCTTCTGGTCCTGCTCGCAAAGTAACCTTATTTAAAAAGCTTATGAATCTAAAATTGTCTGAGGGATCAAGTATGTTGGAGCACGTGAATGAGTTTTGCGAAACTATAGATAAGCTAGCTGAAATCGAGGTAAATGTGGCAGATGAGTTAATGGTTATTATTCTTCTTTACAGTGTGCCGGAATCTTATGAGAATTTCGTGGTAGCCATTGAAACTCGTGATGCTTTACCAACTTTAAGTAAGCTCAAGGTTAAATTGCTCGAAGAAGGGGCAAGGAGACGAGAGAGAATTGATAAGACGTCAAGTGTTGGCGAGGGTCATCAAGCATATGTAGCTTGTTCGAATGCAAAAAAGAATTTCAGTTCTAAGAATAATTTTGGATCGAACGATTATACTTATATTGGTGGGTCTGGTGGAGCTATAAGAAAGAAAAAGATCACAGGCAAGTGTTATAAATGTGGCCGTCGTGGACATTACGCTTCTAATTGTAAAGACAATAAAAGAGAGACACATATGCAACAATCGTTTTCAATTCTCGCTTCTGCTTCTACGAGTTATGACTTAGATTCCTGGTGCGTTGACAGTGGAGCTACGTCGCACTTATGTTGTGATAAAAGTTTGTTTCTTCCATCATATGTTGAGCGAAGAGAAAAAATTGTTCTTGCAGGAGATAACTTTATAGAAGCAGAGGGGCGAGGAGATGTGTGCTTGAATTATAATGGTAGGCAAGTTAGATTGAAAAACGTGCTTTACGTCCCATCAATGAAGGGAAATTTCATTTCTGTGAGCAAGGCTGTATGCAACGACTTATCTGTTGTTTTTACCCGTGAATGCGCTTATATAAAAGACAAAGGAGCTAACGTCATCATTAAAACTTTCTTGTGCGGTGGCTTGTTTATATTTAAAACTAGTGTCAATAAGTGCATGCTAGCAAAAAATGATATCAATAATGCTTTTGAATGGCACAACCGGTTTGGACATCTCAATTTCAACAGTTTAAGAGAGATGTCAGAGAAGCGATTAGTTCTTGGTTTAAAAATCGATGCTATTCCTCGAGAAAATAGTTGTCTCACCTGTGCGAAGAGCAAAATTTGCGTAAAATCGTTTCCGAGAATGTCCGTAAACCGCGCCGAAGGTCTTTTAGGCATTGTGCACAGTGACGTCTGTGGACCAATGAATACAACATCAATTGGAGGTGCCAGGTATTTTGCCACATTTATCGATGATTTGTCTCGATTTATTTTCGTCTATTTTCTTAAGACAAAAGATGAAGTTTTCACCGTATTTAAATCTTTTAAGGCATTGGTTGAGAAGCAGACGGGTACAAAAATAAAGATTCTTCGAAGTAACAACGGGGGCGAATATCTTTCGAAGGATTTTAACGTATTCCTTGAAAAGGAGGGTATACAGCGTCAGTTGACTGTCCCCCACACTTCGCAACAAAACGGCGTAGCCGAACGAGCCAATCGTACGGTGGTTGAGATGGCTCGCAGTATGATGGTGCATAGCGGTGTCGATGCAGCTTTTTGGGCGGAAGCGGTTGCAACTGCAGCATATTTACGCAACAGAGCCGCCACGAAATCTGTCATTGAAAAAACTCCTTTCGAAGTTTGGACTGGTAAGAAACCAGTTGTATCTCATTTCCAAGTTTTCGGTAGTTTAGCTATAGCCATTGATAAGACACAACGAAAAAAATTTCAACAACAGGGTAAGAAAATGATAATGGTTGGGTATTCAGAGGTTTCCAAGGCCTACAGATTATATGACCCAGAATCAAGAAAAATAGTTGTGAGTAGAGATGCAATATTTATGCAAAATCCGTATGTCGATAACAATTTTAATGAACACGCCGCTGGCCGAGCAGTGTTTGCGAACCCTGAAAAGGAAGACGATGTTGTTGGTGTTGATGTCTTTGGAACGGTTGATGACCGGGAAACTGCCGAAGCTGCTGAGATTGTTGACGTTGCTGGTGATGCCAATGCTAGCTCTTATGATGTTGAGGAAGATGTTGCTGTCGATGTTGATGCTCCTGTTGAAGAAGATGTAGCTGCTGATGGTGATGTTCCTATGCCAATGAATTCTGGAATTCGTAGTGGCAAGCGTGAACGTGAGGTCGAAGAAGAAGACGAAACCTTGATTGAAGACTGTCCTGAAAAAATTAGAGGTGGCAGAGGTAGACCTAGAATAATTCGCAACGGAAAAAGAGGACGCCCAAGAAAAGAATTTCCTCATGCACTTAATAAAATGGAAGAACATAAAATCACAACTCCGGAGACGATTGAAGAAGCTCTTAACGGCATACATGGCAAAGAATGGAAGGCATCAATGCAGAAGGAGTATGATTGCTTGGTGAAGAATGGAACGTGGTCGTTAGTTGATCTTCCTGTTGGAGAAAAAGTAATAGGAAACAAATGGGTCTTTAACATTAAAAGAAGAGCAGATGGCAGTGTTGAGAAATTTAAATCGCGTTTGGTCGCAAAAGGTTGTATCCAACAGTTTGGTGTCAATTTTGAAGAAACCTTTTCACCTGTTGTAAGGTACTCAACAATTCGAATGATTCTTGCGTTGGCATGTGAGAACGATTTACATCTGCATCAAATGGATGTTTCTTCGGCGTACTTAAATAGTGAACTTCATGACAATGTCTATATGAGACAACCCAAAGCGTTCGTCGATGAAAAATTCCCAAACAAAGTTCTGAAGCTTAATAAGGAGCTTTACGGCTTGAAGCAAAGCGGGCGTGAGTGGAATGAAAAATTAGATTCCGTCCTTAAGAAAATTGGTTTTACACCGTGTGCTAGTGAGCCGTGTGTGTACACAAAAAATCTAAAAGGTAACCTTAATATAATAGTTGTTTATGTAGACGATCTTATTCTAGGAAGTTTCAATCTAAATGATCTTAAAGAGATCAAAACGCAAATCTCTAATGAGTTTGAAGTCGTCGATGGCGGTCAACTTAAGTTTTTCTTGGGAATCGAAATAAATCGTCAAGGTGAAACCGGTTCAATAACAGCCTGTCAACGACAGTATATTTCAAATCTCTTGGACCAATATGGAATGAATAACTGCCGCTGTGAAAGGATTGACCCAACAAAATACCAGTCTTTGATTCGCGCTCTTATGTACCTCGCTATCTCCCATCGACCAGATATACTACATTCAGTTTGTAAGCTTTCGCAACGAAATATAGATCCGAATGTCGAGCATAAAGCTGGTGTTTGGCACATCCTCAGGTACCTTAAGAAAACTATTGACTTTAAATTACATTACTTTAAAACAGGAAAGCCAATTGAGTGTTTTGTTGATGTGGATTGGGGTGGTGATTCAAGTGACCGAAAATCTTTCACTGGAAGCAGTTTCGTTGCAGCAGGAGGCGTATTTTACTGGGAGTCTAAAAAACAAAATTTGGTACCCTTATCCAGCACAGAGGCAGAGTACGTAGCTCTTTCAACCGCTGCTAAGGAGGCCGTCTTCATCAAAAAACTTCTCAATGAAATGGGCTTCCCAGATCGTGATCCTATGGTTCTTAACTGCGATAATCAGAGTGCTCAGCATTTGGTAAAAAAAACCCTGTTTACCATGCTCGCAGCAAACATATAAATATCAAGTACCATCATATTCGTGAATTGTATAAAAACAATTTAATTAAATTGAATTATGTTAGTACCAATGAAATGATGTCAGATATATTGACTAAGAATTTACCTTTTATTTTTTTTTATTTACTCATTTAGTCAAGCATTTTAGATTTACCCAAGCAATGGGATTATATTAATAATTTATTATGGTTTATGATTATTTAATATTCCTTTTAATGTATGTAAACAAATATTTGAGTTGAGAAGGAGTGTTAAAACTATATTTTGTATTTTTACGTAAATGGCAACACAAACATTTGTTAATATTTCATTTTGTCAGTTCCTTCAGTTGCTACAATCGTGTATTCTTTTTCATTTCGTTCACTTGTTAATAAACCTTCGCCTAATACAAACGTCTTTGCCTTTTATTTCCTTAAGTCTAAATTCTAACAATTTTCAATATTCAGAAAAATTTTGAGAAAAATCGAATTGACAGTTTTTTTTACAAAAAATAAAAACCTAAACAAAAAAATTAATAAAAGTTGGTAAAAATTGATTTTCGACTCAAATATCTTTTCAAAACTTTGAGATATTGGCTTTAAACTACTTTTATCTTTTAAAAAATATTGTTGTTAATATTCAGTAAAATTTTGAGAAAAATCGAATTGATATTTTTTTTACAAAAAAATAAAAACTTAAAAGAAAATTTAACAAAAGTTGGTAAAAATTGATTTTCGACTCAAATATCTTTTCAAAAATTTGAGATTATGGCTTCTAACTAAATTTAACTTATAAAAAGAATTGTTTTCAACATTCGAAAAAATTTTGAGAAAAATCGAATTGACATTTTTTTTACAAAAAGTAAAAACCTAAACAAAAAAAATTAATAAAAGTCGGTAAAAATTGATTTTCGGCTCAAATATCTTTTCAAAAGTTTGATATATTGTTTAAACTACTTTTACCTTTAAAAAAATATTGTTGTCAACATTCAGTAAAATTTTGAGAAAAATCGAATTGACAGTTTTTTTTACAAAAAATAAAAACTTAAAAGAAAATTTAAAAAAAATTGGTAAAAATTGATTTTCGACTCAAATATCTTTTCAAAAATTTGAGATTATGGCCTCCAACTAATTTTAACTTATAAAAAGTATTGTTTTCAACATTGGAAAAAATGTTGAGAAAAATCGAATTGACAGTTTTTTTTACAAAAAATAAAAACCTAAACAAACAAATTAATAAAAGTTGGTAAAAATTGATTTTCGGCTCAAATATCTTTTCAAAACTAACAAAAAAACAATACTAAAACTTGGTAAAAATTTACTAACGACACAAATAGCTTTTCAAAAATTAAAAATATTGTCTTCAAGATAAATATTGTTGGTAATTTTAAAATTTTTAAGAATAATTCAACTTTTTTAACCCAACCCTAGAAACTTTTAAGCAAAACAAATCGACAGACGGGATGGGAAGTTATCAGTGTGGGTCGCATCGCAGCTTCTGTTTAAGAAACTATGTTTTTGTTGTAAATACGTTGGAATTAAATTATCCAAACATTTAAGTATACACACAATTTGTACCGTTAAAAAAGATCCCTTTATAACAAAAAAAAGAATCTAGGTTCTACCGAGATTTGAACTCGGATCGCTGGATTCAAAGTCCAGAGTGCTAACCATTACACCATAGAACCGATCGAAAATGGTGATTAACTAGCATCAATAAAATCTAACTCATTTCATTTGATTTTCTTAAATTCAAAATAAAACACATGTTTTCTATAATTACATATTGTTTTTAACACACACAAAAAATTAAGAGAATTTATTAATAGAGTAGGTAGTCAATAAATTAAGGTTTCTATCAGACAACGTCCGCGTCGGTCGTCGCGTGCGTCGTCGTCGGTCGTCGTAGTCGCACCACCGACTGGTTTTTGTTTAATTTTTAAATATTCTTAAAATAAACACATATGTTTTTTTCTGCCCACGGTATTTTCAAGTTGCGTTGCGTGTTTCAAGATATCGACAAATACACGACCACCTATCTGAATTGGGTGAGATTTGAAAAGAACTACAGTGTGGAATTGTTGGGAGTCTAACAAATAACCCTGAGTGTACACCTCTATAGATAAATATTAGTTGTTTTTTTTGTATAAGTAGGTAGGTGGTAAAAGGTTACACTTGGCTGATATCCTGACACTTTTTCTTGTGTATGGAGTTCACTTATCGTTTTTCTATAGCTTCATTTTATTTGTCCTAGATTTCAATTGAAAAAATAGTCCTGGCAACGTAAGGAAGATTTATATCTGTTGTTTCTCTTGTTTTCCTGTTTTCGAAGTGATAGATATAAAAAAGTTTATATTTTTTGCTTTTTTGGAAAAAAAGGTGATGAAGTCATGTTTTTGTTAATCTTGACGTTAACAACACTATATCCAAAATAAACAAGAGGTATTGCTTAACACAATAATATTAGGACAAATTAGGATTAGAAGGGATATACCGATGTACATATATGGGTTTTAAACGTCTGCAGGGGCGAACGCAGAAAAAAATTTAGGGGGGGGGGGGGTTTCAAAAAATATATATTATATTATTTTTTTATTTTAAATGTCAAGTGTTTTTTTTTTTTCTTTTTTGACACTATTTTATATAGGTACTAAGAAACATGCATGAATAAAAATTACATATACATATACACATATATGACTTGCTTTCACGATTGGCAAAACAGTTTGACTTTGACTTCAAAGCTAAAACTTAATTTTTATATGCATTATGCATGTATAAGTATCTATAGTATAAGTTTGTATGCCTTTTTTTCTAGTTGCCGTGATGAGATGAGATTTTTCTATTTTCACAGTTCTCACCATGAAAATACTAGAACTAATGACTTTGAATGCGCTCCGAAACTTTAGACCTAAGACATAGGGTCATATTCATAGTTCATTGATAAGTTCTGATTTTGTCTTTGCTAAATTAAACTACAGTTTATGTTATTCATAGACAATTTAAACCCATTTTAAAACGATAATCTGGAGTCTAAAAATAAACACGACGGAACCTATGTTTAAGCTGTTTCTAAATCTATTAAACGTCAAAAATAAACAAACTGATTGAGAAAATTAAGTTACGAGGCATTTTATTTGAAAATTTAAAAACAAAAACTAAAATGTAAAAAGACTTAAGCATATATCAATATTTTGATATTTTTTGCTGGATGTTGGAATGCTACCAACTAACAAAAAACGAAAGCTCTACTTAACCCGATGGGACCCCTTTGAAATAGATGAAGACCATTCGTGTGAAAGGTATCGATTCGAGAAAAAAAATTGTCAAGTTTATAATTGATCTTCTAAAATTTCTCAACTAAGAGCAAACAAAATAGTTTAAAGGGTTTCAAAGATTTTGCCTCTCCAGCTAACGCAATTTATTTTGTTACCCTCTACAAGCTATTTTGTATAGGTTTAAGTGAAATTTTTCAAAATTGTAGTAGAATATATGCCTTAAACCTGTTTCTAACTAAACAGAGCTGGAAAATTCTTTATGAATAGCAGCTGTGTCTAACCTACATATGTATATGTTAAATTTAGACTCCAGTTCAAATACACTCGGGTTTAAAATATGACTATGAATATGCCCCATATTGTTTTGTGTCTTACATTAAGGTATGTTTAAATGCAGAAACGCATTCAAATGTTTAAAAATATTGAATTTAGGTTACATCACGTAACTTTCATTATTAGTTTGATTCTTGTTCTTGAAAAATAGGGAAAAAACGCGACAAAGGCAAACAGGGTTGCTGTTTTTGTTTTAAAATATTCTTGTGTCACAATTCAAGAAGTGAAAAAAGTTAAGTTAAACATTTTTTTTAATTTACAGTTAAAACTAACATAAATGAACCGAACAATTTTTCGGTGGTTTGACATTTAAATACATATGTCATAAGTGGCCGTGAGATCGTCATTTTCTGTTTGCAATTTTTCATTTTTAGCCATAAGAAACATGGCGAAAGGGAGCATCTCTGTGTTAATAATAATATTTAGCTTTATACAAAAAGTTAAAAACCCTTCATCTTCTACCTTAGTGTTTGAAAATAATAATAAACAAAACATTTTAATTGTTAGTATGAATGAAAACAAGAAAAATATTTGTCTTTCCTTACCAAAAAATACAGAAATTTATTGTTCTAATTTAGCGTGTTTGTGTTTTGTGCACAATTTCTATCACCGTAGCAAATTTATTAAAATTTTTTGTTTAACATAGTTTTAGAATTTGAGTTGGAAATTAATTTTGTACCATTTCTGTTTTTCTTTTTTTGGACAATAATGGATATTTGATTACTGCACATATTCTGATATTTCGGAGGATGTTTTAACCCCCAAAACCCCTACCTGCGTTCGCCCCTGGCAGGAGGCATTGAGTGGGAAGAATTGAAGGGACTTAAAAAAAAGAATCTGTATTTTACATTTCGTCCGAAATTATGATCAAGGGTAACCTGATGAGCATTAATAGAAATACGGGTATTACGGTTAAATTGTTTGTGAGGTGGATTTATTATTTATGAAATTAGCGGAAAGACACGCATTTTAAGAGATACAAATGTTTCACTTTCACACATTACAAAGGTAAAATAAAATAATTTTACGGCATCGCTGCAAAGACGAAAATAGAGACATAATAGTAGAACCGCAGTCAATGGCAACTATGACGAACCAAATTTCAACAATCCCGTCTTCACGACTTAGACGAAGTAAATATTGCCATATCTTAGCTGAAGTATAAAAAAGCCACTGGAGCAGATGGCTTGAATGACGAGAATGACAAGCTTTTCAAGGCAGATGGAGATAAATTGGTTAGGAGAATGCGCCAACTTATCTGAAAAACATGGTAAGAAGAAAGCATGACCGATGAATGGAACCTAAGTACTTGCCCGATACTAAAAAAAAAACAATACTATTATCAACGAAGATCAATATAATATATGAAGAGCAAAATTTGAAATACTGCAAAGATGAGATCCGCAATTGCAAATTCATGTAAATTGTTACTTGACTTCAAGGGCGCAGTTAAGCTATAGAATGGGAATTGGCAACTCATTACTTTTAAAAGTGTCTAAATCTAGGCTGCAACATTATTATCATTAATAAATTAACAAAATGAAATTGATACAAGCTGCAACTAAGGTCATGATAACCTCATGTTAAGTAGAACAATAAAACCGTAGTTTTTCAAATAATTTTATTCATATTAAGTTGGCCTTGCAATAAAACTCAATAATAAATAAAAATCATTAAACATTACTAATTTTAAGAATATACATACATACATACATACATATGTACATACTTTTCCAGCTTTGCTTAATGTTTAAATAAATCTGAAATAGCTTGTTAAATACTCTACAAAAAAGCTACCTTCAATACTATCCCTGATTTTATTGGAATTATTATTTCACTTTTAATTTCACTTTAATTTCATTGTGAGCGGTGGGATAAGGGTAAGTTAATTAGTTAATTAGTAAGGCTTGTGTTTAAGAGTGATGTGAATAATAAAACATATACATATGTACATACATATGTACATACATAAAATACTTCTACCGCTATTAAAACCCTTTCAATGCGAAATACTCGAAACCATCCTTGACAAATACTTTCACTTAAAAGGCAAACAAATATATTATGCAAATTCGTACGGAATGCAAAGAGGATATTTTCTTAAAGTAAACAAATTAAGCTTTTCATAAACTTACTACATATATTTTATCATGACACTTTGAGATATTCATATTCAGATTGTAAAAAATATTTAAAAATAGTGAACTGAAATGAATAAATTTTGAATTCATTTATTCCAGTCAAATTATTTACATATATAACGCTATTAAAAATATTTGAATAAAATACGTTATGTTTTTTAAAACCATTTCCTTTTTGTTTTGAGAAGTTTCAAGTCAGCATTAAAATTGTATCTACTCTTACATAATGCACTTTTCAGTAATTTTAAAAGCTACATATACATACCTACTCGTAAAATTAAAAAAAAAAATGCATGAAATCTTTATTTGAATCGATAGTACGGTCCATATAATTGACGGCCGGTATCTCACGAACAAATGCATCAATGTTGTCTTCCAATGCGTGAATTGAAGCGGGCTTGTCTGTATAGACATGAGCTTTAATATAGCCTCACAAAAAATAGTTTAAAGGTGTTAAATCACACGATCTAGGCGGCCAATTGACCGGTCGGTCCCGAACGTGAAATAAAATGTTCACCGAACTCGTCTCTCAATAAGTCCATTGTTGCGCGTGCTGTGTGGGATGTGGCTCCGTTTTGTTGAATCCACATGTCATGCACGTCAAGCTCTTGCATTTTGGGAAAAACAAAGTTGGATATCATCTCACGGTAGCGCTCACCATTCACAATTACGTTACGATTCGCATCATCTTTGAAGAATTACGGTCCAATGTTGCCATCAGCCCATAAACCGCACCAAACTGTGACTTTCTGGATGCATTGGTAGCTCTTGGTCTTGCAATGCTTCTGGCTGATATTCATATTTTGCTTTTTTTTTTTTTTTAATTGTCGTCCGCTGATGATGAATTTAAAAACAACAACAAATTTTGCCTTTTTATTAAAGGCATCACACCTAAATCCTTCCGCAAAATTTTCCACTTTGTTGAGTAACAGAGGCCCAATTGCTGCGAACGGCGACGAATCAATAATTGATGGTCATCATTAACACTGGCCGATACAGCTGCGATATTTTCTTCAGTTCCCACTCTACGTAAGCGTGTTGGTTGGTTAATGTCCAACAATGTAAAATTGGTGCGAAATTTAGTCACAAAAGCCCGAATAGCCGCTTCAGTGGGTCGATTAAACTGACCATCAAATGGAAGAAGCGTGCGATGAACTTTCTTAACAGAGCACGCATTTTAATAATAAAATTCAATAATTTGCAAGCGTTGTTCGTTTGTAAGACAATTCATGGTTAAATTATAGACCAAACTGAAGATGTTTAACAGTGAAACAAAACACGAAACGTGCGTCAGCTGTTTAAACCAGTGTTGCCAAAAAGATAATAGCTTGAGCAAATGCTATGAGCAAATGTATACAAAAGAAAAAAATACGTATCAGATGATTACTGAAAAGACTAACAGCCATATTATGGAGTTTCTCTTAAACTCAAAACCCCTTTAAAACTATAGTTTTGCTGTGAAACTCGTTTTTGACAAACTCAATAAACAACAAACTAAAAAAAACAGCTCGGTATGGTTTCGTTAAAATTTGAATTCGATAGCTCAAAAAAAAAACAATCAATAATTCCTGAAAAATCATTTAATTTGGTAGAACGTTAGGTTAGGTCAATTTTATATAAAAAACAAAACTGGATATCTATACAATATGTTGTAATTCCACCAGGTACATAAATAAAGGGCCTTCCAATAGTTACTTCCCAACTCCGGCAGTTGATAGCCAAATTTTTGATTGACCCCGGCATATCAAAATTAATATATGTATGGATATGTCTACAGGAACAACACGAGCTAATTATAAAAGTGTTTAATAATAACAGATATTCTGTCGTCGTCGATCTTGAAACATTTTGAGCATATCTACATTTTATGGTCGCAATAATAATAAAAATAAGATCTGCTGTCGTACATAATATTGAATATGGTGAGATATTTGTGAGTTGTTGTGAACTAGCTACCAAGATCGTATCATTATGTATTATTTTTGTGTGGATTATTCTGAAGTTGAAAATCTATGCAAAAAGCCACAAATATTAAATTTGGAGCAACGTTGCCGAAATAGCCCAATAGGGCCATTTTGGCCCTATTTAATTGAAATGGCCCGGTGGCCCTAAAAATTTGAAAATGGCCCTCTAAAAAGTATTTGAACCAAATACAGAACATGTATTCATATATACAATAAGATTTCAATCCTTCACTGAAGATGACGAGTTCGATTTATTTATTTTTCACTTAGGGTGTGTCATAAATCATCACAAAATTTGAGTGATTTTTACTTTTCATGAACAAAACTACAAGTATGTTAAACTTTACCTTGATTCATTAAATGAATGTGATTTATTTTATGGTAAATGTAAAATTTACTTATTTATTTTTGTTGTTTTTATGAATTTTATTATTTATGTTTTGTAACAATTACTTTTATAAATAAAATTGATAAATTTAATTTAAAAAAGATACAGTAGTGCATTTCCTTCATTTCTCTTTTTGGCCCGAAACGACGAAAATGGCCTGAAATATTTTCAAAAGTGGCCCGATTTCAAAAAAAATCGCCAACGCTGATTTGGAGTATGTTGGATTATTTACATTCATACTTTCAAGGCATATGATGGGTATCGCTAGTCCTTAAAAATTAACGACAATTTAAGAAGATATCTCACTTATTTCGGTGTATTTCAATTCAAAAGGCTAAGAAACATTTAACTAACGAACCTCGATGCAAAAAACTTAATATGTACTATCCTCATTGAACATTTAATAACTTTAATATGTAAGCCGGCCAAGGCTTAAAACTCCATCCCGACTACCCACTGTCAGTTGCCGATTGAAGCCACCAAAATTGGTTCTCCTGCTTCACCCTATCAATTCAGCACCGTTCGGAAACAGCCCTGAACCGAAAGAGCCATGACGTCTTGATTGTAAAGGCGTGAAGCTGCTCAAGCATTCAGTTTCAAAGTACTCGTCGTTCGAATAAAAATACCCGAAACTAAATTACCATCTAACATACTAGAACTGATTAAATTGAAAAATCTTCTTCTTCTTCATCAAAGGAATTGGCAACGTTATCGTCAACCCTTCTCTATAAGAATGGTTTCTCATTTCAGTAGGATGATTTCAAACGAGCTAATGAAATATCGCAACCATGAATGGAATAAAAAGCTTAGTTCGTTAGATAAAAACGATAAACCATTTTGGAATATCGTTAAAATCGTTAAAAATAAAAATAGAACTCTTCCATTTCTAAAAGACTCGACGTCAATATACTTCACCGACAATGAAAAGGCTGAAGAACTTGCAAGGAATTTTTCAAAAAACCATTTGGTTTCACAAAGCTAAGGTGACAGGGAGACAAATGATCTCGTCAAAGTTCAAATCCAAAATGCAAATGCTCTAAACGTGACAACACCATCAAATGCTTTTGTTAACGAAAAAAACATAACGAGTATTATTAAAAACCTCGAAACACGGAAAGTCGGAGGCTTAGATGGTATCAAAAATGTTTATTTGAAAAACCTACCGCAGAACGGAATTAGGTATTTAGCATTTATAATCAATTCATGTCTTAAACTTCAATATTTCCCCAACGTTTGGAAAAAAGCAAAAGTTTTGCCTATTTTGAAAGCTGGTAAACCTCCAGATGTTTCCTCAAGCTACAGACCCATTAGCTTACTAAGCAGCATAAGCAAAATATATGAAAAAGTCATAAAAGATCAAATTTCAAAGTTTGTTTCAAATTCAAATCTCCTTCCTGACGAGCAATTTGGTTTTAGAAGTTGTCACAGCACATCCCATCAAATACTTAGAATTTGTAACCATGTTAAAGAACATCGTTTACATGGTCAGTCAACAGGAATGATAGTGTTAGATATAGAAAAGGCTTTCGATTCTGTATGGCACGATGGTCTTGTATACAAAATGATTAATTTTAAATTTCCATTGTACTTGTGTAAGATCGTTCAAAGTTTCCTATATAGTAGATGTTTTCAAGTGCATGTCAATAGTGGTATTTAATATTTACGTTTTTTCTGTTTCGGAGTGCCACAAGGATCCGTCCTTGGACCATCTCTATGCAATATATATACATCAGATTTCCCAGTGCTTCCTTTTTGCAATTCAGCATTATTTGCTGATGACACCGCAATTTTTTCATCGCATGAATTCTCTCTCAATATTGAGACAAATCTAAAAAATGCGATTGAAATTTTAAAAATATATTATAGCAAATGGAAGATTAAACTCAATGCTGGAAAAATGCAAGCCATCTTTTCTCCCGAAAAAGAAAATCTTGTTTTCTTCCCAGCAGTCAAATCCATATTAATGGAAATATAATCGACTGGAATCAGACTGTAAAGTATCTTGGAGTACATCTAGATACCAAACTTACCTATAGAGAGCACATTCTCAACACATTAAAGAAAATTAACCTTGCTATCAATATGCTTTATCCATTTATCAACAGAAAATCACCACTATCTAACAAAAATAAAATACTAATTCATAAACTTATTTTCCAATCAATACTGCTATATGGGTGCCCTATTTGGAAAAATGCAGCAAAATCTCACATTAAAAAACTACAGATCTCACAGAATAAGATTTTGAAGATGATGTTAAAGTCACTTCTCCATCTGGGAACGGGCAACGTTGAACCAAACAGGACAACCATAAACGATCATCGGCCGTATGAGGGCCATGTAGCAAATTCAATCTGGGTCAGGCCGACTGCTGTAAAACAGCCGTTACGTCAGACCGGAGGCTCCTCTGTCCCTAGTCCTAGCCAACGGAGAACGGAAGAGAATTGTCTTCGATTTTTGGACGTTTATTTTTAGTTTCCAATAGTGGCAATATTGCTGAATCTTGTCGAAATCACGCTGCAAGAGAATTTTAATAACCTTAAACTAGGGCCGTTCGGACCGTTCGGGCCGTTCTGTACGCAATTATCAAACTACATTTAAAAACCTTGATTTAAATTTTTTGCAAAGTAAATTCTTTATTATAATTTTTAATACTAAGTAGGTTAGTTTATCATACGAAATTTGATAAAAATCAAAAGAATTCTTTGTCAGTAGAAATAAAAGTTGTAACTTTTTTAAAAACTTAAGTTGACAACGAAAAGAAAAAGAAATTCAAGACGCCATAAGAGTAAGCAGTTTTCTTTTCACTAAAATGCACATAAGACGTTTTTACCATCCGTTAGGTTCACATTCAAAAGAAAAACAAACTTCAGGGCCTGAGCCATTGACAAGAGCTTGACGACAAGAAGTATGTTACCCCTGGCAACAAGCTATTAAATCCATCTCCAACCGTCAACAATTCCAAATTATCACAAAAAGTTTTGAATCCTTGTCACGTAACATTCTAGATTTTGTTATCCTTCTCTTGTCTCCACTACGCTACGAGTAGAGTGTATCATTTTCAAAAGTTGACTTAGAAAAAATACCAAAGAAAAGAGTGGTTAAAAAAAGTTTCTTGAGGAAAAGTTTCTTCTTACAACTCTTTCTGATGGCAAAACATCATCAACCAACCTATGACCTATTTGGTGGGGTGTTGAATGCACTTTAAATTCTGTCCGTCTGTCTATCTGTTTGTCTTTTTCTCTATCCCTATATACATACATATTTATGTTAGAGCTATCCTTCTCGCCTATCCTGATGTTTATTTACATTTTCCTCACCAAGAGGACCGAATGCATAAATTGGATGTGGACAGGACATGCTGAGGTGATGAGGTCGATGCAGCATGATGGTTTTGTGATGCAGGAAATATACTGCAATTAGTTCGATGGAAGTCCACGACCGCTTGATATTCGTTGACGTTTTCCTATAGTATTCCCTCCAATTCTGCTCTCGGTTCGAATTCCAGAGTCCTCATGGTTCGCGTATAATTCCATTTGTATAGTTCAATAGTAGAACAACAAGAGAGGGGGTGGATGAAATGCAATGAAACAAAATGCGCGCCCATTCAAAGTAGCGAAAAGTAATTAACAAGGAGTGCAACTGCAGAAATGAGTATGATGATGATGACGATGACGATGGGCAAAAGATAAAAACTAGGACGAGGACTCGTTCATTGGCGACGAGACGAGACGCGACGAGACGCGACGGTCCTTCTGTTAGGTTGACTCTGCGGATGATGGTTTATAAAATGCATGGCACAAATATTGTTTACTAAACTATATTCTTTTTTCTATTTCTATCTAAAGTGATAGCAGGAGCGACCGAAGAATTTTGTTTGCTTTGTCAAACTGTTCAGGAAAATAAAAGGACGAGAAGAGGTTGATGGTATATGTGCGACGTACATACGTATAGTTTCTATTGGATGGTTTTATGTTATGTGTGGTCGGTTTGTGTGGCCTGGCAGGAGAGTCCTTGAAAAAGATATTTATACTTAAAAAAGCTATACCTATTGCATCTACATGCAATGCACAGCTATGTGGTTGAAGGGTGCAAAGCACGAAGTTGTATACAAAAAAAAAAAAAACTGAGTGGAAGGAACGTGTATTCATCTAGATGAATCTCTAAAGGGGGTAGGGGCATGGATAGAGAAATTTTTTAATTGCTCATAAGGATAAATGATGTTTTGTGCAAGAGTTAAAGTTAATGGTATATGTTTTTTCCCTCCACAGAATGAATGAGCCCGAATGAATAAATGGGTTTGCTATTAATTGTAAAAAGAGTCGTTGAACTTTTATGAGTGAAGTGGTGTACATAGTTTACCTCAAGCTGAAGCGTTAGCTATGAAATTCCGTTCTAGTTCTGGGTGTTTAAAAGATTGTAATATCTCAGAATCTTGTGTGGGAATCTGGTTGACGGCTTAACTTGAGGCAAAGCGGCAGCGTCGCGTCGGCCGTTCGTCGGGAGACGAAGCTCATCTTATATTTTGAACCAAGAACGCTGCAGTTCAGTGAAAACGATTTGTTTTGTATTGTATAGTTACATCTTAAGATGTTTAAAACTTATTTGCATAATAATATTGCACACCTTAATTGTGCATTCATTGAATAGGAATATGAACTATTAGGTAAATGGTTATTTGTTTTGACATTTGTTGGCTGTGTATACACATATAATGCAAATTTTTGAACAGATTGACGTTAACATAATTTAAAGTTTTGAAATGAAATAATTAAGAGGTTCGTTGTTTTTAAGTTTTTCTATAAATCTGGCTTAGGTTTTTAAAAATTCGTTGAAAGTTTTAAAGATTTTTCTATACAAGCATTAAATATATGGGTGTCTTAATTCATTTCACAACAACATTCAAAAGGCTTTTGAACAAAAGCCGATGCATATACACACTTCAATCTCTTGGAGATGAATTTCTATCGGAAGTTTGAAATATGAAGTAGGTACTCCAATAATTTAAGAACATATAGTTCTGAAAAATGCATAACATTTTATTTGAATACCTAATTGAATGTTTAATGGTTATTTCATAAAAATGTAGGCTGCGGCTACGCTTCAAATAGCCCGCCCAGTTAGTCCAATTTTGACATCTTCTTTAAATCGTTTCGGTCGGTATCTCACAAATACTCGTAATTGCTTCAATGTTGCCTTCCAGCAACATAAGCCTTAACTTAGCAGTCCAAGAAATAGTCT
The DNA here is from genome assembly GCA_920104205.1 of Eupeodes latifasciatus. Taxonomy (NCBI): domain Eukaryota; kingdom Metazoa; phylum Arthropoda; class Insecta; order Diptera; family Syrphidae; genus Eupeodes; species Eupeodes latifasciatus. Next base: position 158,045,015 of record OV049924.1, read on the forward strand.
ACAGGCGTTAAGTCGCACGATCTATGTGGCTAGTGGACAATGGCGGATTCAGGGGGGGTCGTAGGGTCATGACCCCCCCTGGGAGATAATTTTTTTGTTTTTTTTTTTCGAAGGAATTCCCTTTAATTCAAAACTAATCGTATTGCGTTAACGGACATGACCCCCATTATATTTGAATTATTTATTTTTTGTATATGAAAACAAAATTTGTATTTTACTTCCTTAAACTTTGTTGCTAAAGGTAATACTTTTAACTAAGACTAGACCAAAAACATAATATGAATCGGATATTCAGCCCTATTCCAAAAACACAGCACAAATTCATCAACTTTTGACCAATGGGCGATCCAGGGGGGGGTCATATGAGCCATAAAGCTTATACAGTTGAAGTTGTATAAGTAAAGATTTCATTTAAAGATTTGTTAGTAATTTAACGACGTTCACCAAAAAGAGGTTTGCTGTCAAAAACAACTCAAATTTTTGTTTTCACTCAATTTAGAATTTGAAAAACTTTAAACATGCTTTAAATTATTTTTATAAAAAAAAGAGCAAATATTCAGGTTCTTAAGAAGAAACCTTGAATAAGAGATCGTCAATTTTATATTAAGTTGCCTTTAAATTATTAAATTTTTTGACACACATAAATAGTGAACATTGAAGTGATTTTTACTTGCGACATATAGGAACTATATAACAAGTTTTGCATTAGTACAAAATTTCGAGCTAGAGCTTTTAATCAAACATGACATTTCGACTGTAGAGAAGTCGAAAAAAGTGGGTACCCCGATTCCGTCCGTCTGTCTGTCTTTCCTGGCCCCTACAGTCCAACCAAACAATTGTGTTGATTGAAATTAAGCCGATTAGCGTAAGGCGTTTTTTTCATTTTGTTAATACGAAAAATAACAGCAGTCCCCATACAAATTGTTTGGTTAAAATATGTGATTTTTTTAAAACTTTCTCTAAATTTATTGTTCTTAATTTGGCTTCTTTCTACAAGAAAAACATATTTTGGTAGGGTCCTTTCATAAAACCTTTATTTTGTTTTTATGTTTTCTCAAGAACTAATGGACCGATTTCAATAATCTTCTCTTTCTGTGCAAGTTCTTGTCAATGATCAAATGATCAAATTGATGATGATTTTTGATGATCAAAAATGTAATTTTTTTATTTTTAAAAAAATATTAATTTTGTTTACAAAACTAGATACATATCTCAGAAAGGGGTCAACATTTTTTAACGAAATTTAAATGTAAAATGTATATTTATAAGCACTTTATTTAGTGCTTTTTTTAATTTTTAAGACAAAATTTAAAATTTGAAATGATTTTTAAACAGACTTTTTGGAAGAAATTAGCAAGTTTTAGCGCCCCGTCGTGCATTTTATTTCTTTCTGATTTTCTGTTGAATACAAAAACTTAAATTAAAGAAATTTACTTTTTGAAGTGAATTTGCTTTAGATGTTCTAGAACTGATATTTAAACACGAATTTCAATATAATATAAATGTCCCAAAAACAGCAAAAGTGACACTTTTGTTAAACTAATGGCAAATTGAAAAACATAATAAACGTTTTATATCTATTTATATAAAAGCTTTGAATCCCTTAAAATTTGAAGTGAAAAGAGATTCTGAAACGTGTAATTTGTGCCACACTAAAATTTCTTCCCAACTTATTTATTTACCTTAATTTGTTTTAAATTCACGCAAAATAGTGATTTCTTATAATTTGTCTACTAGCATCAGCTTCAACCTACGAGTAAGCAGACTGATAACGATAGTAATAATAGACTCCCGAAAATTGAGTCCGAAAAAACTACGTCAAAAAAAGCCCGACAGTTCTTCATATCTCTTGAATTTTTGTAGCGTTCTTCGCATTAATAGAAATGGAAACAAGAAAAGTATATTATATTTTTGGAAAAAAAAACTACGTTTCAAAACAATTTCTTACATTTGTCCGTGAAATGCACCAAAAACCCTCTAAACTATTGTGTCTTAGCTCTTAAATATGGCATATTTAGAAAACTGTTGGAATCTTGGAATGCTTTCATATGTAGGGAGGCATCCAAATTAAATAGTTAGATAATAGTTACCTTGCTGGACAACAGTGTTTTAAAATAATTTGATAACTAAAGTTGCCACTTTAGCAATTGAAATCTGTAAATGTAAGGTTAAGATACACATAACGAGTTAGGTTAGGTTAGGTTAAAGTGGCTGTTGGTTGGGACGTCCAACATACTTAGACCAAAGTATGGTCCGTTGTGATACCACATGGATGAGTTAATCAGCTTAACTCGTTGAACCAATTGGAGCTTCGAATGAAGCGTAGGAGACAAGTAATGTCTGAATTTTTTAGATCGCTGGTATCGTTAAAGTAGTAATCTCTCTTCTTCTTCGTCCATGCAACTCCTACAAAAATCATTTGCAGGGGCTCCAAGTCGAATAGCATGCCGTCCTATTAAGAAGTGCCCAGTCAGGACACCTATAACGTAGCTAATGTGCAATCTACTCAGAGAGATTAATTGTTTTGAGCGCCTGGCGCTAATATTAGCCCAAATTAGTTTAGTCGCTGCACACGTGGTCGTGTTATTCCACCTGAAGTTTGTTTTCTCTATGGTATCTTGCTTTAGCATGAGTTTACATGTAGCTAAGGGGATACCTATGCTAGCATTGTGAGCCAGCAGAGGTAAAGTTGTTCTGCTTTTTGCAAGTTCGTCAGCTTTGCAATTTCCTGGAATGTCTCTATGGTCCGGCACCCAGAAAAGGTGAATGTTGAACTGTGTAGCCATCTCCGTAAGAGATGATCGACAATTTAGGGCTGTTAGTGAATTTGTGGAGACAGAGTCTAGGGACTTTAACGCAGCTTGGCTATCCGAGAAGATGCGTATATCATTAGTTGATATAACGTTTTCTCTAAGCCAGGATAGGACTTCTTTTATAGCCAGGATTTCAGCTTGGAACACGCTACAATGATCGGGTAGACGAAAGGAGAGACTTTAGTTTAGTCTATCTGAGTATACCCTTCCACCAACCCCATCCTCCTTTTTGATCCGTCTGTATAAAAGTTTATAGGACCATCGTTCAAAAATGATGTATTCTCCCAAGAAAGGAGGTATAGTCACTTTGAAGCTATAGTTATTAAACTGAGGATGGGGTATGGTGTAGTCAATATTACTGTTTATATATATAAAATAGTGGTGTGGCCAATTCCATTATTGATCCACAGAGAGGAGGCTTGAAGCCGTATGGCAGTATTAGCGGCCGTTTGCTTGCTGAAAATGTCCAGCGGTATTAGATGGAACAGAACATCTAGTGAGGCGGAGGGGGTGGAACGAAGTGCTCCTCCCATACACAGGCAGGCTGTTCGTTGGACTTTGCTGAGTTTATCGCGATTTGTCGCTGTATCCAGCGCCGTCCACCATACCGCTACTCCATAAGTAAGGATCGGTCTTATGACCGAGATGTATAGCCAGTGTGTAATGTGGGACTGTAGGCCCCATTTATTACCAATGGAATTTTTACAGGAGAACAGGGCTACTGTGGCCTTGTTTATTCTCTCTTGAATATTAGTTTTCCAACTTAATTTCTTATCCAAAATGAGACCAAAGTATTTTGCTTTTTCAGAGAATTTAAGTGGTACACCGTTTATGAGGGGAGGGTCAATGAGTGGGACTTTGTATTTCCTTGTGAAGAGGACAAGGTCAGTTTTTTGTGGGTTAACGCCTAGTCCACACCGATTTGCCCATCTGGTGAACTTATTTAAAGCGTTTTTTAAGAGTTCTTTTAGTATATTGGGACGTTTTCCCGTTACTGCAATAGCAACATCGTCCGCATAGGCAAACACTTTGTATCCCTCTCTTTCTAGAGTAATTAGTAATTCATTTATTACTAAGTTCCAGAGGAGAGGGGATAGGACACCACCTTGTGGCGTACCTCTGCTGACACCCCTTTGTGCAGTAAAATCGCCCAGTTTTGAATTGATAATCCTGCTTATCAGCATCTGATTAATCAATTCGCTGATCGACTTATCTACCTTCAGAGATGTCAATACACGTGCAATTGCAGATGTGTCGACATTGTTAAATGCACCTTCTATATCTAAGAAGGCAACTAAGGTGGACTCTTTATGATGGAGGGAATATTCGATTGTACGTACTATACTGTGTAGAGCCGTTTCAACTGATTTCCCTTTGTTGTAGGCGTGTTGAGCCTTTGAAAGGAGGGACTTATCAATACTTGCCCTTAAGTGGATATCGATCAAACATTCAAAAGTTTTGAGAAGGAATGATGATAAGCTGATAGGTCTTAGGTCTTTAGGGTTAACGTGGCTGGATTTTCCAGCTTTTGGAATAAAAACAACTTTAACTTGTCTCCAAGACATCGGGATGTATGCCAATTTAAGGCATCCCTTGAAGATGTTTTCTAGGATGGGTATTAGAAAACTTGCATTTTCTTGCAGTTCGGCTGGAATTACACCATCCGGACCAGCAGATTTATATGGCTTAAAGCTGTTAATAGCCCATTTGAGTTTTTCCCTAGTGACTAGACCTTGTGGGGGATGTAATGTATTGCCACCATTATTGAGTGCAATGTTATTAATAATATTAGAGCTACCAGGAAAGTGAACGTCTAGTAGCAAGTTGAGCGATTCTTCACTTGAATTGGTCCAGAGGCCGGAGGCGTTTTTCAAGCAGCTTGGCATGATTGAATTTTTGGAGAGGATTTTGCGCAGCCTGGATGATTCGGAGCAATCTTCCACGTTGCTACAGAAGTTTCTCCAGGACGATCGTTTGGTTTTCCTCAGTTCTTTTTTATATATCTTCAGTGATTCTTTATATGAATCCCAGTCAGACATGTCTCTAGAAGCTTTCGCTCTGTTAAAGAGTTTTCTGCATTCTTTTCGAAGTGGATCCAGCCCTGAGTTCCACCAGTGTGGCTTCTTTTTACCTCTTACTTGTATAAGAGGGCATGCAGTATCTAGAGCTTTGTTTAGGGCTAATGTTTGATTATTGACTTTGTCGTCAAGATCTTCAATGTTGGAGGGAGTATTAAAGAGTTCAGGTTTTACTAAACTATTTAACATTCTCTTGTATTTTGGCCAATTTGTTCTTTTTAAATTTCGAAAGATCGGTTGGCAAGGTGGTTCATTTATAAAGTCAAACTGGATGTATCTATGATCAGAAAAGGAGTGATCTTTAGATACCTTCCAGTTCAAAATATTATTATTAATGGATTCGGAGACAAGAGTTATATCTAAAACTTCTTGTCGATTTTTAGTAATAAAGGTTGGCTCATTACCAACGTTACTTACGAGTAGGTTAGTGTTTAGAATATAGTCGAAAAGAGACTCACCCCTGTCGTTTATATCCGTGCTACCTCATACTGTATGGTGGGCGTTAGCGTCACTACCGATGATGATGCCGATGTTGAGCCTTTGTGCTTCAGTTATTAATCTCTCCAGAGTGTCACCCGGGAGAGGGCCAAGATGGTCGTGGTCAAGATACGCCGACGCCAGCCAGAATGTTCCTCTGGCTGTTTCCAGACTTGAAATTAGATAGTAAATATACATTTAGGCGGCGTTTTACTAATATGCAAGATCTGGGTTCATCCTCACCTGATGCATACAGCACGCAGTATTTGGGAGTCCTGATTCCTCGAACAATGGATTTAACAATCCAGGGTTCTTGAATCAGGACAATATCTTCATCGCTGCTGGATAAGCGAAGAAGAAGGGAGGCCGAAGCCTTTATGTAGTGTTGGAGGTTAATCTGGAGTAACCGCTGCATTTTCGCTACCGTACTCCCGATCAGCCTCCAACACAGTGATGTCGTAGTCATCCATATCAGAGGACGATTCTAAAAGAATGTCCTCATCTCCGCTGTAGTAGACCTCGGCCTCCATTGCGGAAAAACCTTGGTCGGTGTTAGGAGCTTTCACTGCTACTGGGGATACCTGAGATGCATCGTCTTCCAATGAAGGAAGTGTGACCGATGCACCAGGTTCCTCAGCAACCGTTTCCGCTTGTGTGGGTGGGGAAGGGGGAAGGGTTTGTGCCTCGGCCCCATCTTTTTTGTAGACCCTCAGCGTAATTTTATCGAACCCGAACCTAATCACACCTTTTGATTGCGCCAGAGGAGAAAGGGACTCTGCATTGATGATTACAATTGCACCCTTGTAGGGTCCCTTTGGATCCTCCAATTTCGCAACCTTCCAGTTGTGAGTAGGAAGGGTTGGATTGGAGAGCCGGATTACCTTCAGAACGTGGTATGCTTCCTTGAATATGGCCGGAACCGTGATGCGAGCTCTTGGTATGCAAGGAATGTCTTCCTTTGCTACAACCTCCAGCTTAGCACCAGGCCAGACCTCTCCAAGTCGGCTGCCCGCCAGCGTCAGTAGATCGCACGACCTCCGATCATCACAGACCATCAACTTGATGTGTCCCTGATGCCAACCGCCATCTTTTGTGATGGGCGGTGGTCCCGGATTGTCAGACATAATCTCGACAAAACTGAAAGCCAGCTGTCCTTTGGCCACTGTCCAGTTCTCGGCAGAGATCGTGCCATCTACGTCACTTCTGTCGATAATCGCGACTACCATTTTGTCCTTCAGAACGTCACTGAAGGACATTTTTACCTTGCGAGGGTCAAGTGAAGTGCTGGTGTTTAGCACTTTGGGGCGTTTAGGTAGTGAAACACTACCTTCCATAGACCTTTGTCGCTTCGACGTTGAGTCTTGGCTGGTCTTTAGATTATTTTTGGCCAGGAAGCTCTTGGCCCATTTTATTTTGGCGTCGTGCTGAGAGTTTGCTCCAGCGCCTAGTTGTTCACCTAACGTGTGGAGAATCCTCTCAGCATTACGCAAGTCCCTGTAGTAGGCCTTAGAGGGTCTGAGCTTGCGTCCATATCCCCCAGGACCTTCTTTAGGATTCTTGTCTTTGGTGGTAGAAGGACCTGGCACCATAGCCCTACTACCTCCGGCTCGCGGTGTTGAAGATTTGAGAGGTTTACTCTCTGTGGTAGTAGAGGAGCCGTTCTTCACAACTGCCTCACTACAGGAAGAAGGTAATATTACCAGATTATCCGATATTCCACTGGCGACAACAGGGCTGTGAGTGTTCACAGCCATGTCAGCACCAGTGGAAGAGGGATGATCAGCAGACAACTTTGCCGTCGTACTGCTGGCCGGTTTGGTCTTTGAATTTTGTTTGTTTTGTTTTTATTTTGTTCATTTAAATCCCACGAGTAGCGGATAAGGGGTGGTCCATCTGTACAGAGATCCGTGTATACAGATAAGGCTGGTTAATCTGGACAGAGAGAAAAAACTAAATGAGAGAACCAAATTTCCTCGTCTCCGTCTCTTCGAAACCTCTTACTCTCATTTTTTATAGCGTGTTGAATTCGTATCGGTGTATACATGTTTTCACCTCGGAGAAGAGTACACAAAAAAACGTCATTTCCGGGAAATGCGACATTTTTCATTTTTGTTTATTGATGCCAAGAAGGCTATGTTTTTTAAAGTCTCATTATAATATTTGTAATTCTCATGAATTTATTTTTTAATTTTGCTAACATCTTGTCGTTTTTATATCTACAAAAATACTCCTATAACTCAAATTAATTCTAGCAAAACATTTTTGTTTGTCAATAAATAACGGGAGAAGTTATACCGGTAGTTCGTGGTGAATTTGTTTTTCTCTTCTTTTTCTCTAAGTACAGATAGATGGCATTAACAACCAAAACAGGAAAGGATGTGTGCAGAAAGAGTGTAACAAGGTTAAGGTTTTTTAGACTAGACTTTATTTGTATATATGAACGAGTACATGTTTGTTATGTTTATTTCAATAGTAATACCTTAACTAATAACTTAACTACTGTATTATCTAAAATATACTGCATTGAATTATTTTACATTGAATTATAAAAGGCGGAAATAATAAAGTTCTACAGTTTACCGGGAATATTTATATAAAAATATATTGCGGTATCAATCGATATTTTCTGGAACTTAATGTTAACGTAACATTTATTTGTCATGAATTACTTTTTCAGCTTTTTTATACACCAAACAAATCAATTATGAAATTTGGCTGCGATAATAATTACTTGAACACAGCATTTTCTATGTATATATATAGTTATTCACGTTTAGCCCTTAACTTAGATTTGTATTTATTTATGAATAGCCTAAAAAGTTTAGCAAACATCTATGAATAAGCCACAATGCACTTTCAGAAAAACTGTAGTTAGAACTTTCCCTCACCGATTTTTCCTTGTCGCTATATAACTGAAAGATAAGATATAAATAGTTAGAACTGGAAAACTTATAAAAATGATGCATAAGACTTAAATTTTGGTCGAAGAACAAATTTGTATATTCTTTTCACAAAACCACTGAACTAGCGAGAATACAAATATTTTTACTTTTGTACAAAAGTACTTTTCGGCTTATGTAGTTAAGCCTTTAAAAGCAACACACTACCTTAGGGGAAAGCAGTAAGAATAGCTTATCACCTATTCACAAATCTTATGCAATGAAAATTGGCAACAGAAGTAACAAGTTGACGGTCTTTTTATTTAGTGTCTACTTAAATCACTTATTTTCAGCATTTTGGAAATGTCGTGAGTAATGTAAAGGAAATAAACAACGAGTACACACAAATAAAATAGGAATGGAAAAAAGAGATGAGTGTATAAAAATGTTTTCAATGTTCCATGTTTACATTCTGTAACTCTCGTTTTCAATGTTTCTGCAACTCTCGCATCGACAAAATTAAGTCGATAAACTCTGAAAATTGAAACAAATCTGAGTTTTTTTGCATCTTTCAACGGTCGGAGCGAAAATTAAACGCATAAACTCAGCTAATAATGCAAATAATAGTAGTAGTGCTTTCAGAGTTTTATGTTTCTAGGTCCTAATTCTCATTGGACTGTTGCACCACCTAATTTGTTTTACCTACTTAATGATTAAAACTGGCTTCAAATAACTAACTAATATTTATCTAAATGCGTAATTTAGAATTGTTTCTAAATCTTCATTGTTCTGGCACCTAACAAGAGTAATTAATTTAACTTCATATTCGAATGATATTACTCTCAAACGAACACAATGAAAGTACCAAAAAGCAGGGCCGGCCCAAGCCAAACTTGCGCCCTGTGCAAGATTTGTAGAAAGCGCCCCTTTTTTATATTTTTTTTACACATAAACTGATACACAAGCATAAGCCTTTCCCAGATTACCCAGGAGGTAGACTTTCAATGCGTTTTTTTTTATTGAGGTATCCCCAGGAGGCCTAAACCATTAAAATAAAACGCAGCGAAGAAATGAGCAGAGGGGAAACTTTTAAACTTGGAAACTTACTTTTCTGGCCTTACATTTTGCAAATTCAGAAATGAGATCATCAAAGTCTAAAGAATTTAATAATTTCTTTTCAATGGACATTATAGATAAACCTACCAATCTCTCTTGAGTCATGGTTGTCCTAAGATAATTTTTAATAATTTTAAGTTTAGAAAAACTACGTTCTCCTGAAGCTACCGTGACCGGGATTGTATTAAGGATTTGGAGAGCAGTTACTAAATTCGGAGCAAAATCTTCAAGGTTTGAACTAAAAATAAAATTTAACATATCTAAACTTGAGCTTTGTGGCGTAACAAGCTGGGATATTACGGTTAACTCTTGAAACAATTCTTCTCCATCTAAATATTTAAAACTACTTTATGTTAAAACATTCTGCAAATTAAGGCATGAAGCACGTACATTTTTATTTTTTAAACATTCGCTTATGTTACTCAAAAATGTAAAATTGATACTATACGTATCAAACCTTTCAAGTATTTGAAAAAAAAATTCAACTTTGAATCTTTGTTTCGGCTAATATAGTTTCAGGACATTCATCAGCATAAAGTATTTTTCTCCGTTGTGATCGCAATGATGAAGCTACAAGAAACATATTTGGTATTTCTAGGGAACTAGCAATACGCTCGGTTAATTGAACATACCTACTCATTAAATTTTTCATCGGAACGCATTAAAATCAAACTGTTTTTTGTATTTTCTAAAACTGTTATGCCAGTTGACAGATTAACGGACGAACTTTGCAAATATTTACTAGTTTAATTTATATTTTCTAAAATATCAAACCAAATTAGCAGGCAGCAAATAAATGTAAAATCAAAAATTTTATTTCCTAACGGTTCTGCAATGTTTTTTGCCTCTAGATTTCTTAATTCTATAGGGCTTCATATATTTCTTGAATTGAAAAAAAGTTAAACAAACATTGAATTGTATCGAAAATTTTAACTGCATAAAATGAGAACCGAGCAGCATCATTAACCACTAAATTTAAGGAATGCGGGCAACATGGAACCAAAAATGCTCTTGGTTCCAGGGTTCGAATTCGATTCTGAACACCCGCTTCTTTTCCTTTCATATTCATATTCGAACCATTATCATAACTTTGGCTTGTCTTGTCTTCAAAATACGTCACTTCTATTAAAAACTGGTAGCTATTTATTTAATATTAATTAACCAACAAAGCGAAAAAACAATTGAAACAATCTGCATTCTGCACCAGACTAGATATACATTAAAAGTAGCCGTTACAATAGTCATTAACTTTCAAACAAAAAAAAACAAACTGCCTGCGCAAGAACAATTCGACTCCAAATAGAATCATCCCTCTTTAATTTTTAAGCTCTATGCTCCTTTTCCATTCTATTAAAAATTTCATCTCCTGAAATCAGGCACTTAACTCTTACACAGTGTGCAATAAGAAAACCTGCACGCTCTGATCCATATGATTCCGTATAAATAAGTTTTTTTTTAAATATCTCCCATGTTAGTTTCGATACTCAGTGTGCAAAAAAGAAAACTTGCACATCCATTCACCATTATTTGTAGCAAAGACACCTACCTACCTAATTTCCAAATATATCACCCTGTTCATACAAGAGAAAAAATCTCAACACAAAAAAGTTCCATGCCACCTCATATGTGCAAGATATATTTTATGCACACCGAGTCCCAAAATTAACATAGAAGTATGACGAAGCAAAATACTTATTCATATTGAATCGTATGGGCTAGAACGTGCAGGTTTTGTATCACGCACAGTACCCTGTATGTGAGACTCACATGAGACATTGTGAGTTCTCATCTACAAAGAAAACAACAAAAAAATGTCTCTGAAAAAAGAGAGCAGGTAGGTTTCTGTATTCTGTGCTACCTTCTACTACAAATCAAAGACACAGCAAACAGCATATATTTTTTTTGTTGTTTTCTTTGTAGATGAGAACTCACAATGTCTCATGTGAGTCTCACATACAGGGTACTGTGCGTGATACAAAACCTGCACGTTCTAGCCCATACGATTCAATATGAATAAGTATTTTGCTTCGTCATACTTCTATGTTAATTTTGGGACTCGGTGTGCATAAAATATATCTTGCACATATGAGGTGGCATGGAACTTTTTTGTGTTGAGATTTTTTCTTCTTTTCTCTTGCATGGAATTTTTTTGTGTTGAGATTTTTTTCTTTTTTTCTCTTGTACGAACAGTGTGAAATATTTGGAAATGAGGTAGGTAGAATTTTTAGTTCTGCGATATCTTGAGTTAAATTTTCATTGAATGCAACAATGAAAGTGATGTTAGTTAGTGCGCAAGAGATAACTTAGGACAGTTGTGATGGATGTTTTTTTGAGATTATTTTAAGAATGTTTGTGGTTAAAGAATGGCAAATATGTAGTAGTACATATTTGTTTGCAAGATCAGATTACATTTTCTTGTTCCTGGCAATGCGCCCCCAGAATTCTGCGCCCTGTGCATTTGCACATCTTGCACATATGCTTTGTCCGGCCCTGCCAAAAAGTTGTTCATACACAATTTTGAATTTTCTTTGAACACCTCTGAACAGCTGACTACATCCGCCATTTTTCAAAGGTGGTCGCCATTTTTAAAAGGTGGTGAGCAGAGAGAAAAGAGAGAAAATTTTTTTCTCTCTCGAGGTGAGTATGTGCACAAACTTGCATAAGTATTTGTTCCCCACATTTTTTTTATATGGAGTTAATACATATGCAAGTTGGTGGCCAAATCACAGCTTGTAGGCAAAAAGAGAGCAACCGTCGAAGTTGGTTCTCTCTATTAGTTCTTTCTCGATGATCTGGAGGTCGCCAGGTATCCGGATACTCCGTTAGCGACTGAGCTAGTTTTTTAATTGGGCCCTCAGCCAGGCTGATCGTCGGCACGGGTCGTGTAACACCTTAGATCCAGCCCAATTGGGAGGTAGATTGAGGGAAGGAGAGAGAGGGTAGGGAATCAGGTAGTTTACACCGATGAAAGGGCTGGTTATAAGGATGGTTAAGAGAGGAATCAAAGGCGGGGTTCGTTGGATGGTTTTTTCACCAGCAACGAGGGGTGGGTAGGAGAAGAGAAGGTAACAATAGTCGGCTATTTCGCTTCCTATGTGGGAGAGGAAGTTATCGAGGGAGGGGTAAAGGTATGTGAGCGACCTTTGGTTTCAGGACGCGTCAACAGTCTTGCAAACAAGTTAGCTTTCTCAATAAAGCTAAATAAACGAGTGCCATTGACAACAAACGTAGGAACTGAAGAAGAAGAAGAATTCCTCATGCTTTTTACGAATGACCAAAAATTCTTACTGTATTTAGGACATTGCAGTATTTTTTGCAATAATTTTTGGTCTTGCAAAAATTTGGTCCTTCGAATAAGGGCGTTGCAGTCCTTCCTAGCTTCCTTAAATCTTTTCCGGTTTTTCTCAGTTGGTTGGCTCTAAAACACCGGAAGCTTACCTCTTTCTCCTTGATAACCTCTTTGCAGCAGGAATCGAACAATGACTAACACTTGGGTTTGATACTTTTAACCCTATTCGGGATAAAGGTTTTCATTCCCAGATTAATCTTACTAGTGATCATAACTGCATTGGAGTCTACGTTACTATCGAAGCAACATAGTGACCAGATAAAGATCGTGAAGAAATTATTGAGACCGTCTCAGTTGGCTTTTTCGTACTGCCAAACGGTTCTCTTTGGAGCTCTTTCTCTAACTGGATTCGTTTGACACGAGAGATAAGCAGATATGAGTATTTTCTGCTTGGAAAAGTCCTCATTCAAACCCTCCAAGTGGGTGCCAGGTGGGCAATGATCACCACAGAAGTCCTGTGCGTTTTTGGCAGGATGGTGATTAGCTAAGGTTGAGTTGGGTAGCCGAATTGTTGTAACTCCTCAATAGTGCAACGTTCGGAAACCCAATTCAATCATAGTTTAGAGGTTCCTAATTTCAGTGGTGGTGTGAGCGTACTTGTACGAAAACCGTGCCGAAGAATGAAAGGCTGGGGGATAAACCAGCCATTAACGAGCTCTTCCGGATGCTGTGGCAAGGTCCGTCATATTTACCCTTACCAAGCGGCTCTGCCGGGGCTGACCGTCTTTCCGCCTTACTCGTGGGAACAAAATGAAAATGTCAAATAGAAAAATAATCAAAAACAAAAACAAAAATCGTGCCATGGCTGCCAATGCGGTCACATCCACTGAAAAGGCTGTCGAACCTACTCAGAGGTGTGAATTATGGTGATGGTGAGAGCTACTGACTAGACGTGATTAAGCAGGCGGGCAGTTTATCTTGTGTTTTTCTCCAATAATTAAGTTCCCAAACTCGACAATTTTCTACTTAAACATTCTACAAGTGGTAATTTGAATAAAACCAGTGAAAAAAACACCATAGTGTCAATTATAAATACAAAAAATTGCAAATCAAATTAAAAGAAAAATTCTTATTTCTTTCTTTTTTGTATGAGTTGCTAAGCTATATAATTCCTTTGTCTCTCTTCGAACTTTAAAAAAAAAAAAAAAGAAAATCAAACATCTAACTTGGTTGCATTTATGTCTGGTCGAAACGATTATAAAGTCAGCAAACGAACCCGCGCATCAGACGCCGTGACAAAACTTAGATCAAGCTCACATAACTCACCTCGAACTTCGCCTCAGCAATCTTCAAAAAGAATGGCTTTTGATGACAATGCCTTCTTGTCCAAATTGGATGAAAGACTCGAAAGACAAAGTGAGTTCATAATAACTCTCTTATCGAAACAAATTAGAGATGACAATCAAGAACTCGCAAACAAGATTCAAGTTCAATTTGACGAAGTGAATAAAAACATTTATGATATAAACACAAAAGTTCAAAAACTCGAGATCAATATCGAAATCGATTCACTTAAATCAGATGTAAACAACATAAATTCTTCTTTTTCTGTTCTTAAATCTGAGCTTTCTAACGCAAAAAATGAACTAGAGCAAAATAAACATAAGCTGTCTTTAATGGACACCGAGCTCGCCGACGCGTCAGCAATGATAAACAATCTTGATAATAAACTAGTAGCCAGTGATGCAGTGATATTTGGTGTACCGCATATTCCCGATGAAAACCTAAAAACGCACTTTAATCATTTATGTCACACACTTGATATCAAACCACCGGTTTTGATTGATATATTTCGCACTCGCCCGAAAAAAAACTCTGATAATACAGTTATAATCATTAAATTTAAATCCCCGTATGAGAAAAATTTCCTCCTAACTTCAATCGCAAAACACATAAAAGACAATAAAATGCAACTCTGTCTCAAAGACATCGGACTTGAATCAACTTCAAAAATTTTTATTCGCAAGTCTTTATCACAAAAAAATAATTATTTAGTTCGCCATGCAATTCAACTTAAGAAACAAAACAAAATTGCTGCGGTGTTTACCATCCGCGGTCGAGTATACGTCAAACGAGAGATGTCAGATGCCAAAGGAATATGTGTCGATAATACAGAAGACCTCGATGGAATTGCCAGCCTAACTCTTCATGAGAATTGAAACTTTGCTTCTTATTTATTTACTAATATTTTTTTTTTCTTTTTTTTTCACTTATCTCATTTATTTGATTATTATTACTATTATTTTTTTTTTGTTATATCAATAATTTCATTCATTGTTTCGTTTTCTCTTTTTTTTTTTTTTTCTCTTTTTAAAAAATTTTAATAAAAATAAATTTTGTGCTACATCACACCTCACTATTATATTTCTTTATTAGATATTTCTCTAATTTTTGAAGGTGACTACGTGGTCCTTAATCTATATTATTTTATTTATTTTTTTTTTTGCTATGGAAATAAGTGATAATGGAGAAGTTTTCTTTGATCGTAGCAATGATGGGGTTTTGAGGTCGATGGTAAAAATTTTAAATAATCAAATGGCAGGCCTTCGGTTGTGTCACTTAAACGCACAAAGTTTATTTTGTAAAATTGATGAATTTAGGGATGTTTTTGGAGGTTCTGATACCGTATCATTTGTGTCTCTGAAACTTGGTTTCTGGATTCAAATAATGATTCAATGTATAGCTTGGGTAATTTTAAGATATATCGAGCCGATAGATATGGGAGAAGAGGTGGCGGAGTGGCAGTATATGTACGCAAAAATTTAACCTGTAAAGTGATTTGTAAGTCTGAAGCGGATAGTGCGATGGAATACATTTTTATTAACATTATTGCTGGTGACAGTTCTTTAACAATTGGCGTTGTTTATAGACCAAATAACGGGGTTTCACTAACCCCATTGCTTACACTTTCGGAAAGTATTTCTTTGCAATCCTCTAAAATGATCGTCTGTGGTGATTTTAATAGCAATCTTCTTTCTGACAACGTTCTTGTTTGTGAAATGAGAACATTTAATTTGTTTCCAGTTAATACCACCTACGCCACGCATTTTGTAGGAAGATCGCAAACACTTTTGGATGTCTTCTTTGTAAGTGATATCAAAGATGTGATACATTATGACCAGTTGTCAGCACCAGCTTTCTCAAACCACGATCTCATTTACTTAGCGTTCGATTTTAGGATGCACCGTCTGGAAACCGAATTTGAGTACCGAGATTTTAGAAGAGTGGATTATTCTCGTCTGGAACAAAATATTCAAAGTATTGAATGGGAAAGTGTTTACTATCTACCATCTCCCAATGCTCAATTAGAATATCTGAATTCAAATATTTTAAATCTGTTTGACAATTTCGTTCCAATTAGAACAAGGAAAATCAACCAACGTCCTTGGTTTTCTAATGAAATTCGACAGCTCTTATTTCAACGGGATCAAGCTTATAAAAGGTGGAAAAGGTTCAGATTAGAGGTTCAACATCATTATTATCGTACCCTTCGCAACCTAGCTGTAGGAAAAATAAGATCCGCTAAAGTTGAAATGTATAAGAATAAGCTAGGAACAACATCAAACAAACTTCAACTATGGAAAAACCTGAGAGAAATTGGAATTGGAAAACAAAACACAGTTTGCAAGGAGGATATTGATGTAGATGAACTCAATCAGAACTTCGTTTCGCTCCCTTTTCCACATCTTTCTCGTTTTTCTTCTGAGCTTGATGAGCCTATCAATGTTTCTCACTCAGATAATCCTTTTGAATTTGTTTGTGTTGAAAGCACAGATATCGTTGAAAGCTTACTATCTATCAAGTCGAACGCAGTTGGAATTGATAATATTCATCCAATTTTCGTAAAGGCCATTTTACCATATATTTTGCCCTATTTAACGCACCTTTTTAATAATATTTTAATGACTGGTATTTTTCCAAAAGTGTGGAAACAAGCTAAAATTTTGCCCATTCCTAAAGGAAACAATATGAAAGAGCATAGACCGATTTCTATACTCCCTTACTTGTCCAAAGTTTTCGAGAGAGTCTTACAAAAACAACTCAATGCTTATCTAAGAGCTCAAAATATCTTGTCCCCTATGCAAAGCGGTTTTCGTCAGCAGCATAGTTGCACCACAGCTGTTATAAATGTAGTTGAACAAATTAGATTGGCCTTAGACGATGATCTTGTAACGTTTTTAGTACTGCTCGATTACTCCAAAGCCTTCGACACGGTGGATCATTATAATTTATGTTACAAACTCTCTTGCCAATATGGTCTATCATCATCTGCTGTTCATTTAATAAAAACGTATTTGCAAGGACGAGAGCAAGCAGTCTCTGTAAACAATAAAATTTCGTGCTTTCTTCCCACAGTTAGAGGTGTTCCCCAGGGTTCTATTTTGGGACCCCTTCTCTTCTCGTTATATATTAATGAACTTTCAGCTAAGATCTCGGGGTGTTCCATTCAAATGTATGCTGATGACGTTCAGTTGTTTAGAAGCTGTCCTCTCGGGCTAATTGACGATTGTGCACATATAATTAACAATGATCGCGCTGAAATACTTAGTTGGTCACAAGATAATGGACTTTTCCTTAATCCACTCAAGTCGAAATGCATAGTGATAAGTAAAAAAGTGCGTGATCTAGACTATTTCCCAAGTATCATCTTGAATGGTACACCAATCGTATATATGTACATCCAGCGCAAGAAATCTAGGTATGTTGTTTGATAGGACGCTGACTTGGGACAGCCATATAAATGCGGCCGTGGGTAAGGTTTATGGAATCCTTAGAATGTTGTGGTCATCACTTCATTACACGCCTTTAAATACTCGGATGATGCTAGCCAAAACTATAGTAGTTCCGGTATTGACATATGGTTGCGAAATCTACTGCAACTGCGATGCCGTCAGTAGGAGAAAATTGAATATAGCCTTTAATAATACAACACGCTACATATTTGGCTTGCGTCGGTTTGATCGTATATCAAATTTTTCGATTAAAATCTACGATATGTCCTTCGATCATCTTATTCGGTATAGAACTCTTCTCTTACTCTTTAATATAATTCAAACACAACAACCTTGTAGTTTGTTTAATAGAATACGGTTCAGCTCCTCAAACAGATCCCAAGCGCTAGTATACCCTCGGTTTACTTGTCGGACCTCAGAGCAACAATTTTTCATCTGTGCTATACGTCTTTGGAACCTCCGTCCAAGAAATGTAAGAAGAATTAATGTCGAATCACAGTTTCGTAGAGAGCTTCGAAGTTACTTTCAAAATGCGTAATTTTGCACTTTCTTTTTATTTTTGTTAAAATTGTCTTACAAAAAGAATCTAACAAGTGAGATGTATGTATAAAATATTAATAGAGTTAACAGTTTCAGCATGGAAAACTTAAAAAAAAAAAAAAAAACACAAAACAAAAAAACAAAAAAAAAATGTGCCTTATGAAATATTTTCAATTTTAATGTTAAACAAATTTTTATTTTTATTTTATGAAGTAGCTTATCTCCATTTATTTAAATGTATTATTAGCAAAACACTAATTTATAAGATTTTTTTTTCTTACTGTGTTTATGCATTCAATAAAAATATATTATTATTATTATTATTATTAACGTGCTGTCAACCCTGTGGTTGCCACTAGTAGCGGGAGTCCTTCCTGTACTAGCCGCAACCTATACTTGAAGGGATTACCCGTCAGTGGAACAGCTGTGACGCTCGGCTGTCCCAAGGGCGGCAATTCCACACTCAAACTCATCAAACTCATCGCCTGTGGTGATCAGAGATCTTTCGATCTATACAGGGCTGCTGTCAATGGCTTGCCAGAAGTCTGGCCGGGTGCCAAGCTCGAGGTTGTTGCAAGGGAGAATATTCCTTGCCGGCCAAGAGCACGTATAATGGTCCCGGCTCTACACAACTGCCCAGAGATGATAATGAAATTGATCAAAACCAGCAATCCAAACCTGCCTACGCATGACTGGAAAGTCCCAAAGGTTGAGAAGGAGACAGTGGGTCACTATAGATCAGCTCTCGTGTTGATCAATAGGGAATCACTGGCTCCACTGGCCACGACCAAAGGCGTGATTAGGTATGGTTTCGACGAAATCATGTTGCGCATCTACAAAAAAGACGAAGATTCGCTCAACACGCCCCCCACAGAAGCCCCTTCAGCGGAAGGAAACGCTTCACTACCCCCAATAATGGAAGTCGATGCAATACCACAAGTGGAACCATCGACCTCCACAGCCCCAAACAAGCCATCCGACGTGGAGGCTAAACCTACAGTCAACTGCAACTCCGACATGGAGACTGAAGACGTCACCTTAGGCATCACTCTGAGTGAGGAAGACCTACTTCAATCCTCCTCAGACGATGAAAACGCCGATAAAACAGTGGTGGAGGTTAATCTGACTAATAGTAGCAATGCTGCGATTAGTACAGATTAATCTCCATCACGCCATCATGGCCGCAAACAACCTGATACTCTGACTGCACACGAACAAGGATGACATCGTCTTGATACAGGAGCCGTGGGTCTCAAACTCCATCATCAGAGGCCTCAGGACTCCTGGTTATAAGCTACTGTATGCATCGGAGAAAGGTGAACCAAGGTCATGTATGTTAGTAAAAAATGACTTAAATGTATTTTTGCCCCCCAATTACAGCGACAAGGACACAACCACCACTGTCTTAAGAACGGATAAAGCCACCTACTGGCTCATATCCTCCTATCTCGGCCACGACAGCCCAATACCAGGTGACACCTTGAGGAAGGCAATTGCGGACGCGCAATCAAGAAAAGTTGGTCTCCTGATTGGTTCGGACGCTAACGCCCATCATACGGTATGGGGTAGCTCTGACATAAATGAGAGAGGTGAGTCCTTATTTGATTACTTACTAAGCACTAACCTACTCATAAGTAATATTGGTAATGAACCCACTTTTGTAACCAAGAATAGGAAAGAGGTACTTGATATTATACTTACTTCTGACTCGATCCACAATCTGATTTCAAACTGGCATGTCTCAAAAGAGAATTCCTTCTCTGACCACAAATACATTCAGTTTGAGCTCAGAGATGTGGCAAACATATCTACGGGTTTTCGCAATCACCGTAATACAAACTGGGAACGATATAGGGAGGTACTAACACAATTACTTGATTACAACCTTCTTAAAAGCTCCTCCAGTAAAGATGAACTAGACCTTTTTGTGAATCATCTCACTGAAGCCTTCAATGAATCAATGAGAATTTCATGCCCTGTGACCATTTTAAAGGGTAAAAAGAAACCTCATTGGTGGCGTAAAGAACTAGAACCATTCAGAAAGAGTTGTCGCAAACTCTTCAATAGATCTAAGTACACTAGATCTCCTTCTGACTGGGACTTATACAAACAAGCTCTAAAGCAATATAAAAAAGAATTAAGGAAGAGTAAGAGGTCTTCTTGGAGAAACTTCTGTGGCAAAATAGAAAATACTTCAGAAGCCTCAAGACTCAGGAAAATTCTCTCAAAAAGTCCAACAATACCCAGTGCTTTAAAGACAGATGCAGGCACATGGACTATCACAGATGAAGAATCTCTTAATCTGTTATTAGACACCCATTTTCCAGGTAGCTCTAACATACTTAACTACTTAACATCAGAGTCTCAAGCTTCTACAAGCGATTTAGTTGATCTAATAACGCGGGAAAAACTGCAATGGGCCATAGATAGCTTTGATCCATATAAATCTCCAGGACCAGACGGAATCATTCCGGCCGAACTACAAAAATGCTCAGACATGATCATTCCACCATTGGAAATCATTCTGACAAGCTGTTTAAGGTTGAGATATATTCCCAAAACCTGGAGAATGGCAAAAGTAGTCTTCATTCCTAAAGCAGGGAAACCCTCCCACGTTAACCCTAAAGATCTACGACCAATCAGCCTATCATCCTTCCTTCTTAAAACCTTGGAAAGATTGATTGAAATTCACATCAGACATAACTTAAAACCATGTCTCATTTCCACAGCTCAACATGTTTACTCTAAGGGAAAATCAGTAGAAACAGCACTTCATTCGCTGATACGAAGTATTGAATATTCCCTCGAATACAAAGAATATAACCTAGTAGCTTTCCTAGATATTGAAGGAGCTTTCAACAACGTCAGTTACCAGGCGATCACGACAGCAATGGATAAGCTGAAATTAGAGAAATCACTCATAGATCTTATTAGTCTCATGCTCAAAAGCAGGACAATAACTTCCAGCATGAGAAGTTTTACTACCACCAGATCGGTGAATCGAGGTACCCCCCAAGGTGGGGTCCTTTCGCCTCTCTTATGGAACATGGTGATAAACGACCTTCTAACATTATTGGAAGCAGAGGGTTTCAGGGTAATTGCCTATGCTGACGACGTTGCAATATCTGTATCTGGAAAACACTCCCAAGTTTTCTCGGAACTCCTACAAAATGCCTTGAATAGGCTAACAAAATGGGCTAAGCAATGTGGCTTGGACGTCAATCCACATAAAACAGAACTAGTACTCTTTTCGAGAAGGTACAAAATTCCTCAAATCAGCCCACCCAAGATTAAAGGAATACCATTAAAGTTTTCCGACCAAGCTAAATATTTAGGCCTCATTTTAGACAAAAAACTAAATTGGAAGGCAAATATTGATGAAAGAGTAAAAAAGGCTACATGTAGCGCTTTTTACTTGTAAAAAGGCCATAAGATCAAAATGGGGTTTCTCCCCAAAAATAACCCACTGGCTATACACTTCGGTAATTAGACCGATACTCATTTATGGAGTTGTCGTATGGTGGACCGCACTGGACAAGATGGTAAATCTAAATAAGTTCATCAAAGTCCAGAGGTCAGCAGGTATGTGCATCACAGGAGCACTTCGCTCAACACCAACTGCAGCCCTGGAAGTGCTTTTAAGCCTAATACCTCTTGACATCTTCTCCAAAATGGTGGCAGCCAACTCATGTGTGAGGCTTAGAGCCACCTCTCAATAGAACAGTAACAATACTGGACATACTACCATCCTAGACAATTTCAGATCTATCCCAGATCGCTTAGACTATACCACCCCTAAAATGGTATTCGGCAAAAGCTTCCATGTGTCCAACCCTTCAAGATCCTCCGGGGAAGAAGAGGAACCCCTGGAAGACAATGCGGTACACTTCTATGCAGACGGTTCAAAGACCGATTACGGAGTTGTAAGTGGTATCTATTCGAAACAACTTAATCTCAGTCTATCATACAGACTTCCCAATCAATGTAGTGTATTCCAGGCAGAAGTAATAGCGATTAAAGAGGCACTATCCTGGCTCAAAGAAAACGTTATATCTTGCAAAGATATACGAATTTTCTCGGACAGCCAAGCCGCTCTTAAATCTCTCGCGTCTGTCTCTACAAACTCTCATAACATAGGAACACCACTTGCTACATGCAAACATCTTCTCAAACAATATGCTCTAGAAGCAACAAATGCTAGATGGTCACAGAGTACCACCTGCCTAGCAACCAAGCAAATATGGCCAAGCATAGACCTAAATCGGTAAAAAGGCTTGATATCCTTGAGCAGACAAAATATAAGCTCTACAATTGGAGTAATAACAGGACACTGCCTCATAGGAAGACATGCTCTGAGGCTAGGGGTCTACACAAATGACTTCTGTAGAAGCAGCATGGACGAGGAGGAAGAGGAAACCGTCCAACACCTTCTATGTACATGTCCAGCACTCTCCATTAGAAGGAATAACTTTCTCGGTAATCCCTTAATCGACAATACCAGTGAACTGGCAACGATTGACACAAAGTGTCTCTCTAACTTTATTAAAAGCACAAAATGGTTTGTTTAATTTTCATTACTCTCCCATGAGTAACCTCATTAGTGGTATCACAATGGACCCTTGAGGTCTAAGTGAGTCAATGACATCTGGACAGCCACTCCAACCTAACCTAACCTATGAGTATTTTCTGCTCGGCCGTTAACGTGTCCAATATTCTAGTAGACTTATCGACAAGCTAAGTACACATTCCTTCGGGAGTTGTCTGCGTCGACTTGAAAAGCCACCAAGAATTGTGAACATTGAAATCGCCCGTAATAACGATTTCAGTGTGAGGATACAGGAAGACAATTCTTTGGATAGAGTCAGACAGAGCATCGAAGTCGAAACTCTGTCCAGATTTAAGCTTCTATAAACGAAACAGTAGTGATTTGCTTATTCACGGAAAGTTGAAGCCACATGAAATTAAAGAAGGATTAATTTTGTTCATTAGTTCATACCGGTTCGGTGATAAAAATTCAGAGTGTGTAATATAAAATTAAATTAATGTGTCAAAAGTGTTATTGTTTTCTGATATATTTGGCATCAACTAAATATTTTTTTTTTAATTGCTATCTTTAAAAAACGATACACTGATTTATATTGGAAATCCTTTTCTGTATATCTTGATGTATGTAGTTACCTTTAAAACAACGTTTTTTTGAAGTCCAACTCGAAAATTTTTAATATGACATATCAGATTCAATACAACAACTTGCTAACTTTAACCTCACAAACAAAAATATTTGCAGACTTGATTTCTTCAAAACTTTATGCTTGTTTTAAAAGTCGACACATACCAACAAATAATTTCAATGCCTGAGCATACTTCTAAACTCATATGAAGTGAATACGTTTTACAGTACTTTAAAAAGTACAATGGGAAATGATGGCTTAAATCACTATTCCTTAATCTGTTCCAATATAATTTCTTTCTTGATGTCATATAAATTTTATGGATTGAAATAAATTCAAATTTCTCAAAATATTAGACATTCGAGAATTGTCACATAAAACCGCAAAAAAACACTTTATTTTTAATTTCATCAAACTCATAACTCATCTTTTTCTCATATTATTTATATCTATACGTTTATTATGAGACAGACCTCGAAGAAACAGAAAGAAAAACCTTGATAGATTTCTATTTTATGAGAATTTTAGCACATCATAAAAACGAGTTAAACGCATATAGAGGAGTCGAATAAGCTTGCTTTTTATAATAGCAAAACGGTAAGTAAAGCAATATAATTTCTATTATTTAAACAATTACAATTTTTGTGTATACACTATACGAGTACGTTGTTCATGATGTCAGAAAAAGTAAGCTCTAAGGATTTTAAGAATTTAAGAATTTAATATATGTATGTACATCTTTAATATTATAAAACGGTGTTTTTAAGCTTTTAGATACAGTTTTAATCAGTTTCGTATCTCAGTTACTATTCGAGATGATAAATTCAAGATTATTGGACTTTATGTCTATGAAACTCTGAAAATCTTTATAATGTTATAATTTCATGGTTTTCGAGAATACGCTTTAGAGTTAATTTTTCGGTGCTGATTCCAAACTCCAATGTTAGCTCAAGCTTAAAAATAATACTTAATCAAAGATTTTTATAGAGATGGCTGTGTTTGCGTGTGTACGTACGTTCGTACGCTCGGAAAGCTTTTTTCGTGGTCCATATCTCTAGAACAAGTAGAGATATTGACTTCAAATAAATTTTGTCATAGAGATAATAACAAAGGCAGATGCAGAAAGGACCTTCGCAAAAATTGAAATGGTAGTTTTTTAACTATAGCTATTTAAAAAAAAAAAAAAAGGAAAATTTTGGTTGACCCAAAATAACGAGTTATTCATTTAGCGGTTTCAAAAGTATAGGCCTGACATTTACGAAAATGGATCGCTTAACTATCGCGCAACCTACTACTAAAATGGTAGTTCTGCCACAGCCACATATCCTGATTTAAAAGGAGATTGTGGTTTACACAAACGTCCAAATACGCAACCAATTGGCAAAATTGTGAACAAATTTGAAGATTTGGTTTGGATATTGTAAGGCCTGTGCATCATCGTTTTGCTCGTACCACTGAAAATATCGCTGCTATAGGTGCTGCTATTCAAAGACCCGAATGTGTCGATTTCTCGTCGTTCTCAGGAATTAGGACTGTCTTACGGCACATTTTGGCGTATTTTGCATTTGGATCTACATCTACATCCATATAAAGTCCAGCTTACACAACAACTGAAGCCAGCTGACTATTCACACCGTCGAATAGATCTCACTTTTTCGAAAGCGACGACTGTCACCGTCGATTCGGAGCGTTATGGTGATATGATAACCGACTTTTTTTGCCTGCTATTGACGAATTCGACTTGGAGAATACGTGGTTTCAACAAGACGGGGCCACACGTTACACAACTCCTCTCCGATCAACGTAGGACTTTTTTTGTGGGGCTACGCGAAAGACCGTGTTTATGCTGATAAACATTTAACTCTTGAGCACTTAAAAACCAACATTCGTCAAGTTATGGCTGAGATACCGTCCAATATGAGTCAAAAAGTGTTCGAAAATTACATTAAAAGAATCGATGCTTGCTTTTTGACTTCTGGTAAAATTTTTAGAACAATGAAAGAAACGGTTTTTACAAAAAATAAAACCTAAAACAAAACACTACTAAAAATTGGTAATTATTAATTTTTGACTAAAATATCTTGTCAAAAATTAAATATATTGGCTTTAAACTAATCTTACAAAAAATTTTGTTTTCAATAAAATTTAAATAAAAATCCAACATTTAATTCATAACAATTATAATCTACAAAAAATACTCGTACTACACAAAAATAGTAGTAAAAATTGATGTTCGATTTTCGGTATCTCGTGAATAATTGAAGGTATTGACTTCAAAACAATTCCATTATATGCATAATTTTATTGTTAATGTAAGATAATTGTCTTAAAAAATGCAATCGGTATTTTTGTATAAGAAATAACAAAAAAAAAAAAAACAGATAATGAAATTTTATTTATTCTGTCATATGCAAAATATTGTTGCTATTCTCGAGTTAATGTCTTACAAAAACAACTGCCAGATACAAAACCTTGTTGGCCACCGTTATTAAATGTAAAAATGCGGTGAAGTTTTAATGTGAATAATTTTAAAAATTTTAGTCACACAATTTGCACGTTCTCTCATTTGAAGAAAAACGAAATACTTTTTAAATCGTATCGTTCTTTGTTCGAAACCAATAATTGTTCTACGCGACAGAAGAAGGATACAAACAAAACTTTCGACACAATAGCAATCTTGTCGTATTTCGCAGATATTCAAATATATGATATATGTATGTATATGATATAATATATGATATTCAAATGTATGACAGATAGAAGTATGATACGCATGAAGTTCTCCCATTTTTGAATCCAGAAATATAAAAAACACAATTATTATCCTTATTGAATATGAAATTCTATGTTATTTATCACTGTAAATTTGCTGACATTTAAAATTGTTGTTTTTTATATGCATCCTTTTAGCTGCATCATCAAATTTCCAGTCAATAAGCTCTAATGTTATCCACATTATGCACCAGACTCAAAGTCATAATGATAATTCCTTAAACTCAACCAAATGCATTTAATTAAAAACAGATTAAGAAGAAGAAAAAAAATAAAAAAAAATGCAAAGGAAAAAAATCCTTGATCCTTATTACATTGTTTAGTCCTTGCAGACTGTGATGTCTCTAGCACGTTGCTTTGAGAGTTCACTTCTAAGACGAGGGACGACGTTTCATTTTCTTATCAACAAATGTTTACAAGTTTAGAGAACCCGATAATATTCTCCAGATCTTGTTATCCTTTCACAGGATTTTTTCGTTCATTCGTTTTTAGTATTTTTCTGCTTCCTTCGGTGTTTTCTGAAGTAATCGAATTTATTTTTTCTCCTGTCAAGGGAATGAACCACGCACATTGACTGCAAAGAAGTTTGAAAAAAATTCACTCGGGCGTATGTGGAACTTTTGTTTTTCTTTTTTTGGTAATATTGCACACAGTTGGAGTATGA
Source organism: Eupeodes latifasciatus (assembly GCA_920104205.1). Taxonomy (NCBI): domain Eukaryota; kingdom Metazoa; phylum Arthropoda; class Insecta; order Diptera; family Syrphidae; genus Eupeodes; species Eupeodes latifasciatus. The sequence goes on from OV049924.1 coordinate 158,071,607, forward strand.
AAAGGAAAAAAAGTTAGAAACAGATTTAAGCCCTGTATAAAAATGTTAGGAGGGATTAAAAGGACTTTGTTTACTTATTAAAACACATACAAAAAACACAACGTACATACATTGATTAAATGTATGCTGAAAAGAACTTATTTTTAGAATTTTAAATTTATTTTTAGAAAAACTTCAGAGGCTTAAAATTTGATAAGAAAATCATAAATCAATTGTTATTATTGAACTGAAATAAATTTATTTTTACTTGCGTTTGCGGTAAAACACTTAAAGGTACTTATAAAAGGATATAAATAATAAGAATCAAAAACAAAATGAAATCGATATTTTATAAAATCCATGGAGCACTGAGTAGACTAATGATGAACAAACACAAATTCCAATAAAGTTAATCAACAAATTTTTTAATCAAAAAGCTATCTGATACTCTGACGGATTGAACTTCCCTTATTTCACTTTTACAAAGTCCAATGAGGTGCAATTTTACCTTCCCATATAAAATTATAGTAATATGTCTGATTTATAGAATTTAAAAATTTGACATTTCTCGACGTTTCAAAACACTTAGAATCTAAACCAAAAGTTTTTAAAGGGATGTCTATGTGTGTAAGTGTACCTAACGAAATTTTTCAAAATCGTTCAGTTTGGTTTTTAAAGCAATAAATCGACCGAAGATACCTTGTTACATTTTTGTTCTCAAGTATTTCCAAGCCTTAATAAGAAAAAGAATACAGCCGCGTAATTTATTGACACATCAAAAGTGTTTGACATGGTTAATCACGCAATTTTGATAAGCAAACTTGAAAGGGCTGGGTTTCAGGGTTTTATAAATAACTGGTTAAAGTCATACTTTAATATAAGAACTCAAAGAGTGAAATGTGATGGTATTAAGAGTGATATAAAGCCATTCGATTTGAGAGTGACACAAGGTTCGGTTTTGAGGCTAACACTTTTTTTTGTACATTTGTATATCTATATTATTCCTTATTCAGATTACCATTTAGAGGTTTCTTGTCAGCAAACTAATAATAAGTTCTAAAACTAAGGTAATGTTTTTAAGATTTTATGGCCAATAAACTGGTGATGCTGATTTATTTTTCCATGCTACTGAGTATCAAAATTTTAAATTGTTTAACTTTACCTGTAGTCCTATGGTTACTTCTACAACTTTTACTGATTCCAGGAGCTGTAGTGAAATTTTTTTAATTAGATATAGTACCTAAATGAATTTAAATATTTGGGATTGATTTATTGATCTAAAACGAGAAAATGATAGACAGTATTTTCAGTGTAAAGTTTGCTCTTATAAACTATTCCTTAAGATTTAATATGGCATTTTTCATTCCAAACTAGTTTATGAAATTGTTGGTTAGGTAAGTTCCTATTAGAACAAAAATACAGTCTCTTTTTGTTTTACAAAAGAGTGTTCAGAAGATAATATTTGGTAAGTCTCGTTTGTAACCCAGTTTTCCACTATTTAGGAATTTTCAAATTTTTTCAGTGCGACATAGGTAATCTTAATTTCAGCTTAATTGATGATGTTCGTGGTAATTTTTTAAATAAGGGTCTATACCGTTGTTTCGAACAACCACGTTTCGAATTTTGAATAGGTAATGTTTGCGCGTGTCGAAATATTTAATAGCCTCCCTATTTTTATAACGATACAAATTTCTCGTTTTGTATTTTTGAAACAAATTTAAAACTGGCTACTTAGTCTTAATAATGATAGTTTCGATTTGGTTATAGCTGATGTTTTCATGAAATGTTAAACCTTAATTCAATTTAATTGTTGTATGCATTATGTAATTTAATAAAATTTTAACTTTCTTTTTTAATATTTATTTTTTTAAGGGTCACCTCACAAGAGTGACAATAACTTTTTTTTTATAAAAACACTAGTGAACCCGACAGACGTTGTCTTGTCTAAGCTATTGTTATAATTGACTAAACGAAATATTTCAGAACAAAGTCGTCCGGAATCAAAGGAATCCATGGAAAAGTCTTCGCCTTTGTACTTCTTTTTCAAAATTGTACTTCTTTTTCAAAATTGTACTTCGATAACGTTGTTCATTAATTCCTTCACTTAAAAGTCGGGTGCCATAACAAAGAGGCTGATATATTTCGTTATAAGTTTTTAAGTTCATACAAGGTATATTTGGCATAAGCCACCCCCATTGCTGCCCATAGATCTCTTCTTTTTGCGTCGTTATACCAGTTGTTGTTGAAATATCTAGGATCGTCCATCCATCACTCATTTCGTCTTACTCTCGGTCTACATTCGTTTGGATCGGTCTATTTCGGTTGAATTGGGTCTGTTATGTTAATTCTTCATCTGATTTCTTTGTTTCTTATTATTAAGTAATGGTTTTTCCATTTTTACTTGACATTTTCTACGTTTGTCGAGTGAATTTGATGTGAGTCCCATTGATTGTAATCTATATGTCATGATAGGAAGTATTGTGACCTTTGAAAGAATTCCCTGTAACTGTTCGTTATACGTAGATGGGAAGTTCGTTCAACATTTGTTCCTTGTCTTCTGGTGTTTCGGAATGCAAAACATTGTCATCTGCAAATCTCAATCTTCCTTCCCATGTGTTTATTGCAAGTCTATATCGGTCCAGTTCAGCATACGAAAAATATCTTTGATTATTGTTCAAAAGCGAGGCGGAGAAATGGGTCTTCTTTTCAAGTCTATGATGAATCCTCGTCCAATTTTGTCCGTTTTTATATAATTATTTAGACAAAAATTGTATATATAAATTGTCAATATTAAGCTGATTGGTCTGTAGCTGTTGATATCTTCTTTGTTTCCTTTTTTTGTAGCACTAAAATTTGCCCTCATTGCCTTAGTATTTGTTGAGCTCTTATGATTGCATTAAAAAGATTTATTAGTATTGGGATAGCTAACTGTTTTCCGAATTTAAGAATTTCTGCATCTTATGTTGTCACTTTTTGCACTTTTTTCGTTTTCCAAGCAGTCAATAATAAACTATCTGCTTCGTTGAAAACTATCGAATCGTCAAAAATTTAATATAGTCGTTAATTATTACTAAATTTTCCAATTTTTAATGCAATTTCTTTAATTTTCCATAAAAATCTTCTTCTGAGAATAACAAATACAACAAAAAAAAGGATTAGTTAAATCGGTTCAGCCGTTTACGCCCGATGCCGTGACTAAGAGAAATAGGGATTCATTTGGATATATGCACATATATTGATAAAGATACATTAACGGGGGCACTTTATTTAATTAAAAAAAAAAACACAAAAATGCCGATCTGCATCCCACCCTGAGCGTACGCTTGGGAGTGTAGTGTAACTGTCTCTCCCAGTTTTGTCTTTCGAGAAATCAATTGAAATTAATCTTTAGTAATTTAAATCATAGTTTGCGTGTGCTTACTATAATAATAGCCCTTTAAGATTTGGTGCATACAAATTCTAAATCAACCACAAAGCAAAAAAAAAAAATATTAAATTCAGAGGAGTATGACATTTTTTATTCAAAAGTCATGACAACATAAGATAATTAAAGTTTAAAATTAACAAATCAAAAATAGGAGTTGATCGTACAGGGTTAAAATTTGGGGTTGTATGTATTTTTGTACGCTGTGTCATAAAAAAATAAAAACAAAAATTGTATATACAAAAAAGTTACCACCCTTAACATTTAGGGGGATGAAAAATAGATGTTGTCCGATTCTCCACCCTGGCCGATATGCACGCTAAGATTCACGTAAATCGGTAGAGTCGTTTCAGAGGAGTTCAATTACAAATACCGTGACACGAGAATTTTATATATTAAACTTTTGTCACTTATTTCTTTTTTTCTTGTAGAATATACAAAAATTCGACAGTAAATAATAACAACAAGTAATACAAATCTACAAAAATATACTGCACAAAATTAGTAAAAACTAATTTTTGACTTGAATATCTCGAGATTAAAAGAATCTAGTATTGACTTTAAAATTATATCATTATATACAAAATATTGTTTTAAGCATTTGGTAACTTTCTTAGAAAAGTCAAATCTGTTTTTTTTTACAAATGAAAACAAAAATTTGTACTACAAATTGGTTTTCGACTAAAATATCTCGGGAAAAAAACAGATTTTAAAATCAATTTTATCTTATCAAGCGCAAAATATTATTGTTAACTTTTATAATACATTTTGTAGAAAAATTCAATTCACAACTATTTTATATATGCGTTTTATTATCGAAAAAGATCCATATGGGTTATCTTTTAACACGTAATACTGTTTCAGAGTCTTGGCGGATATCTATGATTTAAGATTGGAGGAAGAATTAATGAGACACACAACTTACTCGTTTGAGATTTGGCAAGAGAAGAAGGAGCCAGACATTTTATTAAAAGGAAGTTTAATAAAAGTGAACAATATTGTATTAAAGTATATACATATAAATTCAGTGAATACAAATTATAATTAATTGAGTTAAATATGGAATTCATTATACGTTGTTAAATTCAAAGTAAAGCTCAATGCTATAATAACAAATGATAATCTTATTTCAACATTTCCTCTAGATAATTATTTGTGCTATTTAAACAGACCCATAGACTCGGCACAGTAGTTGTTCTTCAGCGCTGGAAGTGGTTTTGTAAGTGCATCAGCAACCATTTGTTCTGTTGGTATATGATCCAATATTATCTTGCCATCGTTGATAATATTTCGTATGTAATGATGCTTAACGTCGATGAGCTTCGTCCTGCTGTGGTAGGTTAGGTTAGGTTAGGTTATATGGGCTGACAGTTGATTTTGTTACCGTCACACTTAGATCAATGTAGATCCATTGTGATACCCTGAAGTGTTGTAACTTCTGAAAAAATGATTTAACCTATGAATTCTATGGTTGATCGAGCCATTTGGTGGACTTGATAAAGTTCAATAGGCGATTGCCTGGGAGTTCAGATAGTTTTTCTAGTTCATTGAAGAAATAGTTGCCTAAGAATTTTGATCTGGTACGGCAGAGTGCTCGACAGTGGCATAGAAAATGAGCCGTGTTTTCGTGCTCATCCTCATCGCCGCAGCCTCTGCATATGTCGTCCGTACTAAGCCCCATCTTCTTTTTGTGGTAGCCAAGTAGGTTATGTCCCGTTATCACACTTATGAGGGATCTTAGGGACGGTTTTTTGAGAAGTAAAATCTTTTTGGATTTTTCCTTGTCATAATGAGGCCAGAGTTTCCTGGTGTTACCGCAAGTTTCTAGTAGGTTCCATCTATCATTTGCTTTTTGAATGATATTATTACTAATGTTTCTCTTTAGTTCGCATTGAGGGATTCTGATGTTGTGGTCTATGAGAGAGGGATCAAGTACCGAGCCTTCTCTTGCAAGTTCATCCGCTTTTTCATTTCCTGGCACACCACTGTGACCGGGAACCCAGCAGAGTCTTGCATTGTGCTGCATACCAAGAACCCTTAGCTCTTCGCGACAGCAAGAAACAAGTTTTGACTTGATTTGCGTGGCAGAGATCGCTTTTATTGCTGCTTGGCTATCAATGAAAAAGGTGATATCAGCGTGTGGTATCGCCATCATGGATATTTGATTAGCAGCGTTTTTCACTGCCAAGATCTCAGCTTGGAAGACGCTGCTATGGTCAGGAAGTCTGAATGAACTGGCAAGGCTAAGATTTTCTGAGTAGAAACCTGCCCCTACCCCAGTAGTCATTTTCGAACCATCGGTGAAGATGGTAAGATTCGATTCGTTAGTGTAGGGTACACTGTTTTCCCAGTCCTCTCTATTAGGGAAGCTGGTAATGAAGTTTTTATTGAAGTCTAGATAAGGGGTCATGTAATCAGTACGAACGTTATTGCCAACGTATTTTGTAAGGATCGTGGTATGACCGTGTTGACTAGATCTCCAAATATCGGTCTGACTAAGTCGGAGAGCGCTGTTTGCTGCTGATTCTTGTGCAAATAAGTCTACGGGGTGAGATTTAGGATCGCTTCGAGACCCGCAGTTGGGGTAGTCCTCATCACCCCCGTAGTGCTAATGCATGCCATTCTTTGTACTTTGGTAAGGGTTTTTAAGTTCGTGGATATCTCCAGAGCTTGCCACCAAACCAAACTGCCATAAGTTAGAATGGGTCTAACAATGGCTGTGTACATCCACATGATTATCTTTGGATTTGGCCCCCAGTTTCTTCCCAGAATCCTGTTACACGAGTAGAGTGCAATCATGGCTTTCTTGTATCTTTCCTGTATGTTTAGACCCCAGTTGAGTTTCTTGTCCAAGATAACTCTGAGGTATCTTGCTTTTTCTGAAACTATAAGTGGGGTGTTGTCAATTTTTGGTATCTCAAAAGAAGGTATTTTCCTTCTTTTGGTGAAAAGTACCAGTTCTGTTTTCAGGGGGTTAACCTTCAGATCGCATTTCTTGGTCCAGTTATTGACCATAGTTAATACGCCTTCTAGTTGTTCGCTTACCGTGGTCAGGTATTTACCCGTCGCTAGAAGCGCTAAGTCGTCGGCATAAGCTATAATTCTGACACCGCTATTTTTGAGTTTGATGAGAATTTCATTCATCACCAAAGTCCAGAGGAGGGGTGAGAGGATTCCGCCTTGTGGAGTCCCTCTAGATGTATACATCTTTATATCAGAGCTACCTAGTACGCAATGGTGCTTTTCAACATACACGTAATCCATTTTATAAGTGTAGGTTCTATTTTAAGATCAGTGAGAGCTTTTTCTATGGCACTATTGTGGACATTGTTGAATGCTCCTTCGATATCAAGAAAAGAGGCAAGGGTGTATTCTTTCACCGCGAGCGACTTCTCTATTGTTCTAACTGCACAGTGTAGGGCTGTTTCTACACTTCTGCCTTTTGTATAGGCGTGCTGAAATGGTGATAAAGATTCTGGCTTTAAGTTGTTACGGATGTGCATATCAATCAATCTCTCAAGTGTTTTTAGTGCGAAAGAGGTTAGACTGATAGGTCTGAAGTCTTTTGGTTCTGTGTGACTGGGCTTGCCAGCTTTTGGTATGAAGACGACTTTAACTTCACGCCAAGCCTTCGGAACATATCCTAACTTAAGACTGTTAAGGAATATGTTTATCAGATGTGGAGTGATGATATCACTGCTTTTTTGCTGTGGTAACTATTTGTTGATGCCAGGTGTAGGGCACTCTGGTTATCGCAGAATATATGCATCTTAGGTGAGTTCGGTTGAAGTTCTTTTTGAAGATTTTGAAGCCATAAACCTTCTTGCATGGCAAGGCTTAATGACATGTATTCGGCTTTAGTCGTTGAGAGGGCTACCGTCGTCGGTTGTTTTTTTGAACATCAAGAGATGGATCCGCCATGCATCTTAAAAATGTACCCTGATGTTGATTTTCGTTCATCTATATCGCTTGCGAAATCAGAGTCACAATAGCCAGTAATGCGTGGAGGACCGTCTTCTTGCTATTGGAAACAAAGTTTATATTTAGACGTTTGTTTAAGATACCTTACAATTCGTTTCACGGCTATCCAATGAAGCTTGCCTGCTTACAGTGCTGACTGCATAGCAAATTTCGGGCCTCGACACTTGAGCCACAAACAGCAAACTTCCGACCAGTTCTTGATAAGGGCATTTAAGCATTTGTTCCCTTTCTTCTTCTGACTTTGGAGACATACTCTTTGACAGCTTTTGGTTGATATCCATTGGTGTTGTTAACGGCTTGCAATCACTCATTCTAAATCGATTTATGATGCTTTGTATATAGCTCTCCTGGTCCAGCCATATTTTACGTTGTTGACGATTTCTGCGCAGCCGCAATCCCAAAAAAGTATGTGCCGGTCCAATATCTTTCATGTGAAAGATATTCATAAGGTTTTTCTTTAAATTATTTTTCATATTTTGATTATTGGATAATATTAAAAAATCATCCACATATACAGCAACAATCAATATGTTTTGACCATCGATGATGAAGTTTATGCAAGGATCAACCTTCGACTGTTGCATATTAAGACCCTTCAGTTCATCATCGAGTTTTTTGTTCCATACACGAGAAGATTGTTTGAGCCCATAAATGGACTTTTTAAGACGCAGTACCTTACTCCCATTCTTATAACCTTCGGGCTGATCAATGTAGATTTCCTCTTGAATGTCACCTTGTAAAAAAGCGGAAACAGCATCCATTTGGCCCACATCTAAATCCGCTCAGGCTAAGGCAAATAGAAAGCGAATTGAGTTATATCGGACGACTGGTGAAAAAGTCTCTGTGTAATCGAAACCTTGTCTCTGGCTGCAGCCTTTCGCTACAAGCCGTGCCTTGTATTTATAAATCTCACCTTTAGGATTCAATTTGGTTTTTAAAACCCACTTACAGTTTAATTTTCTTTTTCCAGGTGGTAACTCAACTTCTTCCCAAGTACGGTTTTGTAGTAGCGCCTCGTATTCAGCATTAATTGCTTCTCGCCATTGCACTGCATCGTTTCTCGAAATCGCTTCTTCATAGGTAAGCGGATCACCTAAACACTCGGCAACTGCAGCATAGGAAATGAAATCATCTCGTCTTATAGTTTTCGGTGGGCGGTTGGATCTTCTTTGGAATTGGCCATCGACATTGGTTGGTGTGACTTGGTCTGCGGGTGGCGTGTAGTCTTCGTCATCGTCGGTAAAGAACATCTCATTTTCGGATTCCGAAGGGATACAATTTTCAGATATATTAACATCATTTTGTATAGATATGTGTTCTTCGGTTTCAGCAGAAATTTCCTCTTCAGACGTTAGGCTTTCGCCCTGCTCTTCTCCTTCAGGATCACCTGTAATTTCATAGGTTAGTACGCTTTGGGGAAAAATATGTTCAATTGTATCAGTTATTTTATTTGAATAAAGTTCATCTTCAAAAAAATACTACATCACGACTGATAGTTAATTTTTTTGAAATAGGATTAAACAATCGGTATCCTTTTGTATTCTCACAATACCCTACCATGATGCATTTATCGGATTTTGAATCCCACTTTGTCCTCTTTTGTTTCGGTATATGTAGCATAGCTACACATCCAAACAAACGGAGATTAAGATTCGCTTTTCTGCCTGACCACATTTCCTCTGGAGTTTTATCTTTCAAAACTTTGCTGGCAGTTCGGTTGATAAGATATGTTGAAGTAGCAACAGCTTCACCCCAAAACGATTTATTTAACCCCGCATCTATAAGCAGGCACCGAGATCGTTCAACTGTCGTCCTGTTCATCCTTTCAGCTTTCCCGTTTTGCTCCGGTGTATACGGTGCACTGGTTTGATGACGTATGCCAGCATTTCGTAAGTAACTTAAAAATTCAGTGCTACAGTATTCACTCCCGTTATCTGTGCGCAAGATTTTAATTTTCTTTTTAGTTTCATTCTCTACGAAGAGCCTGAACTCATGAAATTTCTCTTTCACTTGGGTTTTTGAATGTAGCATGTAGAAAAAAATTTTTCTAGAGAAATCATCTAGTAAGAGAAAAAAATACCTTGAGCCTCCTAAGGATTTTTGTGGCATCGGTCCGCAAAGATCAGAGTGCACAGTTTCTAACACCTCCTTAGAAATGGAACTCGAAGATTTAAATGGCAACCTGGATTGCTTACCTTTTAACCAAGTTTCGCAATGTTCCTTGTTTGTGTCCACAAAATCCATGCCTTCCACACTGGAGTCCTTCATTATTTTAAGGTTATCGAAATTAATATGACCTAGCCGCCTATGCCAAACGTTATAAGAAGTATTTTTGCAGATATTTTCTGACTGAACAGTGCCATCCAATTTAAACATATTTCCATGTAAAGTGGCAGTGGCAAGTAACTCACCCGTATTATTGAAAATTTTGCACATGTTTTCAGAGAAAACAGCCTCTTTACCATTGCTAAGCATTTGACTTACCAAGAGTAGGTTTGCACATAGACCTGGGACGTATAACACGTTTTTTAAGCTGATCGCAGCACTAGAGATATTTGCAAAACCATAGATGCACATATCACCTTTCGATTCAACTCTTAAAGTTTTGTTATTCGCAATTGTAACTACATCATTGAGCGAAGGTGTAATATTTTTCAGCCAATCTTTGCGCATAGTCATGTGCGCGGGCGCACCTGAGTCGATTTACCACTCGTCAATATTTTTTACCTTTGCAGTCAATGAGGCTAATTGTACCTTCTCATTTTTTCCTTTAGAAGTACAATTTTTCGAGATGTGCCGATATTGGTTACATTCATAACATCGGGGGCCTAGCTTCTTTTTCGTTTTCTTGTACCTTTTGCCACCAGCACCACTAAAAAACACAGTTCCCTCACCAACGAACGGTTCCACTCGCCAACGTTTCCTCCTGCAGCAATTTCGTTTTTTTAGATCACCAGAAATCTTCGCACCTGATTTTTCGAGACCCATGATCATCGGTCTATAATGATCTGGCAGACCAGCAAGCAACAGCGTCCCGATCCACTCTTCATCAACAGTCATACCTAAGCTATTTAATTTATGTGCGGTCATAATAATTTTATTCACGTACACTTCTATCGAAGAACAATTATTTAAGTTGGTTGTGACCAATGTACGAAGAAGGCCGACTTTCCTTGTGAGACCAGAATCTTCGTATGCAGCAATGAGGTTACCCCAAACTTTTTTGCGGTAGTGGCTTAGTGGACATAAGCTATCGGATCAATCAGCATAATCAACTTTGATTTCGCTTTTAACAATTTAACTGGAACATTCTCATCTCCCGTCACACATTTCCAGAGCAACTCATGCTCCAGGTAGTTCATCACGGCAAACTTCCAAGAATCGAAGTTTTCCCTTCCTTTTAGACGATCGATTACAGGCAACATGGAAACAGACATCTTTCGCACGATGTATTGCCAACAGGAATCGGACAAAAAATCAACGGAATCCTCGCACAGAAGATAAAACAAAAAATAGTATTTAACAACCCAGTTTTTGTGTATTCCACTGCTGCGGCTATCTGGGCCCATAACCTGTTGCAGAGTTTTGGCGGATATCTATGATTTAAGATTGGAGGAAGAATTAATGAGACACACAACTTACTCGTTTGAGATTTGGCAAGAGAAGAAGGAGCCAGACATTTTATTAAAAGGAAGTTTAATAAAAGTGATGCCAAAACCAATATTGTATTAAAGTATATATAAATTCAGTGAATACAAATTATAATTAATTGAGTTGGATATGGAATTCATTATGCGTTGTTAAATTCAAAGTAAAGCTCAATGCTATAATAACAAATGATAATCTTATTTCAACAAATACAGCATCAATTTGTGTTCCTGTTTTCTAGACATTAGAATAGGAGATCTAGTGTTAGTAAAAGATGACACAGGTCATAAGTTAGATAGTAGATACAAAGGTCCCTTTAGAGTAGAAAGCATAGATAAGAACAATAATTATAGTTTAACACTTAACAACACAGACAATAAAAAATTAAGAAAACAAATAAGTAAAAATATTGTAATACACAAAAACAGGCTAAAACCTATAGACTAAAAATGTATGTTCAATACGCATAATATGTACATAGAGTTTAAATTTGAGTACAAAGATATTAAGATTCAAAAAAAAAAATATTACACATAATCAAATTCATAATTTAATATTGAAATGCATATAATTTTGCAAATTATGTAACTTTACAAAATGTATTAAAACTTAATGAACACAAAATGTAAACAAAACATATGTGCATCAAAATAATGTAAAAGAATGCTCATCCATTGACACCAACAATGTATAAGCATTCTAAAAAAAAGGGATGTGTAGTATGGCAAGAATCCGGAACTCAATAATTAATAATAAAACAAACAATAATTGCGAGTGTCAGCATGACTCAGTGACCAACTGAAATAGTGACGATACATATCGCACCACTTGAACCTTTTCAAGTACATTGCCCGAGTGACGTATGACACAATTGAGTTTGGGCCTTCTTGCTACGATTGCACTTTCCACTAAATATAATTGTGTATAGATAAGTATATATAAGGTGAAAATAATATTAAATAAAGTCATTCAGTATCCATCAACTACAACTTGTGCCAATTCTATTACACTGGATCTAGAAATAGTTTTTACGGGTAGATGGCTATTTTGTGTTTCAAATGGCAAGGTAGTATTTTTTTAAAGTTTTTTTCAATTAAATTATTTTAACTATATTTCTATTAAATAAATTAGTTAGCACTAACAATCGGAGTCTCTGGTTAATCAATTAAAATAAACTTTAAGCTTTTTTTTTTTTAAATATTAATACTAAACTGTTAGCTGCAGATAATCAACTTAGTTTCGAGAATAAACTTTAAAGATGAGACAAACGGTTCTGAAATAATATTAAAACATTTTTGGAAATGAAATACATGAAGGAACTCACAATATTAGTATAATAAAAGTATTTTAGTTAATTTGAATTTTGTTTGTATGTACTTTGTACATATTAGACATAAGATATGTCTAATATTATGGAGTTCAATGGCATTTCACAACATTTTCATAGACTACATATTTTAAACACAATCCTCTATAATAATCAACAATTCTGAAAACCAAATCGATATTTCTAAGAGCGTTCCTCGTCCACAAAGAAAAAATAAATAAACAAATTTCCATTATCAAAGACAAAACAAAAACGAGGAGAAAAAAACTACAAATCACAGATACCCACTCCCTTAAATATTTTTGGTATACTCGTACAAGGACCAAAAGGACAAAATTCCAATTGAATTGTGTACCCAGCCCGATAAAGCTCATACAAAACATAAAAAACAACAACAACATTTGTTTCGTCTGGCAGCCACAAACAAAACCCAATTGCCACCAATTATATTCGTCTGAATGGTTAGAAGGAACTTATCATCAGAGATGGGCAAAAGAAAGGGGAGCTGGAAAAATCAAAATGAAAAATAGCTGTATTTGAAGGTACATGGTGGCGTTGCAAGGACATGCTGAGATTTAAGGCATTCAGTCATGAAGGAAACCCATGCAACAGGATTTCTTAACATAACCACTTCGATTAAATTGTAGATACTGTAGGTGTTATGATGGTAGGTACGTAAGACTGTCATGGTAGAGGTCTTGGATTCACTCCCTGCCTATGCCACCTAGAGTTTTTTTTCACGGGTAATGCTTCAAGCGAGGAATTGACAAATGCTCCAAGAGTAATTCCTGTCATGAAAAGTGCTTTCTCAAAATAGACGTTCAGATTCGGCATAAAATCTGTAGGGCTCCCCCATCCCTGAAATGACTCGCACACATAAATGGTTAAGAGTTCTCTACGGACCCTAATTTATTTTTTCATTAAACGCTTCCTGCTGAAATTTTGCTGGGTACACACCGTATCCAAAATGTCAAATTTTCAATTAATTTGGCTGTGTTGCCTTGTTGGGCCATTATTGTTTGTGGCAACCCCAATAATTAATATTCTAGGGTTGGTTGACATACTTAACTATCAATCTCAAAATTGTTTCTTTTCGCTGATCAGTTTCCAACTGTTAGTGATTACAGAGACCATTTAGTGAAAAAACTTCGTTATCTTTCTGAGTCAGTAGAATTTTGTTTGTGTACAGGCCCAAGTAACGACAGACAACGCAAAATTCATCAAGTTGAGTTTGTGAGACTGAGTTCTGTGAACGACGCGAAATAGATCACATCGGATTCTTTTGCACACTCTTACGGACTGGGGTGTTTCGTTTACATATTAATAGTTCATATTTTACAGACATAATTGGGGCTTAAGCTTATCCACCAGGGAGAATAGTTATTGAAACCGTAAAATGCTATAAGCACTTGGAACGTTTTTCAAACAGGTAAGGTTAAGTTAAGGTGGCTGTTGACGGGAAAACCAACACACCTGGACCAATAGTTGGTCCGTTGTGATACCACATGGATCTTAAGATCTACCTTACTTGTTGAACCAGTTAAAGCTAGGTATGATGCTCTTTAGGAAATAGATGCGTAAATTCTTAGATCACTAGGATCATTGCAGTAAAAGTCTCCAAGGTGGAGTCTTCGTCTTTGTGACAGGACAAGACATAAACATAGAAAGTGAGGCACTGTATCTTTTTCTTCTTCCTCCATGCAGCTTCTGCAAAAATCGTTTGCAGGAGCTCCAAGCTTATTAAGCAAAGTCCTGTAAGGACTCCTATAATGGAGATAATATGCAATCTACCAACAAAAATTAGTTTCTTATAGCGTTTGTTTAACGACAAGTAGTTTTATTAGATCTTCTGTCGTTTGCTTACTTTATAGTATCATGCTTTAGCATAAGTTTATAAGTAGCTATGGGTATACCGGCGCGGTGTTGGATTGTTTTATTTTTTGCAAGTTCGTTAGCTTCTCAATTTCCTGGAATGTCTCTATGACCCGGCACCTAAATAAGATTTTTGAACTGCTCCGCCATCTACACAAGAGATGATCGGCAGTTTCGGGCTTTCAGTGAGTTTATTGAGACAGAGTTCAATGGTTGTATGGCAGCTTGACTATCTGAGAAGATGAGTATATCGGTAGCCGATATCACGTTTTCTCGGAGCCAAGAGAGGGCTTCTTTCAAGACCAGAAGTTCTGCCTGGGAAGACGAAACGAGATAAATATATTTAGTCCGTCAGAGTACACACTTCCACCAACCCAGTCATCAGTGTTTGATCCATCCATCCATGTATAAAAGTGCATAAACAGAAACAAAAAACAAAAACAAAAATAATGTGAAAGGTCCCAAATGCCAACATTCGGAAATTCTTGAAAGACCCTCTATTATAATAAAAGTTTTTAAAATCTGAAACTTATTATTATCTCTAGAAGGTGCCGTGACATAAGGGCAAGTGTCATAAGACCAAATTTCAACGTTTGGCCTTTTGTTACTTTTCAGAAAGTGTCATAAGGCCAAATTTTTTTGCGACTTAAGACCAAATTTGTTTTGATATTTTCTTCAATAACAAAAACCGGTCTTTACCGTTAGAATTATGATAAGAGTAACAACAGATGGTATTTTTCTTATTTAAATGCAAAAGAAACTTTGCATGCACCCCATCTTACACCCACCGCACCTTTCACCCTCCCCACCTTGCACCCACTCCACCTCGCACCCACCCCAAATCCTATAGTGTTCCCAAGCAGGGGGGTTGCAGGGGGGCATCATGCCCCCCCTACACACCTCGGTTTGGCCTACACCCAAATTCGCACACACCCCACTGTTGCATACACCCAAACTCACACCTACTATTATTACTATCAAAAAAAGACCGCTCAAGCAAAAAAAAAATAATTAAATTAAAATAGTAGTCGTGGTTATTTTCACTTTTCTCAAAAACTAATAGACATAAAATCAAGTTTGAAAGTGACATAAGACAAAATTGGTCTTAAGTCACTTTGGAAAGCGTTGAAATTTGGTCTTATGTCACTTGCCCTTATGTCACGGCACCTCTCTAGAACCTTTGAATTTTGCTTGTCAAACATATGTATGTATGTATATTTAACAATACTCATCTTTTTTAAATTGGAAATTCTTAGCTTGAAAACATTTCAAGAGGAGAAAGAAATGACAAATCCGATTAGAGTAAACATCATTTTTTAAATTATCCTTTTTGCCCGTATGAGGACTGCTTTATCAATTTATTTCACCATGGGCCTGGGGGATAGTTCTTTTCTCTATTCTTATACCCTAAACTGTTCCTTAGCTTCTGTTTTTCAATGTGTTTACTCTCTTTGAAATTGAATGTGAATTAATTTACAATGAAAGAAAAGAATGCATTCAGAGGAAGAAAATATTCTTCGATTTTTGGCACCATCATCTGTGGTAAATTCACTTGAAAACAAAGAACCAATCTATGGCTCCTCATCTTAATGTGGTCGTATTTAATTCGTGGACAAGTTATTACCTCTTGGAACACTACAACTCTTGCGTTCATCTTCTGTTCAGACATACCTACGTACCAACACAGAACATTGTCATCCTCTGCCAGCTAGGCTATGGCAGAACACATCAGTGCATAAAAGAGCTTTTTCGAATACATTGAAAAATCCCAAAATTGCTTATCCAACTAATTTCTGCGTCTTGTGCTTGTGACTGAAGAAGAAGAAAAATAAAATTGGGCCATTCGGTTTTAATGTCATAAAAATACTCTCGATAAAGGTGTCGAGTTTATGACAACGAATTCAATATAAGAGGCTATCAAAATATGACATTCCTTGCTGTGGGTGTGGGTAAGTTAAAACACCTTCTCTGCCATGCCAGGCCAGGCCAGCTCAGCGTCAATGTGGCGGATGAATATAGAATTTTTATCGGTTTTTAACAGCCTAGCCAAAATGATCTGGTGGCCACTGGCCATGTGGTCAATTATTGCTAGGACCGGACATACCATGACCAGATAAAAGTGGCGTTATGATTTAAATGGACCGCCGCGCCGCGCCGCGCAGTCGAGAACTCGAAAGGGGTTGAAGGTTTTAATGGAAGGCCAATAAGAATCTATTTGTATTTGTTGACAGTTCGTTCGACTTTGTTTTTGTTTTTGTTTTCGTTTTCGTATATCAACCATGACGAGCGTTGTCGTGGTCGATTGTCGTGAAGTGGTTACTCATAGTGCCCACCACACCACCCTGTGTTTTTTGATCTACTTAATTAAATGTTGATTTTTAGTTGTTCTATACTACTGATGGAGGCGTATGTTTTCTTTATTTATTATCAAAGGACATTAAAACGACAGCAGCTACTGAATTGACTGTCAATATATGTAGAAGAGACAAGTCAGAATTTTTATCGCGCAACCTAGAAAACAATACTGCCGTAGTTTTTCTTTTCGAAGTCAAATTGGATTTTTTTATAGGGAATTCATGTCATGTGAGGTTTTTAGTTTTTTTTTCGATTTTATTTTAATTTTGTATCTTGAATACAAAAACCAATAAGAATGACTCAGATCAGCTTTTATGGTAATTGGTGTGCGGTACCTACATACATATGTATATACATACATACAGCGTCCCTAAAAAATTAACATGGATTAAAAATGTCTTAATCAAACCGTTTGCTGATACTAGTTTTAAATGTGTGTCATAACTAGGTACATCTTAGATTTTAAGTGAAAAATAGTTTATTTTTGACTGTCAGAAGTAAGATCCACATAGATTGAAACGCACCCAACTTTGCTTCATTACAAAATTTCAAACAGACGTCAATTTTGTCAATAGATGAAATTTAAAAACGGTAAATTGAATTGTGAACTTGTGATTTGTGGAAAGAATACAAATAATTTTCAAACATTAATTAAAGAAAGAGGAAAAAACCCAAATTGTACATCAAAAGAAAATCGGACACCCAAACTAAAGGAAACAAAATATCGTCGCTGGAAAGGAAAACCAAAGTTACATATGTAAGTCAAAATTATTTTTTTGTATTAAATTCACACCAAGGCTAAAAATGCTTAAATTTTCTTGCAAGTAAAAATAATTGATTTTAGAATTAATATTCAAAACCCTAAAAAGTGTTTATAAAGCAAATTATTTTCATAATTTCGAAAAAAGGCGATTTTAAAATGATAATAAAATTTTGACTTATGTCACTTTGCTTTTCCAGCGACGACGCGACGATGTAACTGGGAAAAATACAAACCCAGTCAATTAAGAAATCCGGTCCACCCAAAATTAAAAACCACACAGGCTCAAATATCCGACAAGCTACGTTATTTGAAAAATTGATGAAAATGCTACTATCGGTTAATTTAACGTTGCCTACCTCTAAAATTACAGAGCAATATTTGCGGATATCTGCATTAAAAATTGAGCTTCCGAAGCCTGCGTGTGCTGGAGGATTTGGAAAACCTTAATCCTTAATTTTTTAGTAAGTTTCAGTTTTCCCAAATATGTATTCGTTTTCAAATTGTGAGCTAGTTTTACTTTTTTTAAGATATTCAGATTTTATTTCAATGAACTGAAAACAAAATTACATTTTTTAATTCATCTTCAAAAGAATTGAATTACTAAGAATTGTTCGTTTTTTTTTAATTCTCAAGACTTATTAGTATTTATTTAACTAGTTGCTTAATTTTGTGTGTTTTGTTGTTATGCAATGTATTGTTATAGTGTAAAGTTACAGTTTTTTTTAATGAAGTTTAAAGTTAAGTATTATATATTGTTTTCTTTCCAGTTTTGTCTTTTACTATGATTTTGCAGCACTTTTGCATTTTGTCGTAAGTGGAACTCAAAGACTTTATAATTACTATTAAGTAGGACATAGTTACTTATGAAGAACTTAAATAATTATGACTAATGTCAGCAAACGGGCCTTAGTAACAGAAATATAATATAAATATGTAGGGTGACATGTTCGACATTGCACCACCCATTTTTCAAACGGTCATAGTTTCCTTAAATGTAATTATTTTTGTTAGATTTTTTAACATCATTTATATGGATTTGTTAGACAAATTCGTGCATAGTTATTTTTTGCATTGTATGTTTATTCTTAAATCTAAAATTGATTATTCAGAAAAACTGAAATGGTGCATAGTGTACCATGGTAGGTACTAAATGAACCAGTCTTATGTCCACAATGCACCATGTAGGTACTCAATGCACCACCAACTAATATTAAGAATAAAGCAAGCATTTCAAGTGATACTGAATTTTATTCAAATGGGAATTCATTGTATCTTTAAGAATAAAAACAAAAATAGTTCATTTTAACACTTATAAAATATATAAAAATTTAATAATAACAAAAAATGTAAATAAATTAAATATTTCTCTTCAAGAGATTTAAAAAAAAAAAACAGCCAAGAAATTCATTAATATCCGTTAAACGGATAATAGATTAACATATGTTTAGTTTCAAAACATATTCAGAAAATTTGTACAGAGATCGTTGTCTTTGCGTTGGTCCTGATACAGAAGGATCTTTAAGAATATATTTTATCTCCCCCTCATTGACTAGTGCAAAATCTGGGACTTGTGGCATACAAAAAAGCTCATTAGCCTTTGATTTTAGTCTCAAAAATGAAATGAAAGCATATAACTTTTGTAATTCTTTCGTGGAAATACAATCACTGGAGGTAAAGCCTGGCCACTGGCACTTATAATAAAGGAAGTTGTCACTAGCACACCTCTCTCTCCACTTGCAACTTTCGACAAATTTTTTGAGTTCTTAGGTGAAAGTACTTTTTGTGGTTTCTGGACGGTGGTCGTCGCAGTTTCATCTAAATTATAGATTCTTGTTCCGTCCGAGAATTTTGTTTGTCTTTGCATAACAATAAATAAATTGTCGAAAAACGTGTCCACAGATATTTTATTAAAAGAAGTAGCCCTTGCTAGGCTACACGCTTCGGGTTTTCTTAGAGATAGATATGGGTGCCTCGTGGGGAAGCCCCGAAGCCAATCTATGCCTGCCATCGAAAATGTTTTCCAGTTCTCGGGAATATTTTCTATCTGATTAATATTGGCAAGGTGAAAAGCCAGCTTTCGGCAATCTTTGGCAGTGATGCTATAAAAAATACTTGCACAGTAGTCAATGTATTCTTTTAGTGATGTTTCCTGCTCCTCAGTAAAAATCATTAAATGTTGGTAATTTGGAGTCAAACGGATCTCGGAAAGAGGATCAGAATTCTTTGATTTCAAAAAATATCTTCGTACTGTGTGGTACGAAAGCTTGCATTCCTTTGCAGCCTTTCGAATCGACATTCCGGCATCGATATTAAAGAGAGCTTGTTTCATCTCATCCCTTGTGTGGAATCCCTTCTTCCTATTCGAAACTGGCTTCCGTGGCATCTAAAACAAAAATAGAAAAAGCTGAGTAAATTTTTAGACAAGTGGGTGCAAAATGCACCATGGTGCATTTAGGACCATGTTGTTGTGGTGCATAGTGCACTACCCCCTCACTTTATTTTGAAGTCAAAATAAATCGCTAACTACCCAATTATATTTGAATCTATTTTATTTTACCAATGAATAAAACAACACAAATTATTTTTATCGATGTTTAGTAAAAAAAAATGGACCACAACTTAAATGAGAAAAAAAAATACAGCTTACCTCAATTTTTTGATTTGCACTATAAAATACAAAAAAGGCTTGTACACGTCCGCACGTACCAACAACTAGCACCAGAATGAGATCCACTGACATTTTGAGGAAAGGCGCGTAAGATAATGTGAAATTTACACTGATGTTACTGTCGGTATGTTAGACTGGTGCAATGTCGACCATGTCACCCTACATAATCACGGTTTAAAAATTTTGAGTAGTTTTTAATATTTGTCGGGTTACAGACACCAAAGTTGTATTAAAATTGAATGCATCGCAAATATTTAAATTATAAAGTTTATACGAAATGTGTTTGGACTGTGGGACGCCAATTAGTCATTAGGATCATGTTGGACTTGGACCGTGTTTACACGAATAATCCTCGGCGCATTCAAACCCAACATTACTCTAGTCATGGCTGACATACCGCCCGAAAAGTGTGAACAAATATTTTAATGGTAAAGTCCCAACATTATAATGATATAAATTGTTCATCGAAAATGTTTCCTGAGTCTTTTGATTCAACTTTACTTTCGAAAACGAAAAATTCGTAACCCCATATATACAAACATACATACTCGTATGTACATACATATACAGTCGTCGTCGATGGTTCAGCAAAATTGCGTACAGGAATGTAACTTTTTTGAGAAGTCTAAGAGAACAAAATTATTATTTTTGAACTTTTGTTTTCTTTTTTTTATGTATTCCAAAAACAAAAGAATTATTTATTGTTATTATTGAATATTTAAAATATAGAAACTATGATAAAGCGAGAATATCTAATTATCGGCCTTACAAACTTGCACTTGATATTTTGCAAAAAAATCTATCCATTGAACTTCTCTAAAATCCTTACCAAATGTCAAGAAAAATATTTAATATAAAATAAAATAAGTTTGATTCGTTATCAATTTGAGTCGGAACAGTTTTTGAGCAGTAATAATATTTTGAATAAGTTTAATTAATAATAGCTAAACCTAAAAAAAGATTTAAAAAATTATGACATCGTCAAAACAAACTCACTAATTTATTAAAAATGAGACGCATATTTTATCTATTTATTAATACAGTAAAGATGTTTTCACATTTTTTCAGGCATTGAAAGAATATGCACGTCCACAAAAATGTTCTTCATATTTTGTGTGCAGTTTAATTTATTAGTGTATTTAGTTAGTCATTGAGTTACTTATTAATTTATACAACAACAAAAAACTCTACAGCAATAAGCCATTTGGTGTTATTCATCATAATGCCTTTCAACTTAAATCACCGATAAAAATTTCCATTTTTTTGTCTTTTCTTAAAACTTATTGCGTCAATGAATTTCGATTTAAAATGCGAATATACAAATTTTAAGGAGATCATTTTGGATTTCTATAGAAAGTGGTACAATAGAAGTGTTTTTTTTTTGGAGGAGCAATCTTTAGTAAAGTATACATTTAAATGAATAACGAATACAACATCCGCAGTAGAATTACTGCAGATAAAAGGTAAAGGGAAATTGTGCAGCGGATATAGATTTACTTTTATTGGAATATAGAAATCAATTTTAGAGTTTTTCATTTTTAGACGTTGCAACGTACGTTTGAAACTTCGATGGATGTGTGCGTGGAATAGTGTCTAAAAAACAAAACACTATGATGTCGACAGAATTTCTTTTCAATGTATATCTAAGAATGTTTGCTAGTTTACCGTTTTAGTAATAAGTGTTAAATGGTCATAATTTTTGTATCTACAATTTTGTTTAAAAACATAGAATTTAAAGTGTACATTAACTAATGTAATTAATATACTTAACGGAAATAAAAAGCTTATAATAATAATATAGCACAGAAATAAAAACAACACTATCGACATTGACCTAGATATAAAGTCAAAACAGTGCTAAAGAGAGCTACTTATAATCAGCGAGGTCAATACGGCTAGCGTTCGTTGGGTCCCAAACACTATGACAGGGTCTGATTATGAGGTTCGCGGTGGATCGTTTTCAATTCTACCTTTCAAATTCGAATTGCGTCGCATTTCCTTATTTACACCGAAAAAAAAACCTTGGTGAAATCAACTAAAAAGCTTGGTTGTTTTTGCGTCAACGAATGGGCATTGTTGTTTCAACTAATGGAGCGTGATCAATTTTTGATAAAAATTTCTTTCAAAACTGATCACAAACGTTGTTGATTTCATTGTTGGCCAACCAATAAAACATTGTTGGCCAACCAAGGTTCGTTGTTTATGTATTATATACTTCTTATATACTTTGAAAATTATAAAAAACTGATCACAAACGTGATTTATTCACCAAGGTTTTACAACGAAATCAACCATGCTTTTACCACAAACGTGATTTATCAACCAAGGTCTTACAACGAAATCAACCAAGCATTTACCACAAACGTGATTTATTGACCAAGCTTCTACCACAAACGTGATTTATCAACCAAGGTTTTACAACGAAATCAACCAAGCATTTATCACAAACGTGATTTATTGACCATGCTTTTACCACAAACGTGATTTATCAACCAAGGTCTTACAACGAAATCAACCAAGCATTTACCACAAACGTGATTTATTGACCAAGCTTTTACCACAAACGTGATTTATCAACCAAGGTTTTACAACGAAATCAACCAAGCATTTACCACAAACGTGATTTATTGACCAAGCTTTTACCACAAACGTGATTTATCAACCAAGGTCTTACAACGAAATCAACCAAGCATTTACCACAAACGTGATTTATTGACCAAGCTTTTACCACAAACGTGATTTATCAACCAAGGTTTTACAACGAAATCAACCAAGCATTTACCACAAATGTGATTTATTGACCAAGCATTTACCACAAACGTGATTTATCAACCAAGGTTTTACAACGAAATCAACCAAGCATTTACCACAAACGTGATTTATTGACCAAGCTTTTACCACAAACGTGATTTATCAACCAAGGTCTTACAACGAAATCAACCAAGCATTTACCACAAACGTGATTTATTGACCAAGCTTTTACCACAAACGTGATTTATCAACCAAGGTTTTACAACGAAATCAACCAAGCATTTACCACAAATGTGATTTATTGACCAAGCATTTACCACAAACGTGATTTATCAACCAAGGTTTTACAACGAAATCAACCAAGCATTTACCACAAACGTGATTTATTGACCAAGCTTTTACCACAAACGTGATTTATCAACCAAGGTTTTACAACGAAATCAACCAAGCATTTACCACAAACGTGATTTATTGACCAAGCTTTTACCACAAACGTGATTTATCAACCAAGGTTTTACAACGAAATCAACCAAGCATTTACCACAAACGTGATTTATTGACCAATCTTTTACCACAAACGTGATTTGTCAACCAAGGTTTTACAACGAAATCAACCAAGCATTTACCACAAACGTGATTTATCAACCAAGGTTTTACAACGAAATCAACCAAGCATTTACCACAAATGTGATTTATTGACCAAGCTTTTACCACAAACGTGATTTATCAACCAAGGTTTTACAACGAAATCAACCAAGCATTTACCACAAATGTGATTTATTGACCAAGCATTTACCACAAACGTGATTTATCAACCAAGGTTTTACAACGAAATCAACCAAGCATTTACCACAAACGTGATTTATCAACCAAGGTTTTACAACGAAATCAACCAAGCATTTACCACGAACATGATTTATTGACCATGCTTTTACCACGAACGTAGTCATTTTACTACGAACGTGGTCAATAAATCACGTTCGTGGTTAATTTATCACGAACGTAGTCAAATGATCTTCAAACCTGTAAATTCCAAAAAGATAAATAAATAGATAATTTCATTTCTGTTCACATTTTTATTTAAATAATAAAATAAATATTGATAATATAATAAAATATAAATGTATATACATGTTTTATGAATTTGTAAATTTGTAATTTTTTATTTCATTTAATTTTAACAATAATAACATAAATATTTTTGTTAGAAGTATTTTTAAGAACATATATTAATCAAATTAATAATAATCAATCTTTAATTCTTATTTTTTTCGCAAATCAGATTATGTATGGAACATTTTCGTTCGTTAGTAAAAGACATTTTTTTGATCAAAGGTTTATGGATAAAGAAAGATAGCTTCGAGTTATGCTTTTATAGTAGTTTTGATTCAAACCCAAAGATGAAAAGCAACAAATAAGAAAACGGGAGGGGGCACAGAGCACTCAGAGGCTCAGAGAACGTTCTGTATAGAACGTTGACTCAATCAAATAAAAATTTAAAAATAATTAAAACAGTGTGAGTGCACTTTTTAGAGGCTTTCAAAAAATACTAGTACATATGTACATCTTCAAAAAAAGTTTAAAAATATATAATTTTTACCATTGGGGTTCGAAAGTAAGGAAACAGGCGGGCCATCAAATTTATTAATAATGTAAATATAGTAATCATCAGTGTTTTTAAGGACTTCATAAGAATTAAAATGATCAATGTAATTGGAAACTATAATTTTTTCACAAATTACATATGGAATAGTTTTCAACAAGACCAAACATTCGATTCTAAAAATATTTTCAGAAAATCCAATGTAATCATTGATCTTATAGCAAAGTTTTTGGTAAGTAAGTGAATTATAACTCAACTCGTCATCAAAAAGAATTTTATAAGAAGAAATATTTCGTAATTTAGAATAAAAAAAACTTTGTTTTAACAAAGACTCATTAGTTTTAGAAATATTTGAAATTTCAGGAGAAATTTCTGAGATGCAAGTAACTCTTTTAGAAAACATCAATGAGCTTTTAATACCTAAGGACAATGGAAGATTTCTTCGAGAAGTTATGCTATTACAATAGTTTTTAAGCTCTTTATGTTTTGATTCGAATCGAAATGACCAAAAGTGTTTTAGGGGACCAAGCATACGCATAACATAAGGATAGTGAATCATAAAATGAAATTTGGGTTTTAATTTTTCATTGAATAGCTTGATGTATGTCGAGTGATGCTTTGAAATTAAAGTTTGTAAGTTATGAATGTCAACTTCCTTAAAATCTGATTTTAAAACAATATCTATGATTTTGTTGAGAAAAGTTAATAATTTCCAGTGATTATTTTTTTCTGGGACAAGATCACCAATAATAATTGGTAAAAATCGGCAAAACGTCCACATCTCTTTTGCTGACATGTTTAACTTTTGCCTTTGGATGTGTTCGGGTTTAATAATAGGGGCAATATTACCAATTTCGGATTTACTGTATTTGAAAAGCTGAGTTCTGTTGTTTAAAACGTCTAAAGAAAAAAATTTGTCAACCAATATAAACTGATTAATTAGCTTGCACAAATCGTAGTGGCATACACCCTCAAATATATCATGCATAATATCAACTGTAACATTATGCACTACATGAAATGATGGAATATTATTGAAAACTGATTCTTCCCTGATTCCAGTGTTTATCATTCTTTCTCTTGATTTTGAAAACTTTTCTGTATCATTTTTGTATCCAATAATTGTCCTGTGATAGCTACTTTTATCAGAACAAGTTACATGGTTCTGAGTTTTGGAACAAGTGCAAATACGACAGTAATATTGTGAATTGAAGCTTTTGGAGTAACCAAGAATTGTATTTAAGCCTAGATTATCACCTGTTATTAATCCTAATACAAAGTAAAAATGATCTGTCTCTCCAGATCTCAATGTAATTGAAACTCCATTCTCTTCCAGTATTTTTATTTCCTCAACAAGGTGATAAAAGATCGAATTTTCTCCAAAGCACTTATATTTGGAATAAAACAACATTGCAACAAAAATGTTGTTTAATTCAGAATTAATGTGCTGCGGAAGACTTGGAAAATTATAGTATACAGCTCCAATGGAATGAGTTCCACCGTGAGAACCTAGAGGATTATTTGATTCAAAATCATCGAAATATAAATTAAAAGGTATTACTTTCGAACGTTTTTCTTCTGGGAATTTACTAATTCTTTCCCTCCAAATGTCAGTTGTTATCAAATGATTAATATTGTTAGTAATAAGGTATTTCATATTTTGTATAGTAGCTTTATAGATTTCAGGTAATTCAAAGAACTTCTTAAACTGAAATTTTAACGGTAGTATAATACCGTCGGATTCAACACTATCTAATGTAGGCATTGTTCCACTCTTAACGCAAACTTCCTTATTTATAATATAACTTGAAGGTTCATGATATAAATTGTTATTTTTTGTCGTTTGAATAAATTTGTAAAAAGTTTTGACTTTGTGAAAAGGATTCTGTAAAAAAGTGAGAGTGTGTTTAAATTTATCTTTCATATCAGTTTTAATATGTTCAGAAAACTCTTGGTTTAATTTTTTGAATATTACTGAAAAAAATTCTTCTGTTAAATCTGCAACTATATCTTCAACAATTTTACGACATAAATTAGAATTTCCGTACAAATTACAAAGAAATCTTGTTGCAGAAGTTTCAATGACTTCAAAAATATTATGTTGTTCAGGCGGTGTACTTTTGTTTTCAAGGTTACTATTTTGAATATTTTCTTCAAAAGAAAATGTATTTTCTACGAGTATAGGTGAAGAAGAAGATGGACTGGGATTTAAATTCTTACAAGATCTTTTAAAATGTCTTTTAAAACTTTTCAAATTATAGATTTGACTACAGTTAAAACATTCATAATCATTAGTTGCTTTAAAATAATGTTTTTGTTTATAATGGATAACAAGTGTTTTAACATCTACTAAGGATTTTAAGCATATATGGCATTTATACATTATTGGTTTTTAAGGATTCAATTAGAACTAGAACATCTGGAGAAGCCCTTTCTAAAGTGTCAATTTCAAAAAAATATTTTTGGATGAAAATCCAAACTGATTTACAAGGCATAGGATATTTTAGATTAAGAACAAAAAATATTTTGAAACAACTATCCAATGCAGGCAATATATCGTTAAATTTATATTTAATTTCATTGAAATAAACTACATACGAATCATCAAAATAGCAACGAATTATAAGAGGTTGTAAGTTTTGACCAAAAGCTCTCACCTTTGAAGCAAAGTGGTCAATTGTAGGATTAAAATTGTTGGCCTGCTGTACCTCTATAATAAGCGATTGCTGTGAGTCCTTTATAGTTGGTTTCAGGAACCTTTTCTTCGCTTGTGCGGAAGTTGATGTGTGTCGTAGTGGGAGAAGTATAGCGTGTAGCAGGGATATGGTGATAAAGTCTTCTGGATCTGAAAATAATTACATAAATACTCTTTTATTTTATTTTATTAATTAAAAAGTCTTATGAAAAGAATTATTTATTTATTATTTTACTTAATTTTATATAAATAAATATGTTTTTCGTAGGCTTTATGTAAAGAAAAAAAAGGTCACAAGAAATAGAAAACTTAATTTTATATGTTTATTTAATTTACAGATATGTTTACAAACCTTTTGTAAAGTTTTTATTATTAAGGTTGGAGAGTAGGTCTTGGGAATTTTTGTCCTTTATCTTTCCATTGAAAATTGGAAGGATGTTGGCTTTGAAACTGTCCCATTTATCTAAAAGGAAGTTTTGTTTTCCAGGATATAAGATTTCGAAATCAATATTGATCTAAAATTAGAAAGAAAATAATATATATTATCTCTTTCTTTTGCAAAACGAAAAAACAAAACAACAATAAATTGCTGTTACATAGTGTTTTGAAATATTATAAAATAAAAAAATAGTTTTTGAATCAAAAGTTTTGAAAATCCTTTTTTTTATTATAATGCAATTTGATGACAATAACTATACTTAAGATAATTGTAGATTTGTAGGCCCAAAAAAGGATAGGTTAGGTAGAGTATTCAATAGGTTGATGTATAATAATATAATTTACCAATGTCACTCCTGCTGAGTGCTTCAGTAGAGGCCAATTCAATAAAATGTCGGGGAAACTTTGGTTTGAAATATCTCGTTGTCTTGCCTTATAAGTTTTTTGCCATTTAGATTTGATTTCTTCCCAAGGCTCTTTATAAATTTGAAGCCATTTCACATCCGCCAAAGATTCATCTTTAACAAAAAATTATAATTGAATGAGAACTACATTAAAATTAAAACTTAAAGAAGCATACTATTTAAAAACATGATGTCTTCTTCGTCTGGAAAAGGATTTGCAAGCATAGAACCAGAAATAGATTCTGGTTCCTTTTTCTGTGTATCAAAACCAATTTTCCTATTACGACGCTTTATGTTATAATATCGACAGTATAATCTTCCTGAAGGATTCCCTTTTGATCCACGCTTAGGTGGTGAAAAGTATATGTTCTTTGATTGAATTGTTCGATTTAAGGCAAAAGATTTTTAAATTAATTTCATTGAAATAGATAAGTATGTTAGTCAATATATACATTCTTTTTAAAGTTCAATTTATTACAATATTTACGTTATCTACTTTAACAATTGCAGTATTTTCCACCTGATTGCACTTTTATTTGCTTAAATGACTGGCAAAATTATTTTTGAATGGCAATAACGAAGAGGAGAGAAGGGTACCCTTGAATAAGGGTCATCGTTTTCTTTCGTTTATATTAAAATTTGTTGTCTCATTTTTTTTCAAGAAATCTTTATGCTCATTTTTTTTTATTTTTTATTGCGTAACTTTAGTAAATTTGGGAGTCCTTTTTTGTTTAAGTTAAGTTTTTTTTGTCTCCTCTTATTTAAAAAATGAAACAAAATTAAATTACGATACCTATTCTACTATTAACTGAGAGAATTAAAATAAAACCAGTTATGGCTAAAAAACCAAATATATTCATATGTAGGTTTTATGCGAAATAAAAATTATGCAAGGGTGCCCTTTTTTCCCGATAACAAATACATTTTTTTCGAAAGAAGGTGTATTCAAAATTATAAACTTACGGGGTCTTCGTTAAATCGATCATGTATTAGTGTGGAAATAAATTGAAAATCTCGGCGTCCTATTGATTCTTTATTTGCTAAAAGCCAATTTGTCAAGCAATCTATTAAAATAGTTCGTGATGTATCACCAATTTTTGTATTCTTTTTAAATTCGTTGATGACGAACTTTCCCGAGGGGAACAAATCAAGTATTTTATCGATATCCTGAATGATAATGATTTAAAAAAAAAAATCAAATAGATTAAGCTTGAAAGTGGTGCAATATTATAAAGATATATTTTTGATCTCAAGGGCATAATATGTATTTCATTTAAGGAAATTAGTTTACAAAATGGCCAAAGCAAATTCTGGGTGATGAAGGATTTGAAATTGAAGCATTTGATGAGGGAGATGGTGGCATTGATTCTGCTGAAGACTCGCTGTGTAAATCAGAACAACTGGTTGTTCCGAGACGTTTTTTTACTTCCTCTTCTACTAACATCTTAATGCTATTAAATATTTCTATCGATGGATCAACATCAGTTTCTATTTCCTAAAAGAAATCAATTAAACGACAAAATAAATAAGATTTTATTAAGTGTATTACATTTTCCTTTCGCCACTTATGAAGTTTATGTTTAAATTCAACTCTTATTCCGAATGATTTATCTGCAAACACTTCTTTTAAGTCTTCATTGGATATGTACTTTAAGATGTCAACGTTTAGCTTAAGACTCATAAAATGATTATATAAATCAACAAATCCCCAAGAAGATAGTAAATTATACATTTCAATATCTACTACTTCTTTTGCTATTTCTAAACAGGGTGCGTTGGTTTCATCACTCTCGCTATCCTCATATTCATCAACAGTGATATCGAAAACAGATTTTGGGCTTTCATCATTATCACATTCATTAAGAGGAGAACAATAATTTGGTTCAAGTTGAATATTTTTAGTTTCAGGATGTAGATCCTCAGGGTCTTCAACAAAACATTGTGATAAATATTCCATTCTTTACGTACCTATATAACCAAATATATACTATAAGAGAATTTCAATATTAATTTACCTCATGTTAAGTTATATTATGAAGGATTTAAAACTAGAACATCCTATGAAACTTTTTTCAAGAAATAGTTTTTATCAAAATCCAGACAAATTACATGGCATTGTATATTTTAGGTTAAGAACAAAAACTATTTTGAAACAACTACCCAATGCAGGCAATATATCTTTAAGTTTATATTTAATTACATTGAAATAAACTACATACGAATCATCGAAATAACAACAAATTATAAGAGGTTGTAAGTTTTGACCAAAAGCTCTCACCTTTGAAGCAAAGTGGTCAATTGTAGGATTAAAATTGTTGGCCTGCTGTACCTCTATAATGAGCGATTGCTGTGAAGCCCTTATAGTTTCAGGAATTTTTTCTTTGCTTGTGTGAAAGTTTTTGGGTTTCGTAGTGGGAAAAGGAGTTTCGAAATTAAAAAAAAAAACTAAAAGTAATTGTGTTTTCCACTGACGATATGGTGCATTTTGATAAAGAATGATATTTTATTTACAAAGGCATCATTTCGTATCAAAACCATATTCTGAGTTTTGCCAAAAATTGCAAATATGAACATAGTACCATTTTTTTTTTTCAAAACAATTTAAAAAATTGAAATTTTAATTTATGACTTTTATCAATGGTCCAAAATTAGTTTTCGTTTAAGCGATTCCACACCACATATTATACTAATAACTGTAGAATTGAAATCTCGAGATGGTTGTTAATTAAATAATAAAGAATACATATTTAGAAAAATAATAATTCAAATACAAACTGAAAGGTCCTTTAAGTGAAAATATTGACTGACTGAATTGAAAATCTTAAAAACCTTCCTAAACTGAATATCAGCATACCTATATGAAAACAAGAACTTCTAATATTAATCTCAAGATAATTTTAAATTAAAATACATTCTCGTTGTACACTTAATATATAAATGTAGCTTCAAATAGAGTAATATAATTTAATAGACAAAAAATTGCTTACCAAAAATGTTAAGTACTTTGGCTTTTTGCTTTATTAGTTGTAATAAAATCAGGAATAGTTATCGAATTAGAATTTTTCAAGATAGAGTCTTAGGAAAACGATACTTTGATGGACACATCCTCAATGGAAAGCAAGAAATGTTCTTAATAGTTACATTACGATTTGTAAAACACCTAAAACAATTTTCTTTTCCACCGAAGACGCCATGATATAATGTCCATTCATTGATGATATTATATATT
The DNA here is from genome assembly GCA_920104205.1 of Eupeodes latifasciatus. Taxonomy (NCBI): domain Eukaryota; kingdom Metazoa; phylum Arthropoda; class Insecta; order Diptera; family Syrphidae; genus Eupeodes; species Eupeodes latifasciatus. The sequence continues at coordinate 158,102,744 of OV049924.1, forward strand.
TGACAAAGGGATAATTTCATACTTATAAAAGTATGAAATTTGTTTCAAAATAAATTTTAGTTTGTTGCTACTTATATATACATACATATATAATTTATATGTACCCACAAACAGAAAATTATGATTTGGTAGCCAAAAAATTACCTACCAAAAATGTTAAGTACTTTGCTTTTTGAGAGGTCCTTTAAGTGAAAATATTGACTAACTGCATTGAAAATCTTAAAAACCTTGAAACGATCTTAAATGAGTTCCTAAACTGAATCTCAGAATCCCTATATGAAAACAAGAACTTCGAATACTAATCTCAGGATAATGTTAAAATATAATAGCAACATAACTATCTTCCTTGTTAACTATTCTTCAAAGTCGAATAATATTAAATGAATTTCTATAGAAAAATCTCAAAGTTAATAGGATTTAACCTATCTTCCTTTTTTAGGTTTTAATCAAAACCAAACAAGAAAAGAACTAGTTTCGAATGAATATCTATTTTGAAAAATAATAATGCAAATACAAACTGAAAGCTCCTTTAAGTGAAAATATTGACTGAAACGATCTTAAATGAGTTCCTAACCTGAATCTCAGAATACCTATATGAAAACAAGAACTTCGAATACTAGTCTCAAGATAATGTTAAAATTTAATAGCAACATAACTATCATCCTTGTTATAAAACTATTCTTCAAAGTCGAATAATATTAAATGAATTTCTATAGAAAAATCTCAAAGTTAATAGGATTTAAACTATCTTCCTTTTGTAGGTTTTAATCAAAACAACACAAGAAAAGAACTAGTTTCGAATGAATATCTATTTTGAAAAATAATAATTCAAATACAAACTGAAAGCTTCTTTAAGTAAAAATATTGACTGACTGCATTGAAAATCTTAAAACCTTCCTAAACTGAATCTCAGCATACCTATATATGAAAACAAGAACTTCTAATATTAATCTCAAGATAATTTTAAATTAAAATACATTTTAGTTGTACACTTAACATATAAATGTAGCTTCAAATAGAGTAATATAATTTAATAGACAAAAAATTGCTTACCAACAATTTTAAGTACTTTGGCTTTTTGCTTTTTTTCCCCGCTGCTACAGTTCGTTGAAATTTTTGTGAAAATTTAGCTGAAAAAAAAATTTTAATTGAATGAGTAGATTGTTGTAATAAAATCAGGAATAGTTATCGAATTAGAATTTTACAAGATATAGTCTAAGGAAAACGACACTTTGATGGACTAATCGTCAATGGAAAGCAAGAAATGTTCTTAATAGTTACATTACGATTTACAAAACACCTAAAACAATTTTCTTTTCCACCGAAGACACCATGATATAATGTCCATTCTTTGATGATATTATATATTTTACAAAGGGATAAATTCATACTTATAAAAGTATGAAATTTGTTCAAAATAAATTTTTGTTTGTTGCTACATATATATGTACCCACAAACAGAAGAATATGATTTGGTAGCCAAAAAATTACTTACCAAAAATGTTAAATACTTTGCTTTTTGAAAGGTCCTTTAAGTGAAAATATTGACTGACTGCATTGAAAATCTTAAAAACCTTGAAACGATCTTAAATGAGTTCCTAAACTGAATCTCAGAATACCTATATGAAAACAAGAACTTCGAATACTAATCTCAGGATAATGTTAAAATATAATAGCATTCTTCAAAGTCGAATAATATTAAATGAATTTCTATAGAAAAATCTCAAAGTTAATAGGATTTAAACTATCTTCCTTTTTTAGGTTTTAATCAAAACCAAACAAGAAAAGAACTAGTTTCGAATGAATATCTATTTTGAAAAATAATAATTCAAATGCAAACTGAGAGCTAATTTAAGTGAAAATATTGACTGAAACGATCTTAAATGAGTTCCTAACCTGAATCTCAGAATACCTATATGAAAACAAGAACTTCGAATACTAGTCTCAAGATAATGTTAAAATTTAATAGCAACATAACTATCATCCTTGTTATAAAACTATTCTTCAAAGTCGAATAATATTAAATGAATTTCTATAGACAAATCTCAAAGTTAATAGGATTTAAACTATCTTCCTTTTGTAGGTTTTAATCAAAACAACACAAGAAAAGAACTAGTTTCGAATGAATATCTATTTTGAAAAATAATAATTCAAATGCAAACTGAGAGCTCCTTTAAGTGAAAATATTGACTGAAACGATTTTAAATGAGTTCCTAAACTGAATCTCAAAATACCTATATGAAAACAAGAACTTCAAATACTAATCTCAAGATAATGTTAAAATTTAATAGCAACATAACTATCATCCTTGTTATAAAACTATTCTTCAAAGTCGAATAATATTAAATGAATTTCTATAGAAAAATCTCAAAGTTAATAGAATTTAAACTATCTTCCTTTTTTAGGTTTTAATCAAAACAAAACAAGAAAAGAACTAGTTTCGAATGAATATCTATTTTGAAAAATAATAATTCAAATGCAAACTGAGAGCTCCTTTAAGTGAAAATATTGACTGAAACGATCTTAAATGAGTTCCTAACCTGAATCTCAGAATACCTATATGAAAGCAAGAACTTCGAATACTAATCTCAAGATAATGTTAAAATTTAATATCAACATAACTATCATCCTTGTTATAAAACTATTCTTCAAAGTCGAATAATATTAAATGAATTTCTATAGAAAAATCTCAAAGTTAATAGAATTTAAACTATCTTCCTTTTTTTGGTTTTAATCAAAACAAAACAAGAAAAGAACTAGTTTCGAATGAATATCTATTTTGAATAATAATAATTCAAATACAAACTGAAAGCTTCTTTAAGTAAAAATATTGACTGACTGCATTGAAAATCTTAAAACCTTTACAAGATATAGTCTAAGGAAAACGACACTTTGATGGACAAATCGTCAATGGAAAGCAAAAAATGTTCTTATTAGTTACATTACAATTTACAAAACATTTAAAACAATTTTGTTTTCCACCGACGACGCCATTATATAATGTCCATTCCTTGATGATATTATATATTTTGCAAAGGGATAATTTCATACTTATAAAAGTATGAAATTTGTTTCAAAATAAATTTTTGTTTGTTGCTACATATATATATATACATATGTACCCACAAACAGAAAAATATGATTTAGTAGACAAAAAATTACTTACCAAAAATGTTAAGTACTTTGGCTTTTTGCTTTTGCCCCACCTGCCACAGCTCGTTGAAATTTTTGTGAAAATTTAGCTGAAAAAAAAATTAAATTGAATGAGTAGATTGTTGTAATAAAATCAGGAATAGTTATCGAATTAGAATTTTACAAGATATAGTCTTAGGAAAAGGATACTTTGATGGACACATCGTCAATGGAAAGCAAGAAATGTTCTTAATAGTTATATTACGATTTGCAAAACATTTAAAACAATTTTGTTTTCCACCGACGACGCCATGATATAATGTCCATTCTTTGATGATATTATACCTATATTTTACAAATGGATAATTTCATACTTATAAAAGTATGAAATTTGTTTCAAAATAAATTTTTGTTTGTTTCTACATATGTATATATATGTAGCCACAAACAGAAAAATATGATTTTAAAGACAAAAAAATTACTTACCAAAAATGTTGTGTGCTTTGGTTTTTAACGCGAACTAACGAGACACAGAACGACCGACCACTCGACACCACAGCAGAACAGCACAGAACAAACTAAAGTAAGTACGAAGATGGCGTCGCGTCCGTTTTCACTACGCACGCACACGTGGTTCGGCGGAAAAGAGAAATAAAATGGAATCAACCACGCTCATGATTTTTCATGATCACTGAATGCATGAGCTGAGTTTAAGGCCGTGTTCATACTTCATTAAATCAGAAATATATTCTTTTGCAAAAAATTAGAAATGATATAAATTATTTTGGATTCATAAATAACATAAAATATGTTTTATTTATGTAAGCATAAATAAGAGCGATCTCAGTAGATCGGCGCATAAATAAATCTGACAGGTTGTTCAATACACACGAATTAGTTGTCAATTATGGATATGGGCGTTACTTTTGCAAACATAAAGATTTTTCGTTAGATTTTTGACATTCGCTTGTGTTTTCTTAAGCTTGTTATGTTTGGGTCTTAAGTATGCACATGATATTTGGAAGAATGTTTCATGTAAAGATGCATACAGAATTCTGCATTTACGTTTTGGCCATTAAGAATTCGGTTTAATTAAACAAATAATATTGAAGTAGTAGTTTTTAACATATGTCATTAAAGGTAAAAACGTTCACTTAAGTAAAATAAATTAAAACAAAAGCATTTTTCCACACATGTGACACAAACACATTTGCAGAATTGAGCATGCTTTTGTAAGTTTTAATAAGTTTTCCAGTCAGGGAAATAGATTTGAAAATGTTAAATTTTTACTTTTTCGTAAAAAGGAGCTTATGTAAACTTACGTGATTTATGACAAAAATTAACTAAGCTAAATGGAAAAAAAACAGAATCTAAACATCTTTTTCCACAAAACGCGGGAAAAGAATTAGTATAATTTTTTTCATCAGACGAAAATTGTGAAATGTATTTATGAATAAGTTGTTACGTAGCCTTAAATTATCTTGTTGGCGGCAAAAATATAATGAAGCACAGAGCATGTTTATTCACGTTGTAATTTGGCGCGTCGGTTTCAACTACGAACGTGGGTTGGCCAACCAAGAAAAAACCACGTTCGTGGTTTTTTCTTGGTTCGTTTTTAACAATGTTCGTAATCACTTAATGCATTGGCTGAGTGTAAGGCCGTGTTCATACTTCATTAAATCAGAAATATATTCTTTTGCAAAAAATTGGAAATGATATATATTATTTTGGATTCATAAATAACAAAATATGTTTTATTTATGTAAGCATAAATAAGAGCGATCTCAGTAGATCGGCGCATAAATAAATCTGACAGGTTGTTCAATACACACGAATTAGTTGTCAATTATGGATATGCGTGTTACTTTTGCAAACATAAAGATCTTTTTCGTTAGATTTTTGTCATTAGCTTGTGTTTTATTAAACTTGTTATGTTTGGGTCTTAAGTATGCAAATGCTATTTGGAAGAATGTTTCATGTAAAGATGCATACAGAATTCTGCATTTAAGTTTTGGCCATTAAGGAGTCGGTTTAATTAAACAAATAATATTGAAGTAGTTTTTAACATTATGTCATTAAGGGTAAGAACGTTCACTTAAGTAAAATAAATTAAAACAAAAGCATTTTTCCACACATGTGACACAAACACATTTGCAGAATTGAGCATGCTTTTGTAAGTTTTAAAAAGTTTTCCAGTCAGGGAAATAGATTTGAAAATGTTCAATTTTGACTTTTTTGTAAAAAGGAGCTTATGTAAACTTACGGGAATTATGACAAAAATGAACTAAGTTAAATGAAAAAAAAAAAGAATCTAAACATCTTTTTCCACAAAACGCGGGAAAAGAATTAGTATAAGTTTTCTTTATCAGACGAAAATTGTGAAATGTATTGAGCATGCTTTTGTAAGTTTTAATAAGTTTTCCAGTCAGGGAAATAGATTTGAAAATGTTCAATTTTGACTTTTTTGTAAAAAGGAGCTTATGTAAACTTACGTGATTTATGACAAAAATTAACTAAGCTAAATGGAAAAAAAAGAATCTAAACATCTTTTTCCACAAAACGCGGGAAAAGAATTAGTATAATTTTTTTCATCAGACGAAAATTGTGAAATGTATTTATGAATAAGTTGTAACGTAGCCTTAAATTATCTTGTTGGCGGCAAAAATATAATGAAGCACAGAGCACAGAGCATGTTTATTCACGTTGTAATTTGGCGCGTCGGTTTCAACTACGAACGTGGGTTGGCCAACCAAGAAAAAACCACGTTCGTGGTTTTTTCTTGGTTCGTTTTTAACAATGTTCGTAATCACTTAATGCATTGGCTGAGTGTAAGGCCGTGTTCATACTTCATTAAATCAGAAATATATTCTTTTGCAAAAAATTGGAAATGATATATATTATTTTGGATTCATAAATAACAAAATATGTTTTATTTATGTAAGCATAAATAAGAGCGATCTCAGTAGATCGGCGCATAAATAAATCTGACAGGTTGTTCAATACACACGAATTAGTTGTCAATTATGGATATGCGTGTTACTTTTGCAAACATAAAGATCTTTTTCGTTAGATTTTTGTCATTAGCTTGTGTTTTCTTAAACTTGTTATGTTTGGGTCTTAAGTATGCAAATGCTATTTGGAAGAATGTTTCATGTAAAGATGCATACAGAATTCTGCATTTAAGTTTTGGCCATTAAGGAGTCGGTTTAATTAAACAAATAATATTGAAGTAGTTTTTAACATTATGTCATTAAGGGTAAGAACGTTCACTTAAGTAAAATAAATTAAAACAAAAGCATTTTTCCACACATGTGACACAAACACATTTGCAGAATTGAGCATGCTTTTGTAAGTTTTAAAAAGTTTTCCAGTCAGGGAAATAGATTTGAAAATGTTCAATTTTGACTTTTTTGTAAAAAGGAGCTTATGTAAACTTACGGGAATTATGACAAAAATGAACTAAGTTAAATGAAAAAAAAAAAGAATCTAAACATCTTTTTCCACAAAACGCGGGAAAAGAATTAGTATAAGTTTTCTTTATCAGACGAAAATTGTGAAATGTATTGAGCATGCTTTTGTAAGTTTTAATAAGTTTTCCAGACAGGGAAATAGATTTGAAAATGTTCAATTTTGACTTTTTTGTAAAAAGGAGCTTATGTAAACTTACGTGAATTATGACAAAAATGAACTAAGCTAAATAAAAAAAAAGAATCTAAACATCTTTTTCCACAAAACGCGGGAAAAGAATTAGTATAAGTTTTCTTCATCAGACGAAAATTGTGAAATGTATTTATGAATAAGTTGTTACGTGGCCTTAAATTATCTTGTTGGCGGCAAAAATATAATAAAGCATAGAGCATGTTTATTCACGTTGTAATTTGGCGCGTCGGTTTCAACTACGAACGTGGGTTGGCCAACCAAGAAAAAACCACGTTCGTGGTTTTTTCTTGGTTCGTTTTTAACAATGTTCGTAATCACTTAATGCATTGGCTGAGTGTAAGGCCGTGTTCATACTTCATTAAATCAGAAATATATTCTTTTGCAAAAAATTGGAAATGATATATATTATTTTGGATTCATAAATAACAAAATATGTTTTATTTATGTAAGCATAAATAAGAGCGATCTCAGTAGATCGGCGCATAAATAAATCTGACAGGTTGTTCAATACACACGAATTAGTTGTCAATTATGGATATGCGTGTTACTTTTGCAAACATAAAGATCTTTTTCGTTAGATTTTTGTCATTAGCTTGTGTTTTCTTAAACTTGTTATGTTTGGGTCTTAAGTATGCAAATGCTATTTGGAAGAATGTTTCATGTAAAGATGCATACAGAATTCTGCATTTAAGTTTTGGCCATTAAGGAGTCGGTTTAATTAAACAAATAATATTGAAGTAGTTTTTAACATTATGTCATTAAGGGTAAGAACGTTCACTTAAGTAAAATAAATTAAAACAAAAGCATTTTTCCACACATGTGACACAAACACATTTGCAGAATTGAGCATGCTTTTGTAAGTTTTAAAAAGTTTTCCAGTCAGGGAAATAGATTTGAAAATGTTCAATTTTGACTTTTTTGTAAAAAGGAGCTTATGTAAACTTACGGGAATTATGACAAAAATGAACTAAGTTAAATGAAAAAAAAAAAGAATCTAAACATCTTTTTCCACAAAACGCGGGAAAAGAATTAGTATAAGTTTTCTTTATCAGACGAAAATTGTGAAATGTATTGAGCATGCTTTTGTAAGTTTTAATAAGTTTTCCAGTCAGGGAAATAGATTTGAAAATGTTCAATTTTGACTTTTTTGTAAAAAGGAGCTTATGTAAACTTACGTGAATTATGACAAAAATGAACTAAGCTAAATAAAAAAAAAGAATCTAAACATCTTTTTCCACAAAACGCGGGAAAAGAATTAGTATAAGTTTTCTTCATCAGACGAAAATTGTGAAATGTATTTATGAATAAGTTGTTACGTGGCCTTAAATTATCTTGTTGGCGGCAAAAATATAATAAAGCATAGAGCATGTTTATTCACGTTGTAATTTGGCGCGTCGGTTTCAACTACGAACGTGGGTTGGCCAACCAAGAAAAAACCACGTTCGTGGTTTTTTCTTGGTTCGTTTTTAACAATGTTCGTAATCACTGAATGCATTGGCTGAGTGTAAGGTCATGCTCATACTTCATTAAATCAGAAATATATTCTTTTGCAAAAAATTGGAAATGATATAAATTATTTTGGACTCATAAATAACATTAAATATGTTTATGTATTTATGTAAGCATAAATAAGAGCGATCTCAGTAGATCGGCGCATAAATAAATCTGACAGGTTGTTCAATACACAGGAATTAGTTGTCAATTATGGATATGGGCGTTACTTTTGCAAACATAAAGATTTTTTTCGTTAGATTTTTGTCATTAGCTTGTGTTTTCTTAAGCTTGTTATGTTTGGGTCTTAAGTATGCAAATGCTATTTGGAAGAATGTTTCATGTAAAGATGCATACAGAATTCTGCATTTAAGTTTTGGCCATTAAGGAGTCGGTTTAATTAAACAAATAATATTGAAGTAGTTTTTAACATTATGTCATTAAAGGAAAGAACGTTCACTTAAGTAAAATAAATTAAAACAAAAGCATTTTTCCACACATGTGACACAAACACATTTGCAGAATTGAGCATGCTTTTGTAAGTTTTAATAAGTTTTCCAGTCAGGGAAATAGATTTGAAAATGTTAAATTTTTACTTTTTCGTAAAAAGGAGCTTATGTAAACTTACGTGATTTATGACAAAAATTAACTAAGCTAAATGGAAAAAAAAAGAATCTAAACATCTTTTTCCACAAAACGCGGGAAAAGAATTAGTATAAGTTTTTTTCATCAGACGAAAATTGTGAAATGTATTTATGAATAAGTTGTTACGTGGCCTTAAATTATCTTTTTGGCGGCAAAAATATAATAAAGCACAGAGCATGTTTATTCACGTTGTAATTTGGCGCGCCGGTTTCAACTACGAACGTGGGTTGGCCAACCAAAAAAAAACCACGTTCGTGGTTTTTTCTTGGTTCGTTTTTAACAATGTTCGTAATCACTTAATGCATTGGCTGAGTGTAAGGCCGTGTTCATACTTCATTAAATCAGAAATATATTCTTTTGCAAAAAATTGGAAATGATATAAATTATTTTGGATTCATAAATAACATAAAATATGTTTTATTTATGTAAGCATAAATAAGAGCGATCTCAGTAGATCGGCGCATAAATAAATCTGACAGGTTGTTCAATACACACGAATTAGTTGTCAATTATGGATATGCGTGTTACTTTTGCAAACATAAAGATTTTTTTCGTTAGATTTTTGTCATTAGCTTGTGTTTTCTTAAACTTGTTATGTTTGGGTCTTAAGTATGCAAATGCTATTTGGAAGAATGTTTCATGTAAAGATGCATACAGAATTCTGCATTTAAGTTTTGGCCATTAAGGAGTCGGTTTAATTAAACAAATAATATTGAAGTAGTTTTTAACATTATGTCATTAAGGGTAAGAACGTTCACTTAAGTAAAATAAATTAAAACAAAAGCATTTTTCCACACATGTGACACAAACACATTTGCAGAATTGAGCATGCTTTTGTAAGTTTTAAAAAGTTTTCCAGTCAGGGAAATAGATTTGAAAATGTTCAATTTTGACTTTTTTGTAAAAAGGAGCTTATGTAAACTTACGGGAATTATGACAAAAATGAACTAAGCTAAATGAAAAAAAAAAAGAATCTAAACATCTTTTTCCACAAAACGCGGGAAAAGAATTAGTATAAGTTTTCTTTATCAGACGAAAATTGTGAAATGTATTGAGCATGCTTTTGTAAGTTTTAATAAGTTTTCCAGTCAGGGAAATAGATTTGAAAATGTTCAATTTTGACTTTTTTGTAAAAAGGATCTTATGTAAACTTACCATTTTAATTTTCACAATTTTTTTTGTTGTATCTATTTCATCTAGCAACGCTTTTACAACGTTTATTGGTTGATTTTACAAATATTTTACCAAGAAACCTTGGTTGTTGAATCATGAACGTTGATTTTCATACTTTTTGTTTGTAAGTATGCATTTATTTAACAATGGTTTTACATCGTTTATTGGTTGATTGCACAAAGATTTTACCAAGAAACCTTGGTTGTTGAATCATGAACGTTGTGATTTTCATATTTTTTTTTGTAAATATACATTTTAACTAACAATGGTTTTACAACGTTTATTGGTTGATTTTACAAAGATTTTACCAAGAAACCTTGGTTGTTGAATCATGAACGTTGTGATTTTCATACTTTTTGTTTGTAAGTATGCATTTATTTAACAATGGTTTTACATCGTTTATTGGTTGATTGCACAAAGATTTTACCAAGAAACCTTGGTTGTTGAATCATGAACGTTGTGATTTTCAATTTTTTTTTTTTTTGTAAGTATGCATTTATTTAACAATGGTTTTACAACGTTTATTGGTTGATTGCACAAAGATTTTACCAATGCAACCTTGGTTGTTGAATCATGAACGTTGTGATTTGCAATTTTTTTTTTTGTAAGTATGCATTTATTTAACAATGGTTTTACAACGTTGATTGGTTGATTGCACAAAGATTTTACCATTTTAATTTTCACAATTTTTTTTGTATCTATTTTATTTAGCAACTCTTTTACAACGTTTATTGGTTGATTTTACAAAGATTTTACCAAGAAACCTTGGTTGTTGAATCATGAACGTTGTGATTTTCATATTTTTTTTGTAAACATACATTTTAACTAACAATGGTTTTACAACGTTTATTGGTTGATTTTACAAAGATTTTACCAAGCAACCTTGGTTGTTGAATCATGAACGTTGTGATTTTCAATTTTTTTTTTGTAAGTATGCATTTATTTAACAATGGTTTTACAACGTTTATTGGTTGATTGCACAAAGATTTTACCAAGAAACCTTGGTTGTTGAATCATGAACGTTGTGATTTTCAATTTTTTTTTTGTAAGTATGCATTTATTTAACAATGGTTTTACAACGTTTATTGGTTGATTTTACAAAGATTTTACCAAGAAACCTTGGTTGTTGAATCATGAACGTTGTGATTTTCATACTTTTTGTTTGTAAGTATGCATTTATTTAACAATGGTTTTACATCGTTTATTGGTTGATTGCACAAAGATTTTACCAAGAAACCTTGGTTGTTGAATCATGAACGTTGTGATTTTCAATTTTTTTTTTTTTGTAAGTATGCATTTATTTAACAATGGTTTTACAACGTTTATTGGTTGATTGCACAAAGATTTTACCAATGCAACCTTGGTTGTTGAATCATGAACGTTGTGATTTGCAATTTTTTTTTTTGTAAGTATGCATTTATTTAGCAATGGTTTTACAACGTTGATTGGTTGATTGCACAAAGATTTTACCATTTTAATTTTCACAATTTTTTTTGTATCTATTTTATTTAGCAACTCTTTTACAACGTTTATTGGTTGATTTTACAAAGATTTTACCAAGAAACCTTGGTTGTTGAATCATGAACGTTGTGATTTTCATATTTTTTTTGTAAACATACATTTTAACTAACAATGGTTTTACAACGTTTATTGGTTGATTTTACAAAGATTTTACCAAGCAACCTTGGTTGTTGAATCATGAACGTTGTGATTTTCAATTTTTTTTTGTAAGTATGCATTTATTTAACAATGGTTTTACAACGTTTATTGGTTGATTGCACAAAGATTTTACCAAGAAACCTTGGTTGTTGAATCATGAACGTTGTGATTTTCAATTTTTTTTTTGTAAGTATGCATTTATTTAACAATGGTTTTACAACGTTTATTGGTTGATTGCACAAAGATTTTACTATTTTAATTTTCACAATTTTTTTTGTATCTATTTTATTTAGCAACTCTTTTACAACGTTTATTGGTTGATTTTACAAAGATTTTACCAAGAAACCTTGGTTGTTGAATCATGAATGTTGTGATTTTCATATTTTTTTTTTGTAAATATACATTTTAACTAACAATGGTTTTACAACGTTTATTGGTTGATTGCACAAAGATTTTACCATTTTCATTTTCACAATTTTTTTTTGTATCTATTTTATTTAGCAACACTTGACAACGTTTATTGGTTGATTTTACAAAGATTTTACCAAGAAACCTTGGTTGTTGAATCATGAACGTTGTGATTTTCATAATTATTTTTTTTTGTAAATATCAATTTTATTTAACAATGCTTTTACAACGTTTATGGGTTGATTTCACCAAGATTTTACCAAGAGACCTTGGTTGTTGAATCACGAACGTTATCATTTTCGCAATGATTTTTTTTAGTATATACTTATTATGTATTTAACAAAAAACCAAAAGTATATAACAAAGCTTTTACATCGTTTATTGGTTGATTTCACCATGGTTTCACCAAGAAACCTTGGTTGTTGGATCACAAACGTAGTCATTTTTTATTGATCACGGTTTTACTACGTTTGTGATTCATCAACAATGCAATCAACCAAGCCCCTTGGTACTTTCAACATACGTTTGTGATCAGTTTTTTCATTTTTTGGGTATTTTTTGCCAACAATCCTCCATTCGTTGAATCAACAATGCGGCCTTTGTTGATTTCACCACAAACCTTGGTAAAAATCACAATTTTCCTTGGTTGGCTGGCCAACAATGAAAAATTGTTGAATCAACCAAGCTTTTTTTTTTCGGTGTACGAATTCGCGGCGAAGCGAAAACAGTTCTTCCTATATTCCAGTGATTTGATCATCCCGTCTGTCGATTTGTCTTGCTTAAAAATTTGTAGGGTTTCGTGTTTTGTTTCTTAAAAATGTAAAAATTACCAACAATATTTTGCATATAATGAAATAGTGTGATTTCAAAAACAGTTTTTGTTAACGAGATTTTTAATCGAAAACCAATTTTTACCAATTTTAGTAGCATATCTTAAAAGTTTTTATTTCTTATATAAACTGTATAGACCCGAGTTATCAATAACAATAACACACTTGTTCTATTTTCAATACCTTTCAATAATAATAAGATCTTTACTCCACGATCTTTACTCCACGGCTGCTATTTGACAACTGAACTGATAGAAATAACAATATATTGATCTTATTCTAAACTAGAACCGGTTCTTCTCATATGCTCACAACAGATAATCTTCTTGTGTTGGCTCTTTCTTATCCACTCTCCTGGTCGTGTTGTGGCACAGGTCTCCACATCCCTTTAATATTTTTCAGCTTTAACGTCAACCTCGGATCGCTACCTTTGACATCAGTTGGCGCTTCTTGTTCTTTTGCTGCTGATGGGGTGGTGGTTGTGATGGTCGGATTATCGTTCACATCTGTTGACACGTTGGAACCTGTAGAAAAATAATTAGTACTTTAAACTTGTGATTTGTCTTATAAGTTTTACGCAACCAGTGGGTATCTTCTTAACATGGCTTATGTTACGTCGAAACCAAAAACACTCCATTACCAAGACCGGAATCTTTCGTACGTTTCACTCTCCAAAACCCGTTTGTTTACATTGTTGTATTTGTAATTTTGACAATTAGTCCATTAAAAGATGTGAGCACAAACAAAAAAAAAACGATGCCGTGGGCTAGCGGCACTTTGCATAGCAGAAACAAAATGGAGGGGTTAATAAGTTTTTTTCAGGTTTTTCCTTTTACTTTTTTCGATGAAAAAGTCAGTTTTAAGCTTTAATTTTGCAGGCATTTTGTGGATAGTGAACCAATGTACCTTTTTGTCTTGAAAAAAGCATGTTCAACATCAGTTTATTATAATTAATTCACTAATTTACAAAAATCACTACGAAATTCTTTAAATTTCATAATAAACCTAGGATTTTTGTATCAAAGATGCGTTCGAAGAACCATCAAGTTAAGGGTGCGAGCGCAATTTTTGTATTGAATTCTAATAAAATTTCGTTAACGAACGGCCCAAATATTTTGTTTGCAACTAATTAAAATCTGTATCAATTTAATTAATCCAAGCATATTTATAGTTTGTTTTTAATGATTTAAGCTTGCAACTATTTTTCAATTCCATTATGATTAATAAATATTAACTTTAAAAAAAGAGTTATAATCGAAAAATATCTTATCCATAACATTCTTGATTGATGGAAGCATTCATGTATTTGCTATCAAAAAAAACTATCCATCAAAGGAACACCAATGTTTTAAAAAAGTAATCAGAAAGATTATAGCGAACTTGTTGAATAAATGCAGAGCAAATAAAATGCAAATTTTGACATACATATATCACAAAATGAAAACGTCAAAAAATCGTTCATGATCGACATGAATGTTTATTGTTGACGTACAGAACTTTCTTTTAGTGAATTCCCACAGTTTAACGCAATATATAATTTTCATTCATTCCTTAAAATGTTTAGTTACCAAAGTTCAAGTTTACTTATTATTGTTTGAAGGGTATGTTTAGTAAAAATGCTGCTAATAATGAAAATAAATTAATGAGTTTTACGTATATGTTTTTATTCTTCATAATATAATAAATACTACCGTAGATTACTTTTTATAAATGCAGAACATAGAAGAAAATATACATAAACAATAGTTTTCAGGTATAAAGCAGAGGTTAGTGTAGAAAAATATTTTTGAGAAACCCAATAATATTTTAGGTATGTTCATTAAAGCAATTTCCGCTTCGGCTAACCTTCATCAACTTTTTAGAAAAAAAATTAGCATTAATAGCAGCCAATTATTTCATAGCATATTTAATTTTTCAGATTGTAAAATGTCTAGAAATTTTCATATGCTACAATATTCGTAATTTTATGCGTAAACATAGAAGATAACATTATTTAGTCAAGAAGTATGGATTTTGGCGCGTATACCAGTTTTTTTCTATTGGGTGTTCGGTTTCCCCATACTGGAACATGGTTCCCTCAAATTTGTATTCCAAAATCTAACTACAAACAAAATTCTAACTCTAACATAGTCCCTTAAAAAGAAATTTTCAGGAATATTTCTGCAACAAATAAAAATAAAATTTGGTCTTGCAATTATCGAACTGCTTAAATGATGAAAATACTAATCTAATTGAGGCATCTGAACTAGCTAAAGTTGGCAATGGAACTTCACAAGTATGCTTCTCGTAGCATTGTCTGTACAAAAAAAATACGAAGGCACCCGCCTATTGTTTCCACCTGAACTTCTAATGTTGCCAAAAAAATGCTCTAAGCAAACTACAGCTGAAAAAATTGTCTGTTTTGTTGTTTTACAAAGTATTGAGTTACACTTTTGTCCATTTGCAATAATTAAACTTAACCAGTTGCAGCGCATGTTGCGTTCGCAAATAATTTAAGTAAACAAAATAAATAATAATAAACTAATAAATCATTAAATAATATGTATTTGGTCAATTTTATTTTATTTAATATACATTTACAACATTTATTTGGATTGAAATTAAAAAGCTATACAAATCTTCCAATTTAAGACCATGTCAGCACTTCAGATTCTGTAAGACCATGTCAGCACTTCAGATTCTGTTGGTTAGGATTGTTTAGTTTTTGAACGAGGCCATGAAACATTCAAAATGAAGCATTTAGATGGGGCTGATTACTATAATGAAGCATTTTGATAGGCCTGAGGACTAAATGTGAGAATGTGTTTGGGTTTTTGCATCATTTCATGCACACTTTCTCACATTTAGTGTGTAGTTAGCTTGTAGGCAAACCGAAATGTCAGTCTGAGATTCCGGTCTTGGTAATGGAGTGTTTTTGGTCGAAACACTTTGTTTCCATCTTTTACTGTGACTTCGCTTTTCTTCCTGTCAATCACTTCAAATTCCGTTTGATCGAAGTTGGGAGTAAGTTTGTCAGAGAACGCTACATTTTTGATTAAAACCTTATCACCTATTTCTATCCCTGAATCTTTAGCTCCTCGTTCCCTATCTCCTCTTTCTTTCCCTTTTTGCATATTTATGGAATCGCGGTCCCTAGCTTCCGAATCAAGCATTGGTTCCTCTATATCCAGCATTGAGGGAATTTTGTCGCGGATTGTTCGATTGTAAAGTAACTCCGATGGTGCTTTTCCTATTGTGCCGTGGGAAGTTACGTTGTACATAAGAGTGAACTTCTGCATCTCTTCTTTATAATCACTTCCGTTAGAGTGGGCTATCTTCAAGCGTTTTACGATCTGACGGTTCATGTTCTCCACTTCACCGTTCGCTTGTGGCCAATAAGGTGGTGAAGTTATTAACTCAATGTTGTTATCTTTACAGTAGGTTTTAAACTCTTCGCTGACAAATCGGCGTCCGTTGTCCGCGTGATAAACTTGGGATACCCTAGTCTACAAAATATCTCTTTCAAAAAGTTAATCACATCTTTGGAAGTTATCTTTTTTAAGAATTTAAACTCTTGGTATCTGGAGTAGTAGTCAATTACAACTAGAATATAGTCGTGATTAGCCAAAGGTCCCAGCAAATCCATTGCTAAGTTAGACCAAGGTCTGTCGGGAAAAACATGTCTGTTCATTGGGACTGGTTGGCTAGGCTTCGAAACAATAAGTCAATCTCGACACTTTTTTACAAACTGCTCGACATCTCTGTCTACCAATGGCCACCGCACTTTGGAACGGACTCTCCGTTTCATTACTGTTTCACCAGGGTGGCCTTCGTGAGCAAGTTCCAGAATTCTAGAACGTAGTGCCATGGGTATAACGATTCTAGTTCCTCTAAACAGAATATTGCCTATGGTACACAATTCAAGTCTGAATGGAAAGTATGAACTTGGCATCTTTGAGTCCCATTTTTCGTTTTTTACGTTGTTGACAGCCTCCATCAGCTCCTGGTGCTTGGTGTTATTCGAACAAATCTCTGATATGGTAATCGCTCTGGGTACTGACTTTTCAATTATCGTAAATATATTCTGCTCCCCCTGTTCGTCGAATATTTCTGCTGTTTGAATTTTACACAGTCGTGAAACTGAATCAGCTATATTTAGCTTCCCCGGTTGATAAACCACCTTAAACCTAAACGCTTGCAACCTAAGCACCCATCTTTCAATACGAGCTGGTGGCCTTGATGTAGGCTTAAATATTGCCTCTAATGGATTATGGCCTGTGACCAACTCGAATTCTGTTCCTGCTAGGTAGTATGAAAACCTTTCAACCGCCCATACTAACGCTAGGCCCTCCTTTTCCGTTTGAGAGTATCTCCTCTCCACCTGGAAAAGGCTTTTGCTCGCAAATGATATAACCCTTGGTACTTTGTTCTCAAACTGAATAAGGACTGCCCCCAACGCTACTGGGCTGGCATCAGCTATAAGTTGAATGCGGTTTTTTAGGTCAAAGGAAGAGAGAGAGGTCCAATCTGCTAGAAGCTATTTTAATCTCCAAAAAGACTTTTGTTGAGACTCTGCCCATTCGAATTTGACATCTTTCTTTATCAAACACCTGAGTGGTTCCGTGACATCAGCCAAATCTGGAACGAATTTTCCAAGATATGACACCAATCCAAGGAAACTTCTTGTCTCTTCTTTGCTTTATGGAGGTCGAAATTCTTGTACTGTCTTTATTTTGTCCGGGTCTGGGCTTATACCCTCTGTCGATAGGATGTGTCCTAAGAATTTTAACTTTTGTACTTTCCACAAGCATTTTTCCTTATTGAGCGTCACATCGAAGTCTTTGAAAATATTGAGTCTCATCTTCGCTCTCATTTTCGCCTCCTCCGTTCTCAATGAAACATACCCTAGAAAACACAGATTTTGGCCGTTTTGAAAATCTTTGCTTGTCATCATTTGCTTTACGTTTTATTGATTTTGTCTTGCATTTCCGCGAAAAGTGCCCGATCAAACCACACTTGTTGCATTTGGCATTTTTTTCCGGACAGTTAGGTGATTTTCCTGAATGTCCCTGGCGACCACATCTACTACAATCGTCTTCCTCATTTTTACCCCCCTTTCGAAAAGTGATACTATTGACAGCTGCAGTGGAAATAGATGGAAGCATTACCTCATATTGATTATTAATTTGATCGTGGAACTGGCACATTTCAGTTATCTTTGACAACGAATATTCCTTTTCTAATAGTCGTTTTTTTAGATCATTTGGTGCCCAAGAATCGATTACCTTATGTTTAATACTAATTGCCAGAATTTCTTCTTTCGTTTCCCCAAACGAACATTTTTCCGCCTGATTTCTTAACCTGACCATAAATTTACTAATATTTTCACCTTGTTCTGGTTTCAAAGCCCGAAAAAGGTGACGTTTGAATATAGAGTTCCTTTGTGGAGAGAAGTATTCGTTTAGTTTAGCCACCAAAACCTCGAAAACATCAACGTCATCCCCTGGTTCTACAATAGCACCTGGTGTATTATATGCTACCTCTTGGAATTGTGGGCCCCCTAGGTGCAAAATCTTGTTTCTCTTTTTTACCTTATCGTTTATTTCTTCTGCAGCCAAATAAAGAGAGAATGATCGGTACCATCGCTCCCATTCAGATCTTATAATGGCTTTATCAATGACGTCGCATAAAAATGGTTTGATTTCACTCATTTTTTTTTATATTCTATGACTTGTAGAACTATAGATCTAGACTTTATATCAAGCGCAATTGAATGCGCGCCTTTTTTTTTTTGACAACTTACACACAATTTAATGCGCGCCCTTTTAATCTCTTTTTTTTTGACTATCTACACAATTTAATGTGATTTAGCACAATTCAATGTGCGTGATTACACTACAAAATAAGACTTTTTTTTTTATTTATTTGGCTCAATTCAATGTGCCCTCTTTTCCTTGCTCAATTGAATGTGCAACACTTTTTTTCACAATTGAATGTGCACACCTAAGTTTCCCAACCAAATGGCCTCTTTCTAATCAAAAATAGCGAACTCTTTATTTCAGAGACTCTGCAATCACTTTGCAAATATTATATTATTATTAAAATAAATTTGTCTTCTCAAATACTCCAAGGATTCAAGTTTCTTATAAACCAACGGCTTAGGTAAGTACATAAGTATCTTACATAAGTATCTTAATTTGTATTATTTTTAAATATATTTATTTTGCTTGAATTTTTTTAATAAATCATCAGACACTTTTAAGTTTAAACAATTGCAATCTTTGAACTTCAGGTAATCCTTAGAAAGTAATATTCCTTGTAAAGTATCAACATCTAGCCTATTTCTTATTTTCGTCTTATTTAAATTTATTTGCGAAAAAGTTAACGATAATACCGATGAAATAAATCGAGCCATCAATGGAAAAGCTAAAGTTTGATTGCACTTTTTGATTGAGCACACAATCTTCCAAAATATTTCTATTTTAGTATTTTCAATTCAAAAATATTTCTATTTTAGTATTTTCAATTCCCTCAGATAATAAATTTTCAAAATCAAGATTTCGTATTTCCCTATATTCCAAATCAATTCTCTGGATATCTTTGGAAGGAATAATATTATCAAACAAGTTAAAAAGATTACTTAATGAATGAATTTGTTTATTTACGGTCTTTTTAGGTTCCAATAAGGTCAAAGCTTTAAACAATTTATTTTTAAAATCAAATCTTTTGAATATTTGTTCGCATAGTTTGACGTAGAAACTTATATCTACACTTATTTTTAAATCGTTCGAGTTTACAACTTGCAATAAGATTTTTTTCCAATTGTAAATTAACGTCGCTGCTGAGATATAAATTATCATTACTTATTATATTGTATGGACATTTGAAATTAATATTTTCAATATTCAATAGCCGTTGGCCTTAGATAAAATTGCTAGTACTAAAGTTTTAATTTCACTGTATAGCTTGTGAATCTGTGGCGCTTCGCTTTGAAAAAGTCGATTCAATTTATTAACTTGAGGAAGAGCAAAGCTTAAGAATTTTAGATACAATTCATTTAAAGGATCTTGTAGATACATTAAAATTACTTTACCACTTTCGAGATTATCTATATTCGCTTCAAAGGCGAAGTATATACATATTAAGGGGTTCATACAATTCTAATATTCTGGAAACAACGCATTCCAATGATAACCAACTATTCTGCGACGGATGGAGAAGTTTATATGGCTTGTATTCCAATAATTTTAGATTACGAGTATCTTGATATTTTGCCACCCTTTTTGGACTATTTTGAATATAGTTGTAAATATACCGACACATTATTTCAACAATTGGAGGAAGTTTTAAGCAGGCGTAAGACGCACAGAGGGCAAATGAATGGCAAACACATTTAAAAACTACTAGATTTGGGCAGTCACCCTTTAGCAAAGAAGCAACCGAATTTTTACTGCGAGTCATATTATTTGCTCCATCCGCCGCAAACCCAATTAATTGTTTTTTATAATCAATATTCTTTTCAATAGGTAGGTAGGTAGAAATGGCGATCTCAGGGCAGACCTAGCCTGAGATCCAATTAGCGCTGTAGTGCGCCGTTTTGATACCAAAACTCGTTTGACCTGTGAAAGAAAGGAGAAGATTTATAGCGATTAAATTAGAGCCATTTTGTCGCATTGAGAAAAGAGATTAGGTCTCTAATCTTTGTCTCAGATAACTCATCCAGTTCGTGAAAGAATGCTTTCCCAAGGCATTTCATTCTAGTGCTTGCCAATGCAGGACATTTGCAGAGGAAATGGATTATCGTTTCACTTTCTCTTTGGTCGCCGCAACTACGGCAAAAGGTATTATAAGAGATACCCAACTTCTCTGCATGAACTCCAATGGGCCAATGTCCGGTACAAACCGCAACAATCCTGGCTATGTCTTGCCTTGGCCTGCATAGAAGATCGTTTGTACGGGTTTTATTATAGGTGGGCCATATCTTCCTAGATATAATGCAGTTGGGTAAATTGCTCCACCTTCGGTTTGATTCAGTTTGGTAGATGGAAAAGATTTTACCCTTCATAGCACCAAGAGGAATGTTAACCATTTCCGCAAGTGAGCTATGAAGGGCCGATCCTTGCCTGGCTAGCTCGTCGGCCCGTTCATTTCCCACGATACCACTATGGCCCGGAACCCAGATCAGGGTGATACCGAGGTTAATGTTCAGGCTCGCAAGCTCATCGCGACATGGCTGGACCAATTTAGATGAGGATGTAGCCGAGTTAATGGCTTTGATAGCTGCCTGACTGTCTGTGAAGATAGCCGCATTTCGGTTTTGGTTTGGGCTTTGTTTAAGAATCTTACATGCCTCCCTAATTGCCAGCAGTTCAGCCTGAAAAACACTAGCAAAGTCAGGAAGCCTAAAGGATTTAGCTACATTTAGGGACTCAGAAAAGATCCCAGAACCAACTCCGCACTCCATCTTTGAGCCGGAGTGCGGAGTTGGTTCTGGGATCTTTTCAATAAAGTTGGTTATAATTGTCGAATGCAATGATTTTACATCCGCAGCAATAACTCTCGAGAGATCAAAACAAAAATCATAAATCTTAAAATTAATACATATTCTTACCACCACCGTGCTTAAGATTTTTGTTGCTGATAAGTCAGTTGATAATTAATAAATTAATTAAAAAGTTGTGGCACAGGTCTCCACATAAACAAATACAAATTGGATGAATGAAATTAATTTGAAGTCAATATCTTCTATTGTTCACGAACCTAGAACCGAACATCAATTTTTACCCAAATTGCGTACTAGTTATTTCTTGTAGATTTTATTTTTGTTTATGAAAAAAAAACTGACTGATTTTATTAAAAAATTTACTGAATGTCGAAAATAATATTTTCTGTGAGTAAAATTAGTTTGAAGCCAAAATTTTTAGTTTAAAACAAAAATATTTGAGTCGAAAATCAATTTTTACGAACTTTTAGTAATGCTTTTTTAAGGTATTTAAGGTATGATTTTTCTCAAAATTGTATCGAATGTTCAAAACAATATTTCTTATAAGATAAAATTAGTTTAAAGCCAATATTTTTAATTTTAAAAAAGATAATTGAGTATTTTTTTTATTTTTACCAACTTTTATTATTACTTGCGACATATAGGAACTATGTATATATGGCAAGTTTTGCATTTGTGCAAAATTTCGAACTCGAGATTTTAATCAAACATGATATTACGATGGTAGAGAAGTCGAAAAAAGTGGGTCCCGCGATTCCGTCCGGTCTGTTTTGTCTGTCTGTCCACGCTCCTACAGCCGAAACCATTGGGTCGATTGAGTTCAAACTTGGAAGTTAAGGTTTTGAGCAGATTCGCGTTAGGCATTTTTTTCATTTTTTTTTTAAGATCAAAACTAACAGTGGCCCCCATACAATTTTTTTGGTCAAAAAACGAAAATTCGAATTTTCTCAAAAACAAACCGATAGATTTTTTTTAAATTTTCTCTAAAATTTTATTTTTTAACTTGGCTTCTTTTAATAAGAAAAACATATTTTTGTATTGCTCAGGAAAGGCACCCATCATAGAACCGTTTTTTTGTTTTTTAATTTTCTCAGCAACTTATGAACCGATTTCAATATTTTTATATTGCCTTAACAATATTTGGGCACGAGTACGATAACTTTGGCGCCAAGATATAATAACGGTTTTTGGCAGAGGGTCTTAATACAAGCATTTTTTACTATGGGAGGGGGGGTCTATCTCCCCCCGTTTAGGCGGGAGGGGCAATTTAAAAAAGTTATTATTTAAAATGGAAAACAATAATTAAAAAATAACGGTGATACTTACAATTAAGTTGTATACATTTTTTTAAAGCCAACACTCTGTTCTATTAGCTAGTTTTTAAAAATTTAATTTTAAACTCAAAATTTGAGTAAAAAAAGTTAAAAACAGGTTTAAAGTGTAACTTTTTCAATACTTCAAGATTATCTACCATTGTTTTTATTTCAGAACTTATTGCTCTTATTTGTTTTTGATCAAAAACTGAAAATTGAAAATAACCACAACTACTATTTTAATTTAATTCTTTTTTTTTTTGCTTGAGTGGTCTTATTTTGATAGTAATAATGGTATTTGCGTATGCGTAATGGGTGTTTGAATGTATGCAACAGAGTAAGGTGTGCGCGAGTTCGGGTGTATGCCCCTGCTTGGGCACACTATAGGATTTGGGGTGGGTGCAAGTTGGTGTGTGTGCAAGGTAGGGAGGGTGCAAGGTGCGGTGGGTGCAAGATGGGGTGCATGCAAAGTTTCTTTTGCATTTAAATAAGCTGGATTTAAGAAAAATTAATTTTACCTAGGTGTATCTTAATCCATATTCGATTATTACTATCAAAATAAGACTACGTTAGCAAGGAAAAAGTAATTTAATTAAAATATTTTTTTTGGTAACTTTCAATTTTCTCAAGAACTAGAAGACATAAAGTCATCTAGTTTTCAGTTTTTGATCAAAAACAAATAAGAGCAATGAATTATAAAAAAAAAAAACAGTACATAATCTGAAAGTTTTGAAAAATTACACTTTAAACTTTTTTTTTAACTTTTTTTTGCACAAATTTTGACTTTAAAACAATTTTTTTCAAAAACTATGCATAGTTTTGACTTGATTTAAAAACAAGCTAATAGACAAAAGTGTTGGCTTTAAAAAAAGGTATAATACTTAATTATAAGTATTACCGTTATTTTTTAATTATTTTTTTTCCATTTAATGTACATATTTTTTTAAACTGCCCCTACCGCCTAAACGGGGGGAGATAGACCCCCCCTCCCATAGTAAAAAATGCTTGTTTTTAACTGTTCTATACAAATCCGTCATTAAACTTTTTCGCCAAAGTTATCATACTCTCCCCAATATTTGATTATCAAAAGTGCAATTTTTTATGTTTTGGATTTTTAAAAAAATATTGATTTTTTTTTTTCAAAATTCTATATCTCAAAAACGGGTCAACATTTTTTTACGAAATTCAAATGTAGAGCGTATATTTACAATAACTAAACAACTGCATACCAAAAATATCATTCGAACAAAATTGAAAAATTTTATATATAAAAAAATAATTTAAAAAAAAACCGCTCTAACGATTTTCAAAAACAAAATTTGAAAAATCAAGGGTTTTTTGATTTATAAAATGGCATTTAAATTTTTGAAGACAAACTTATTTTTCAGGTAAAATTTTGAATCTTAAAATAATTTTTTTAAAATTATTTTAACTGTAATGTAACCCCTCCCATCTCACCATGTCTTTACATAAAGCTGAGCACGCCAATGAACTATTCCATATTCGTTTTAGACACCTACCTAACTACACAACCAATAGGCGATCGCTTTACAATTTAAACATACATGTTTTTCCTCTTTCTTATCTTCAGATAATTTATTTTCCA
Organism: Eupeodes latifasciatus; assembly: GCA_920104205.1. NCBI lineage: Eukaryota > Metazoa > Arthropoda > Insecta > Diptera > Syrphidae > Eupeodes > Eupeodes latifasciatus. The sequence continues at coordinate 158,127,143 of OV049924.1, forward strand.
TCCTGGTTCTTCCAATATAAAATTAAAATAAGGCTATCCAAAGGAAAAAGCTTTGAACGAACTAGTTGAATACACAAACAATTGTTTTCGTTAAGTATGCTTACAAGTATTTTTCATTTCCGGGATGAGTTGTCCTAGGATGAGTTGTGTCTTGGGATGAATCGCGCGGTTTTTTTGACAAATCAAATGGCATTTATATCTTTGAAGACAAATTTATTTAACAGGTATATTTTTAAATCTTATATAGGTACATTTTTAAACAGACTCTTTGCATACAGGAGCAAGTTCGTGCGACCCAGTCGTGCATTTTATTTTTTTAGGTTTTTATTTTTTGTAAGAAAATTATAGATTCGATTTTTGTCAAACTTTTACTGAATGTTGAAAACAATATTTCTCATAAGATAAAAATAGTTTAAAGCCAATATCTCAAAGTTTTGAAAAGATATTTAAGTCAAAAATCAATTTTTACAAACTTTTGTTAAGTTTTTTTTAGGTTTTTAATTTTTTGTAAAAAAAGCTGTCAGTTCGATTTTTCTCAAAATGTTACTGAATGTTGAAAACAATATTTTTTAAAAAATTAAATTAGTTTAAGCCCAATGCCTCAACTTTTTGAAAAGTTATGAGTTTCTGGAGCACCAATCCAGAGATATAAATGTATGCAGTTTTTATAAATAGAAGCCAAGATCAGAAGGAGAGACAAATTTCTTGAATAGTTTTAGAAACCCCAAACATCTAACTGCAGTTTTGGCAACATCGCGTAAATGACTTTCCGCAAGAGGTGGTTAGTGATTTGTTAGATTTGAACCCACCCAATACTATTTGTATTGAACTTTACGAAAAGTGTTTTATAATCCAACGAAGGAGGGATTCATCTAACAGCACACATTTTGGATAAAAAATGCCTGATGCCCAACCCTATCAAATGCTTTTAAATTATCAAGTGCAATAATTTTACTCTCACCAAAACGATGTACATAAGTATTTGATTAATTGCTCAGTAAGATGAGCCATGAGAACAGCAGTAGACATATTGTTACGAAAGCCGAACTGCCGGTTATCATAAGAAGTCTACGTTCTTCGAGATTTTTCTTGAGCTGATAATTATCCAAAAGTAGGACGTAAGTATAATAGGTCGATAATTAGAGGGCAAGAATGATTTGCCTTTTCCTGCCTGCTCTTTTCCATCCACTCGGAACGAGACCTGAAGAATAGGATAGATGTAAAAGCTTACGCAGTGCTTTTGTCAGCATTAAAGAACACCCCTTCAGAACAATAGCAGGGATGCCATCCGAGTAAGGGGATTTGTGTGAGTTGAGATTTTTTAGGAATCTAGCTACTGCACGGGTGCGAAAAAAAATTGGTCCATAAAATTATTTACGATCTAAAGTACTTGCGGAGTCATACAAATCTCTGTAGAATTGGTGGCGAACTGCCTATAGCAGAAGTTGGAATATTCTTTACAAATATATACCCATTGTTACTGCCTTTGGGATATTACAGTATATTTTTTGCAGCTATTTTAGGTCATGTATAAATTTTAACCGGTGAACATGGGGGTTGCAGGGCTTCCTGGCTTGCTTAAACTTTTATTCTGTTTTCCTCAATTGGGTTGGCTTAAAATCAACGAAAACACATCTTTTTAACCCTAATAACATCTTTGCAGCTCGAATCATGCGTTTTTCCTAGGTCTAAAACTTTTAACCCTGTCTGGGATAAAAGTTTTCATTCCCAATAGAATAGTCAACATCACTATCGAGGGAGCATAGTGACAAGAATTAACCTTATAATTTTACAGATTACAACTTTCTCTTATCAAAGGAACCTAACATATTTTTTTTTTAAATTTATACTCAAAACCTTAACAGAAATAATAATAGTTTTTAAAATGTCCTATAAGAACTGTATTGAAACGTATTGATAAAAATTTTTGGAAAGTTTATAGAATATAAAGAATTTTAATTGTCAATACATTCGTTTTAATTCACCAATAAATTTATTTAAACACTTCTCAATCGACGATATTTCAACAATTATCCCCATATACGACAAGCAATCGATTAAAGTAATCGGAATTACTTTTTAAAAATCATATACAAACCCGATAAAATGAAAAAAAAAAAACAAAAGATGAAAAGTTTATTATAAACAAACAAGAAATTTTCCAATAAACATCATGAAGAATCATTTTAAAATAAGAAGTCATTAAACTCATTTACTCAACATTAATTTAACGAAGAAATAAAAACAAACGAATTCTTAAATAGATAAAAACACACCAAAAAATGCGTTAATGATGTTAAATCATCATCATATCCAAAATCACACGTTTTCATGGTGAATGTTCATTTTTCATTCACACTCAGAACAATATAATTTTTGTATACATAAGCAAAGGATCAGAGTCTGAATCAGTGTATTTTACGAGAGGGTTTAAAATAGCAAACTAATGCTTTTGCTGCCGCGCGCCGCTTTTGCTGATGAATGCGGCTCGATGCTGAAAAAGTAGGTAGGGTTTATCTAGGGTGGAAAAATATTATTTGCTGTGCTAGCAACATGTGTCTGCACTTAATTTTGCTTTAGAAACTTTTATTACAATTCATTATGAGCTTGACTATTAAATCGGATTATACATACATACATATACATATTATTATGTGCAAGCGAATATATTTTCAAGATTTTCAAGTACTTTGGCACGTGTGCATTATGCATATATCGTCTTAAGAATAATATGTTTACTGTACATAGTAAAATGATGGACTTTGAAGTTACTTGAAGAATTTTAAGTGGATAAGAGCTGCATGCGATGTTGGTGAGAGATATAGTTTTTATAGGGTAGGTACGATTTCAATGAATGAAAATGAAAAGAACAATTACTTAACTGAAATTTTCATGACACTGTTACTTAAAAGGACAGCTTTTAATCCTTACTTAGAAGGGATTACATTTTAATTCATATACAAATTTATGATGCAGTAAGTAAGTGTCATATTATTATTATTATTATTATTATTATTATTATTATTATTATTATTATTATTATTATTATTAGTATTATTATTATTATTATTATTATTATTATTATTATTATTATTATTATTATTATTATTATTATTATTATTATTATTATTATTATTATTATTATTATTATTATTATTATTATTATTATTATTATTATAGAGTTTCTAAATTTCTCAACCTCTATGAGGTTGGAAAATACCTATCCCGGGCTATGCCAAGGGATTAGGCTCTGTTGAATTTATGTTTATTATAAATTAATCTTAGGATGAAAGTTGCAGGAACCGTCTGACTATATTGCACGTGCTTAGAATAACGGCCTTTTGCATTTTCTCCAGCTCATCCTTCAGGTTTTCTTTTTCCAATTGTGAAACAAGGATTTTTGTTATAACTCCGGTTGCCGAAATAACTATTGGTACAATGTTGATGCTTTCTGCACGATACATAGCTTTCATTTCATTGGCTAGATCAGTGTACTTGCTTATTTTTGCGGCGTATGTTATCTGAAGATTGTGGCTCAGAGGGATCGCGACATCATAAATAGTGATCTTGTTACTGTTTTTATGAAACACAACTATGTCTGGTCTAGTTGCTCTCACAGTTTGGTCCGTTGTTATTGACCTATCCCAATAGATTTTGAACTCATTGTTTTCCAAGACTGCAGAAGGGTTGTACTTATAGTAAGGTTCATTAACTACCGCCAACTTTAAGTCCTTATTATTATTATTATTATTATTATTATTATTATTATTATTATTATTATTATTATTATTATTATTATTATTATTATTATTATTATTATTATTATTATTATTATTATTATTATTATTATTATTATTATTATTATTATTATTATTATTATTATTATTATTATTATTATTATTATTATTATTATTATTATTATTATTATTATTATTATTATTATTATTATTATTATTATTATTATTATTATTATTATTATTATTATTATTATTATTATTATTATTATTATTATTATTATTATTATTATTATTATTATTATTATTATTATTATTATTATTATTATTATTATTATTATTATTATTATTATTATTATTATTATTATTATTATTATTATTATTATTATTATTATTATTATTATTATTATTATTATTATTATTATTATTATTATTATTATTATTATTATTATTATTATTATTATTATTATTATTATTATTATTATTATTATTATTATTATTATTATTATTATTATTATTATTATTATTATTATTATTA